>OU015750.1:66517241-66533983 GCA_907169655.1 Acomys percivali
GGGAGAGAGAGAGAGAGAGAGAGAGGGAGGGAGGGAGGGAGAGAGAGAGGG
This sequence comes from Acomys percivali, assembly GCA_907169655.1. NCBI lineage: Eukaryota > Metazoa > Chordata > Mammalia > Rodentia > Muridae > Acomys > Acomys percivali. Next base: position 66,517,293 of record OU015750.1, read on the forward strand.
AGAGAGAGAGAGAGAATAAGAGAGAGCCAAAATGACTAAATTATGTAGTGGGGAGAGGAAGCCCAACCTCTGGGATGGAAAGTTCAGGTAGTGACTGAGGGATGCTGGGAGAACCTGGAGGAGGCCAGGGCCACTTTGGTATGCTAAGTAGACACCTCAGCGCCTTGTCCTGGCTCTGAATCCCAAACAGGCCTCCCGCACGGGAAGCAAATTCACCCAAAGACTGAGAAAGTTCAAGTTTCAAATTCCCCTCCTTTGCACAGCCCCTCTCCCAAAACCCTGTACCTAATTTAACATGTATAACTTGTATTCTTTTCCTTACGCAGGTCCCGTGATAACAAAAATCGCTTCTCTTCACCACACGCTGACAATATACAACACTAGACGTGTGGACATTGTCTCCCGCATACCAAGAGCTCTCCAGCAGACACCAGCTAGGCATGCTCTAGCTCAGTTCTGTCCCGAGGAGCACGCAGTCCCACAAGACCCCCTCCATTTCAGATGCCAACCACAAGCCAGACTGATCAGCCAGCCATAACCCCCTCCACAGGTTTAGTTAATTTGCCAAAGTACTTCTTGGAACTCATCAAAGCCTATAACTGCCTAATTGTAGAAAAACGTACATAGGACAAAACGCCCAGGGAGGGCCAAGGAGCTCCACGGTGTTCCCAGGGTACATTTCTATCCTGAGATTTAATTTATTCTGCACTCCAAGAATAAACTCTATCTCCTCCACAACCCGCACTATGCCTTTATCCTTTAAAAACATATGTTTATTTGTTTTATGTGTATAGATGTATGTCTGTGTACGAGGTGTCAGCAGAGGTCAGAAGAGATCAGCAGATATTCTGGGATTGGAATTGAAGACAGCAGTCTTGTGGGTGCTGAAAATCACCAAACCATTTGTACACCCTCCCTTTTCTTCCTTCCTTTCTTTTTTTAATATATATATATTATTAATTTATTCATATTACATCTAAGTTGTTATCCCATCCCTTGTATCCTCTCATTCCTCCCTCCCTCCCTCCCGCTTTCCCCTTACTCCCTTCCCCTATGACTGTGACTGAGGGGGATCTCCTCCCCCTGTATATGCTCATAGGGTATCAAGACTTTCTTTTCTTTTCTTTTCTTTCTTTCTTTCTTTCTTTCTTTCTTTCTTTCTTTCTTTCTTTCTTTCTTTCTTTCTTTTTCGTAATGGAGGCTTCTTTGTGTAGGGCTAGTGAATTAAACTACTGGCCCTTTGTGACCAGTTCAACCTCTCCCAGGACGTTGGAAAGATGTGGGGACAGTTTCTGAGCCTGTTTAATCCACTGCCTTGCACGGCTGGGTGGTCTCTTTCACATACAAAAAACCCGCACTCTGAAGATCATTAAATGGCTTAAGCCCTCTCCTAGTTATCTTGAATTACCAACTTGAAACAAGGCAGAGCCGGGGAGAGGACCGCCTCCATTGAAGAGTTGCCTGGATCCAATTGGCCTGTGGGCGTGTCTGTGGGAGATGGACTGGGAGGGCCCACCCACTGTGCCCGTGGGCCTGGGCTATTTAAGAAAGCTGACTGTGAGCTGGGAACAAGCCAGGGAGTGAGTCGACAGGCACCACTCCTCCACGGTTTTGTTTCGGGTTCCTGCCCTTACTTCTGTCAGCGATGGCCATGAATTGGTGGAAGTGTAAGCCACATAAATCCTGTTTTTTTGGTTGGAGAATCTGGAATAGGGCCTATGTGCCAGAAACTAGTAACAGAAACCAAAAATATATTTTGCATTCTAACACAATGCCACACGGGATTCCCTACGTTATACTAAATCGGATCTCCACATATGCTGGGTTGGCCCCAACTTCTATATAGCTCGTTAGTGGGTCTCTGTGAAGAATTCTAAGAGACCTGCTTGTGACCTGGGTCACAAGCTTTCCCGGCACTTGCCCCCTGGCTGTAGATATCACTGGTTCCACATGAGCTGCTGCAACAGGCCAAATCTCTTATTCCCACCCCCCCACCTCTCCACCCCCCCACTCCCCCCATCCACCCCACACCCCCCACCTACCCCCATCCCCCGGCATGGAGCATTACCCGGCTTTCTGATTTCCCCAGATTAATGGCCATACAGCCTTGTGTGGCAAGGCCATCTCTCACAGTGGCTTTAACTTACATTTCTTTGACTGTGAATCTGCAGTTTCTTTCCTGTTGCTGTTCGACTTCTGGATTCATCAGCTATATTTTTCTCTTAGGCATTGTCTGTCCTTTCTTGTTGAGTGTCACACGTTTGTTGTATACTCCAGTAATTAATTCACTTCAGGATGACGTAAACTGCCTTCCATAGCTTACATTCAGTAGAGACACAGTTCATTCAGGGTGCTGTGGCCATAAGCCACTTCTTAAACTCCATTCAACTTGTTAACAGAAACCCCTCGATTTGATATACTCGGAGCCTTTTATTTACCATGTGATTTTTATTTCTCTTTCTTGCTTTCTTCCTTCTTTCTCCCTAGGTTGGAATGTTACCCAGGCTGTCCTGCATGCCAGGCAAGCATGCCACTACTGACAATTCTCCCAGACATGGTTAACGTATACTTTCAAAGTTTTCTTTAAGAATATTTTCTGTCTATCCCAGATTACAGTGTTTTTGTTTTGTTCTTTTATATTAACTTTATCTGTCTATCTATCTATCTATTTATTTATTTATTTATTTTGTTTTTGTCTTTTCCAGTTAGGTTTAAACTTTGTTGAAAGTAATTCTCCTGCTACTGAGAGGGGACCTTAGGGTCCTTGGGTCCCAGCAGCAGGTTCTTCTGTGCAGGTGTCTCAGGTGTCTTGAGCAACAAGTTAGACAATGCATGGAGAAGCGGTGATGGAAGTCTTACCTAGTGAGAGAGATTCAAGTGGCTTGCGCCTGCAGATGCACCCCTCCCTCACAGCCTGGAAAGGCAAATGCTTCCTGTGGGTTTCAGTGACTTATGAAAAAAGTGGAGGTGTCTGACTGGGCAAGCTACTTCCTCCTGCTCAAAAGAACAAACCCCTCAATTCTACCTTAAGCCTTGGGTGTAGACCTGACATTTGAAGCTACTCCAAATAGTACATACCTTTGTTTTCTCTTTTTCAGAGTTAATCCAATTGGGCCTGTCAGCCACCTAGGCAGGCGTCCACTGACAGGAGAGCTGCTTCCCCAGACAACAAGCTAAGAGAGAGGAGGACTAACCATTCTCAATGTAGAAACTTACAAAGCTCTCATCACGTAGCGCTCCTTGGAATCCCAGCTCAGAAGAACATAATTTCCCCCATATTCTTCTTGTGTCTTTTTCTTTCAGACACAGGACAAAGCCTGCTTGCACTTTCCCTGGCACTAAGGGCTTCCTTAATAATTTTCTGAAGCTCCCCCTTACCTCCCCCCTTGCCTCTGATTGGCTGGCCTCTTCCTCCAGGGAGCTGCCAAGATTTTACAGCTTCCCTGCTTCCCTGTTCTCTCTCTCTCTCTCTCTCTCTCTCTCTCTCCCTCTCTCTCTCTCTCTCTCTCTCTCTCTCCCCCCTCTCTAATTAAACTGTCTTCAAACTTCCTTCCAAGTCCATTTTTTAAAAAGTTAGTTTATTAATGAGACCAAGAACCCCAAAGGGCCCCCCAATTTACCCCCAATAACATTAATTATAGATTTACTAAAAGTGGGAGTAAAAAGCATGATAGAGGAGGGCTTGAGCAAGCATGTGACTGGAGAGCCCTGAATTCTTTAGGCTGGGCTAGGGAGAACACGAGCAGGGGCAGGAATCAGGGAGGCTCAGCCGGATCCACAGCCAGGATGCATGGTCTGTAGGCACATGGCCTATAGGCAGTATAATTTTGGACAATTGGAGAATACATCCTATAACTTTAAGCATATGTGTGTGTGGTTGCGCATAGGCACAGGCCACCTTAGGAACAGATTGGCCTTCGCTGTACTTGTATTCCAAACCAGGCTAAGCTGGCACTTTTCTTTCCTTTTTAAATCTCTTCTTCCTGAATGTTTCTGAACACAGATTACTCACAAGAGTAGGGTCTGCTGGTTGCTGGCCTATTGGGAAGGGACAGAAAAAAAATTTTTTTTCAAGAGCATGTGTCTTGGGTCCCTGAGCTGTCTCTGCCTTTGGTGCCTGACTTTGGATATAAGATTATGTAGGGATGCAATTTTATTTTTCTTCATCATTTCTCTCCTCTTTTCCCATTACCAAATAACCTGTCACCCTATATTAACCTGAAGTGTTGACCCTGTATTATATGACGTGATAGGTATATTAAGCAACTTTTCTTACTATGACAAAATACCTGAAACAGTCAACTTAAAAAGAAGAAATTTTAACGTAGAGTGTCATACCTATCCATCCACGATCACTTGGTTGCTGTTGCTTTGGGCCTGTGATTGCACAATAGAACATGGTGTGGGAAGCCCACTCTCTTTGTGGTGGTCAGGACTCAAGAAGAAGGGGCCGGGGTCCCAAGGGCACACTTTTCCTCAAGCTAACTTCCCCCACTACAAAGTTCCATCTCTTACAAGTTCTACTATCTCCCAAGAGCACAACAGGCTGCTGGCCTAACCATTGAACACGCCAGCCACTAGGGAATACTCTAGACCCAAAATAGAGCAACAAGTAAATGCTGACTAATCTGCTTCAGGGCCACACGAGAGAGACACTTCTGTACAGTCCTTCACTGTCGGGATGTTTCCTCCTTGTTATCCTACAGTTTCAAGGGTGACGTAGGCACCTGTGGCCTTTTCTTAAGCATCCCTGGAGAAGCACATAAGGCTGGAGAGGCACAGGGACCTGGGCTGGATCCCCAGCATCCCCAGGGAAGGACACAGGCCCGCAAGCCTAGTATTGAGGGGCAGAGACAGGTAGATCTGGGGAGTTGGCTTTGCTTTGGTCCGGGGAGGTGAGGCAATGAAAACCCATGCTGGCCAATGAGGAAATAGCACGGTCGCGGTCATGGTTCACATCCCTGGAAGTGGGCCACGGGTTCTACAAACACAGAAGAGACCTTTCAGCAGGCAAGGCACCAGGAAGGGCTGAGCTAAGAGACTCAGGTCCTTAGAGAATGGCCCATGCCCAGCAGGGGGTCGAGAAGACAGCCAAGCAACCCCAAGTGGCCTAGCCCTCTAAGCAACACAGACCCAGAGGAACCTGAGAGGCACTGCCAGCTTGGTTACTGGAGGCCATGGGGTGACTGGGGTCATGCATGGGTGGTAGATGCTGGCACATGACTGTGAAGACAGAACAAGTCAAGTTGGAAAGCAGAAGAGAGGTGGGGGTCAGGAGCTCCGTCCCCCCAAGGCCTTGGTTCTGCTGTGCCCATTCTCACCCCAACCCCGAGTCCATTCAGGGACTGAGATGACAATAACCCAGGGAGAGAGAAAAATCCAGAAATTCAGTTTTGTTGGTGCTTTTGTTTTGTTTGTCTTTTGGAGACTGAGTCTCGCTGTATAGCCTTGGCTGGCCTGGAGTTTGCTATGTGTAGACCAGGATAGCCTTAAATACATAGTGATCTGCCTCTGCCTCTGCCCCTGCCCCTGCCTCACCCCTACCCCTACCCCTGCCTCCCAAGTTCTGGAATTAAATGTGAGTGCTACCATGCCCAATTCAGGAAGGTTTAAGTGTCAAGGCAAGCATTATATTGAACTGGTGGTTGCAGTTTATTTTACCCAAGATATGACATACAGTATTATATACAATTTCATATCTACTATAAGATATTTAGCATCTGAAGACTGGATTTAAGCATTGCAAAAAGAAAGTCTGAGGGAGCCTTGGAGAGTGAAACCAGTAAACATGATGTAACACAGTTGGGCAGGTAAGAAACCCAGACATAGAGGAATCAAAAGCTTGGCTTCCCTCAAGCAACCAGAGGAAAGCGACTGTTGCCTGCTGGATGATCTGCGCCGTGTGGCTGTGAATGTGAGGAGGGACTTTGAGAGTCTTCTGGGACACCACTCCTGAGATCTCAGCCCAGCTTGTAGGGCTCCTCCAGGTCACCGAAGCTGAAATACAAATAGAGAACGTCTCGGCGTGGCCTCTCATCCCAGGGTGATGCCACTGTCATACAGGAAGTGCACAACATGCTGACAGCAGTCTGGAGCCCTATCACTGCTATGTGACTCTCTGTGTCTGCTAGAGTGTCCAGTCAGCATGCAGCAGATCTGAAAAGTTCTCAGTGTATAGGAAGAAAAGGCTGTAGCTTTTATATGTCCTTGTTTATGTATGTGTGTATGTGTGTGTATGTATGTGTGTATATATATGTATGTTCTGAGACAGGGATGATGGGTAGGGTTTTTAGGCTTTGAGCCCCCACAGCTCCAAGAAGCTAAGCTCAAACAGCTGTTCACATATACCAACTAAATACGAAAGTGACACTAAAAGAAAAAAAGGGGGGTACTCAATATGAGCACACTGGGATGAGGAATAAATAAGGAGGCCCAGGGACCCCCCAAGTCCAACTTCAGGGATACTGGCATAGCTTAGTTCTAAAAGAGGACAGGAAGTACGCACAGCTAAGCAGCTCTAAGAAAGCTATGCTTCCCTGAGCTGCCTTATCTTGACTCCAGTCTCTGCTGCAAAGCTGCCTGCTACCCTTCCGGAACCGTGTGAAAGCCTTTCCTGGGAACTCAGCTCCTCTCCAGATAGGCACCTGGCTTCAGCTTTTTCCTTCTCAGAATGATTCCTAGGGAAATTACAGTTCCTTGGAGATCCTTGTTTGGGTATCTGGTAGGCAAAGGGAGGGGCGCACTGTCTCTTTGTATCTCTGTTTCTGTTACAGTACATAGCTCTAAGCAAGGCAGGAGGATTGGGCTCCAAAACGCATGGTAGAAATCCAATCTGAAAAAGCAATCCTCTAAGGAAAGGCAGAGGCTGCTCCCAAAAGGCCACACTCCATTTTCTCTCGGCTTAGCAGGAGTTTTGCACAAACCCCAATTCGAATATCGCTAGCACACAGAGTCCCCTCTCACTTGGTCTCTGAAAGCTCCAGGCAACCCAGAGGTAGGCCGTTCTCCTGCTCTGAGGGCCTCGTGTCTGGCTGTCAGCTGCTACTTCTGTGTGACCCTGCTCTCCTTGCCGAGGGGACACTGTCTCACCCTGGCCCCTGAGCACTGGATCCAGGAAAGTCTTCTCCCTATCTACTGGCTGGCCACAAACCTCTCTGCACTGCCTTCTCGTGGGACACATATGGAAGGTTTGGCCTCATTGTCTTTGCTGTTTGTCTCAGTATTTGTCCAACAGGTGGCGCCATGCTCTACTGTCCATACTACTTGGCAGCTTTGATTCTGATGGTCCATTGCAAAGGGGGACAGAAAACCCCAGATGACTCACAATCATCCTGGAACTCACCCTTAGAGGGTGTGGCCATGTTGATATCAGTCACTAGCTCTATATCTGATTCGCCCAGTACTGATGTGGGATACAAGGCCGCACTCTCAGCCTACGTCCGTGCTCTAATCCCCCGCCTCACAAGGCAGGAATGATTTTTACATTTCTAAATGACTGCAAAGGAATCAAAACAATAATAATCTCAGGGCACACAAGAAGTAACCGGGTTAGAGAGATGATTCAACTAAGCTAAGAGTACTGACTGCTCTTACAGAGGACCAGGTTCAGTTCTCAGCATCACATGGCAGCTCACCACTGTCTCTTGAGAGATCCAAATTCCTCTTCAGGCCTCAGTGGACACTGTATGTACACGGCACAGTCATACACACAGGCAAACACTCAAACACGTAAAATAAGATACAACTTTTTTGTAAAGTTCAAATGTCTGTGTCCCTAAATAATGCTCTACAGAAACACAGTCATGCGTGTGTGTGCATGACTTTGAATTCTTTTGTGCAGAAGTGAATACTTCCAACAGAGACTTGAAGCCTACAAAACTGGAAAATCCACTGTCTTGTCTCCTGCAGTAAAAGGTTGTTGACCAAACTCTGGGCCAGGTTAAGCCCTCCCTGTCCTGATGACAGTCTGTCTCGGAGGCGAGTGCCACTCAGAATGATGGGGAAAGCAACTGGTCCAATGGCTACCAGGAGCCAAGCAGCCTGCAGAGTTGGGCCATTGGTTGTCAACTCTGATTTAGCTTAGTTTCCTTGGCTTCTCTTTTCTCTAGGCCTGGAACTGTTTTCTCTTTTATTGTGTCGACTTGTAAGCTTCAAAATGTAACACTCAGTTACGAATACATATCTATCTCTATATGTATATATGTAACAACAATAAAGAGGCCATGAATTTTAAAGACATTGAGGAAGGGTATATGGTAGAGATTAAAGGGAAGAAAAGAAAGAGGGTATGATGTAATTATATTATAATTATTTCAAAAAATAGAAAAAATAATTTAAGCCTTTTAAAAAAAATCCCCTTGTTGCCACAGACCACTAGTTCAGTTGGGGATAGGTCCTTTGCCATGCCCCGTGGTGGCCCCAACTATCAGTGTTCTTGTTTCTGGGCTTCCTACCAAATCTCTTTGTTACCTGTTGAAATTTCCCAGAGAGAAATGGAACTGACCCGCTTCTGCATCTAACTGTGCTGGGTTATGAGTTAATCAAATGACTGACTTCTCCAGGGTCACACAGGGCAGGGCACAAGCTGAAATTGTCCTTTGTACTTCCCCTAGCAGGCTGTGGGAATGACAGAAAATGAAAAAGACTTGCCTACTATGCAGAGATGCATAGAAAATTAATACTATGCATAAATTCACTGGCTAAGCTTAAGAGCAAAGATGAAGGGGGAAAAAAGGCCCCATGACTACTACTACCGTTAGCGTTAAGGAAGGCAGGATGGGGCTGTAGCTTGCTGGTAGAATACTTGTCTAGCATGAGTCCCTAAGTTCAATCCCCCAGTACTCCTTCCATCCCCTCCCACAAAAAAAGAAAAAAAAAAGAGTTAAGGGAACGTATTGTTAGCAAGGCTTGTTCTTGCAGGGTAGCCAGAAGGGCACTATAGCCACAGAAGTGAGCAGCAACAGGCTATGTGTTGTATCCGAGGAGTTTCATGGAAGCCAGGCAGGCAGGAAAACAGGTGATGGGTATACCAAGAAGCAGTGAATAAGGGTCCTAATAAGGCAGAGCAATTAGAGCTAGGCAGGTTCTTCAAACTGTGTAAGTTTAGAAAAGAACACTAATGCTAGTAATGCTAGTGGGGAACTGAAGGGCAGAGAGAGGGAGAGAATTAATATATTTTAGGGACAATATTGACATCAACAGAGAGAATTGGGATGGCTAGACCAACAGCGGTACAGGTAACTTGAGACTGCCCCCCCCACAACATGCTTCTCCACTGGACCAATATGGGTCAGTTCAGCAACGCAAGACACCTGCACCCAACTAAGAGGAGGGAAGAGAGCAGGCGAGTGAGCACTTGCAGAAACGTTTGTGGATGACTCCAGCTGACTTTGGCATGGTATTTAGCAGGAACGCTGGGAAGAAAGTAAGGGACCCTGGTCAGTGAAACCAAAGTGTTTCTGGCCTGTTGGATGACTTTCCCCCTTGAACCTGCAACTGTCTGTACAGAGAGGGCTTCTATCATAAGGAAACCCAGTGACTCAAGTCCTCTCAGTCAGGGCCCACAGGCTGAGTCATCAGCTCATCTATGGGAAACCCAGAGGGGCAGCTGTGGGTTCAAAGAGGCCCAACCTCCTCCTGGGAGCTGAGAAGGTATGAAGTAGAAAGCCTTCTAGGACTGAGTCAACGCGTGGCCCCTTATACTGATGTTTTTAGATGCCTGAACTACTTCTGTTGCTTCTGAGTCCAGGGCAGAAGTCATTTAAATGGTGGCCCCCGCTGCCTTGGCTAGCTTTAGCCGGAGAGTCAAGAGCAGAAGTCTGGCTAATTAGCTGAAGGAATGCTAGAAAGGACTTTTCATTGGCAAAAATTTGTGGTCTGTGAAATGAGCTTCAGCTGTTGAATGGCATTGGTGGCAAGTGGAGTGGGTACACTTCCTCTCGAGCTGCCTGTGCTCTTATGTAAGCTAGATGTGAAATCTTGGCCAACTTTTACTCATAACGTCCGATATGTGGTTCTAAATGTGTCTTACAGTCAGTCATAAATCCAGGCAAATTCTGGTTATGGTGTTGGCATTTGTTCTTAAGTCTGTTCTCCCACATCTGTGAAAAGGACCTTCAGTAAGAAATGAACAGAGCCAGCCAGGCCTGATGGCGTAGGCCTTTGATCCCAGCATTGGAGGTAGGGGCAGGGGCATCTCTATGAGTTTGAGGTCACCTTGGTCTATAAGTCATGTTATAGGACAAGCAGGACTATGTAGAGAAACCTGTCTCAAACAGTATCAACTGAGAATGAAGAGATCACCTGAAAGGTCAGAGATACAGGATGCCACTCGCTTCTGGAACTGGGTGAACAAATGCTTTTTCATGTCCTCACAGATGCTTTCTCCCTTTTTCCTTTATACTTAGTCTGGGGGTCCCAATTCAGAGTACATCTTTCCTTGTCAGTTAAAACTCTGGAAACACCCTCCCAAAAACACCCACAGGCATGTTTCTAAGGTGATGCTAAATTTAATGAAGTTGACCACAAAGATTGTCGCAGACCTATTATCATCACTACATCATAGAAAGCAGCATGGGGAGATGGGATCAGATCCTACATTTACCTTGGCCAGGAATAGATGACCCCAGTGATGTATGCGTGGACTGCTCTCTGGAGTCTGGGGAGCATTCACTTACTTGTTAATATGGCAAATATTTTACGCATGACGCCCACTTAGCTGTGTGTACTTGATTATGGAGCTAGTGTGTGAGGATGGCACGATCTTCTCCCTCAAGAAGTTTACAGTCCAAGAGCTCTGTGACAAGGCAAATAATAGCACTCAGTGTTGAGTATCATGGCAGGAGGAACACTGAGAAGTGGGGGCAGAGCCAGGCAGGGTATTCAAGAGTAGAAGATTAGTACCAATTCTTGCCTGACTGGAAAAATTTCAAGGGCTGGAATTTATCACACAGGCCAAATGCCTGAGGGCTACTGTGTCCCATGACCCTATTACAGAATTTATAGCTCAAGGACACCTTTGGGGTTGCATGGCCATCCTTCTTACATCAGTTTGGGACCAGCTGACACCTGGTCCTCGCCTATTTTTATCCCAGAGGGAAGTGAGGCTCAAATCCACATAATGCAGTTGGCAGACTTCATCCCCAGAGACCAAACCATGGCAAGGTTCAGTGAGTTGCCCAAGGGCATTTGTTGAGTCAACAGTTGAAATGGAACAGAACCCAGTCACCAGATGCTGGGACCAGTGACTCCCCCTTCCTTCCGTGTCTACTAAGGGCGAATAATCTCGTGAAGTATCAAATGGCATCTAATCTTTTGGATGAGTGTGCAAATCAAAGAGCAAATGAGAAGGGTGCGTGTTAAATTTCTGTTGACGTAACCTCTTCAGAAGATGCGGCAACCAATGTGACAAGAATGTGACTTGGGCTAGAATAAAAAGCAAACATGTTTTTGAGATCCCCCTCCTGGAACTAGTAAACAGGAGGGCTGGCTGTGAGTGTCCACCTCAAGGAGAGAAGAAGAAGAGTCGAGTGTGCAACACCTTAGCATTCTCAGATAGTTGAGACAAATGACCACAATTCAAAAATGCTAATATGTGAGTGTCCTCTGCCATTAGGCGTGGAGTGGTATGTTAGAGAGATGTTTTCCTGGCTGTTATTAATGTGCAGGATGGTCTGGGAATCGAACCCAGGGTCTCAAGTGTGCTAGGCAAGGACTTTATCACTGATCCACATGCCCGTGCTGAGAGCTGTGGCTTAAGCACAGATAACTAATACAGCCCCCTTGGGACTTTGATAAGCTGTCTGACAGCACATGCTGGAGTTGGGTGAAATCGAGGCGGCTTGGATTCCTACTGAGACAACAGAAGGTGAAAACTCCTATCCAAGAGAGGATCTGTGATTTACTTCACCATGTGGCAAAGAAAACTTGGCCTGTGTGTGGAGTCTACCTAGGCACCCTGAAGACCTATGTGTTGAAGGCATAGTCCCTAGGCAATGCTATTGTGAGGTGAGTTGGGACCTAGCAGAAAAGTCTTAGATCCCTGGATGTGTGCCCCAGGACAGGATCGTGACACCCACTCTCTTCCTTTCATTTCTGGCAATGGTGTTTGCTGGCACTTGCTTAAAGGTAGATTTTTGCCTCCAGCAACCTCACCAAAGGCTTGCCAGAAATGGATCTCCTTGGTTATGGAGTGGAACTTTTAAAACCATGAGCTGGAAAAAATTTTTCCTCTTCCTAGGTTGATTATCTCATGCGTTTTTGTTATAGTGACAGGAAGGCGATCTAAATACCAACATCTGTGGGAATAACAAAGGAACAGGCTGCTAAACTTCACCTTGGGGATCCTGAGACAAATGCCATTGCCTACAGAATTCCACATTTATATTCCTTCAGATGGAATTTCTGTGAGTTTTTTTATTTTATTTTATTAATTTATTCTTGTTACATCTCAATTGTTATCCCATCCCTTGTATCCTCCCATTCCTCCCTCCCTCCCATTTCCCCCTTACTCCCCTCCCCTATGACTGTGACTGAGGGGGACTTCCTCTTCCTGTATATGCTCACAGGGTATCAAGTCTCTTCTTGGTGTGAGTTTTTTAAAAGACTATGGATGGCTTCCTTTGACCTAGAGATTGATAATATGGCTTTTTCCCCCTCCTTTGCACCCAAATAGTGTGGGATCTGCTTCCTAGCCTTTCTCTTCCCGGTGGCACCACCTGGGACTAGGTTTATCCAGTTCTTCTTTAATAAAATAAAGATTTTATGGTTTCCTTTGTCAACTTGACCTGGGTGTGGAATACTCAGATAGATGAAAAAGTACCATTTCTGCGTTTGCTGCAAATGTTTCTGGAAGACCTTAGCACTTAATTTGTAGGCTGAATCAAGAATGAGGGTGCCCTGGGTTTAATTGCGCGTTATCTAATCCCTTGAAGGAACAGCATAAAAGAGGTGGAGGAAAGGTGACATCTGCCACCTGTCTGAGCTGGGGAACCCTTCCCTTCCTGTCTTCAGACCTCAGCCCTGATTTTGGAGCCCTAAGGCTCACATTGGGGTTTGCACCCCTACCCTTCCTTGTTCCTCAGCTTGCAGATGGCAGACTGGAGGACTTCTTAGACTCCGTATTGATGATGCAATCTCTAGTAAATTTCCACACATGCCCTCAGTTTACCTTTCTGGAGAGTACCGACAAAGGCAGCTCCTTTAATATGTTTCTGCTTCCAAGACAAAGGGACACTGGAGAGGGAGAAATTACTCCTTGACCATTTAATCCACTTGTAGACCATGTGCCGAAACCTTCCTCCAGGCTTTGTTTCATAAATGCACAAAGCACAGTATCACTATCACAAAAACACAGGACATCCGGGCCCCTGGGCAATGTGCGACTAGAAAGCTGCCAGCCTTGGGGTACTCGCTCCTCAGCAAGCAGGCGGTCAATAGATGGATTGCGTTGAGAGGAAACGCACGGAGAACCTGTAGTCCTTTCCCAGGATTCCAGAGACTTGTAACAAAGAACGGGGCCTTTCTAGAACAAACTGTTTAGGAATAAAATTCTACTTAATGAAAAAAGTTCCTTTTGGCCGGGTGTGGTGGTACATGCCTGTAATCCCAGAACTCAGAGCTCGGGCCAGCCTGAGCTACATTTAGGACTACACTGAGAAACCTTTTCTCAGAAAGAAAAAGAAAGAGAGAAAGAAAAGAAGGAGAAGGAAGAGGAGGGAAGGAAGGAAGGAAGGAAGAAATAAAGAAATAAAGAAAAACAGTAACTTCCTCTTGATAGGAGAAGTCCTTTGGTTCCCTAACAGGCTGTAGAAGAACCTAGAAGTTTCTTTACAGAGAATGAAGCAGGATGTCTTCTCTGAGATGTAGGCTTGCACATGCAGTTGCCCACTGGACATCGCCACCTCATCTGACGTCTCAGACCTCATGTCTCTGCCAAGCTGCTTCAGCAGCAGTGTTTCTCCCCCTCAGTAACGCCACCATTTTTATTTTGGAACAAGCATCCAGTCTAGAAGCCAGGGAAACATTCTCAAGCCTTTCTCCCTCGCACCCTCCACCACCATATGACTAAGTCCTGCTAGGCTGCCTCCTAGAGACCTACTGCATTTACCCCTCCTCCCATAGCCGACCATCCCCATGGCTGAGGTTCCTGGCTCCATCCCCTCCTCCCACTGTGGACCATCTCCGTGGCTGCGGTTTCCGGACTCATCTCAGTTTCCCTCTTCTGCTTTGTCTCTGATTCCTCCATGAGTGTGGAATTATCCTTCCAATATGTAAATTAGATCCTGTCACTTGCCTGCCTCACTCAGTGAGTCCCTCGGTGGTGGCTCGCCATAGGGGACAAAGGCCAAAGGAAACTTATAAAAATCCCTGTTGATTAAACTGTTTTCTCTGATACCTCCTTCATCCTTGAGCTACGAAAGGGTTGAGGTCCTGGGTGAGCCTTTGCACACACTATTCATACAGCCCTTTCCGCTCACCTCCTCTTACGTGACTGATTACTGCCCCCTCCCCCCCGCCCCCTAGACCTCAGATCGGAAGCTCTCTTAACTCCCATGCTCCATAGCACAGCTATGCCTTCTTCAGAGCTCTCTCCTACCTGGGAATGTCAATTCCTATTTCATTATTTGGCTGTACTTCATACTGAAATGTATGTTCCTCGACATTTTACCAAAAGCAAAAGGAGAGCGGCAGAAATCAGATCATTTGTTGCTGGAGTCTGGCTGGAAGGTCAGGGTAATTTGTGTGACAAAGTTTTCTAAGCCTTGATTTGGGTGAAGGTTATAGGGCCCTATGCTGTGTCAAAACACTACCTGTACACTTAACAGCTGGGGCTGGTGAGGTGGCTCAGCAGGCAGAGGCACTCATCACCAAGCCTGAGGGTCGGATCTCTAGGACCCAAATGGTGGAAGACGTGACTCGTCCTCCGTCCTCCATCCTCTCACAGTGGCATGCATGTGCCTGCCCCGTTGCAAAATAAATAAATAAAATGGGCGATGTTTACTAGGTAGAAAGAACATTTCAAGATAAATAGTTTTAAGAAAAGTTAATATATATTCCTTGAAGGCAGATTTAATATTTAGAGGAGTGCGTGCTTGGTCCATATAAACAACGGCAGAAGGTAACTGTTCAATGAGTGGAGATTACCCCTTTCCCCACGATGTTTTGTGTAACTGGTTACTACATATCTGCCCTCCATATGATGGCACCCCATCAATGGGACTCCCAAACTTTTTTCAGCAAAACATGCAAACCTGTGCTCACCCTGAGGGAGGATATGATCTGAGGATGACTCAGGGAAGGATCAGCTTATGGACACATTACGTTGATAGGTGACAGCAGCCGAACGTGCCCATGCATGGGGAAGGGGAAGGCTGCATGCCTGTGAGTGGCGATGCTCCGAAGGAAGCTTCCAAGGCCCTTCTGTCATGAGTTCTGGATATGAATAGCATGTCCAGGAAGTAAGGATGACAGCTCCTCCTGGTTCCTTAGCTGTACTCTCCACCTTTGTTTCCCAGTGCAAGGCAGTCAAGCCAGGTAGGAGCTCCTGCCCAGACCATGGGCAAACGCTGAGATACCATCAATGGTATCTGGAAACATGCCCTAGCCCGAGCCATCTCTAACCACAGGCCCAGGTTGTGCCTGCTTCACACCGACTCAGCTATTCAGGCTCTGAATCCTTTATGGAAATTTGCATCAACACTCCTCCCCCTTCCCGCCCCCTGCCCCACCCCCTACCCCCCATTCCCCCATCCCCCCAGCCCCCTCCCCCCATCAAGAACAAAGAAGAGCTTGAACTGGCAAGGCTCAGCTGAGGTGAAATGTGGCGGAGAGACACAGCTGGACCACAGGAAGAAAAGCCAGGAATGAGGACCGGCTGCAACGTTGTCCTGAGACTACTTAACTCTTCAACTGGTTGAAGAGTGCTATCTTCCCAGTCTAACAGCTGTCACCTTCCTCAGACAGCTGTGACCACTTGTAAGGGACTTCAGAGATCAAGCTCATTGATCTTCCTTCATGGAGGGAGACATCGGGAGGGTCGCTGGACCCTCACCTGAGACTCTCGGCCACTCCCTCCCACGCCTCCAAGCCTGCTTATGTGGCATCGTGATCTGAAGAGGTGCTGTAACATTATAGATGCTTGAAGGCTGTGAGAACTCCATTCCTGCTATGGAGAAGTTGTTGTCAGTTCTGGGGTGAGATAGCTGCTCTGGGGTCCCCTGCTCCTGTAAGTAACCCCTCAACCATGCTTTGTAAATAAGTCAAATGAACTCATTGACTCCCCAAAATGGACCACCGCCTAGGTGGATTGGTACTTTTGGCTTATCCTTGGTGCTCCGTAAAGGAATAGATGTTTGTCTACGTCTCCCAGGAAAATTGTTGTGTAAATACCCTGCAATGTGGAAACTGTACTCAATACCCAGTTGTCTTAGCCCGTTCGAGAAAAATGAGCAAACAAACTTGTGAAATCAAAACTTTTAAAATCCCAGAATTCACTTTTTCTCTCAAAAAAATTTCCATTGAACAAGTGAAAAAATAAACAAACAAACAACAAAACAAAAAAAGACCAAACAAAATCCCTGAATGGATCAATGTTCTGAAGATCACGTAAGTCATGACACTGTGTTCTTTAAAATGTGTCACACACACACACACACACACACACACACACACACACACACACACACACACAC
>OU015750.1:66533993-66556339 GCA_907169655.1 Acomys percivali
CACACACACACACACACACACACACACACACACACACACACACACACGATCCTTCAAGCACTGTGTTGCTCAACATCACCACTTTCCTCTTGTGCACCTGGTGGAGACTGTTGATGAATAAACAAAAAGTCTCATTGGAGATTTGGCAAATTACCAATTCCACTTTACAAAGGAAATGACATCATGAGAGGCTTTGGGTTTCCTGGGGCTGCCCACAAGGCCTCATTAACCTAGCACACCACTGAAGAACCATATATTTTCAGAAGGAAACGAAGAGAAAGAAGTACAGTAACTATGGTGGTCATGAAATAAACAAACAGAAAACCTGGATAAAAACTGCTCTCCTGGGGCAAACCTCAGCCCTATTGTCAGGCTCTGCTGAGGAGAGGAGCCCATTGCTCCTAAATGACCACAGCTTGAAGTTAGTGACTTCCTCTGCACAGCCGACTCCTTCTGACAGCTGCTCAGCCCAGCCAAGTATACATGGCTTTCATCTTTCATAACCAGCTTCTCTGAAGTCAGTGGCATCTCCATGGCAACTGGATCAAGTTTTTCCACTGATGCTGGGACAAGAAGGGAGAAGAAATTGATGGGTTTTGTTAAGGAGGCTGAACCCCCAAGCTGGCAGGGGAAGAGAGATAAGAGGTTCAAGGCACTGCCTGTTCTGCTTCTTGTTGGGTCTTGGGCTATTCCCAGTGAGAGTGGGAAGTGGCAGTGTCTACCCCTCACTGCTCAGGGAGGAAGAGAAAGCCTTCGTGGAGGGTGAAGGAGTGACAGGAAGGAGCTGGGTTAGGGAGCACAGCACACACCCAAGGCCTGTGCTGCCAGGCAGCTTTGTGCAATTGGATCCCACTTAACTCTCACTTACTGTAAGTGCTGGCCCTGTGCCACATCCTGCAGGGGTTATGTACAGCAGGAGAATGCAGATGACAGAGAGGTGTCGCAAATATCAGTGGGGGCAGGAGGAGGGCAAAGCAGGAGCCCAGGGAAAGTACAGTACTGTCCCCAGAGCTGGGGTCCTCTGTGGCTTACAGCCAACTTCACCCTTACTCTCGGGCTCAGCCGCACTTAGTCCTTGAGCTGCGCTGGGTGATGCTTAGCATCATCCAATCCCAGCTGGTCAGGCTGAATCAACAGTCTGTTGGTAGCTCATGGATGTAGCATTTAGCAGGCCTTTCACACCCGGAGACTCACAGAATTTCCACCTCCTAGGAGGCCTCCCTGGTCGGGTCAACTTGGCCTGCATGACTGGGATCTGATCCACTTCCCAATTCCAGACTGGGGCCTTGCTCTTCGCATGCGTCTGCCTTTGTCACAGTTTCATCACCCCAGGTGCATTCCTGGTCTCCACAGCCTAGTCATTTAGAACCTCCCTCATAGCACATCCAACTTAGTTTCAGCTAGCAGCTGCTCTTGTACTGTTTCCCTGCCCCAGCGAGAGACTAGGCCCTCTGGCTTCCTAACTGTTGTCTATGTTTGTGTGGGCCTCTGAAGATAGGACTTTGGACTACTGGTACCCCCTCACGTGACTGTTCCCAAGGGCCTGTCAGCTTTGGGTAGCAAGTTCTTCTTCACGTTCACAGACCAAGAATGCTTCCAAAAATTGGAACACCAAACCTAATTCATTCCCAAGACCAAGTGGGCTATAATATTGGCATCTGAAATGGTTCTCTAAATCCAGGATTTGGAGAAGAAAGCACATTGTCAAAAGCAGGGGTCTTGATCAGAGTCATAGGGAGGCCAACATCTTTTCCTTATTCAGATCTCAGTTAGAGGATCCCACCTGCCCACCCCCATTTCACAGGCAAAGATGGTACAGACTACCATGGTGCTTGGACAAATGAGCTCTTTCTGGGCCACCTGGGTGACTGGCACATTTGTACAGCAGGTCCTCCTGGGGCTGGCTTGTGTAAATACAACCAGTACCATCCTAGGGTTCTTAAAGTGAAAAGATTAAAACTGGCGTTTACTAAACATAGCCACTCATTATTTGCAAAATAAGTGAGGCAGGAGCAGTACACAGGGATGAGATAATAAAGAGCTCTTTGAGGCTATATACAGTAGCAGGGAACCTTTAAGAGATGGCATGGAACTGTTGAACTGTTTCAAGCTGAGGCCTGATGTAATCAGATGGAACTTTAAGAAAGCCACTATGCCGTTGAAGGCGTAAAAGAGGACAGGAGGGGAGAGCAAAAGAGCCGAGAGGCCACACTGCTCACATGCTCTATCCATGAGGGACACTAAGGTTAGAAGGCATTCAAATATTAGAAAATAATTCAACTATCAGGAGTTTGTTTATGGGCACATCATAAAAGCTGATTAGGCTGGTCATAGTGGCGAATGCTCAATAGGCAGAGGCAGGGGGATCACAAGTTGAAGCCCAGCTTCGGCTACATATTTGTAATCAGTGAGCTGGCTCAGTAGATTAAGGTGCCTGCCACCAATCTTGACAACCCGAGTTACATCCTTGGGACTCCGTGGTGGAAGGAGAACTAACTCCTGAAGGAAGTCCTCTGATCTTGCCGTACGCACCATGGCGTTCCTGTGCTTTCATGCACACACATTATAAAAGGTTTGCTGTTGTTTTCTTTGTTTGTTTTGTTTTGTTTGAAGGTGATTGGGTCATAAGGGTTCTGCCTCTGTGAATTAGTTCATTCTATCATGGGAATGGGTTAGTTATCTTAAAAGTGGGCTTATAAGAGTGAATTCAACCCTCTCGTACTCCTTAATTATTTTGTTTATTTACTTACTTATTTTTGAGATAGGGTCTCTGTTGACACTCTTTTATTTTTTTTTAACTCTTTTATTTGGGGCATTGAAGCCCCTATTTCCTTTCCATCAACCCCTTAGCCCTGGGTGTGAGAAAAAATGTTAGTGGGGAGAAGGGGCACAGATCCTGTTACTTCTCCCAGCTGTTTAGGGTCAGGTGGGTTCTCTGGGGGCAATATCAGTCTCCGTTGACAGCAGACACAGCAAGCAGTCTCCTCTAAGCTGTGGCATTGAAATGTTTCTCTCCATCTATCTCCAAGCTGCCATACTGTCCATCTCTAGTCTCTCCAAACTGCCTCACACCACATGCCACACCTTCTCTCTCTGGGCTCTCCTATTTATCTCCCTCAGAGTCCTAGACCTCGACCCTCTCTGTGCTGCAAGAGGCAGGCCATTACCAGTTGGCAAAGACCATGCCCTACAAGAGGCAATTATCAGCTGTGGACATACTAAAGCCCAAACTAAAATCCCACACTTGGGCTTAAAGCAAAAACATATTTACATAACATAACTGAGTTTACAAAGAAACCAAACTTCCATTACAGGTCTCTCCATATAGCCCTGGCTGTCCAAGAGCTCACTATGTTGATATGGCTGGCCTCAAACTCACAGAGATCTGCCTGCCTGTGTCTCTCTCAGGTGCTAGGATTTAAAGGTACCTGCCACAACAACAGGCCCTCTTGGATTCTTGCTATCTGCTCTTTTGCCCTCCTGCCTTCTGCCAGTGGATGTCACAGTATGAAAACTCTCACCCGAGGTTGGCAAAATGCTCTTGGGATTTCCAAGCCACCAGAAGCATCAGCTAAATAAATGTCTATTGTCTCTGAAGTACCCTGTCTGGGGCATTCTGTAAGAGCAATGAAGACAAGGGGCAAAAAGATGCCCAGGCTGCAGGTGCTAACTGAGCAAGGGCTCTTGCTCCTGTATCACCCACACCCACACCATCTACTCTCACTTTCTGCTGGTTTCTCCTTTTCTCTACTGTCTTTTCCCTTTCTAGGTGCTTCTATGAACACCATGTTTCTTTCTTTCTTTTTCTAAAGATATATGTATGTAAGTATGCATGTATGTATGTAAGTATGCATGTATGTATGTATGTGTAGGTATGTGAGTGCTCTATTTGCACATATGCCTTCTTGACAGAAAAAGGCATCAGATTCCATTATAGACGGCTTTTAGTGACCGTGAGGGTGCTTGGAATAGAACTCAGGACCTCTGGAAGAACATCTAGTGCTCTTAACAGCTGAGCCATCTCTCCAACCCCGTCCCTACCCCCATGTTTCTTGGTTGTCCAATTTCACCTGCACTTTAGCACTAATCCCTCAGCTCCTCCTGATTTCTGCTCTAGCTCACAATGGGGGCGGGAGGGCTCCTGTTTTGCACCAGGAAACTCCCACTACCAGTTTTAAGAGGAAGGACTGGCCCTAGAATCAGAAGTCTTCCTCCTGCCTGTTGGAAACAAGCCGACCAATTCTCCCATCACGGAAGCATAAGATCCAAGGCTTCTGGCTATACCTGGGCCTCAACAGAAGTATCTACATGAGTTTGTTATTCATTTCCACCCATTCACTTTGTAAGACTCTGGAAGCTTTTCTTGACCCTCCTTTAACCTAAAATACATGCTCTATTGGCGCCTAAACGCCCACCCATTAAGCTAGTCATTTCTTTGTGTTAATCATTACTTTTGCCAAATGATCCCCCTTTGAACATCAAAATGCTCCTGGAAGGGAAAGCTCTTTGGCTTCCTAAACAAAGAGTGGAGTGGAAGCACGGGTTTTCAAACTCTTCTGATGAGATTAGTCTTGACAGGCTACAGAATTCACAAGATAAGAGAAAAGAGAAAGATGGTTACCAATGTGACTATTTTATTTAATCTTTTCTATTTTTCATAGAAATGGAGATGATGCATTTAAAAAAAATAACCTTTTTTAACATTTCTAAAATTTTTTATTTATTCTATGTGAATGAGAGTTTTGTCTACATGTGTATCAGCATGCACCCGGCACCCTCAGAGGCCAGAAGGGGGTATCACCTCCCCTGGAACTGGAGTTATAGATGGTTGTGGGCTGCCATGTGGGTGCTAGGAACCTGGAGCCACTGGAAGAGCAGCCATTGGCTAACTGCTGAGCCATCTTGCTAGTCCCTAATGATTCTTTTATATGGGTGTACAACCCTGAAACTCCTGTGACCACGTAGTTTCAATGCTATAGTCCTCCACAGAGTTCTGACTTCTGTTGCCACAGCTGAGTTATATCTGTTCTTCAGTTTCATATAAATGTTGTTGTTTCAGGTCCTAGCTGCTTTGGCTCAATGAAATTCTTTGTGAATCCATACATACTATGGTATGTTCCAGCAACCTGTCCATTTCTAACATTGTAGAGAACTTTATGGATGGCTTATAATTTCTTTTTTTTTTTAAAGATTTATTTATTTTGTGTATATGAGTACACTGTCTGTACGCACGCCAGAAGAGGGTGCCAGATCATATTACAGATGGTTGTGAGTCACCATGCGGTTGCTGGGAATTGAACTCAGGACCTCTGGAAGAACAGCCAGTGCTCTTAACCACTGAGCCATCTCTCCAGCCCCAGCTTATAATTTCTTTATCATTTTTCTGCTGATAGACATCTGGGCCATTTTTAGTTTTGAAATCTTTCAACTAAAGTCTCTATGAATGTTCTATTATAAGATTTTTATCTATCCAATGATTTTTTTTAGTAATATATGTAGGAGTGTGATTATTAAATTGTAGAAATACATTTAATTTTCCTAAAATCTATCAGAGTTCCAAAATGATTATACTTTTTGTTGTTGTTTGCTGAAACAAGGCCAGCTTCAAATTCATTACCCTACTGCCTCAGTCTCCTTCCTGGGCCTGGTTTTTATACTCCCACCAGCAAACATGTTGTAGACATTTTCATGTCCTTGCAAACAGTGAGTGGTTTTAACATTTTCAATTTTATCTCTCCCAGTAGACAAGCATTGTGTAATATATTTGTCTCAGGGGAGTAGATTACTGCACCAGAGGTCCTGGTAGGAGAATGGAGGCTCATGTGAGTGACAGCTGAGACAGTAGAGATCTGATTAGGTCTTCTGTTTTAATGATAAACTGGGGGCTAGAAAACTACAGAAATGCTTTGTGTAAGTGTCAACTGAAAGAAAGCCAATCTTTAGGACCGTACCACCAGCGGGGAAGGAGCTAACCTAGGCCAATTCTGGGATACTCTGGATGGAGTGCATTTGAAAACAACACTGTAAGCTCATGTCTGATGGCCCTGCAGGCAAAGGATCTCCTGTGAAGACTGTTGGCTGCAAGTGGCAGAGTGGAGAAGGGATGTAGTGAAAGGTGTCAAGTTACTGACAGAACTGAGAGAGTCAAGTGCCAGGCCTGACAGTGGACAGGACCCAGGGAGAAACTAGTCTGCCAGGAACTTTCTTGACAACTACCCCTGAGGCCCTCTGTTACTTGCTCATGATGGAAACATCCAGAAAACCTTAACAACTCTTAGATCTAGAAAAGACAGAACTCCTAAGGGGAGGAAAGACACACAAAGCGATACCGTGTAGAGAAAAAGAATTCTCTAAAAGAAACTCAGTGCTGTCAGGAAGGTGGAACAAACATAGACAAAGAATTGGCACATCTGTCTGAGGGCCCTGACCGCAACAGCTGTAAGTTCACACTAACGTGTTAAGAGCAGTAGCAGAAAGGGAAGAAAACTGACTGAGCCTACAGAACAAGCAATGAAATTTGACCTTGTGAATAAAACTTCAAATGGACCTCAATAAAATGATATTATATAAGTCTGGGATTGTACCTCGGTGACAGGGTACTCAAGGAAGAAAAAAGAAAAATTAGGTGTGCCCCAAAGTTTTCTGATTTTTCATCCTTAGCAAGTCTTCTCTGTCTGGAATCTCCTTACCATACCATGAAGCCTAGTCCAGGGAGTCCAGGGTGAAGGCAGGAATTTCACAAGACCCCAGCCCTAGCATTCCTCTCCTGCTCATGTCCAGAGCCTCCTTGGAACTTCTCAAAGGCCTGTGAAAATATTTAAGACTTGGGGTTTTTTTTTAAAGTTCTCCATTCAGTAGGAGTCACCCTTTTCTCACTCTTTGGTGGCAACCCTGTCCCCAACGAACAAGTCTGTGACCTTTAGCCCACTGTTCCCAAAGTCAAGTCACCAGCAAAAACTAAGAGAGAAGGCACAAGCAAGCAGCGCAGGAGTAGATCCACGAGAGACGATGAAGATGTCTGAGTTACCTGAAATGGGCCAGCCTGCTTTGGGGGGAGGGGGGACATGCATTTTGTAGTCATGGGGGTGGGGAGGGGGTGACCAACAAAAAAAATATCCCTGGTCTGAGGTCAGGCTAGTCACAACCTTTAATGCTTAGCTCTCCGTCTATAACATGACGGGGGCTGGTGGGATGAGCACAGAAAGCTGGTCCCTTCTGTGGTCACATTCTTATGGAGATTTCATACCTGTCAGGAATAAAGAAGAGAATCCTGTCAACCTTCCAACGCATCTTCCCTAATGCTCCACCCAAACCTGGGCGGGTATGAAAACAGGACTTCATGCAAATGATCCTTCTCAGGCCCCAAACGATGCAGCCTGTGATTAGCAGAATCGACTCTGCTGTAATTGAGCAGGGGGAAAATTATACGAAATTTCACTAAATGGGCATTCATTTGAAACGAAGAGCTTCCCGAGGCTAACCAGGCCATGGGGACTGGCACAGCACACCGATTACGTAACAGCCCCTTTCATTTTAGGTGAGCTGGCATTCTAGTCACCAGTCTACAGTCCACTATAATTTATTTTCTTTGTGGTAAGCAGCAAGTATGTCCAAATTAGTTAAATGGATTTAATATGTGGTTGCTTTTGAGGATCAAAAATTTGTGACCACTCCTTCCGAAAGAGACATGAGCCGGCATGTGGACCTAATCTCCATTTTCATGTCTTTGTTTTATTTTTGTTTCTCCCAAATGACTTCATTTTCTTCTTGCGAGGGCCAAATGATTTCACTAAGTGGTTGCTTGTGCTTATGTTCTGAGCAAATGCTTTGCGTCATTTTTGCACCCGTCCGCTAGCCACCACAGCTGCAGATCTCGGGAGGGCGAGCTCTTCACCCAGCTCATAGCTAGCCAAGTCTTTGCCTCATCCATGTCCCCGCCAAAAATAAAAATCGTGATCCCGCCTTCAGTTTCTTCTCAGAGGAAGTCAGGACAAGCCATGTTGCTAATACACGCGCGCGCGCACACACACACACATACACAAACTTGAGCAGTTTCAAGGTGTGCAAACACATCATTAGCAACGTGTATAAACAGTGTCTTCCCCTTGGTGCTAGAAATCCTTTAAAGTTGTGATATAATTACTCCTTCCATCATCACGTGGAAATGCATTTGGCACAGCAAGATTTACATTACTCAAGAATCATGACAGTCTGGAATAAGTAAAAAGTGCCTTCCATGGCTCATAGAGCACTTTTTACTTATTCATAAGGGCCTATATATCCCTTACCTGTTTAAAAAGAATCTGAAGTGATTTATAAACCAGTATGTACATGATAACCCTACTGAAATAAGAATGAGACCAAGGCAGAAGGAAGAAAATCCTTACCAAGCAAGACAAGAAGAATTAAATGAGAATGTGACAGATTCGGTCATACAAACATTTTAAAGTTTTAGGCTCAGTGTCCAAGGAGTGGACAAACAAATAAAAAGTCAACCCTTTATAGCTTGCCTCTGAACCCATAAAAGACAAAGAGCTCAGCAGGGCCAACAGAAGATACATGAGAACGAAAATCTGTGGAGGAAAAAAAAGCAGAATTCTAATTCTTGTAGTAACTTCAAAGTAAAACAGCATGACAGTGTTCACCTGAGGGACAAATGTAAGAAATAAACAAAAGGCGACAGAACATGGTACCATATATATTTGGTTGTTTAATTTCCCCCCTTGCGTACATAATCCTGCAAAGAACATCCTGGTACACAGACATCTTAGAAAATACACACTCTATATAATATAGGTATCCTAAACAGTGAGGTAAGATGTATGTGCATTTTCAAAGGGGTCTCTGCTGAAATTGAGTATACAGTGAGGGTGGACACTTCTTCTCACTATGGTGCTTAGAGGCAGGGCCTTGGGAGGTGATGGAGGGAGACAGAGACGTCACACGTGAATCTTTGTGTCTTTACAGGAGGGAGAGCAGAGGGGCACACAGGAATAGGTGTGTGCCCAGGTATGCTCGTGTGTGTATGCACCATCATACAAAGACATCACATGATGCCACCTCAGGATCCCATTAGCAAGGTCATAAGCAGGTGTCATGCTAGAACTGTGGGACAAATAGCTCTTTCCTTATAGCTCACTTAGTCTGTGATGGCTAAGCAACAACATAAAACAGACAAGACAGTTTGCATCTAATCATGCAATTACCATACAACCTAGGAACTGTATTCTTGGACATTTATCCCAGAAAAAAATAACTGTGTCCATATAACATATGTGTGTGAATGTTCATAGCATTCTTTTTTTTTCCTAATAGCTCCAAATTAAAAACAATACACATGTTTGAAAAAAGTTGACTGGCCAAGCTGTGCTGCCTCCCCGTCACAGAACACTGGAAAGCAGTAACAAAGTTGATGAGCACAACTTGGGTGGATCCCAGTGAAGTTATGACGAACAAAGAGCCAACTCTAAAAAAGCATACAAACAACACAGTTTCACTTAGTTAATATTTCTGAGATGACCAAGGTACACAAATGGAGAACAGATGAGAGGGAAGGGAAGAAGTGGGATAAAGTAGATGTGGCTTCCAAAGGGCCACGTTAGGGGTGCTGTGTGACGGACTCACTTGTCTTGACTACAGCAGCCAGTGTGTGAATCTGAGCATCTGATTTTTTAAAACTGTGTAGCATTGAGCACACAGCGCAGATACACACAAGTGAGTTTTTAAAACAATGAGGAAAGCCTGGAGAAGATGAATGGATGAGATCAATAGCAACAATATTCCATTGTGAAGCTGTACTGAAGGTTTTTAAGACACCAGCAGATCCTTTGGTATAGTGCTTGTCTAGCACGTGTGAAGCTCTAGGCTCAATTCCCAGCATAAACCAGGCACCGTGGCATATGCCTATAACCCCAGTAGGGATATGAAGGCAAGTGGGACAGAGGTTCAAGGCCATCCTCAACCTCATGGTGAATTCAAGGCCAGCCTGGAACATGTGAGACCTTGTCTAAAAGAACAAAAAACAAAAAGCCCACAACAACAACAACAACAACAAAAATGTGCTGCTATTGAAGGAACCTGGGACCTAGAGAAAGTACAGAGGTTCTTCCTGTGACATTCCTTACAAGTCCCTGCTAATCCACTGCTACTCACCATAAATATTTTAATTAAAAGTCTATAAAATGATCCCTATGCTATAACATAGAGTTTACAATAAACTATTAAGAAAATGTGCCACAAAAAATAGAAACAGAATTATTCTACATGTGATAAACATAGACATAAATTCAAATGTAGGTGAATAAAGGTAAATGAAGAAAGACTTGCATTTTAGTCTGCCGTCTTTCTTATTTTGCAGTGGTCTATTGTTAAAGTTATTTTTATAAAATTGTGTGGTTTTTTTTTCTCAGCTTCTTTCTTAACTGGACTATCACCTAAATAATTGAGACTCTATTATATTATTTGTTTATAAAGTTTTACAGCACAATCCTGAGCAGTAGTTATTTCTAACCCTCTAGGTTAGACTCACTTCCTCCCGGTGTAAATCCCTGAGATACTATCACTTTATGGCATTCTCTTCTCCAGCTCCTTCTCCTGATGTCTGCTGGACCTCTGCCTGTGACTGAATCCCTTACTTCCTCCTCCAACCCCTCCTCCCCTGGCTGGCAGGAAGTCCAGCCCCATTCTCTTTCCTGCTCAGCGATTGGCTGTAAGCTGCTTTATTGGCATATCAGGGGACAATTGGGGAGCAGTGTTTACACAACATTGAGACAGGAGATTCTCAGAACCCGGATTGCGACCAGCTATGAGGGGTACAGAAATCAGCATTTGAATTACACAGTAACCTTATGCCTACATTCTAAGACCAATATCTTTTACTTTATGATTTGTTTCTTTTTAAAAGAAGAGATTCAATATGCAATAATGAGACCTACTCCATTTCTCTCATTTGAGGTAACAAATAATGTCCCAAACAAGCCAGGACCAAAGAGATAAAACCTAAAGGACTCCATTCAGGAAAATCTGCAGGATAAAATACTGAAGGTTGAAACTGAAAGGAAAGTTGACCCACGGCGAACAGAATAAAATATGGTTTTTATTTTCTATCTGGGGTTGGAAGTGACATGAGGTGGCCATTTTGGCTCTTCTCACTACAACAGTCCTTAGCGAACCAACATAGGGACTGTGGCAGTTACTAGGCCTTGCTCTTCATGCCATACATTTATGCACTCTGGGAAAGATAATCACATGGGTTGCAGGCCCCACTGGACTCCTGCCCTATTAGCTAAATTCAATCAAGACTCCATTTTCATCTGAACTCCACAGCCATTATTCTTAAGGTAAACTATAAGTAGCATTTCTAGTTGTTTCCCCGGGCCTCACCCCCCCCCAAGAGTTTGCTGTTTTATTTTTCTTCTAGAAAGAGGCCTTGAAGAGTTTAGTTCTCAGCCTCAATCAGGTCCTACAAATGCCTCTCGTCAGTATAAGAAAACTGGTTTGAAGCCAGGCAGTGGTGACATATGCTTTTAATCCCAGCACTTGAGAGGCAGAGGCAGGTGGATCACTGTGAGTTTGAGGCCAGCCTGGTCTACAAAGCAAGTCCAGGACAGCCAAGGCAACACAGAGAAAACCTGTCTTGAAAAACAAACAAAAACAGAGAGGAAGAAAGAAAGAAAGAAAGAAAGAAAGAAAGAAAAAGAAAAGAAAGGAAACCTGGTTTGGTTGACTTTAATTGGCTCTACAAGCAACACTTGGCATTAGATCCTAGTTGTTAACAGTAACAATTGTAGGTTGTTGAAAAACTCTCAAGGTTACCATGGATGCTGGACTACCTACAGATGTAGTTCAATATCTATTCATAGGTCTTGTTTTGTTTTGTTTTAACATATCACGTCCACCATGTATGCTCTCTGGAGCATTAAAAAGAAGCTAGGTAACTCTGCGGCCTTTGACAAAGAGATCAAGTGTCACAGGTGTTTACTTTTCCCAATGTCTTGTCCCCTGTTTACTCTTCATCCCATGCAGCGACAACTGATAGTTTTCTTTAAAGTGACACTACTGCATCCAGGTCTGCGTCATATTTCCACGTTTCACACCTCCCTGTTCCTCACAGGTTGTTCCTGGGTTCTGCAACACAACCAACCAAGCCCAGAGCCCACAACTCTCTGTAAGTCCAGTATCCCACACCTTCATGCAGACTTACAGACAGACAAAACATCAATGTACACGACTAAAACTAGAATAAAAAAAAAGAAAAAGAAATCCCAAATAGGAAGCAAGGACTGCCACGAGATTTAGGGTCCTGGAGCTCACTAGGTACTTAGAGAGAGACACTGTTTTTTTTTTTTTAATTAATTAATTTATTTATTAATTTATTCATATTACATCTCAATTGTTAACCCATCCCTTGTATCCTCCCTTTCTTTCCTCCCTCCCGTTTCCCCCTCTACTCCCCTCCCCTATGTCTGTGACTGAGGGGGACCTCCTTCCCCTGTATATGCTCCTAGGGTATCAAGTCTCTTCTTGGTGACTTATTATCTTTCCTCTGAGTGCCACCAGGCCTCCCCATCCAAGGGACATGGTCCGATATGGGGCACCAGAGTTTGTGTGAAAGTCAGATCCCCTTCTCCACTTAACGGTGGAGAATGTCCTGTCCATCGGCTAGACTGGGTAGGGGTTCGAAGTTTACTGCTATATTTTCCTTGGCTGGTGCCATAGTTTGAGGAGGACTAGAGGGCCCAGACCCGCCTGTATTTTTCCAGGACCCACTGGATCCCTCTATTTCCTCATTCTTCCAGGCTTCTCACCCCTAAAGTCTCAATAGGATTTTCTCCCCTCTGACCCACTTTCTTGGTAGGTAAAGTTTATCATGGGGGCGTACCCCTTGGCCTAGTGTCTCGATATAAGTGAGTATATACCATTTGACTCTTTTTGCTTCTGGGTGAACTCACTCATTATGATAATTTCTAGTTCGATCCATTTGTCCACAAATTTCGGAAATTCCTTGTTTTTAATAGCTGAGTAGTATTCCATAGTGTAAATATACCACAGTTTCTTTATCCATTCTTCTACTGATGGACACGTAGGTTGTTTCCATGTTCTGGCTATTATGAATAAGGCAGCTATGAACATGGTTGAGCATATGTCCCTGTTGTGTGGTAGTGCATCTTCTGGGTATATTCCAAGGAGTGGAATAGCTGGGTCTTGAGGAAGCCCTATTCCCATTTTTCTGAGAAAGCGCCAGATAGATTTCCAAAGTGGTTGAGACACTGTTAATGAAGGAGTGAGAGACGAAGCCTGCTGGAGGAGCTGTTAAACAAAGGGACCAGTGGCTGTGACTGGCTAGCCCTGTCAGCTTAGACTGAAGAGGGGGAGAGAGAAAACTCAAAAACAAGTTGGAAAGCCAGGCAGTGGTGGTGCACACCTTTAATCTTAGCACTTGGGAGGCAGAGGCAAGCAGATCACTTTGAGTTTGAGGCCAGCCTGGTCTATAAAGCAAGTCTAGAACAGCCAAGCTACACAGGAAAACCCCGTGTTGAAAGGCAAAACAAAAAACAAAAAACAAAACAACAACAAACCAACAGCAACAACAAAAAACCCAAAAAGCAAAGAGCAAAGTTGGCTTTAGGGAGTGGATTTGCATTTGTTTTCTGGAATGGGGAGGCGAGGGTTGGAGCTTGCATACATGCTTGATGAAAAGAACTCACCAAAGATGGACAACTCAAAGGCAGGAAAGTGATAATCAGTCTCATACCTTACGTTGGAATCTGTCTTAGTTGTGGTTCTATTGCTGTAAGGAGACACACTGGCCAAGACAACCCTTATAAAAGAAAGCATGTAACCAAGGGCTCACTTATAGTTTCACAGGGCTAGTCTGCTGTCATCGTTGGAGGAGCAGAACATGGGGTAATGGGCATAAGAAAGATAATGGGGATAAAGAAAGAGTAAGCAGGCTACCAAGATGAGACTTGATAGCCTATGACCATATAGTGGGCGAGGAGGTCCCCCTCAGTCATAGACCTAGGGAAGGAGAATAGGGAGGGAGTGAGGAACAGGTGGATACAAGTGAGGGGAAAAAATTGAGATGTAATCTGAATAAATTAATTAAATAATGAAAAAAGTAAAAAACATAAAAAACAAACAAACAAACAAAACTTGAGTTCCGTCTTGATTTGTAGGCAGAGAGCAAGAGGGAAACTCCAAAGACCACCCCCAGTGACACGCTTTGTCCATCAAAGCCACTTCTTAATTCTTCACAAATAGTGCTGCTTCCTGGCAACTAAGTATTCAAATCCATGCGCTCTAGAGGTCATTCTCGTTCAAACCACCACATTCCATTCCCTGCCCCCAGAGGCTTGTCACCATATCATAATGCCAAATGAACTTAGTTCAACTTCAAAAAGCCCTTGTAAAAACAACTTTTATTTCATTGATGTAATTTTCGTGTGAAAGGTTTACTCTGTCTGCTAACCTAGGCCTAGAGTGTTCTCATCCTCTGAGACTTATTGCTGAATAAGCTCACCTTTTCTAGATCTTTCTGAACTCTGGCTGGCTGGTTCAACTCAGCTGTTCTGGCTCAAACTCCAGGCTGACAGACTGAATCTGACATTTCTCTCAGCCTCTGACTGAATTGCTCTGCTTGGCCTCATGCTAACTTTGGCAATCTGTACTAATCTTCTGGCTCCTTCTTATTCTCTTGCTCTTTCTTCTTCACCTGTGTCTAGCTTGTTCTCTCTCTGTAACCTGTCTCTGTGACCTGTCTCCGTAAGCTGTCTCTGTAACCTGTCTCTAACCTGTCTCTGTATTCCAGCCAGGGAGATTAAAAGTGTGTGATAAGGGTTTGTCTATATTCCCAGCCATGTTGCTGGATTAAAATCCTTCTATAATCCCTATATTCTATCACCATCTCAACACTGTTTAAAAGTCCAAAGATTAAGCAGGTGGTGGTGGTGGCAGCAACAGCAGCAACACACCTTTAATCTCAGTACTTGAGAGGTAGAGACCAGCCTGGTCTACAGAGAGTTCCAGAACAGCCAGGGAGGGCTACACAGAGAAATCCTGTCTCAAAAAACAAAAAAGAAAACCAATCAAACAAAAACAAAAGGGTCAAAGTTCAAAGTCTCTTGTAGTACTCAAGACAATCTCTCATCTGTAACCTTATAAAATAAGAATCAAAGAACAGATCACAGATCACATACTTCCAACATACCAATAACACAAAGTAGACGTCACTTCAAAGGGAAGGAAGGGGAGCACAGCAAGACTGGAAACCAGCAGGGCAAACTCTAAACTCTGCATCTCCAAGTCTGACGTCAAAGCACACTTCAGGTCTCCAACTCCCTCAGCTTTGTTCACTGCAACACACTTCTCTCTCTTGCACTGGATCCACTTCCTGCTAGCATAGCAGCTTTCCTCAACAGATATCCCAGAACTCTGGCATCTCCAACATCTTGAGGTCTCCAACAAAATCCAGGCTCCGTCTTCACAACTTTACTCAACGGTCTCTCTGGGTACCCAAGCAGGGACACCATGACCTGTGTCTGACCTCAACAGCTTTCCTTGGCCACAGGGAGAGACTCTACAACCCCTTTCTTGTGCCCTTGACTCTAAAGCCAGAAGAACGTGGTCAAAGAAGCCAAGATCTGCTGCTTGCTGGGCCTGGAACTTGGGCCCCTTACTCAAACACATTTTCATTGGATTTCTGCCTTTGATGGCTTCTTTCACCTTTTATGTTTTTCCTTAATTCCTTTTCACAAGTTTGACGCTTATCTGGGTGGAGCCTTGCCCTGAGGTCACCACTTCATTTATCCCATGCAGCATCAGACTCTTCTCTGCCAAGGAGAGGAAATATCCAGGCCAGTGAACAAGGACAATAATTCTTGGGTTTCCCAGGGGCAGGACATTTGACAGCAATGACCTGGGGCTGCACCAGTACCCCAAGAGGTGACATCTTTTCTTCCTGACCTTGGTACACAGCACCAGGGCTGCAAGAAAAGTGATGCCCCCTGAGTAAGGACAGCTCCAAGTCAGACAAGGAAACAAAGGTACCAGAAGAAAAAACTGCAAAGGGTGAAAGAGCAAGGCCCCTGTTATGAGCAAAGCCAGCAAAAATGGTCAACCAGAGCATGTGCAGGTCGCAGGTTATAGAAAGAAACACCATTAGAATGATTATAGAATCAATGTCTGTGTCCTGAAGGCATGGTTCCTGCTTTACAAAGGTAGGTGTCCTTCAAAGCTGCAGTGACTCTGCAGCCGAGCTCTGGAGAACAATGCCTAACCAGCATATTTTCTCCACCCTCAGGACTGACCTTGGGTTTCTCTGAGCTACTATTTGCTAAACCTGGCATATTTACTTTTGTCTCTTTATTTCTTAGTTTGGCAAATACTGTGGTTTGAAAAGAATCCCTACCACCACCCATCACCATTACTACCACTACCACCACGACCACCACCACTACCACCACCACCACCATCACCACCACCACCATCACCACCACCCACCACCACCACCACTACCACCACCACCATCACCACCACCACCCACCATCACCACGACCACCACTACCACCACCATCACCACCACCACCCACCACCACCACCATCACCACCACCACCCACCATGACCACCATTACCATCACCACTATCACCACAACTACCACCACCATCACCACCACCACCCACCATTACCATCACCACCATCCACCACCATCACCACCACCATGACCACCACCACCACTATCACCACCATCACCCACCACCAACTACCACTAGAATCACCACCATCACCACCACCACAACCACCACCACCACCACCACCAGAGATTGCTTAAGGCAAGCATTCTCCATGGGTTTCCTGTCTGTCTCATGTGTCATGTGACATTGAAGTTAGTATTACTGCCCCCCAGTAGTTTTCTCTTGTGTTCTTCTACCTCCTTCTCACTCTTCAGGTGATATCTACTCTGTTTTCGCCCATGCTGAGCACATCTGGGCAATGAATGGACTTGACAGACAGCTGCAGTATCTCCAAGGTCACCAGGCATGCTCGAGGTAACTGACATCTTTTACTGATAAAACTGATGGCACAGAGTTTCCAAGACATTTAATTACACTGATGACAAACAAATTCTTCAGCCAACATTAAGGAAAACAAAAGCACAATAAAACCATGTCTCAGAAAGTAAAAAGAGAAACAAGTCAGTATGTAAATGGTAAAACTGAACTGACCAATTTTTCCTTCACCTTATTCCAAAGTCTTATGTCTCATTATGCCATGATTGCCACTCCTTAGACTGCAAGCTGTGACCTCTGTTGCTATTTTGTATCTCTGGTTTTCCAGGATGTGTAGTTATGCTGCAACGTGGATTGGCTGGCGTAGAATGCAAATCCAACTGGGCATGAAAAACAGAGTCCAGAGACCTGATTCCTGGACCAGAAGCCAGTTGGTTTCAGTTAGTTATGTAAGAAGTCTTTGCCATCTGGAGACTATTCAACCAAGAGTCTTCCCATCGCTTCCAGCTTGTCAAAGTCAGGGTCTCGCCTCTGTTTTGCATTGCTGTGGCACACTGAGCCCATATTTTATCTATCTATCTATATCTATCTATCTATCTATCTATCTATCTATCTACCTACCTATCTACTTATCATCTACCTACCTACTTTTTAAATTAATTGATTTTTAAAGACATGGTCTCACCATGTAGTCCAGGCTGAATGGCTTAGACCTTGCAAATCTCCAAGCACTGGTACTATAGACGTGAACCACACTACCCAGCTATAGACACTATGGCTAACGTCATCCTAAAATGCTCTAGAACAGCCTCAGCATACAGAGTGCTGCCTGGAAGAGCTCCACTCCTGCTGAGGAGCTAAACACATGCAGCAGTAGAGCTGGAGCTGAGAGTTCTACATCTGGATACCTGCAGCAGGAAGAAACAAAGCCACACCCACTCACTCCAGCAAGGCCACGCCTCCAAGTAGTGCCTTTCCCTGAGCCGCGGGGGTGGGGGAGGGGCACTTTCTTTCAAACCACCAGAGTGACTAAGGAACTACGTTAAAATTTTTTATCTAATTGAATGTAAAAGCCACATGAAGCTAGAACTATGTTGAGGAATACAGCTACTACGACTTGATTTGGGAGTTTGTATGGAAAAGGACTCCATTTAGGATTTACCGAATCTTTTAGCCCTGAGAAATAGTCCCACCCCTTCTGTCCTCACAGTGGGAGGCCCCTGTAACCTAGCAGGGAACGGAACTCTGTGCTGCCTGTCCAACACCAGCTATCACCTCACTCTATCTGAACTTCCAGCTGCTGTTATTTAGGGGGAAGTTGGACGGTCCCCCGCTAAGGTTTCCTTCTTTGGGGCATTGTTCCCTCTCTTTTTCCAGGACTGGTGGAATCCCTCAATTCCAGCCTCTGGCTGCTGGGCTCGATCAGACTGGCAGCTGCCGCCCTAAGTGCCGGCTTTGCACCAGGAGAAGGTGGGCAAAGCTGCTGAAGTCTGCCCCGCGGGCGGCTCCCCCCTCGCGTTCTCTTTGCAGGGCCCGTGCCCTGCTCCAGCTCCGTCTGCACAACCAAACCACGTCCATTCTTTTTTCTGACCCTTTTTTTTTCCTAACGAAATTTGCCGTCGTTATGTTTTGCATCACTGCCCTTGGCGGGAGCGTCAGCGGTTTGCTCTTTCCTCTGCCATTATGAGAAGTCGGGGATTGAGGGCTAGAGTGATTTGCTGCAGGGAGAGGTGTTCCCTGCCGAGCCTGACAACCTGAGTTTGATCCCAGCCAGATCACAGGAGAGAACGAACCTCGCTCGTGCTGCCTTCCGACCTCAGACCTCACACATACACTCAGGTGAATAAACAAATAAGCGTCTTCCCAGACGCTGGAACTAACAGGAAGGACTGACTGTGTACTAAAACACTGAGTTCACTTGGAATAGTTAGACACCTTTTCCCCGAGCATGTTTTCCCATGTTTCTTTGCAACAAAATATTTGAGGGACTTGATATTTATTGGATGGATAATTGAAGCTAAAAACTTGCTTAAGGACTCATACTCTATATTGCTCTGTTTCTTGTTCATTTTGTTGTTTTCTTCAGTGGTAGTGACTGAACAAACCTGTGAGCTATTTCTCTAATCCTTTTTACTTTTTATTTGGGGATTTATTTACTTACTATTTCGTAAATAAAAAATTTATTTTCATTTATTAGTAAATCGCCTAGGCTGGCGTCATGGCCCAGGCATTCTTTGACCATGTAATCCTCTAGGCTCGGCTTCTTGAGTAGCTGGTATCCCAGGCATGCACCATCAGGCACATAATTGAGAGTGGCTGATCCTTTCTGAAAAGTGTTTTTTTGATGTGGGTTAATGAGAAAGAACAGGAAGTTGTGTATGTCTGTCATCTGATTGCAAGCAATAGAAAACCTACCATAATTTTAGCTAAAAACAGTATTTATAGAATGGCCTAGGTTAAGATTCACGGTAGGGTTGGCTCCCTGGCATAGCTGGGCTCAGACAGTATTATCTGAACACACACACGTGTGTGTGTGTGTGTGTGTGTGTGTGTGTGTGTGTGTGTGTGTGTGTTAGAAAATAAAAATAGGTTTATTGTGAGATTTTCATACATGCTTAAACTTATTTTGTTTATTTTTGAGACAGGGTCTCATTGTGCAGCCCTGACTGGCCTTGAACTCACTAAGTTAGCCAGGCTGGCCTTGAGCTCAGAGTTCACTGCCTCTTCCTTTTAGAGTACTGGGATTGAATGTGTGTGGCTGGTGTCGAGATTTTGTGGTTTTCATTTCCAGCTTTCAGCTCTGGCTTCTACATGGTTAGAATTGATGTTGGCTTCCTATGGACCTTAGGGGACAAGAGATGCTCACTTCTTCCCAGGTGCTCAAAACAGAAATGGGAGAGTGCTTTCCCAGAAGCGCCCAGAGAAACTCTCTCTCCTAGGCTCTGTGTAGACCAATCAATCGTATGACCGCAAAATGGGATGACATGATTGGCAGGACCCGGGTGCTCCTCCCACAATCAGAGGAATTCGATTACATCTGCCCACGGGGAACTGTGGGGGAAGGAGAGGGCGTTCTCTGATGAAAATCTTGGTTCTTAGTTACCAGAAGGGCCGAGGCACATTAATACAGAAACTGCAGCCGCTCACTAAAAGGGATATTGGAGGAGAATGGCACAGAGGTACCAGGAGGTAGTTAAAGGCTTATATATCAGAGAGATCCAGAGCCTTAAAAAGAACAGCTGACTTTTCCCACTCAGTCCCTGGGCTCAGGCCCGGGAAGCAGGTGCCGGGATGGATCAGTGCTTCGTGTTCCGTGTGCTTGGGGACCTGCAGTGAGCGAAATCCATGAAATTTAGATACCGCAGCGGTGTCCTTAAAAGGTATCAGGTGGAGAATGGCTTTTAATGTGGAATCCAGGCCTCCAATTAGAGGCTTGTTCCACTTGCTAAATTCGGCTTGGATTAAATGCCCACTGACCTCTTGTCCCTATAGCATTTCATCTCGGTGATGACTAAGTGGGAACCCTCCCCCCGCTAATGGCACCCAATCTCTATACCGTTAGAAATCTGAATTCTTTCTCAGATAAACTATGCCCTCCCTCCTCACAATCCTTCCCACAAGTGAGGAAGCAATTCAAGAAAGAAGAAGCCAATGCCAATGGTAGCAAAGCCCAAATGTGCACCTGCCCGAAGTCCCCATGGCTCCAAACCAACCCAGCAGAGGAAGGCAAGCACACTGCTTGTCTTTCTCCATCCAGCAAATGAGAAAAATATAAAGGACTCCAGAGAGTTCTGTCAAGTACCCTGGGAGTGTCTCCCTGTCCACTCAGTCCTCTTTGGCTGCAGCTAAACACCTTTCCACTAAGCCAGATAGTTTTAAGTAGGCCAGTAGAAGACTTGCCTTAACCATACAGATGACAGTGCACGGCTACATGTGGTAGTGCACACCTGTAATCCCAGAACTTTGGAGGCAGAAACAGGAGGGTTGTCATGTGTTCGAGGCCAGCTTGAGTTACGCGGTGAATTCTAGGCCAGTTAGAACTGCTGCGTTGCAAGTCACTGTATTCAAAGAAACAAATAAACAAACAAACAAATAAACAAACAAAAACAGAGCCAGGCGTGGCGGTGCATGTATTCAAGAAGCAGAGGCGGTCAGGTCTGTGAGTTCGAGGCCAGTCTAGTCTACAGAGTGAGTTCCAGGACAGCCAGGGGTACACAGAGAAACACTGTCTCAAAAACAAAACAACACAAACAAAAAAAGAAAGAGAAGATAAATTAATTAATTAAAAGCATCTCCATCAATGCCTTTCAGAAACAACATTTCACACAAATATGCACACTTGTACACACGCACCCAGAGCTTGGGGTAATTATGCTGCTCAATAGGCCCTGAATTCTGTGCCCAGCTCCCCCGAAAGAGAAAAAAGTTCATACCAGACGTTACAGATTCCTTCAAAGGATTTTTACCTTAGAAGTTCCCCTGATGAAGAATAATTAACTGGGAAATCATTCCTCAGAGGGTGTTAGTCTTGGTCTCTCAAAATGAGTATGTAAAAATAAAAGGAGAGATAGTTTTTTTTTTCAATGCTTGGTACAGTGTGGGACCTGGAGAATTCTAAGCAAGCCCTCCACTACTGAACTACACTCCTAGTCTTGGGAAAAAAAAAATATATATATATATATATATGTGTGTGTGTGTGTGTGTGTGTGTGTGTGTGTGTGTGTGTGTGTGTGTGTGTGTGTATTTTTTAAGTGCTTAAATGCAGCATACAAACACTCCAGGATAATTAGAGAATTCCTATCAACTTCTTTGACTCCTTAGGGTAAACTTTCAGTCCTTTAAGGCAATTTGTCCATTCATGCTTTTTTTTTATGGAATGATCCAGCTCGCTTCCCTCCGTATTCCTAGAAGCTGGTCTTTTGAGAGAACTCCCTCTCCAAGGAACTTCTTCATCTTCTCTCTTCTGCCCATGGCCCACAGGACCCCTGCTGCTGACCCCTTTCTCAGCTTTGTTTTTCCTATAAGATTACTAGCCAGGTGCTGTGATCTTCTGTGTGCCGGGCAATGGCCTCACACAGTTCCTGTGACCCACAGTCTAGAGCAGTCAGCCTCTTTCATTATTCATACTCTCCTGGAGGTCCACTTACCGGCGCTGTCCGCGGGCCAGGGCCACATCGAAACTCGTTTAGCCAGTTTTCTCCTTTCCCTGAGCAGTTCCAAGACAGACCCACTCAAGCCTGACAGAAACACTGAGAGTTTCTGTTCCCAGGACTGAGACCCCGCCACAACAAGCCTGCCTGTTGTTAAACTCTTGAGTCTGGTTTCCTCGCGTTCCCCC
>OU015750.1:66558567-66573150 GCA_907169655.1 Acomys percivali
TTCTAATGCTGAACTCTTTTAATATAGTTTCCCATGTTCTGGTGATCCCCAAACCACAATTTTGCTCCTGCTATAAATTATAATATAAATATTTGATATGCAGTATATTTGATATGACACACACCCCAGGGGTCACAACTCAAAGATTGAGAACTGCTGCTATAATAGACCCACTAGCACAGTTATCTTTTGTGGTTGAGCATAGTGGGGGCTATACACCTCCACCCTGAGAATGTTGCTATCAAATGGATGTGTTACAGTAAAAGCATGTTTTAGGGCAAGCTTGATGGTACATGCTTGTAATCCCAGGACTAGGGAGACACGGCAGGAGTTCAAGGACAGCTAGGGATGTGCAGCTGGACCCTAAACCCTTGCTCCCAAAATATGTTTCTCCTTAGACTAAGTTTCATCAAATACCAAGGCCCTTGTTAAATAAAGTTAAGTCTGAAAACACTAGGTTAAGAAGAGATTGCTCATTGTCTTTTCTTCTATAAACTGTACCCCCTAAGCCAAAACCAGCAGAAATACTCCCAAAAAAGGGCTGCTGTGCTAGACTCCCAGCCATATAGGGGTCTCACTCTGCCTTCCTAGGGAGTCATGTTCCTGTAGTGAAAATGTGTCCACTCAGTATGTCTATTCCATGTCCTTCATCACATTCCTGACCTCTCCTTACTACCCAGGATGCCAGAATTCCCTGTACCAGGACTGTGAACCCTTTTCAGCTCTTTTCTCATTACTGAGCTCTGAAAATAGAATGTCCCGTGATTGTGTTTACTCCTGGGCCTGAGACTTGACCAGCAGAAAGCTGTAAACCTAATAAAATATGCACACTGGGGTGTTTTAAATACATAAGACAGGTTTGTGGCTGGGGCGGGGGGCAGGAGGAGAGTAGATACAGTGATTTAGATTTAAAATGTTTCCCAAAAGCTTGGGCCCCAGTGGACAGTGTTCAGAAGAAGAGCCTTTGGGGGTGATTGGATCATGAGCACCTTAATCCGGTGATTAATTCCTAGATTAATGGGCTCCCAGGAGGCAGGGGAGGTGGGGCTAGTTGAAGAAAGTAAGTCTTGAAGGGTATTTCTCTTTGTGTGTATTTCTCTGTCTCTGTCTCTTTGCCTGTCTGCCTGTCTGTCTGTCTGTCTGTCTGTCTGTCTGTCTGTCTCTCTCTCTCTCTCTCTCTCTCTCTCTCTCTCTCTCTCTCTGAAACTGTGTTTCACCACATGTTCACACCAGCATTCTGCTTGAGCACAAGGGGAGCTGAGGGAGCTAAGGAAGCCAAATCACATGAGCTGAGGAAGCCAAGTTACCCGAGTGACCATCAACTAAACTCTCTGAACCCCTGAGCCAAAACCAATCTTTGCTTCTTTAAGTTGATTCCCTTGGGTATTTTGTCACAGCAACAAAAATCTCACAAAGCTGAGAAGAGCCCTCTAGGGAAAGCAGGCAACACTTAAAGAGTTGTAGAATTCTATATTCAAGCTTGCTATTCTGGGCTTTTCTGAAGATATATTTTTCAAGGCAATAAGACATAACATATTTTATATTATAGCTTCTTAGCTAGATGTGGACCTTTTAAAAATGTAGACATACGATATGCAAGCCTCCATTTGCACTCTTACTTCCACCTGTAAATGTTGGGCAGACTTTCTGAAGCAAATATAGACATGAATTCCTAGGGCATCATGTTCCTGTAGTGGCAATGTGCCCACACAGTGTATCCGCTCAGTGTGTCTGCTCAGTGTGTCCACTCCATGTCCTTCGTCACACTCTTGACCTCTCCTTAGTCTAGACTAGAGGGTAGGCAACAAGCAGGAGGTGGCCTTATGCTTGGTGACATCTCATCAGTGATCTTCAGTCCCCTGTACATCTACACTGGTGACATAATTTTTGCAGGGAAGGGATTGGTTCAAGACAGGGTTTCTTTATGTCCTGGGATCGCTTTGTAGACCAGGCTGGTCTCAAACTCATAGGGATCTGCCTGCCTCTGCCTCCCGAGTGCTGGGATCAAAGGTGTGTGCCACCACTGCCCAGGCTGATGGCAATGTCTTTTAAAAGACAGTCTTTCTTTGTAATGCAAGCAGGTCTTGAACTTGCACACTCAACTGGCATTTCACTCCCTATTGCTTCGGTTGATCTGCATTGTCCATTTGACTGAGTTTAGAATTACCATGGAAACAGCAGGCTCAACAAACCAGTAAGTATGGCCTCCTGTCTCCAGGTTCCTGATTTAAATTCCCTCAGTGATGGACAGTTACCAGGAAAGGTAACATGAAATAAACTCTTTCTTCCTCAAGCTGCTTTCGGTCATGGTGTTTCATCACAGAAACAGAAACCCTAACTAAGATATGTGTCTATGGGACGGTTCCTAAGATGTTTAATTAACAAGGGAAGATGCATTCTGAAGGTAGGTGACACTATAATATGGGCTGGGGTTCTGTACCAAATAAAAGGGGAAAGAGAGGGAAGCATCCTTATTCTCTCCTCTTTGCTTTTGGACTGAGTCTGCAGTGTGACCAGCAACCATACACCCTGGCTGCCATACCGTTTCACCTTGGTGGACTGTACTCTCTCAAACTGTGAGCCAACACAGACCCTTCCCTCAAGCTGATCACACCAATGAAGAAAATAAGCAACATCCCTGCTCTTACAAGGAAATGAGTTCTATGAGATGACTCTGACCCCACCCCAGGCACACGTAGGTTCTACGAAGTCAGTAATTGCTTCTACTACTTTAAGTGAAAATGAAACAACCTAAGCTATTGACGCAGAGTAGAACTGACTCATGTGTCTTAGCTGTTAACCTACTCTAGTGAGTAGGAGCAGATGGTCAGGGTCCTGGAGACATGGCTTATGGGTAATGAAAGGGCCTTCTGTGCAAGCATGAGAACCAGCATTCAGGTCCCCAGAACCTATGTAAAGTCAGGTGGGCATCCCGACGGCCCACAAGAGGCTGAGACATGATTCCCTAGCAAGCTGACTAGCCCAACTGGCTGACATGGCAAGTTCCAGGTTCAGCAAGAGACCTTTCCTCAGTCTTTAAGGTAGAGAACAGTGGAAGGAGACAGCAGATGCCAACCTTGGACACACACACCACACCACACACACACACACACACACACACGTGAATACACATGCATGCACACCATACACACATGTGCAAAAAGAGAATAGAATAGGATTAATAGCTTACATGTTTCACATGTCCCTGCTAGAGTAATAAAAAGCATAGACAGTTACAGATACAGCACAGTATCAGCCCCCAGGTCCTCTCTTTGCTCCTAAACTAGAAGGTACGTAACACGGTAATTGTGGTCCCAGGTGCCAGAACCAGGGGGCATGGAAACCCTAGAGCCATTTGTATCACTGTATCAAATAGTCTTTCTTTCTCTTTCCATTTTCCTTTCCTTCTGTCCACCCTTTCATTCTTCCCTTCATTTCTTTTTTCTTCCTTTTGAGACAGGATCTCATGTAGCCAAGGCTGCCCTTGAACTTGTCAGGTAGCACAGGTCAGTCTTGAGCTCCTGGTCTTGCCTCTATGTGCTAGAACTACAGGTGTGACCCCATTTATGCCTAGTTTATGTGGTACTAAGGATGGAACTTGGGGCTTCCTGTATAGTAGGCAAACACTCTACCAACTGAGATATAGCCCCTCCCCTCTGACTCAAGGCTCCACCACATTGCCTCTCCCTCTCTCCATTTCCTTCCTTCTTAAAGACAAAAGTTTGCTGTGTAGCCTTCAATTCAAGATCCTCCATCCACCATTTCCCGGGAGCTGGGATTATAGGCACAAGCGCCTCCTCCGGGCTAGGCACCCACCCTTTCACTCAACAAGCCATTTGCCCCAGGCCTACGTCTGGGTTTGGGAGTTCCAAGATATTTACTGCACGTTATTTACATAATTTTCTTTTTATTCGGTGCCAGTTCTACATGCTAAACAGTCCTTATCTCTCTGGTGGCTATTGACACTCACTTAGGGGCTTTCCATAGGCAGGCCTGGCCATGACCTTGGTGAGCTGATCTTGCAGCTCTTCATACAAACTTGAGTTGCAGTAATCATTGTCTTCTGGCATCCTAGGAACTACGGCATTGCAACATCAAGTCCCAAAGCGGGGTCAGAACAAAAACTTGTGACATTAAAAATCTCTGGGTTCACTGGGTGTAGTGACATAACTCTGTACTTTTAGCATTCAGGAGGCAGAGGCCAGAGGAATGCCCCAAGTTCAAGACTATCAAGGACTATGAAAGTGAGATTCCCCCCTACCCCCCGACACATAC
Source organism: Acomys percivali (assembly GCA_907169655.1). NCBI lineage: Eukaryota > Metazoa > Chordata > Mammalia > Rodentia > Muridae > Acomys > Acomys percivali. Next base: position 66,562,843 of record OU015750.1, read on the forward strand.
ACACATACCACACACAAATAATCTGGAAGTACTACTCAAAATTATTTAAAGACTATGAGAATCCCAGACAAATGGACTGACAAATAAGCAAATCTTTAACAGTAGAAGAATATCAATCTTTAGATAAATATAGCTTTCTATATCTCCACTGAATTTCTATTTCAGCCTTTATCTCACCAACAGAGTTTAATTTTTGTCTAAATCTATTCAGAGCTATTTCTTTGCTCAGGGCAAGAAGATTTAGGGTGTGTGTTTGTGGCGGATGTTTTTCCACATTGAAATGGTACCTGATGACATCATCACTCCCACATTACCTTGGACAGGTGGCAGTTTAGCAGTCCCACCTTAAGTCCACTGAAACCAACCACCCTTCCTCTTCCTCTCCCAGCACTAAGAGAGCCACAGTCCTGCTCTCAGTCCACACTGAGGAGCAAGGCTGACTACCTAGACATACCCAGTAAGCTCTGCAGCCTCCTAGAAAAGGCAGTCTCACCAGCTGCTCAGTGGATTGGATCACCAGATTCTAACCCAGTCTTTGGAGACACACACACAATCCCGCTTTCTAGAAGACTTTAAAAGCTGGGTGTGTGGGATACAGCTGCACTCCTAGCAGTAATGAGTTTGAGAACCTATGGGTCACATAGTGCTTTTTTTTGTCTCAAAAAGTGCTTTTTTGGTTTGTTGGTTGGTTGGTTGGTTGGATATTTTGTTTTTGTTTCTTTTGGGTTTTGTTGTTGTTGTTTTGGTTTTGTTGTTTTGTTTGCTTGTTTGTTTGTTTTGAGACAAGGTTTCTCTGTGAGTCATTTTGGCTGTACTAGACCTCACTCTGTAGACCACGCTGGTCTCAAACTCAGAGATCCACCTGCCTCTGCCTCCGAAGTGCATGTGCCATCACCAAAGAGTGGTCTCAAAAATTTTAGCAAATGAAGACCGAAGAATCCCCAAAGGATTATGCAGAGTCCAAGTTTTCATTTTCTCTCTGTCGTATCCCAGAGACTGGAGGCAGGAACTGAAAATGGGACAGTATATATTGTCCTAAATCTCTTGCATAAGTTATGGGCCTTTACCCACTGTTTTTCAGAAACTCAAAGGCCACGAAATGGGTCTTTGTTGACCACCCCCATACAAAGAGCAGAGCATCAACAAATCAAGAGGTGGATGAGAAGATTAAGAAAGAAATGTAATAGAAGAAGCACTACCCAAAAATGTTAAGTGAGCCTGATAGTGGTGGCATACCCCCTTAGTGCCAGTACTCTGGTGGCAGAGGCAGGCAGATCTCTATGAGTTCAAGGCCAGCCTAGTCTACACAGGGAGTTCCAGGATAGCCAGGGCTACACAGAGAAACCCTGGGTTTAAAAAAAAAATTAATGAATATCCAAGCACAATATTAGCAGGGATTAAGAGGTTTTTATATAGGCTGTCTATAGAATTACCTTTCTAAAATACAGACATGAATCTAATCCTCCGTGGATTCCACGTTGTCTTCAATGATAGTATAAGAATTTTCTCCATAGGAGGTGTGAAGTGCTAGGCCGAATGAGGAGACTGTTTGGCTGAAAGCCTCTCTATTTGTGTGGGAGAAGAGTGTTTTAAGGTCTACTCAGCCATGGAAGCCTTAGCCCATGGGAACAAAACCCATAGTTTCCAAATCCTAGCTCTTATCTCTACTCCAAAATTAAAAATTAAAAAAAAAAAAAATCCAACCCAATTTTAAGCTTCTGCTCTGTTTCTTAAATGAATTGCTTGTACCTCTTGTTCTAATGACTGTTCTGAGCCAGCTACTAAGATACTAAGATCAGGAGCCAGGGAGAAGGGTGCACACCTAGAGCCCCCGGACCTGAGAGGCAGAGGCAAGAGGATCATAAGCTAAAGACCAGCCAGCCTGGGCTACATAGTAAGACTCCGCCTAAACAAAAGCGCATCCGCATAGTGATAATGACCTGGGCAGCTTCGGCATTGGCTGGCTTTCACTGAACCGTCTTGCAGGTTATCTGGTTCATTTCCTCCCCACCCACACTCAACCATACCTACGGTTTTCTTTCCCAATTTTGCCTTGAGCACCTCCATCAAGATGTTCTCCTCAGCCGGGTGTGGTGGCACACACTTTTAATCCCAACACTCGAGAGTCTCTGAGTTCAAGGCTAACCTTGTCTACAGAGCAAGTTCGAGGACACCCAGGGCTACACAGAAAAACCCTGTCAAAAAAGAAGGCGAAGGAGGGGGGAGAAGGGGAGAAGAAGGAAAAGAAACCCTCATGTTTGTGACTATTGTGATCTGGCCTGTGTGGGTAGCATAGACCCTGTCTATTACAGTTCTAGGAGTTCTTGATATTTCTTCCTGTCTTTGAATTATAAACACCCTGGTACAGATCTGACTCTTTACATGTCTTGTTTCATCCCCAATTTAGCACAACAGTTTGCATAAAGAGGGATCTTCCTTTTTTTTTTTTTTTTTTTTTTCAGTTTGATTTCTGGGTCTCTCCCTCAGCTCATAGGTAATTTATTTACTAGCAAATTTGTGGCATGGCCCAAGTGTCCAAAGTGAGTCATTTGTATTTTCACTGCTAGAAAAAGGAAACACACATACTTTTCTTGCAAAGAAGAATTTCAGCAGAGGCCCGTGGTCATAGAGTTGCTGGCAGGGGGAGCCTAGGGTTTTTTGACACTTTCAACTCTGACCTGGAAACAGGAACTAACTTGTTTAGAGTCAGGTGCTTTTCTACATTCCTTTAGCCGGAAGGCACAGAAGTCAGAGAATGCACTTGTAATACTGGCAACAACAATGACAAATAAATATGCATAGACTCACTGGCAGAGCACCCATCCATAGAACCACTGGGAGCCAAGGCCCTTCACCCTCTGGGACATTCACTCTCTCTGAAGCTGTGCTCACCTAAGTACCTAAGTCCCTGCTAGGCATGGCCAAGGAGCTAAGTGTGCATTCCCTCTCCCTCCCTCCCTCCCTCCTTCCCTCCCATCCTCTATCTATCTATCTATCATCTATCTCTCTGTCTCCCTCCCCTCTTCTTTCTCTCTCTCTTTATCTATTTCTCTGTCTCCCCCTCTTCTTCCTCTGTCTCCGTCTCTCTCTCTCTCTCTCTCTCTCTCTCTCTCTCTCTCTCTCTCTCCAGCATCTACTTTCTGGCTCTAAGCCTAAGAAAACGCCAGCGTGTCCAGGTCCCCTGCTCTAGATGGATAGCTACCTGAGCAGCCTAGTCCTGGGAAACTTGGCCAGGACAGAAGTTTCTTTCTCTTCCTGGCCACCATCCTCTCCCCTCCCCCACCCTGCCTTCACCCCACCCTGGTAGACTCTTTACTGGCACCAGCTTTTTGGTTCTGGGGAGGATTTGTATCTCACAGGGGTGAAGCGTGTAGGTTTTGGAACAAGTTAGGCTGTGTTACAATTTTACTTCATGTACCCTAATTGCTTCTCTCAGATGAAACTCAATTTTGTCATCCATAAATGGAGATTAAAAACGCACATCTTATAGCGTTGCAAGGACGAGGCAGTACTGTCGGTAATAGCTGTGGGACCTCCAGGATACCATGAGTGCTTCGTATCCCTTAAAGACCAGAAGGATGTTTGGCATTTAATAGTCCTTCCACCCTCATCTTCCCTCTGTTCCTCCTCTCTTCCTTTCTGTAAATACCACAGGACGCAGGGCAGGTGGCTGTCCTCTCTGCAGCATCTTTTCTTCTTCCACAGGCACCTGGGACTAGCAAGTGGTACCTGGATTTCCCATGCGTAAGAAAAGAGGGCCTTTCCATCTTCTGTTGGAGTCTCTGCCCAGTAGGGAAGCTCCATCTTTGCTCCCAGATTCATTTCTGTGAGCATACCTGGTGCCCCATCTCTGGGAAACGCTAGCTGCATGCCCTCCTGGATGACTTGGGTACCTACAAGCCCTTACTTTCCTCTGTATCATACAGGCAGGCCACTTGTGCCACGTGTGCCACAAAGCCCCTATGGATACGGGTCACCTGATTCTGAGGAATGCAGTCTTGGTGGAGCAGAAGGGAAGCAGAAACTGGCCAAGCGGTACAGCCTCCATGCCCATTCTGGGGTAGATAGGCAAGAAGATGGGGTCCTGAGGTTGGGGAGAAGTTGTGCCAAAGCCTCAAGTGTGGATGGAACACTGGGGTGCTGGGAGACTTTGAGGAGCCCTCCCACCGTGAAGGATCTCTGACAGATGTTGCCCTTGCCTCTGACGTCGGTGGTCTCTCTGCCAGGCTTCTCTTTTCTCTTTTCTCTTACCCACTGCTCCATCTTTCTTCCCTGGAAGTCTCACCCAACATCTCCCTGTACTTATTCACATGAGTCATATACCACCCGTGACACCCCTCGGTACTTAGAGTGCTTTAAATCTCACAGCAGGCTCCTTTCTTGCCCTCCCGTTTCCTCTCACCCAGTCACTCTCAGCTTGCTCAAAGGAAATTCCGAGTGTCTGTGACCACCTCTGATGGGAACCCAGGTCTGATGCAGTTCAAGCTAACTAACGGTGGTAGGCACCACAGCTGTAGTTTCTCTACGACCTGCTCCTCCAGGCACAGCCGGTTTCTGATGGCTTAAAATCTTCACTGCCCTTACAGTGAGAAAAGGAAACCCACAAGAAGCCTTCAAATGTGCCTCAGGAGGCTGGAGTGAGGGGTCTCACCTCCTCGTGGGCCAGGAGGAGATGGGTTATGGGGATGCCTACCGGACAGATGGATGCCCATAGAAGTTTGGGAAAGACTGACATGACAAAGGCACATTAAACTGTGGCGCAGTCGGTTGCCAAACCATCACTCTGAACCCTCGTGTTATGCTGTTACTATCCTCCTAGGCTCCACACAAACAAGTACACTGAGGCTCAAGAGCTGGAGCACAGAAAGCATTTGCTTACAAGGGGCAAGATGCTGGGCTTGAGCCCAGTGCGCATGCGCCGATTCTCAACTCAAAATGGCTCACGTGGCCTTAAGTGGAAAAGCACAATTTACAATGTCTTCCATCACTACTTTGGATAAAGGGTTCCTCACACCTGCTCTAGAGGCAGGAATAGGATAGAAAGAAGTAGGGTCAAGTCAGCTCTAAAGCTTTTTAAAAATTTTTATTAATTTATTCAGTTACAACTCAATTGTTATCCTATCACTTGTATCCTCCCATTCCTCCCTCCCTCCTGCTTTCACCCTATTTATTCCCTTCCCCTAGGTCTAAGACAGAGGGGGACCTCCTCCCCCACTATATGGTCATAGGCTATGAAGTCTCATCTTAGTAGCCTGCTTATTCTTTCTTTGAGTGCCATCAGGCCTCCCCACCAAGAGGAAGTGGTCAAAAATGGGGCACCAGACTTCATATCAGAGTCAGTCCCCGCTCTCCACATAAAGCTTAAGAGCAGCCGGGCACGGCGGCACATGCTTGTAATCCTAAAACTCAGAGAGACTGAGGCAGGTGGATTTCTGTGAATTCAAGGCTAGCCTGATCTATAAAGTGAGTCCAGAAGAGCCAAGGCTACACAGAGAAACCCTGTGTTAGGGAGAAAAAAAAAAAGACTGAGGCTGGCAGCTGAACAGAAAAGAGAGTTTCCAGGGAAAACAGGAAGAAGACTAGGAATTTAATGGTAACATGTTAAAAAAAAAAAAACTTACAAGAACATGTCTGTTGTGAGTTGCTGGTACAGTTGAGGGCAGGGTGAGAACTGCAATTCCTTTCTGCTGCCCTCAAATTCTCAGTGAAAGCAAACCAGATGCGCTAAGGCCACTCACCAAACCATTAATGAGCAGAAGTTAAGTGTTGTCTGGGAAACAAAAAGGGGAGCAGGGTCTATACAAGAGGAGCAGGGTCTATACAAGAGGAGCAGGGTCTATACAAGGGAAGCAGGAGAAACAGAAAACTATGCTTCGGATGGAAAGATGACACTGCACTGACCAGGAACTGGATCTCAGCAGGAACTGGAGGGAGAGCAGGCCTTGGAAGCCCTGGCAGTCTCAGGAACAATGGGATGAGGTTGGATTTTCTATGGATCCCGGAGTGGGAACGGAGGCTTGAGCTATGGGACTTGGATATTAAATAAAGACATAATAACTGTTAGGAAGTGTGGCTCAGTTAAGTGCTCGGTCACATGCATGTGGTCCTATGTTCAAATCCTAGTAGTGGCAAAGTGAATGAATAAACAAACAAACAAGCCAATGAGAAAAGCATAGGAAAAAGTCAGTTGCACTATACAGGATAAGGTCCTAGGTTCAATCCCCAATAGTGGCAATGTGAATGAATGAATGAATAAATAGAAGCATAGTAAGGGACTGGAGAGATGGCTCAGTGGCTAAAAGCACTGGGCTGCTCTTCCAGAGGACCCGGGTTCAATTCCCAACACCCACATGGCAGCTCACAACTGTCTGTAACTCCAGCTCCAGGGGGTCTGATTCCTCTTCTGGCACAGACATAAATGATACATCTAAAAGAAAAATATTATCATGATTATAAGGGTTTTAGAATAAATAGTACACCCCAAAAGACTATTTCTGTCCTTTCAGCGTAGATTTACATTTTTAAAGATATGTTGCTCAAATCATATAACCTAGTCATTAAGTGCACTGATTACATGAAGACATAATTACATAGAAACAATCAGCTAAGCTGGGCAGTGGTGGTGCACAACTTTAGTACCAACATTTGGATGGCAGAGGAAGGTAGATCTCTGAAGTTGAGGCCAGCCTAGTCTACAGAGTGAGTTCTAGGACAGCCAGCACTACACAAAGAAACCTACCTTGAAAAAAACCACAAAACAAAAAAATCAAAAGAACAACCAACTATTATTAGCTCTCTGTATATGTTAAGTGTTAACTGTTCTTGGCACATGTCAAGATTAATAACATTTATCTATAATGACAAATGTCAAGTTGTTTATTGTAGAACATTGTGGAATAAAAATGTGTAGAGGAGGGCTGGAGAGATGGCTCAGCGGTTAAGAGCACTATTTGCTCTTCCTGAGGTTCTGAGTTCAATTCCCAGCAACCACATGGTGGCTCATAACCATCTATACAGGGATCTGATGCCCTCTTCTGACATGCAGGTGTACATGAAGGTAAAATCACCTGGACTCCCACTATTTAGAGGTGTTGACCATTAACATTTTAATTTGTTGACATCTAGTCTTTTTTAAAAAATTACCTCATTCCAAGTAAAATTATTTGAGACCAGGAATATAGCTTAGGGACAAAGTACTTCTCTCACATGTACAAAGCTCTGAATGTGATCTCCAGCTGATTAAAATATTTCTGAATATGCCGGACGTGGTGGCCCACGCCTTTAATCCCAGCACTTGGGAGGCAGAGTGGATTGCTGTGAGTTTGAGACCAGCCTGGGCTACAAAGTGAGTCCAAGACAGCCAAGGCTACACAGAGAAACCTTGTCTCAAAAAACCAAATATATATTTCTGAATATAACATTTTACAATGAGAAACTTACATCTCATTATTCCTTAAGATACACACACCTGTGCTCCCAGGACTCAGGGAGGCAGAGTTTGAGACCAGCCTGGGCTACAAAGTGAGTCCACGACAGCCAAGGATACACAGAGAAACCCTGTCTCAAAACAAACAGACAAATAAAAACCATTTGTACTTATATAATACTTCTATAAGTCTATAACGCAACTTACTTCATCATTTTCATGTGGTGGAGTGGTTGCATTGCTTCTGATCATTCCCAATTTTCATGTAAACACATGTCCTCATGCATAGATGTGTGCCCCTCTCTAACTGGTTTCCATATTTCTTTAGCAAGAAACCAAGTAAGAGCCACACGCACACACAGCTTTGCTCACATGACACTTGCTCAGCTTCCCTGCCCTCCAGAGCATGGAGGAGAGACAGCAGTCACTTCCGCTGCCCCGACCTCTATGGTTGCCTTTAACTATCTGTCTCACTTGATGAGGACATTTAAACAGTTGCTAAAAAATTCTCATATTTCCTTACATGGGTTTGCCCTAAACCAGTTAGAAATATTACATAGTACAGGGCATATGTACTATTATTTCCTTTCTAAAATGACAAAATCAGACCCAGGGCTTTTAGATAACGTGATGGCTCTCAACCATGGGTCACTGACACTCAATTGCTGAGATGTGAAAGGCATTGATGTGGGCCTAGCATGCTTCTGGGTTTGTCCCCTGGGACCATGAAAATAAACAAAAAAGAAGACAAAGGTTGCCCAAAGACTCAGAGCTACTGGGCTCCCACAGCTTTGTTTTGTTTTGTTTGGGGTTTGTTCTTAGATGGGATAATCACTATGTAGCCCAGGTTGGCCTCAAACTCATCCCTTCCTGCTTTAGCCTCCCAAGCACTGGGACCATAGGCATGTGCTGCCATACCAGGCCTGTTTTCTTTTTTTAAATATGTATTTTTAAATAATCATAACCTCAGGAAGCTGTAAAAAAAAGAGTTGAGAAAGGTCCAGTGACCCTTGGTGTCACTCAGTGCTAACATCTGGTAGGAAACTATGCCACTGGCATTGGTGTAGCCCACATACTTGGGACAACTTTTCAGGTACTCGATTGTGTGTTTTCATCACCTGACAAGCAGCCCCCTCACCATGAAGGTGCTGAGCTTCAGCACACACTCCCTGCCATCCTCACTCCCCTGCACCAATCTCTGAGTCCCCAGAAGGTGACACATAGTGAAATTTTGAACAAAATTTCCCACTCCAGCCCCCTAGGGAGGATGAGTGCTACCCCTTGGGGTGCTGTTCTCAAGGCCTGCACTCTGCCTCCAGGATTTACCAAAGCCCATTAACTCTAGGTATGCCAACCAGAGCAGGAGAGCCTGAAGCAAGCAAGAGGCTCTGGTGTCTATGGCAAACTTTGTATGATGTAGCAAGACCTTGTTTAAAGCAACAACAACAACAACAACAACAAAATCTGAACCTCATGGTGCACACCTATAATCCTGGCACTTGGGAAGCTGTGAGTTTCAGACTAGGCTGGGCTACAGAACAAGACCTAAACAGCCGCATCAACGACAAAGGATACACCCAAAGGACTGCAATGTATATGGCTTAGATGTGTATCAATTAGACGCGATGTTCTATAACATACAGAGACTGTTCATGACACAATTCGGTGTCACACTTTGCCACAAGGGTCACAGAACAGGCTCCCATCTGACAGTGTGTACCCTGAATCTTTTCTGACTATAGCTCCCTTGTCTTTGGAATTCAAAAACAGGAATTCTTGGGACAGGGCAGAGTTGAGCAGACGTTCCTCCTATATTCTAAATATGTCTCCCAAGGTTCACAGACTAGAAACGAACTCCTCAACACAGCAGTGTGGATGAGTGGGGTCTAATGAGAGCTGTTGGGCCATAAGGGCTCTGCCCCCAGTAGCACGGAAGTGGGCTAGCCTGGTATAACAGACTAGTCATCTGGAGAGTAGGTTAGTCTCTCATTCTTTGGCTCCACATCCTTGTTCTTGGACCTCCCTGGGCACAGAGCCCTGAGCTAACAAATTTCTATCCGTTAGTAATTGCTCAGTCTCAGGTATTCATAGTGTGGAACACTGAATTTGTTATTGCTACACCTCCTGGTTGCTCTGCTACTGTCTCCAGGAGACCTCTGGTCAAAGACTCTTTTTCATGGTTTTGTTTCCCTAAGTAAATAAGTAAAGGGGGGAGGCGTGCTCCTGACATTCATATTTATGACCAGGATACATTGCAGAAGTCACAATTTAGGCGCTCTTTGGTTGGGGTGGGGTAGGGGGAGGGGAGGCGCTCTTTCATAAACATTTGTTAGTATTTTTAAAAATTGATGAAATAGACAATTTAAGCTCAACAAAGCTTCCCTGAGTCTGGATTTTAATTTTTAAAATGTTCTCTAAGGAAGGTAATTACCCTCTCCCATGCCCCAGCCCCCATCACCTAACACAAGATGTGTGCATGATCCTCAACTTGGTCTGAGTCATCATATTTGCCTGGAGAAATTCCAGTTGCAGGATTGCAAACGATAGTCACAAGATTATGACGTTAGAAGGGAGTCACATTCCCCCCACAGGTTCACAGCCTGGAGCAGGAGACAGGTTTTGAGTACAGGAAGAGCTACATTCACAGTAGCCTGCTGTCTTCATTTGTAAACTAAACATGGTTCAAAGAATGGCTAAGGGTGTCAAATTAACAAGGGAGAGGCTATGTTGGCTTTGCACCATGGCAACCAAACTAAACAGGAACTGTGTTTTCAAGAATCACCTTCCTTGTCAACTTCCAGGTTAGGGTTTGGCCATGAGACACATTTCCATCCCATCTGGTGGGAGTGAAAGCAAAGTCACATTCTCCATGCTCTGGGGTA
>OU015750.1:66605299-66616494 GCA_907169655.1 Acomys percivali
TCACCTTCATGGACCTCATCCTGAGCCCAGACACAGCCTTTCTGGACACTACCTCTGCCACGTGCTTTGTTTTGTGTGCGCTCGGTCTTTGTTGAATCTTTACAACAGTTCTGTTTGATTAGGTCTACAAACTACCTCCACTGCAAAAGTGGGGATACAGAGGGTCGGGAAAGTTATAGAGTGTCCCAAGGTGTCACACCTGGTCAGAGATGGAGCAGAGGTTCCTCAGACCCAGGCTATCTGCTCCCAGCATCCACAGTCTTAGCTTCATACACAATCTCCTTTGGGGCTCTAGGAAGAGCACCTGAAGGCTCCAGGCTTCTTCCATCCTCCGGAGCCAACAAAGTATGGAGCTGTGTCCAGGTCATGGGCAGTAAGACATCCATAGAGAGAAGCCCAGAGTCTCAGTGCAGAGCCCCAAAGCAAGATCAACAGAGCAACACTTCTGATTCACCACATCAGATCTGTAAGAGAGCTAAGCTTGTAATCTCAGCACTTGGGAAGACTATGGGAGGAGTGATACCATGAGGTTGAGGCCAGCCTGGACTCCACAGTGAGTTCTAGGCCAGCCTTAGGCCACAGAGTGAGAGCCTCTCTCGAAGACAAACAGTGACGAACCACCGCCAACAGAAATTGGGATAGAACGACCTCTCGTGTGAGCCACCGTCAAGGGTAGAACTGTCCCCCTAAAAGAGATATGCTGAAGTCAGTGCCTTAAAATGTAACCCAATTTGGAAACATAGTATTTATAGAAATAATCACATTTAAGTGAAGTTCTTAAATCCTAATCCATATGTATCCAGGAAAGAGATGGGCCCGTGGAGATGAGAGCAGAGATAAAGTCATACATTTAATAGAGTGATTTATTTAAATGTCCCTAAGTTAAACTCCCCCAAATATATCAAACAAAAAAATATAGAGTTTTATTAAAGGACCCAATGTTGGGAGTACGAAGGTCGTTGCATCCACAGGTCTCCAGTAAAACCAGGAATGTTAAGCACACAGGATTGTCCTCTCAAAGGAAAGGAAAGAAAATATGCTCAGAATGCTGGGAATTAGAAGTGATTAGCATCCTGGTGATCTGAGATATCTGTTGAGCCAGGCCATATCAAGCTCCCACAGCCAGGACCAGAGGTGGCTAATAATCTAGATGGCCCTTATATTACCCAGACAGTGAAGCGCTCCCCCTAGATCCCACAGCCAGGACCAGAAATACAGAATAGTCTAAATGACCCTTACATTATCTCTTTAGCCAGAGGTTTCCCTGGCCCCCCAACCAGAATCAAAGGTGACAACTAGCCCTAATGGCCTCTACGCAATCTGTATGCCCAAGACGAGGCCAGATCCTTCCCTGGGCCCCTAAACTAATACCGTAGCCTATTTCTAAAACCCACCTTCTTGGAAGAAATGACATGCAGTACTTTGAGTTTACTTTCAATCTAATTATGCTTCCTTGTGCACTGGGGATTATGTTACACCAGAAAACTTTTTTTTTTCCAAATCGTATTGTATTTAAATATGGGGGCAATAAGCCTCCTGGCAGGCATCAGATTTTCCAGGAGTTCGATCCAGTCTGACTAAGTTGGACTGAACCGAATTTTCGTTCTCACCTCTTCAAAAATTGTTTGCCTGTCTGCAGTGACACCAGCAGGGGCAACCTCACAGCAGTAGGTAAGAAGGCTACCTCCTTTTCCAAGTGTGATTGCACACTTGTGCGCAAGCAGAACCACCATCATCACTGTTGGCTAGCGAATCTTGTCAGGAGCGCAATCCTTTCAGGAGACTGTCCTCAAACCTGCCCTCTGCTAAAGGAACCATGACAGGGGCTGATAAGACGGCTCCATGGGTAAAGACGCTTGCCCCACAGGCCTGGTGACCAAGTTCCATCCCCAGGACTTACACAAAGGTGGAAGAAGACAGTCGACTGCACAAAGCTACCCTCTTTCCACCACATGTGTGCCTGGTGTTCACTTATCCAACCTCGCACACACACACACACCAATGACTACCTAATTAAGTAAGACCAGAGGTGAAACTCAGCCCCCCCAAAAAACTTTTTTTTAAAGTAATGAGGGTCTGGAAAGATAGTTTTATAGGTCCAGGGCCTGCCTTGCAACCAGGAAAATCTGAACTCAAACCCAAGAGCCCACATAAAAACAAGCAGTGGTGGCACACACTTGTAATTGGAAAAACTGAGGCAGGAGGATGCCTGGGGCTTGCTGGCCAGCTGGAATACTTGGTATGCTCCAGGATAGTAAGAGATCCTATCTCAAAAGAAAAGATGTGGATGACACTTGCGGAAAGACGTCAGAAGTTGACCTCTGGTCTGTATAGTCACAAGCACAACACTTGAGGAAAGACGTTAGAAGTTGACTTCTGACCTGTACAGTCACGAGCACACAGGTACATCAGCACTAGCACACACACACGTACTCATACAAATGTACACATGTTAGATAGGCTTGGGTTGGAGGATTATTAAATGTCTTCTTGTGTATGCTTCCATCTCCCTGTAATTACCATCTGTTTTACTCACTCATGACTGCCCAGTTATACTGCTAATTGGATAAATATTTACCTTGGCTTTAGTCAATATTTGACCTTTTTAGTAAATGTTATGCCATTAAGCTGCTTAAACATTTATCAAGCAGTTAAAATTGAGTCTTTGCCTCATTTAATATTTATTTTTTGAATAGACCTGGTATGGCATAGAGATAGTCATAGAATAATTCAGAACTTATTTTCAGCTTTCTCAAGCAAAAGCTAATCTGCGTACCTGCAACAGGTTAACCACAGCTCTCCCACAAAGAAAAATCACCCTAAACAAAAGCAAAAAGCCAGTTTATAAGGAGCTCCAGCTACGAACCACAGTGGGGTAAACTAGCTATTTCATGGGAAAATTCAAATTTAACTTTAAAAGATCTTGAACAAAAGCCAAGCATATTGCAGACAGGAGCCTGGCATAACTGTCTTCTGAGAGACTTCATCCAGCAGCTGATGGACACAGATGCACAGACCCACAGACAGTCAATAGCAGACTGAGGGAGTCGGACAGGTCAAGGACACCACAAGAAGTCCTACAGAAGCAACTAACCTGGGCCCATAGGGCCTCACAGAGACTGAGCCACCAACCAAAGAGCATCCATAGGCTGGACCTAGACCCCACTACATGTAGCACCTGTGCAGCTTGGTCATCGTGTGGTTCCCCATCGCTGACTCTGTTGCCTGCCTTTGGGTCCCTTTCCCCTAGTCGGGCTGCCTTGTTTGGCCTCAGTGGGAGGGGATGTGCTTAGTCTTCTAGGACTTAAGGTGCTAGGGTGGGTTGGTACCTCTTGGGGGCCTCCCCCTCTCTGAAAAGAAAAAGGGGGAACAGGGGGCGGGATATGATGGTAGGGCTGGGAGGAGAGGAGGGAGGGGGCTAGGATCAGGCTATAAAGTGATTTTTTTAAAAGTCAAGCATAATTTATACCCAACCGTACACCTTGAATAGTCTCTCACATCTTTGTTGCTTTTTTTTCCCTCTCACATTTATTTTTCATTAGGTAAAATTCTCAAAATCCAGATTCTTTCCTCTGTAATTACAGTGAGTCAGAATGAATGACCAAAGGAAGTGGTCAAGGGTGGATAAGGAAAGACTTACCTGCTTCAAACCCCACTGAGGACAGAGCAGGAAGACATTCTCATAAGCAGCCATGAATCTGGAATCCAAGGGTCTTCATCCTGTGACCACTTATGGGCCATCTGTTGCGATGCAGCTGCCACGCCCAGTGCTGAGCTATGATGGTGAGCAAGACAGATTGGATTCTTGATGCTTTGGGGGAGACACAGAAAATAAGCAAACCAAGGACATTTTCAGATGGGTGATCATTACAAAAATCTTCATGTGGAATCATTTGAAATCCTACATCTCTTAACTCTTAAAGGTTAGAAGGAGTCTGCTATGGGAAATCAAGAAGAGCATTCCCTGCAGAGAACACAGTTGATGCAAAGGCTCTGAGGGGACAGAGCGAGAGTGAGCAGGTTCTGAAAATACGGAGTTCATTTTCCTCCTCAAAAATGTGCACAATGGGACAGGGAGATGGCTCAGTGCATAAAGTCACTAGCTATACCAGTTCAATTCCCAAAACCCACATAAAAAAGAAAGAAAGAAAGAAAGAAAGAAAGAAAGAAAGAAAGAAAGAAAGAAAGGAAGGAAGGAAGAAAGGTGGACGTGATGGCAGCATCTCTCTAGTCCCAACACTCCTATCACGAGATGGAAGAATCACCCAGAGAGGAACGTATGGGTCAGCTAGTCTGAAGTATTACAGTCTGAAGTACAATAAAACAAGATCCTGTCTCAGAAGGCGGAAGACAGCAAGACTGCTGTTCTCTCGCCTCTACTCTTGAAGAGTGGCAGGAATGTATGAACACACACACACACACAACACACACACACACTAAAGCTAATTTATTCTGTCATTCGTTTCAAAAGAAATATATATATAACATCCTTTAAAGTTTCATTACATTTATTTGTTCATTTGGGGGGGCACACGTGCAACAGTGTACACAGAAGTCAGAGGACACCTGTGGGAGTCAGGTCTCTCTTTCCATGACACGGGTCCTGGAATCAAACTCAGGTCCTCAGGCCTGGCTTGGTGGCAAGTGTCTTTACCCACTGAACCATCTTGCTGGCCCTAAAATGTAAACAAATAGATAAACAGAACCAAATATTGTCTTATAATAAAAAATGGTGTTTGTGGGGAAAGTTTATATTCTTTATACTTCTGACACCAATATAAGTAAAACGCTGGTTTGGTTTGGTTTTGTTTTTTTTTTTTTTTTTGGGGGGGGGGGGGGGGGGGGGGGGGGGGGGGGGGGGGGGGGGGGGAGGAAGAGGTTCAAGACAGAGTTTCTCCATGTAGGCCTGGCTGTCCTGGAACTCTTTGTAGACCAGGCTAGCCTGGAACTCAGAGATTTGCTTGCTTCTGCCTTCTGAGTGCTGGAATTAAACCCTGTTACCACCGCCTGGCCTTACTAAAACTCTGAAAGACCCTTCTGGCACACTGAGAGTCACAGTAGCAGCAATAAAACGTCAAGAAAAAATGCAACAGCTCACATCTGTGTTTCCAGCACTCAGGAGGTTAAAGTAGGAGAATTCCTAGTTCAGGGCCAGCCTGGGCTACATAACAAGACACTGTCTCCAAGAAGAAAAACAAAAAATCCACAAGGCTTGAAGTAGGAGGATCATGAGTTCAAGGCTAGCTTGGACAATTGAGGGAGACACTTTCTCAAAATAAAAATAGTAAGACGAGATAGGTCTCAGTGGAGGAGCATTTGGTCAACATGCATAAGCTTTGGATTTAACCCAGGTATGTTAGAAATAAGCCAAAAGATGGAAATAACATAAATGTCCAGCAATAGGCCATACAAATAGATTCGTGTATGATGTATATTTTGTATGAACAGATTCATACAAAAGCTTCTGTTTATCCATCTGCTGGGCTACGCATGACTGACTAACAAAGTTATCACAGCCTTTCAGGTTGTCCCAAAAGAAAACCAGCAAAATATGAAATTAGCCATAGTGGAATAAAACATAGAACAGAAATATAGAAATCTTTAAAATGATGATCTGATACAGCCTTTTTTTCCCCCTCAGCACATAACACATTCACTCTGTCACCATCCTGGGTTAGATGCCAATTTGGCCATGTAGCCATGGCAACTAAGTGGTAGCTAGGTCTATAGTAAAAGTGATGGAGTTACTGACACCTCAGTAGAAGAAAGAGGGAGGGTCTCAGGACTCACATGTGGAATTGCAGCCATTATTCCCTCTTGCCCATCCCCAGCTGCAGATGACCTTGGGAGCTCTTAGAAGACAGGAATTGGGGACTTATCTGAAAGAGGGATAGTGTGATGTGGTGGAGCTTGGATGGGATGCAGTTGTTTGGGGCTCATCTGTGTTCCTGTAAGTCCATCCCTCTTTGGTGTTTTATAAGTAAGCCTGTTAAATGTATTGGACTCTGGTGTAAGTGTACCATAGTCTGTCGGTGAACAGACATTTGCTCACATCTCCTGAAGAGCAGTTAATGCAGCAGGGACCATAATTATCTTCAGCCTATTTCTTGTCTTCCAAACTCCCTTATCTACATGTGATGAATCACTCTTGTGATTAAAAAAAGGAAAAAACTTGAATCTTTTGATAAAACACATTCCCTAAGCTCACTGCTTTGGCACTCCTCAAATGTCTTTCTCTTCCTATCTGCCTCCTGAATTCAGGAGAGTGTGTAAGAGTGACTTATTGCAAAGTCACTGCAGACTGGTGGAGCTGTGGGTAGGACATGCCTCTGGCTCAGTTGGCTTTTCCACCTCCAGTGTCCACCGGAGCTCAGGCCGGAGGATGAAGAGGACAAAGCCATCAGCATGTAGAAAGGAACGATGTTTGCTTCCATCTGAAAGACGAACATTATGATGTGGCAGGACTTGGCAGTGGAAGGCTAGGGAGTGTTCCGTGCCTCTCCTTTGGGAATTCCAAGGAGGGAGAAGGAAGATGCAGTGCCACAGTCAAGGACAAGAGATCACAAAAGCAAGAGACAGATAAAGAGAAACTCTGAGAGTAGTGTGTAAATGTTCCTGGTGACGTGGGTGAGAACTTCAAGCAGGCCTAGAAAATACATCAATGGCATTTGAAGCATTGGCAGAGGGTGATGATGAGACTAGAGACAATGTAGAGGGTGTAGGTTTATCTGTGGAATCTGGCACCCAGACAGCAGAAAGAGTAAGTAGTCCATAAATTCAAATTTCACAAGACGTGCCTTAGTTATTTCTCTACTGCTGTAATAAGACATCATAGCCAAGTAGAGAAGAAAGGGTTTACTGGGAGCTTATGGTTTCAGAGGGTGAGAGTCCATGATCATCATGGCGGCAGGCAGACAGGCATAGGGCTGGAGGAGTAGCTGAAAGCATACACGTTGGTCCACAGCATGTGTGTGTGTGTGTGTGTGTGTGTGTGTGTGAGAGAGAGAGAGAGAGAGAGAGAGAGAGAGAGAGAGAGAGAGAGAGAGAGAATGACATGGGATTTTGACATCTCAAAGCCCTCCTCCAATACAGCCACACTTCCTAATTCTTCTCAAACAGTTCCATCAGCTGGGGACCAAGCACTGACACTTATAAGCCTATGAGAGCTATTCTTATTCCAGCCACTCCAGTGAGGAAAAATATTTTCCTCCTTCATGACTAAGGTTTATGAATTAAGGTGACAGAAAAAAGAACATACAGATTTTATCTGATATTAATATTTTGATTTTCATTCCCAGACCCAGCAAGTGTGAATATAGTGTGTATGCCTTCTTGACAATGAATAATGAACTGATGGAGGATTGACAAGATAAAGAAGAGGGGTTTGGTCCTAAGAGGTGATACATTGGGGAGCATTAAGCTTGTGGGGGAACTAATGACAGATCAGAGTGTAGTATGTTGAGTATGCCAGTGCAGACCCATCTCTGTATGGATTTTCTGTCTCTAGGGCTAAGAGTTATTCCCTTCCCAGTGCAGGAGAGAAGAGAGAACCATCTTCACAAAGGGGAATTTATGGCTCACTCTTGGACAGAGAAAATGAAAGCACTGAAAATTTTCTGTTTCTTAATTTCGCATTAGCCCAAAACAAGTGGCATTGTACCATCACGTCTAAGAGGCGGATGTGTGCTTATAAGGAGGACAGGGGACCACGCTCATGTCTGAGTAGGCATCCAGGGGGGAAATGGTAGCAGTCACAAATGCAGGAAAGAAAGGATGTGGATGAGAACAAGAGACATGTGTAGAATAGACACAGAGAGGCAGAAAGCGCAGCTGGAGTTACAGGGGATGCAGACACAGACTCACAGTGCCACTCTCCTGACTCCAGAATCCAGAATGTGCTCTAGGAGACCCAGACACATACTCACGGAGTGTCACGCTCCTGACTCCAGAATCCAGATTGTGTTCTTGGTATCAAAGACAAGTTGATGAAGCTTTCTGGAAAGAAGCCGGTCAAGGGCCTGAGAGGTATGAGCAGTGGCAGGTTCATCTCCAGCGACAGAGAGAGATGCTGTGTGATCTGCGAAGCCTCCCTTCCTAGCATCACAGCTTCCCTCCTGAAGTCCACACAGCGAATCAGCCATGTCTCCCAGATTTCATCACCCGAACACTCTGTGAACATTCCTTTTACAGTACTCACATTCCTAATGGCAATGCTAAACAGCCCTGAGCCAAGCACTTGACCTTGAACGCACTTGGAGAACCCCAAATACATTCTTATTATGAAGTACTTATGCATTTTTTAATGTGCTTGTTTTGTTATTTTACGTGTATGAGTGTTTTGCCCGCACATATGCATGTTCACCATGCGCATGCCTGGTGCCCATAGGGTCCAGAAGAGGAAATGGAATCCCTTAAAGCTGCAGTCATAGCTGTGGGTGCTAGGAACTGAACCCAGGTCCTGCCTAGGAACAGCAATTGTTTTTAACCACTGAGCCCTCTTTCCAGGTCCACAAATCCTATATTTAGTTTGCTTAATTTGCTAGAGTCTGCCTTAAAGGGTTCACAGGAACACGTTTACTGGCTCCATGCAAGGAGTACAGATGAAAAGTGACTACAGCAAGATGTGAAGACAGTTGCTGAGCTCCCAGCCCCCTCTCTTGTGCACTACCCTCTAGAATCCTCCATATTTTCTGCTGTCTGGAACTTTCCCATCACCTGCCCTTCAAATGTGTACGGAAACTACATCTCCTCAGTGTAACTGAAAACGAACGCCATATAGAAATGTGTCATACAGCAAGAGTGCGACCTGATGTTAACAGGCCTGTCCAGATTTTTCTTAATGCCCTATGCAATATTCCTCCCTCCAAAGCATAGGGCAGCCTCCCTTCTGAAGTGGAGCTCTTGTAAACTATCATTGGGCAAGGTGCGTCTGAGACGATCTGAGTCTATGGCCTTGGGAAATAGAAATCCCGATCATTTCTATAGCCTGGGTTAGGGAGGAGTTTATAAATTAGAAACTGTGCCTCAGGGGCCAGCAAAATAGCTGAGCATGCGAGAACATTTTCTACGCAAGCCTGATGACTTGTGTCCATTTCTGGGAATGCATGGTAGAAGAAGCGAATGAGCTTGCAAAAGTTGCCCTCTGACCTCTACACATGCTGTGGCACACAAACACACATATGCGCATGTACATGTATACACGCACACATGCACATATATACACACATGAATGCACACACATGGACACATATATACACACATGAATGCACACACATTGGACACATACACACATGCACATATATACACACATGAATGCATACACATGGACACATACACACACACACACACACACACACACACACACACACACACACACACACCACTTATTATACTGGTTAAAAAGCATCTCCTAGTCATCTAACCAAAGCCTGGATCTCCTTTCCACTCATCTTAGCACTGACATGTAAAAGACTGCAGACTCATTTTAGATTTCCCAGAGGTTTCAGTGCCAGAGTGCAGCCCGGAAGGGGGTGCACATGCCTTCGACACACAGAGAATCTCTCTCAAATCCTCTTTAGTCAGCTCTCTCCCTGAGGTCTGTCCTGAAGATGTCTGGTGTCCCAGATCCCTTTCATCTTCCCCCCACACTCCCACCCTCATCTCCACCTCTTCCTCGGCTTTCCCCTCCTCCTGTGCACCCCTCTCTGACTCTTCCCTCGATCCGTAGCCAAGCAGTTCAAAGCAGCCCACAGCTCAGCTTTGAAGGTGCATTAAAGGAACTGTGGATGCTTAATTTTTTTTCCCAGTGACAGTGCTTCTGCCTGGAAGTTCTGTGCCTGCTGCCACTCAGGAGGCCAGCACCCACAGGGATAAAGATCTTGAAGCCTTTGCCTAGCTGTCTCCCTCAGTCCCCAGGAGTTTGCTGACCCATAGAGACTGTCCGCTCTCGGAAATTGGACTTCTTGGTTCCACACTGAAGTCCCCTCAGGCCTGTCACTTTCCATAACCACTGATTCCCAAGTTTGTACACTCCCACATTGTTGAGTAAAGGGTGCTGCTAAGGTTACTTATTGTATGCTATAGGCTCACAGGTGGCAGCGCTATGGCTCAAGTGGACCCAGCAAAGTTGGAAGTTTCTCGGTCTCAGTAGCTAGCGCTTCCTACATTCCAGCACTCACGGACCTTCATGAGAATGAGAGCTCTGGAGATCACAGGTGGAATCCTCTGCCTCTGCAAAGGAAGAGATGTGCATGGTAGTTTTGAGGCTTGGGCTGGCAGAATAATTTTCTCCAGGATGCACACTCGGTGAAGATGTGAACCAGATCTTTCTCTAGCCTGTGGGCTTGCCATAACAGTGTTCTTCGGAAAGTACTGTGCGCACATGCCTCCGGAAGTTGTCTTATTCAGAGTTGTGAAAAGCCATCCTTCTGTTGTTTTCATTTCCCTCCGGGTATTTGTGTCATCATCAACACAAGCTGCTGAAACCCTGAAGCCATTTCTCCACACCAGTGACTCTAGGCAACAGGACAAAGTGGACGCCACTCATCCTGAGACTCACAGACATCCCATTAAGGAGGGAGGAAATGGAGCACATAGGCCTGAGAAACGACAGAAAGATTTTGAATGGGTTAACAGCATTTTCTTAAAAGAGAAGGATAAGAGGGAGGGAAAAGGGAGGGGGGCAGGAAGCAGCCTCAAAGACCAAAGGTGCAAGTGGTTCCACTTAAAAATATAAAGCAAAACCGCATTGGTGTAAGACTGCCCCTTCGGGGAATCAGAGATGAAAATCTCTCTCTCTTTTGGCTCTCAAGCAGGTCACGCCCTCTCGTGATGGATGTACTGAGTGCCCATGTTCATGGTGAACATTGTGAAGACAACATGAATTTCCACAATTGTCACAATCAGAATTGTATTTCAAGGCTGCTTGAGTGGTGGCTCCAACTACAACTCCGAACTTCAGATGATTTCAGCTTTTCTACTTCTTGTCTTTAAACTCAGCCAAGGGGTCCTTTTCTTCCTCCCAGCCTGTGACGCCATATCGAGTGCGAGCCCTGGACTGCTGTGCATCAGACCAGTAGCTGACATCTGCCTGCCGAGAAAGCAGCACATCAGAAATCTGCCCTCAAGGTGCCTCTTTAGAGGTCCAGGGCTGTGCTGACCACCCGGCCGGGCTCTACGTGAGACTTCCTTCCCCC
>OU015750.1:66616504-66642995 GCA_907169655.1 Acomys percivali
CACACACACACACACACACACACACACACACACACACACACACACGAGGTTTGTTCCCTAAATTATTCCAAAATCAGTCAAGTTGACAATGGCAAGTCAAAATCTACCCTTTGCGGAGTTGATACTAAATATATTATTTTAAACTATCACTTTCCACCCCTGGTTTTCAAAAGCTCATGGCCTTCTCATAATGCAAATGCTTTTACTTCACCTTCGAGAGTTACCAAATCTTTCGTTCGTTTGGTTGGTTTAGTTTGTTGTTTTTCGAGACAAGGTTTCTCTGTGTAGCTCTGGCTGTCCTAGACTCACTTTGTAGAGCAGGCTGGCCTTGAACTGACAATGATTTGACTTCCCTTGCCTCCCGAGTGCTGGGATTAAAGGCATGTGTGTACCACCACAACCAGGTGAGTCCCCAAATCTTAATGGTTTATATATTTAAAAACACAAGGTCTCTTCTGAGACTCAAGGCAACCACTTAATTGTGAGCCCCTGTGAGGAAAACGTTTTAACTACAGAACTCCAGTATGTAGTGGCACATCTTAAGTATGCCCAGGCCAGAAGGGAGAAGTGGGAAGACAGCGAGGAGAGCCCAGGCCGAAGCAAGTCCGAGCAGGGAAGCTCCACGTCTGGCATCTACGCAATTGGTAGCATCACTAGGCTCCAACAGTTAGCACCCATCCCTTCAGTTCTGCTCACTCAGCTCTCTCCCTGTCACTTTCCTCAGCAAATGCTCTGCTCGTGGCATCCCCAACATCTGTAGTCTCCACTGCATCTTACGGTTTACCTCCCCAGTGACTTCCTGAGGCCTCCTTACAGAGAATCCAACCCCACCAACATGGTCTGAAGAGAATCCAATCTCACCAACACTGTCTGGACGTGGAGGCTTTCCTCCACTAGTCTGTCACTCTTAGCCATCTGCTGGTCTTTGAAGACAGAAAAATGTGGATGGTGCTGACAAATTCTGCTCCCGCCTCAACATACAGTCTAGTTCCCTCCTATACACTGAAGGCTGGGGAAGGGAAAACATTTCCCTAGCTTCCTGAATTTTTGAGGAAGGGAGGCATGCTCCATCCAGGCTTTCTCCTTTCCAAAAGAAAGAAGTTTCCTTTTTGTGCTTCCAATATGGACTGTGCCCTCAGAATGCTCGCATATTGAAGACTTGGTCCCTTGCTGGTAGTGCCAACTTGGAATGTGGTAGAACCTTCAGGAGGTGGAGTTTAGTTTGGAAGAAGGATGCTGGAGAGTTTCCGAAGGATGCACCTGACCACAGTCTTGCCCCATCTCTCCAGTTCCTGCCTACCAAGGGGTAAGTAGCGCCCACCATGTGCTCCTACTAGCACGATGTGCTGCCTCACCACAGGCCCAGGATCAGTAGTGCAGGGACCATGGGCTGAAAACACTGGAATCATGAACTTAACTAAGTTACTGTTCCTTCCGACCATTCTCTCAGGTGATTTTATTTAGTTATTTTTCTCTCTCAGGTGATTTCATTTATTTTTCTCTCTCAGGTGATTTCAGTCACAGCTATGGAACACCAGCACAGTAGCTCGTTGTTTATTTTGATTTGGCTCTATGCTTGATCCCAGGACCTTGAGCATGCCAATCATATGACCCACTACTGAACTAATCCCCCCACCCCCTCCCACCCTGTTCAACTTGTTGCTTTGTAATGACAACAGCATCCCTTTATATTGATGCATAATGATTTCTTTATCTAGTAAAGAAGATGTTGCCTACTTTTGAGTTTGGGTAATTTTGAATAAAAAACATGTACAGTTCTGGGTGTAGACAAACTTTCAGCTCATTTGGATACTGTATAAAGTGAGGGCATGACCACTCCTAGGTATGGTTGAGAGGAAAGTTTTTATTGTAGATACAAGGGAGATATAGCCAGAAGCATCTGGAAGAGTCCAGAGCAAGGACAGAAAGTAGTGGACTGAACATGGCCAGCAAAATGGACTGGATCATGAGAGGAGAGGGCTGGCAGGAGGCTGGGCGGGTGGGAGGCAGAGGACCAAGAGAGAGCAGGGAGGATGCATGGCCAAAATAGCAGGGTTCTAGAAGAATGAGAAGATGGAGGAAAAAGAAGACCATGAACTGGTGAGGTGAGAGGAGAGGAGCCAGGAAGTCAGCATGGACTCTGTGAGGGCTACTTTCCATGAAGAGAGAGAGCCTGGAGGCCAGCATGTGTCTGAGTATGCTAACAGGCACCACAGTTAGCCATTTGAGTGTCTTTGGGACCTGGTAGATATATATTAAGAAGTACAACTGCTAATTGAGTTTTACCCAGCCTTTTTCTACTGTTCTATTCTATACAGCTGGGCCAGAAGGGAGGCAGCGGCTAGGATGGCACTTAATAGATTTCTGATGAAATTGCATCAGGGAACTGTGAAAGAACGGGATAGAATTCCAGGAACCATGCCAAGTGGCAATGCCGGCAGGAACACACATCCTAAAGCCAGGACAGTGATCTCCTCGCAGAGCAGAGACCCTACAGAGTTGGAAACGCTAAGGATTGGGTGCTGTACCCTGGCAGGCAGACACTCTCTGGAAGTGCTACGTGTGCATCTTGAGCCTGAGGTTAAACCTAAGGAAAGAGAGGCTGATGCAGGAAGAACTTGGGGCCGAGATGGAGAACAGCCATGGAGCACAAAGGGCTCTAAGACTATTGTTTCGAAGTGACGAGCATTTTGGGATGGTTTTCCGACAGGTTCAATCCATTCCAGGTAATGTTTTACAAATATTTTCCCCATCGGTGACCTATCTTTTCATTCTCTTAAAGACCTGGGTTTTTTTTCTTTTTTTCTAAATAAAGTGTGTTTGTTCTTTTCCCTTTTTTTTTAACCTATCTCCTTGCAAAAGGCCTCTGCTATTGGTCTGAAACCTGAAGCAAAGGAAACCGCTATAATGAAGTTCTCAGGGGCCTTTGATGGAAGGCAAATAAACCCAAGTGTCCTGACACAACACGACAATCCCAGTCCAGGGGAAATCAGCCACTAACAGCAATCTGGAGGGAAAGGCTGCCCCTGCCTCCACAGTCTAGAATGGAGCTTCGTATACGACCCCGGAAGCTGTAATCAAATATTAAACTGTCAGAGTGCAAGCCATAGTCAGAATGAGGAGTATATAATGGCTTAGCTGCCATCTCGCTCAGCTGATAGAGCAGCTGGCCCTCATCAGTCCCACCTACATGCAAGGATTAACAAATCTAATCTACAATGGTTTAAAGGGGATAAATAAGTTCATTACCTCCCACACTGGCTCATCTCTGAACTGTATTAAGGAAACTGGCAGTAGCATCTTACACAGCCCCATGACGGGAAGATCGCGTGTGTGACCAGCCCCGATCACAGTACACACAGAGGGCTCAGAAGACCTAGAAAGTGACCCAATATAGAGGCCATGATGTGGCCTGACGCTTCTGTTCTAAGCCTTGTCAATCCTCACACTTGTCCAGGATGCTCTATGGAAACAGGACGAACTCACTGGGTAGGGTTTTACTCACTGGGTTGTTCATTGTTGCCCAAAGCCCAGGAATGGTGTTTTCACTCTCTCTTGCCTTTCTGAGGCTCTCTCCAGCAGGCACAAAGGAAGAGGAGGGCTAAGAAATTTAACCCCATTCTTATTTTATTTATTTGTTGGTTGGTTGGTTGGCTTGTGTATGTGTCTGTCTGTGTGTGTGTGTGTGTGTGTGTGTGTGTGTGTGTGTGTGTGTGCGTGTGTGTGTGCAGCTGGTGGCCTCAGGCAGGCTTATGTTTGATATCGATGCAAGAGTCTGATGAGCCAGTCCCAAACCCCAAATTGGGCTAATACCATCTAGTGTGCTGAAGATTTCATTGACAAACACCATTAATCCTAAGCGAGTCCCTGACCCGTCCACCCCTTTCTTTGCTGCTAGATACTTCCCACTCAAAAATAACTTGCTATTGTTATCAGCGGGTTCTGTGGACTTATCAGGAGTTCTAGCTTCTTCTGCTATTTGATTTGTAAAATGCAAAATTTCAAGATGAAAAATGTATATACACTTTCAGGACTGGGAAGGTAATTCCATTAAGCTTTGAAATTGTAATTTCTTCCTGTGTGTTGCTTTAGAAAGGAATTTTTCTTTTGCTCTCCTCCTCCATCTCTGTCCTGTTCACAACACTTCCGGGTACTGAGCATTTCCTACCATGCGATCCACGAGTGACCCAGCACTGCGGCCTCACCACCATCTAGGATAGAATGTATTATTTGGTTCAAAGGGTGATGCCAGGACTTGCATGGCATGTGCAAGGTCCTAGGTTCAACCTCTAGCAGTACACACAGACAGACAGGCAGGCAGGCAGGCAGGCAGGCAAGCTGACCCAGCAGGGCATGTTGGCATGGCACACAAAGTACTTCGGTACTTTGGATGTGTTAGTTTTTGTTTGTGTGTTTGTTTACATTTTCAGACATGGCCTCATAATGCATCCCAGGCTGACCTTGAACTTGTGGTCCTCTTGCCTCAACTTTCTGAGTTCTAGGATGACAGATGTGCTCTAGCACACCAGCTACACTAAATACTTTGAACTAATGGGGGACTATCTCAGAAACAGTTTTAGAACTAAGGTCTTTGCTCTTCTATTAACGTGATTTGGAAAGGAAAAGACAGGGGCAGGGGGCAGGGGGCAGGGGGCAGGGGCCAGGGGCCAGGGGGCAATGGGCAAGTTAGCTTTCTTTTGCAACCAGGCACTACAGTGAGATCTGAAATAGCTTGGTAAAATGTCTTACTTGCCAGCTTTTCGCTTTGTTTTGGTTTGGTTTGGTTTGGTTTGGTTTGGTTTGGTTTGGTTTGGTTTTGGTCAGTGGTCCAGGGTCTCATCTGCAAGCTCCAAAACAAACCAGTTGTCCCAGCAGTCTCACATTGGGTACCAAAACTGTACAAAGAGAATGGAGTGGTACCTTCCTTCTTATTGGGAGCGGGGCACAGATACAGCCAAGATGCCAATCCAAAGACAGGTTATCAAAAGGAAAGGGCAGCAACTTTCCTCACTGTGGTCTAGCATGGTTAGGGAGCCTCCAGATGAAGGTCTAGCCAAGTGATGGACAGCGTCTGTTTCACATTAGATTTGATGTAGCAGGGACAGCCAGATGTGCTGGACCAAAGGGTATGTGATGTTATAACAGTAGACTGAGCCTAGAAACCTGGCTCAGGTTGTCTAGACTTCTCCTGGTCTCTCTGTTAGCAGTTCTTCCCCATAGAAAGAAATTCTTTTGGAAAGACAATCTGTGTCCTACACACAGGTCTTCAGGCAAAGGCAGGTCAGAGATTTCTTCATGCTTTTACACAGGAAGTAACAGTGTAGGTTTTATTACTTATTTTGGGGGGCTGGTTTCTGTGATCTACCTTAGGGAAAAGAAGTTCTAACTTCTATGTCTCTCTTCTGAGGAATATACCAGGCAAGGAATAACAGAGGAGAGGTTAGAGAAACTTTGACTCCAAGGCCTTCGAATGTTTTTTAGTTTAAAATATGAGACATGGGCTGGAGAGACGGCTCAGCGGTTAAGAACACTGACTGTTCTTCCAAAGGACCTGGGTTCAATTCCCAGCACCCACACGGCAGCTCACAACTGTCTGTAACTCCAAGATCTGACACCCTCACACAGACATACATGCAGGCAAAACACCAATGCACATACCATAAAAATAAATTATAAATAAATAAATAAAATAAAATATAAGACATGTAAACGAGCCATACTTTGGATATCACTTTCTGAGCTCCAATAAAAACAATATGATGTTTCCTCCTATTGCTACGAAGGCAAACATAAAAATGCAGTCTGCATTTATCCAGAAGTGAGTTACGCACAGAAACAGGGCCAAGATCGTGAATGAGCTTTATCAGACACATAGACAAATGCCAGAACTTATCGTAATTTATACTGAGAAAGCATTAAAGAGGTTGCAGGGTCCTGAGGGACTGTACTAAAAGTGCCATTCAGAGAGCAAGTACAGGCACAAGGCAAAGTCTCACAAGGAACCAGGTAACAGGTTTTTTGAGCCACAGGCCTAGAACTGACCTGGGCTCAGAGCTGTCAAATGCAGGTCTTAAATACAGGCCGTGTCAAGTGTGTGTTTGAGGTAGGCTGAGGTAACAGGCAGGAGAAGCCACACTGGAGCTGGCATCTGGGAGACAGAAGGGTAAGTCCTTGGCTGTGACAATTTTTCTGGACAAGGTTCATGGCAAATGAACAGTTGTTCTAGTATGGGATCCGCCTTTGATATGATCCAGGTGATTGGTTGATTGGTCTGGCGTGTTCAGTAAGGCCACGGTCCAGTTTTTCTCTGAATTATACCCACCTGTTTAATTAGACAAACCATGGTTGGCAGTATTGTGCCCAAAGCTTGTTCATTATTCTGGGCCTCACAGCGTGCACTACACAGATGGCGGGTATTTACCTCCACAAAGATGAGACAGCCATTCCACCTTTGTGTAGACACTGAGAACAGAGCAAACCGCCCATGCTAAGGCAAAGCCTGGGAGCTACTGTTCTAGATGTCGTGTTGTGACTTGGAGCAAGGCACAGCCTGTCTGTCACCAGGCTGTGTTTCCTTGGAGGCTCATTTGGAAACAACCCTCCCGCCCAGCAAGCAGGTTGCTAAGAAAATTCTACATTTTCCAATTCTACAATTCCAGGGGCCTGGAAAATGGGTCAGCAGTTAAGAGCACTGGCTGCTCTTATGGAGAACCAAGGTTTAGTTCCCAGCACCCATGTGGTAGCTCCCAACCCCTCGTAACTCCAGTTATGAGATAATCTGACACCTTCTTCTGACCTCCACGGCACATGTACACATACGTACACACAGGCAAAAATAATACATTTAAACATAAAAAATAAAAATAAGTACATTTAAAAAAGAAACCGAGCGAAACAAGTGAGCAGGCTTCAGACTGAGAACTCTCTTACTGGGAAACAAGACAGATCATCTAACTGAGTTGAAGGTGATACTTGATGTTCACCATTCCATGGATTCCACTTCAAGGAACACCTCTAAGGTTGCTCTTGGCAAAGTTAGAAAACAGTTTTAAAGACTCCCACTAGCATGGAATAGAAGAATGGGAGGATACAAGGGATGGGATAACCATTGAGATGTAACAAGAATAAATTAATTTTAAAAAAACTAAAAAATATATATATTAAACAATCCAGAGAATCCTCGTGCACCATAGCTTTATTCTAACAGCTTAAAGAAATAAAATCTTTAACAAACAAACAAACAAAAAAAAGACTCCCACTAGCATTATCTAAGAAGGAAAGGGCCTTCTCCCCCAAAACTGTGAGGCAGCACAGTTGAGTCAGACTCCACAAGACAAAAGCTCTCACTCTCATTTTTATCGATGTGCCAACAACAATTCTGATTATTGTGACAAAGTAATTGGATAGTGGAGGAGCCGTTATTACAGCTGGCATTGCAATCAAGCAGCAGGAGGCCGGATCCACACCATCTCTGGGCAAAGAATTACAAATTGAAACAAAATTATAAATAAACGTCCCTTTACTTGTGAATATACTAAAACAAATGACTAGGACCTAGTAACACTATTAATTTTGATCTAATGCTCTGTGTAAAGTGTGGACTTGGGGGCTGGGGGGGGCATGGCAGGGAAGCTACCTCTCTCACGCTTAGCCAGGGCATCAAATCTTTATGCCTAAGACTTAGCTCTTAGCCAATTTCTCCCAAAATGCTCTGCGGGGGTGCACGGGGGAAAAAATGCAAAACGTCAACCACACGTATATAGCTGAAAAGGTTACTTTTTATGTTAAGAAGTTAAGGGATTGCTAAACAAATACAAAGTCTACTGCAAAGGCCACGGAGTATCCAAACCTAGGATTGTGCATATTTCTTTAAAAGGAGTGTTCAGTGTTTCCAGAGCAAAGTTTCTAAGGAATCCCAACCCCCAAACCACATCAGCACCCTCTGAGGGGTTATGTATAAAGTACTCACTCTTCATATAGGTTTGTGTTTTCCTGCAGTATCCAGGTCAACTGCAGTTCTAAATTTACTCCGGTGCTTTTTGTGCTTTCTTCCCTTTCCCCCATTGAAGCAACCAGAACTCTGCACTCCGTTTTGAAAAAGTGTTTTAAGATGTCCAAGTACTTAAGCCCCAAAGGAGAGCAAGACAAGCCAGAGACCTTCACCAGTGATAAGCAGTGCCATGGTTAAGCACTGGCTGTCCAAACACGGGCCTTTCCAAACCGGCCAGGTGGAGAATGGTTGAATGGGGGTTCCAGTGTCTATTTTATCTCCCCCCCCCCAAGGCTGTTCTGTCAAACTGAAGTTTGTGTTCTAGACAGAACACATTTGCTTCAACAACAGGAAAGAGAAACAATCCAAAGAACTTCCTTTAAAAAAAAAAAAAAAAAAAAAGAGCCTGGGAATTGAACCCAGGATCTCACACGCCAGTCAAGTATTCTAACACTGAACCACAACTACAGCCCAGAAATTCTTTTAAAAGCTAAAAATTGGGGCTGGAGAGATGGCTCAATGGTTTAAAAACAAAACAAAACAAAAACAAAGAGCACTGGCTACTTTTCCAGAGGACCTGAAGTCAGTTCCCAGAATCCACTTGGAGGCTCACAAGCATCTGTACCTCAGCTCCAGGGCCTCCAGTGTTTTCTTCTTACTTCTACTGGCATCAAGCATACAAGTGCTGCACTGACACACAGACACACACAGAGACACACACACAGAGAGAGACACACACACACAGAGACACACACACACACACACAGACATACACACACAACATCTACACACACAAAACCTTAAGATAAAAATAAAGTACAGGCTATGAAATACGACATAAATACCATTAATGCCATTAGTGACGATCTAAAATACAAAATCAACTGCACAAAAATAAAGGCCCTTCGAATGTTCGGACTGGGCCCTCTCCCTTTATTTCTGGTTTCTCTGGAGAACTCTGTTCTCAGCAGTTGTGTCAGGAGAAAACAAAGCTTTATGCTACAGAACCTATTAGGAGCTAGTTAATAACTAATTTGTTTGATGGGTCCAATTTGACAAATACCTAGTAGTCTACTGAGTACTTGCAATGTACCAATAAAAAACATCCTAGAGAATCATAGCGTGAGCAATGAAGATCGTGCGTAACCCCTCTAGTATGCTGAAGGTGCTAGAAGAGTGGTTCTCAATCTTCCTAACACTGCTCTACCCAGACAGAGCACCCTCCCAGATACAGCTCCCCCCCCCAGGCACAGCCCCCCTCCCCAGGCACGGCCCCCTCCCCAGGCACGGCCCCCTCCCAGGCACGGCCTCCTCCCCAGGCACGGCCCCCTCCCCAGGCACGGCCCCCTGCCAGGCACGGCCCCCTCCCCAGGCACGGCCCCCTCCCCAGGCAAGGCCCCATCCCCGGGCAGAGGTCCCTCCCAAGGTTTCCAGATTCTTTTCACCATCAAAAAAAAATAATCCACAGATGAAATGAGTAAGGGATTGAAAGAAAGTTGTGTAATTTTTATGAAAGCATCTTTTGAGAGTACAATTTAATTACATCATTTCTTCCTCCCCTTTCCTCTTCCAAACCTTCCCATAGACCATGCCATGACCTTCTTCAAATTCATGACCTCGTTCTTCTTTCTTCTTCTTCTTCTTCTTCTTCTTCTTCTTCTTCTTTTTTTTTTTTTTTTTTTTTTTTTTTCATGGTCTCTTTTTCACATGCATATATAGGTAGGCTTAGATTTAAATTTTTTTAAACTACTTTATTTGGGGTTCCTTAATGCCTCTACCTCCCTTCCAACCCACCAACCCTAGGTAGGAAAGAACGGAGGTTAGTTGGGGGCAGGTGCTGTAGACCTTTTTAGACTCAGTTCCTTGGTGCAATTCCACCCTTCATCAGCAGGATTCCAGAAGTCCAGCTAAACAGCAAAGAGTAACAGGAAACAGCAGCAGCAGCAGCAGCAGCAGCAGCAGGAGCAGCAGGAGCAGCAGCAGCAGCAGCAGCAGAAATAAGCAGCATCCTTCTTGAAGCATTCTCCAGAGTGCTTCTCTCTAGAAGCCAGCCCCCCCCCCCGCACCCCGACCCCCGCTCCTGTTTATACCCTCTCAGAATCTGCACAAGGATGTTTTCCAGCAGGTAAAGACCATGCCCCCCTCGCCCTCCCCCACTGCCCACCCCACCCCCAACAAGGCAATTTCCGGCTGACGAAGATCATGCGCAGCTCTCAAGAGGCTGTTAACAGCTGTGGATAAGCTAAAGGCAAGTTTCATATCCCACACTTGGGATCAAAAGAAAACCATGTTTACATAACACAACCAAAACTTCCACTACATGTATGTGTATATACAAATATATTTATCAATATAAGCTGTTGGGTATACATGTTACCTGTATGTATGTTTTGAGGGCCAGCCATTTGGCACTGGACAACCAGTTGGTGAGCTCTTTCCTGGCATGTCCTGAAGCCAGCTTTACTCAGCCTCCTGTAGTTCTTTGTGTAGACCTCATGGGCTTTTCCTCATCCAGTTTGGCATGTCCATTGGTGTTGCCCCTGTTCAGCTCATGTTCAGATGATCTTGTTGGTGAGACTTTGCGGATATAGTTTCTGGAAATTCCTAGGAGACACAACCTCACGGCAAACTCCCTGTTCCTCTGGCTCTTACGGTCTTCCCCACTCCCACCACCCCACTTCTGCAATGTTCCCTGAGCCTTAGATGTGGGAGTGCTTTGAAGATGTGTTCACACCTCTGTAGTCTGATAGACTGTGGTTTTCTTTGGTGGTCTCTATCTGTTGCAAGGAGAAGTTTCCTTGATAAAGGGCAAAGACTGCGTTTATATGTATGTGGCTATGAGGATAAATGTGCATAGATTATTCTTGGAGATTATGCTGTCTTTGTAACTTTTATACTGAGCCAAGGTGCGTTCCCAAGGGTATGTATGGGGTTCTGAAAAGGAGCTCTCTTCTTATGAGCAAACTCAAATGAAAGAGGGGAATGTTCACGAGTTAAGGCAGGAAGGAGTTCCAGGATGAGGATTTTCCCAGAACAGGGTTTATTTACTCTGTCTCTTCCATTAGTGTGTCATAGCATCAGACACATGGCGTGAGCAAATGTTTGCAAGGCAAATGAGATGATGAATGTGCCTCTGGTATGAAGCAAAGGTCAGTTAGCAGTACTCTCAGCCATGCTGGTCCCAACTGGTTGGGAGTGGTCTTGCTTTTTACCATTTGAGTGTCCATATGACATCCTGCTGGAAAACAGCTCTGGGTCATATCTGCCTCTTTTTAAATGTGTGCATGTGTGCGTGCATTCGTGTGTGTGTGTGTGTGTGTGTATGTGTGTGTGTATGTCTGTGTGTCTCTGTGTGTGTATGTGTGTGTATGTCTGTGTGTCTCTGTGTGTGTATGTGTGTGTGTGTCTGTGTGTCTCTGTGTGTGTATGTGTGTCTATGTATGTGTGTGTCTGTGTCTCTGGGTGTGTCTGTGTGTCTGTCTGTCTGTGTGTGTGTCTGTCTGTCTGTGTGTGTGTCTGTGTGTCTCTGTGTGTGTATGTGTGTCTATGTATGTGTGTGTGTCTGTGTCTCTGTGTGTGTCTGTGTGTCTGTCTGTCTGTGTGTGTGTCTGTCTGTCTGTGTGTGTGTGTCTGTCTGTGTGTGTGTGTCTGTCTGTGTGTGTGTGTGTGTCTGTGTGTGTGTGTGTGTGTGTGTGTATGTGTGTGTGTGTGTAGGTACTTATGGAGGCCGAAGGTGTTGAACCCACCTGGAGCTTACAGGTGGTTGTGAGCTGTCCAGCACAGGTACTGGGAACTGAACTTGGCTCTATGTCTCTGGCCTCTGCAAGAGCAGCTTTTAACCGACAAGCCATCTCCCCACACCTCAGTGGACCTCTTTTTGTTCCCTTCTGCCCATCTAGCTCTCAGCACTTGGGAGGCAGAGGCAGGTGGATCACTGAGAGTTCGAGGCCAGCCTGGTCTACAAAGCAAGTCCAGGACAGGGAAGGCTACACAGAGAGACCCTGTCTTGAAAAAAAAAAAAAATCTCAAGCCATGGCAGCTGGGCAAATGTGTGTGGAATGGAGTTAGCAGGCTGGTGGAAAAACAGACACTCAGAGAGGAGAGGGCACAGTAAAGACCCCGGCTTTGACTTCCCAATCACTGCTAGTCACAATGGTTTTGTATTGAAAAATGTCTTGCCAGCCATGGTGGCGCACACCTGTAATCCCAGCACTGGGGAGGCAGAAGCAGGCGGATCTCTGTGAGTTCAAGGCCAGCATGGTCTACAGAGTCCAGGATGGCGAAGGCTACACAGAGAAACCTTCATATTTAACTAGGAAATGCTTTCCATAAATGCATCTTTTGTTTCGTTTATGGGAAAGAACTTTATTAGGCAGTTATCAGCCCATGACTGTAATCCCCAGGATCATAAATTTGAGGCCAGATCAAGCATCATAAAGATTTCAAGTCCAACTTGAGCTGCCATGATCCTGTCTCCAAAACCCAAGAGCTGGGCATGTAGCTCGATTCAATGATAGAACACTTGCCCCGCACCACGAAAATAAGCCTTCCTTCCAAGTCTTCTGCTTCTTTAGCTATCTGGTGGGCACAAGCTGTCTCCTCTCTCTCTCTCTCTCTCTCTCTCTCTCTCTCTCTCTCTCTCTCTCTCCCCCCCCCCCCGCATTTGTTGGCTGTTTCTTTGTTTTTATGGCAGGAATAAAACTTTGGGCATATTAGGCAACTGATATAGCCCAGCCTTTAAACTTCTCAGCTCTTGCCAAGCACAAAGGTGTACACACCTGTCTGTCATGCCATCATCCGATCATGGGAGCACAAGGGTCCAGAGTTCAAGGCTAGCCTGTCACTCTTCCTACGAACAAAATAAAAGATGTATCTGTGGAAAATATTTCCTAGCCTTGAACTCTTGACCCTCCTACTATGGAGTAAGCTCCAGGCAGCCTGGTCTACATAGTGAGACCCTGCTTCAAAAAGACCAAGGGGAGAAGAATCCATTTGCTCTAGGAAAAACAAGCGGTATCTGCTTTTACTGCAGACCTAAAACATTCTCCTGTAGCCACTTTCAGCACAATTTTGAACTTTACCAAGACACTGGAGGAGTCCAGAACATACCACCCTAAAGTATTCCCTTAACTACTTATTGTAACAGAAACACAAGCCCCATCACCACCTTTTAAGACTGTGTAGCCTTCGCTGTCCTAGACTCAGTTTGTAGACCAGGCTGGCTCGAACTCACAGAGATCCACCTGCCTCTGCCTCCCCGGGTGTTGGGATTCTAGGCATGCACCATCTAGGCTGGCTACAAACCCTTTTCTTTTGTCTAGTTATTTCTATATAACTTGTCACCCTTTGCTAAAAAAGATATGTAAATGCTTTAGTAACTTCTTTGAATTTTTCATTTCTTTTCTATAGTTTTCTGTGTCAAGTAAAATAATAATAATAATAACTATCATCATCATCACCATCATCATCACCATCATCACCATGTAACCTAAGGTAGCTTTGAACTCACTATGTAGTAGAAGGTGACCTTGATCTCTTGGTCTTTGGGTTTTTTTTTTTTTTGTTTTTTTGTTTTTTAAGATTTTATTTATTTTTTTTTATATGAGTGCTCTAGCTGTACATGACCCACTTATCAGAAGAGGGCATCAGATCACATTATAGATGGTTGTGAGCCACCATGTGGTTGCTGGGAATTGAACTCAGGACCTCTGGAAGAGCAGACAGTGCTCTAATCCACTGAGCCATCTCTCCAGACCCTTTTTTTTCCTTGGTTTTTCGAGACAGGGTTTCTTTGTGTAGCTATGGCTGCCCTAGACTCACTTTACAGACCAGGCTGGACTCGAACTTACAGAGATCTACCTGCCTCTGCCTCCCTAGTGCTGGAACTACAGGCTTGTGCCACCATGCCCGGCGGTGACCTTGAACTCTTGAGCCTCTTGCCTTTACCCACTAGTGTGTGCCACTGTGCCCAATTTATGTGGAGCTGGGGATTGAACCCAGGGCCCTGCATGCGCCAGGCAGTCACTCTGTCAACTGAGCTACATATATCCCCAGCTCCATGTAAAAACACTAATAACAAGATCTATATAGATTTTTTCCTGTTATTCTGTCGTTGGTCAACGTAACTATATGCTTCTGCGTATAACTTCCCCTGCAATATTTTATGTTGTTCAAATCTCTAATTCTTCAGTCTTCTTCTTTGCTTGGGCCTCTCTTATGTGTCTCCTAAAAGGCGATTATTTTCCAGTTACTCAAAGCAGCTATTCATTTTGTAGCTCATTTGTACTATTTGCCTAGTATTAGCTTCCATTTCTACTTTGATAATTTCCAAGCTTATTGCCAGAGAAAGTTACAGGTAACATTTGACCAAATACATTTATCTGTCAGGCTTGGTGGCACACACCTTTAATTCCAGTACGTAGAAGGCAAAGATAGATCTCTGTGGGTTCGAGGCCCTTGTCCACTGCACGCCAGCTAGGACTCCACAGTGTCACTGTCTAAAAACAAAACAACAGTACATTTTGTTAGTGTGCAGGCAATTATGTTGACCACCCTCAGGGGCCTAGCAAAGTCTTATGTCATCTCCTGCCACCACCACCAGAGGTGAAGGGTGTGTGAGGCCCATAAAGGGACTGCCTGCCACCCCGCAGCTCTCTCTGTGTTCCTGCTGCTGCTCTCTGTGTGTTCTGGGTGCTCCTTCCTCTCCCTCCCTGCTCCCTCTCTCTCTCTGTCTCTGTCTCTCTCTCTCTCTCTCTCTGTCTCTCTCTCTCTCTGTCTCTCTCTCTCTCTGCCTCTCTGTCTCTCTTTGTCTCTCTCTCTGTCTCTTTCTCCTCTCACTCTCTGTCTCTGTCTCTCTTTCTTTGTCTCTCTCTGTCTCTCTCCTTTCACTCTATCTCTCTGTCTCTCTGTCTCTCTCTCCCTCTCTCTCTCTGTCTCTCTGTCTCTCCTCTTACTTTCTCTCTGTCTCTCTGTCTCTCTCTCCCTCTCTGTCTCTCTGTCTCTCTCTCCCTCTCTCTCTCTCTCTCTCTCTCTCTCTCTCTGTCTCTCTGACTCTCTGTCTCTCTCTCCTCTCTCTTTCTCTCTCTGTCTCTCTATGTGTGTCTTTCTCTCTGTGTCTCTCTGTCTCTCTCTGTCTCTTTCTGTCTCTCTGTCTCTGTCTCTCTCTCTGTGTCTTTCTCTCTGTGTCTCTCTGTCTCTCTCTGTCTCTTTCTGTCTCTCTGTCTCTGTCTCTCTCTCTCTCCCTCCCTCCCTCCCTCCCCTCACGGCTCACACCACCTCTACACCTCCTCCAGTCCCTCCTCTCCCTTCCCGTATCTGTCGAATGGCATAATCCCATACCTTGCCATGGACCCACCATGGTACCCGCTCGCCGCATCATCATTGTAGGTTATAACACGTTTGCCTACACGATGGAGACAGTACCATCATCTAGCCAAGTCCTGCCTTGTTTTTCTCTCACTATAGAAACCCCATTTTCTAGTCTATGTGGTGTGTGTGTGTGTGTGTGTGTGTGTGTGTGTGTGTGTGTGTGTGTGACCCCTGTGCACTCAGAATTCAGTGATCCACTTACAAACCTCCTCACGTACACTTTCTCCTTCCTATATATTTGACACCACTCTCCACCAGGTCACCAGATCCAGCAACCTGAGTACCCTCCCTGACTCATCCACTTCCTTTACTCACCACCATGTCCAATTATTCTCGCCACCACCCCTAACCGAAGAAAAAAATTGCATTCCTAGTGTCTCTTCTGCATCTTCAGTGTCACCTCATTTCTGCTGATTTGCAGGGTTTCCTGGCTTTTTCGTCGTGTGTCATATCCTCTCTCTACTGAAATGTGTGCACTTTCTTATTTCTCTGACTGTTCAGACTCTGTCCTACGGCCTCCAGGATTCCTCCTGGCTCAGGCCCTGCCTGTCTGTTCAGCCAGCTCTCAGATTTCTCGTACTTCTCCTCTCTCCAGACACTCCTCCAGCCAGTTCCTGCTCATCTTGATCTCTCTGTTTGCTTTTGCCTCTTCCTGGAATGCTTGCCTGGCCCCCCTTATACCTGTCACCCAGCTAGTTTGTATTTTGGCCTCACATCCCCTAGGAGGGCACTCTGACCCTCTACTTAAAGTCCCTCCCTTTGTAACCTCTGGCACGGTAATTAGTCTCTGTAGAAAACCTTGTGACAATCTTATCTGTTCTGTATTTACTGGAGCACCTCCTCCAATAGGACACTCTGTTCAAAAGGTAAAATGCTAACAAAGACTTTCTCTGTGTTAGAAACCAGCCTAGGTGTTTTATACCTGTGAGTGTAGCGTGCCTTGCGTCTCCTGGAAATACTACCTTTGTGGGTTTTTTTTTTCATAACCAAACTTCCCAGAATATATGTACTGCTCCCCAGAGCTCTTTTGTTTGTTTTAGACTGGTGGAAATTTTTACAGTTAAACCTCCCAAAGCCTCATATGTTTTAGCAAAACAATGTGGGGAAAATTTTTCCAGTTACCTTCCAAGTTCAAAGCAGAACAGCCGCAACATGTCAACTGAGAATTCCGTTCCCTGTGTCTTTGGAAGGCGCCACTGTTTATGAAGAGCCACGTGACTGTAAAACAAGGAGGTGGCAGAGAGGGTCCCTCCTGCACGATGGGACATTTTGAAGCTCAGTGTGAGGCTCCACAGAGAACATATGACCTTTTAATGCTGCTGATGCTAAGGGTGACATCAGGGTCAGACGAGTCGGGGTCTGTCACTGTTCTTGCCCTGGTTGCCCTCATCCAGGACTTTCCACACCCATCCCTTGCTTTTGCCTGAAGCTCACCCACAAAACTCTATGGAGTTTCTAGGAGAGCTGTAGATGTGGGTTACCAGGAATGAGCAGTCGTTACAATAGAACAAGCAACAGTGCACACAAAGCGACCATTTCAATCTCCTGGTGACCAGCATTTCACACATGTGGTACCCTGATGTGATCGAGATTCAATACAGAAGTGCACAACAGGGGTGGGGGGGCGCACTTTCTACACCCTTGCAAACTGACCGCCTAGTACCAGCAAAGGAAAGTCACAAAAGACAAAATGAAAGAAAACGTGACACAGAGACAGGTGAATGTTGAGGCTTGTATACTTCCCTGTCTTGTGTTCTGTTGTGTTGCTATACTATGCCTCATGCGTGCTAAGCTCATGCTCCATCACTAAGCCACATCTCCCACCCTTATAGACACCCAACGGGATGAAGGCAGTAAAGAGCTACTTCTGGGAGAACAACTAAGTGGCTTTCTTAGAAGAGATACAACACGTATAGAAATACGAATGACTTTTTGAAAGACGAATGGCTCCCAGGAGAAACGAG
This sequence comes from Acomys percivali, assembly GCA_907169655.1. Lineage (NCBI taxonomy): Eukaryota > Metazoa > Chordata > Mammalia > Rodentia > Muridae > Acomys > Acomys percivali. The sequence continues at coordinate 66,633,827 of OU015750.1, forward strand.
AATGATGGTAGTCTGTGACAATGTCTCTACCCAGGTGTGTCAAGGCTTCTCAACTCAGAGGATGAGAGTGGATCCTAACAAGGCTGGGGGCTCGTGAAAATTGATTTATTTGGAGAAACCCTCTGCTTTTAAGCAGATAAGGGATGCAGGAAATGAAATGCCTTCAACTCAAAGCAATTTTCATAGAAAGTGGGATATTATTAGAGTGGTGCATCCGAAGGCCCCTCAGGAGTCTTGGTGCATTTTAGCTGTGCTGTGGAGAACTGTATTTGTGAGGGGGTCAGGTCGATTTGAAATGTGTTGCTGCTTTTTCCTTTTAGAATAATGTGACTTGTTGCCCATTTAGCATCTTCATACAAAGGATGTCTAATTTCAAACACATGTTACTGATATTTATTCAGACTTATTACCATTAACTCATTTTAACAAATGTCTATGACAGGTATTTAGATAGGAGTGTGTGTGTGTGTGTGTGTGTGTGTGTGTGTGTGTGTGCCCCCAAAACATAGATTAAAATTGTTTGTGGAGTGTCCAGCGATTTCTAATTCTGTTGGAAGGATAGCACAACAGCTCTGAAAAATAGGGCCATCTCTGTTTTGTTTGTTCATTCATTCACTGTATAAAATAAGCTCTGCTGTGTATCTAAGGCTGGTACGAGAGTCACAACCCAACTCTCCACCTTGGTCCCCTGTGCTAAGACTTCACATATGCATCGCCGTGCCTAGCTGTGGCAGGTGTTTATATTCACCCTCCCTTTCTGAGAAGCAGGAAAAGGTAAAATAGCCCCCTCCAGATTTCACAGAAGTATGCCATAGAGCTGGGGTATCTCCCCCAAATTTAGATTCTTAAGCACACAGAGGCTCTAATGCGTTCTCCTAAGGGAAGAGCCACCAACCAACATACAGATTGCATACCTCTGTGCCCATAAGAGCTCAGCTCACAGCAGAGGAACACTCCAAATCCAACTTCAATGAAGGACTCAGTCAGTGCAGATGCTTAGACAGAAAGTCACTATTACACTTTGCCGACTTTTACTCTTCAAAAACACCAAGATCTTGGAAGTCAAGACTAAACAACTATTTTATGTTGAACAAAACTAGAGAGTTACCAGATATGATAATATATGCAAGGAATGGCTCCAGACTAGATCCTTTCTTTTTGTTTTGTTTTGTCTTTTCCTTGTCCTCTTCCTCCTCTTCCTCTTCATCCTCCCCCTGCCCTGCCCCCCACCACCTCTTCTTCCCCTGCCCTCTTTGAAACCCAAACTCACTATAATCTCTTTCCTAGATCTGGAGAATACTGGGATTACAGACATGTGCCACCACGCCCAGATAGACTGGAGCCCTTCACATAAAAAGAGTCTCCCATGGTAGCTGGCAAATCCTGACTGAGAACCAGCTGTAGACGAGAGGATGGGAACTGGCTTGGAGACATTGGGAACATCCTTATGTCTAGATCAGAACCCTTTCCCAAAGGGCTGTGGAAACCACCCTCATCTGTCCTATTTGCCATCTGTTGCTGTGACAAAACACTGACCCAAACCAACTTGGGACCATACTCCACCAAGCCATTCCAGGCAGGAACTCAAGGCAGAAACCAAAGCAGAGACCACAGACACATGCTACTTACTGGCTTGCTTTCCACAGCTCCCTCAGCTTGCTTTTTTTATATACAACTCAGGACCCCCTTGCCCAGGCGTGTTGCCTCCCACAGTGTGCCTGGCCCTCACACATCAATCAATAACTAAGAAAATGCTCCCAGACTTTGCCTGCAGGCCAACCGGATGGAGGCAGTTTCTCCATGAGAGTCTCTCTTCCCAAATGACTCTAGCTAGCGTCAAGCTGACCAAGCCTGACCAGCCCAGCACCCAAATCCTCCGTCCTTGGAAACACGACACGGTGTTTCCCTTACCAACTTGATATGTAAACTCCCATCTTCAGACATTAAGAAGCTTCATAGAAATGAGCTTTCCTCTTGCTAATCTGCTACTGTTTAAAGTACTTCACTATGGGAACCTAAGATGATACAGGAAACCTTTTCCTCCTGATTAGCCCATCAGTATCAGCTTCCTGGATCCTGGTGGTTGTAACACCTGTGCCAGGCTTATATCATAGGGTATTTTTGTCAGGAGGGATGCTGGTATCCATGAACACTCTTGCTATGACCCTTACTGGAATGTTCTTTTAAGTTACAAGATGAGTAAAGCAAACAGCAAACACGCTCTCACCAAAGGAAATGAGTGATGGAAAGATTGTATGATAGTTGTGACGGTCAAGGGTCAAGGGTGGCATTGTTGTCCCCAGAGTGGGAGGAGTCTCCTCTAGGTGATCGGCTTAAAGAGCTGGTACTTGAGCCCTCACGTTGTTTTATGGCCAATCATAAGCAAAGGCAGGGTAGGATTGTGAGATGACTCCCTCACATCCATGTGTAGGTCATTAACACTATCTTCTGAAGCCATCCCCAGAGGAAAGATAGGAACTGAGGGTATGTGAATTAGCATCCTGCCAGGTGTGGTGGAGTGTGTCTGAAATCCTAGCACCCTCGAGTCTCAAACAGAAGGCGCTCAAATTCAAGGCCAGCCTGGACCACACAGCTGAGACCCTTCCTCAAAACAGAGGAAATGAAAACCAAACCATCTATGGGCTGGAGAGACAGCTCGGAGATTAGGAGCAGTTCTTCCAGAGAACAGGGCTCCTGTCTCAGCACCCATATGGCAACTCACAACCATTTGTGACTCCAGTTCCAAGGAACCCAATGCCCTTTTCTGGCACCCTTGGGCATTACATGCATATAGTACACACACATACATGCAAGTCACTCATACACATAAAATAAATACATTTTTAACTTAACTGGCCTTTAATAAAAGTTGGGTATGAGATGCCGCTACTCCTGCATCTTCTCAATCATGTCTTCTTCCGTTTTGCCCTTCTCCTTTCCTACTTGTGGAGTTTTGGTTTTTCCTTTCCAGGATTTTTTTGCCATCTTTTTTAAAAATATTTTATTTAATTTTAATTTATGTGTGAGGGTGTCAGATCTTGGAGTCACAGACAGTTGTGAGCTGCCATGTAGGTGCTGGGACTTGAACCCGGGTCCTTTGGAAGAGCAGGCAGTGCTCTTAACCACTGAGCCATCTCTCCAGCCCCTACTTTGCCATCTTGGTCCAGCTTTAGCCTGGTGATTGCCACCTTGGTGGATTGGATGCCCACACGGACAGTTGCGCCATCGGCCTTTTCTTGCTGTGCTTTTCAATGGAGATGACGTACACTCGGACCACTCTGCCGATCTGCTGGCCTCTGTGGTGTGTCTTCAGGCAACTGAACTTCATCATCCTTTCAAATGGCCATAGATCAAACACTGTACATCCATCTCAGTTCTTTCGAAAGAGGGGAAGACAAGATCTTTGTCCGAATGTGAAAAGGTGCATTAAAACGCCATTTGCGGTTCTTTCCTCGGTCAGAAGTCACAAAAGTATTGAACTTCACTTTGGCACTGCCAAATAAATATCTTTTTAAAATCTGTATAGACAACTAATAGGTTCTCATAAAGGTCATCTGAGGGGACTCCAATGATTATTGCCACCAAATCAGAATTTTCTTTTCTTCTCCAGGAGGCATGCTATACCACCTACTTACCTGGTATTTCCTCAATATCAGCTGACAAAGAGAAGTGTGGGATTAAACAAATTTATAACAGTCCATTTTCCATGACAAATTACTTAATTTGAGAAACAATTTACATTCTTGGCTTTCTGGTCCCCTGCTGACATTGAGATAAATGCTACCAGTCTTGGGGATTTATTTCAATGCAATTTTATATATTTAATGTGATGCACAGAAATGGTTACCTCCTCCCGCCTTCCTGTGCTCTCTGGTGCACCCCCCCCCCCTTGACTGTCTGGGAATCTTGCTGATGCTGGTGCTGTTGGCTCTTCATTCCGATGCACTTAACAAGCCCAGCAGGGCTCTAGCTCGTCGCCCTTAGCGTTAGTCACAGCCATAACCACCCGAGTGCATGTTCTGTTTGCTGGCTCTCACTTTAGGCTTTATTTTCACCATGTGGGAGATTTTATCACCATTCATCGACCCAATTACTGTGCTCACTTAATTATATTGCTTGGCTTTCTTATTCAGAGAAATCCTTGAAACTACTCAGAAGGCATTTTAGAGAGCCAGCAGTCTTGTCCCAGCGCTTTCTTTACTCTTCACACATAAGAAGTTTATTTTAAATGAACATGGATATAAACAAAGCAAAAATCTAGGCCCTGAAGATTACTGAGGAGAAAAAGACACCAACAGTTTTCTTTCAGATTTTCTACATAAAGCTATACAATATTCAAAGTGGAAAATATGGTTGTCTTGACTAATTTTTTAAAAATCTTTCCTTTAAAAATGTTTATACATGTATTTGGCCTGGAGAAAAGTAGAGTGGCCTATAGATGTAAGGTTTTTCTATGTCTACTCTTGCTTTGAATAATGACACAGAGACCTTTATATTTATGAAAAGCTTCAGGCATTATAGCTGGGCAGATTCTCAGCTATTCTAACCTGACAGTGCTGGCCTGGCCTACTACCTGGCATGTGGCCCACTACCCGGCATCTCAGTCTCACCCTGGCTGCTCCTTTTTCATCCATGTCCCCTTGGTGACTCCTCCTGAGACACACACATACACTCTCACTCTCTCTCACTCTCTCTCTCTCTCCTCCCTCCTCCCTCCCTCCCTCCCCCTCTCCTCTCTCCCTCTCTCCCTCCTCTCTCTCTCTCTCTCTCTCTCTCTCTCTCCCCCCCTCCCTCTCTCTCCTCTCTCCCCCCAACCCCTCCTCCTCCCTCCCCCCCCCCCCCCCCCCCTCTGGATCTGGAAGTCCTGTCTTTTCCTCTCCTGCCCAGCTATTGACTGTTCAGCTCTTTATTTGATAGATCAGAAGGTGACGGAGAACAATGTTTTACAAAATACTGAGTCAGGAGATGCTTTTTAAAATGACAATACCAAACTCTGGACTGCAACCAGATCTCTGGGTACAGACAGAAATCAACATTTGAATACAGAGTGCACAAAACATCCTCCAACAGTAGCCTTAAATCTTCATTGTTTAGGGGCACAGTCCTGCACACCTTTAATCCCAGCACTCAGGAGGCAAAGGCAGGTGGATCTCTGTGAATTTGAGGCCAACCTGGTCTACAAAGTGAGTCCAGGACAGCCAAGGCTACACAGAGAAACCCTGTCTCGAAACAAAAAACAAAACAAAACAAAACAAAATGTCTTCCTGTGAACTCATGGTAGTTGGATCTCCTGGGAGACACAGTCCTGATGATGTCGTAAAAGCTTTTCCAAGGATGTCTAAGTGAGGAGAGAAGACCCGCCCTGAGTGAGGTTGCGCCTTGCCATGGGTGTCCTGACCAGTGACATAAAGCCAGCCACCTCACACTCCGGCTAGTACAATGGGATCCACTCTCGCTCGCCATCACGCCTCCCCTGCCGCAGTGGACCATACTGCAAACAGTGAGCCAAAGTAAACTTCCTTACACAGCTTTTGTCCAATATTTGATCACATCAACAAGAAACGTCACTGACAGCAGCACTAACCCCATTCGCCACGACTCCCCGAAGTTCCACGTCTAAACCAGCTGCCATGTGGGGGAGTGCAGAAGTGGGGGAGCAGTTCATGGGATCAGAGAGCAGCGGGTGGCCTCTTTGGACAATATCCTGATGGATATATGTAGACTTTTGTAGTTTGCTCTTGGCTGGCTGAACAGGCCCTTTCATTGTAGCCTTGGATATTGAAAGTACCTGACTCCACGTCCCCTGCAAAGCTGAGACCACATGTCCAATTCATCCTGTGCTCTTAATGCCTAGACAGGGCTTGGCATGTCCATTTCTAACTATCTTGTGACACATTTGCTGATGGGGACAGATCCCAGGGCCTTGATTCCTATAAGAGTATGAACTTTATGACTCTAAGGAACAAGGGAGTCGGTGAGAATCACTAACTCCTGATAAAAAGTAGAAACAGAAGAGTTTATAACATATACCTGTAGCCAGTTCACATTTCTGCAGCTTTGCAAGCACTTGCATTAAGTGTTGCCACAGCGGTGCCCTGAGGTGGCCAGGCACAAAGACGGTCTCACAGCACGTCCTTCTCTCTTAGGGGACTAACTGGTTTTGAGTAGCTGTTCAGTTAGTGTTTTCTGAATAAACGAATGAGTGGGTGAATATGCAGAACCAGCTTACACCAAGGATGCGCTCAGGGATGGCTTCTAGACCCAGGGCTCTGCCCACAGGTGCACTCAGACATGGCTCCTAGACCAGGGGGTCTACCCACGGGTGCACTCAGGCATGGCTCCCAGACCCAGGGCTCTGCCCATGCCAGAAACACCAACCATGAGTTGCTCTGGCATGACAAGCTAGTCTTACCCTGCGCCCCTCCATTGACAGACACAAGCTAGGATTCAGAGTCAAGCTCTAGGAGATACAGGCATCTGACACACAGGCCATCATCTTCAATAATAATCTGCTTTGCAGGGTCACTCATGGGAACACAATTCAGAGACACGTGCTATAGTATGTGAGCATCATTTTGCTCAGAGTCTGGCAACAAGACAGGCTCAAAGCTTCAAATACATAACAACAGTCGGGCAGTTTCAGCCAGAGTCTTGGGTATACATGATAAGCTTTGGCACAGGCACATCCAAATCCCCCTCAGAAAGTATGTGCTCCAAATTGGCTGTCTCAGATACAATATCCAGCCACCTAAGGCAAGGTGGGAATAGAAGCCAGAGGCTAGCCTAAGGCTCTCTTCATCTCTGAGGAGAAACATTCACCTCCCCACCTTTAAGGGAAAAACAAAGGTGCTGGCCCCCCTCACTGAGGATCAGGACCGAATGCCCTGAGCAACGCAGTTCCCCCAGCTCATGGCAAACTCTGCAGGGGTAACTGCTACAGAACTCTAGAAAGATCAGGGATACGCTCCAGGAATGGAAGGGGATACGGTGAGCATAGTAAGGAAATTCTTGTTCTCCAGGACAGTCAGTGCTGCTGTGGGTCAAATGTTGTCCCCTACAAAATTCATGAGCTGGGAACCTAAGCCTGATATGGTGGTTTGAGTAGGAACGGCCCCTATAGACGCATGTGTTTGAATGCTTGGCCCCAGGTCAGTGACACTACTAGGAGGTGTGGCCTTGTTGGAGGAAGTGTGTCGCATTGGGGTTGGGCTTTCAGGCCTCCTATGCTCAAGCTACACCCAGTGTGACACACAGTCTCCTTCTGCTGCCTGCAGATAAAGATGGAGAGCCCTCAGCTCCTTCTCCAGCACCATGTCCGCCTGCATGCCGCTATGCTTGCTTCCCGCCATGACGATAATAGATTAAACCTCTGAAACTGTAAGCCAGCTCCAGTTCCATGGCCATGGTGTCTCTTTGCATCAATAAGATGCTAATTAAGACACCCAGTACTCTAGAATGTATTCTAGTTGGAGATACAGTCTTGGGTCCAAATCCAATCCCGCTGGTACTCATTTCTTTTATTTGTTTGGCACTTTTTTTTTCTTTGCCATTGTTGTTGGTGGTGGTGGTGGTGGTGGTGGTGATGGCGGTGGTACCACAAAAAGCTACAGATTTGCTGGAGCCTCGTCCTTGCTACTTTGGCTAGCTTCACTCACCCTCACGTCCCTTTCATGGGGACCACTCACTCAGAAGCATGCCTTCCTCCCCTACTGTCCATGCCTTCAGCCCCTCACTGTCACCCTTACTCCAAGGCAGACATTTTGCCTCCCGTGAAGAATACGCTTGGCTAGTGATTCCTTCTGGCCAAACTAGATTATTCTATTTCTCAATTCTCTCTGAACCATAAATTCATGCCTTTCAGGTTGGGCCCCTCCACAGCCCATCCCACAGCAAATTTATTGCCCACTTCATCTTCTTTTTGCACTACTTAATCTGCTGTATTTTAATTGGGTAATAAAACTCTGTGTGGCACCCAGAAAAAAATTCCAGAGCAAGCAATCATTAGGGACAGTCTCTCAGCAGCCAATTTCTAATTATTTATTCAGGCCCGAAGCCTAATTCCACCCCTGAGTGAGGTGGCTCTGAGCTGCTGCACACACCGCTTTGGTTGCTCTGGAGCCAGACACAGTGGGGGGCTGGGGGAGGCAACTGTTGAAGCCCTGTGTGAACACATCCCTGAGAGGGAGACTTCCTCGCAAGCTGTATGGGGTGAGTGTGGGTAAGAGGCCTCTCTGCCATTGTTATAGAAACAACAGGGTGACCCTGGGGCTCTGCTTTGTTAAGTTTTACTACTGCTCAGAAACAAGCCTGCCACAGTAAACACACATGGCCCCACACTCCCACCCCCCACACACTCCCACCCCCCCCCCCCCCCCCCCCCCCCCCCCCCCCCCCCCCCCCCCCCCCCCCCACCCCCGCCGCAATGAGGTCATGCTGAAGAGAAAACAAACCAGACACATCTTGCTGTCAGCAACTGGAAGCATATTTACCTACAATAAATTATATATAAATACAAAACATCTCTATGAAAATAAATGAATAAAATGTTAACATAGACCATGAAATTTTTTAAAGATTTTTTTTTTTTTTTTTTTTTTTTGGCCCTCCCATAGATCTAGTCCTTTTAACTAAAACACAAAAATCCAAATATCTGGCCAGGTGTGATCATGTACACTTGTGATCATACCACTTGGGATTCAGAGGCAGGGGGATCTCAGTCAGTTCAAGTCGAATTTGATCTACTAAGCTGGGCGTGGTGGTGCACAGCTTTAATCTCAGCACTCAAATAAACAACAACAACAAGAAAAACTTGGTCTATTTACCAAGTTATAGGCCAGCTAAAATTACAAAGACCATGTCTCAATAAAATAAATAGTATAAAACATAAATGTTATGTATATATAAATATAACTTATAAATATGCATTTTCCATATAAATAATATAAAGTTAAAATTAAAAAAATATATTTTATTTTATCTTAAATTATTTATATGTATATATAAATCCAAGAACTTGTTCTGAAACTCACTTTGTAAACCAGACTGGTCTTGAACTCAGAGATCAGCCCGCCTCTGCCTTCCAAGTCCTTGGATTAAAGGAAAATAATTGTTTTAGTTTGATATTAACTATTTAATAATAAACATACATTCCACCACCAAAAATAGTTCT
>OU015750.1:66669803-66685949 GCA_907169655.1 Acomys percivali
AAAGAAAGAAAGAAAGAAAGAAAGAAAGAAAGAAAGAAAGAAAGAAAAGGTGTGGCAAGATGGCTCATCAAAGAAAGCACAACACTTGCCATGCAACCCTGCTGACCTGAATTCACTCCCCAGAACCACAGAAAGGTGGATAGAAAGAACTGACTCCATGAAATCATCCTCCTCCACCCTACCGCTACCACACACATACATCACATGATCTGTGGTGGTTTGAATGAAAATGGCCTCTTATACAACCTCATCTGTTTGACAAGTTGGTTCCCAGTTGGCATAACTATTTGAGTATTAGGTGTGGTATGACCTTGTTAGAGAAAGAGTATCACTGAGGATGGACTTTGAAGCTTCGAAAGACTCCATCCATGCCTGTGTGCCCTCTCTGCACCTGGTTGTGGATCAAGATGTGAGCTCTCAGCTACTGCTGCAGCCCTATGCCAGCCTGCCTGCTTCCGCCATGCTTGCCACCACAATGCTTATGGACTCTAACCCTCTGAAACTAGAAGCCTCAAATAAACTCTTTCTTCTATAAGTTGCCTTGATCATTGTGTCTTATCACAGCAATAGAAAAGTAACTAAAGCCAGGCACAGTGGCACACACCTGTAATCCCAGCTCTCCAGGAGGCAGAGGCAGGTGGATCTCTATGAGTTCAAGGCCAGCTTGATCTATGAAATGAGTCCAGGACAGGCAAGGCTGCACAGAGAAACCCTGTCTCCAAAAGAAAAGGAAAAAGAAAGTAATTAAAACATATGCATACAATATAATAAATATTTTTTAAAAGAAACAATCAAGCAGTCCGCAAGGAATTTGAAACTGCATGACAACTGACTTCTTTGAAATCTAGAAGATGAAAGGCAAGCTCCTACCCCTTGAAGAAGTAACTTAGAATCACACCCAGAATTCTTACCAACTAGATATGAGATAGAAAACAGTATTTTTGAGGCCCTTGCAGTTTTAAATACTGCATCTCCAATATACCTTGTTTTTTTAAAAACAAGAAACAGGAGCTGGAGACATGACTTGGTGGTTAAGAGCACTGTCTGTTCTTCCAAAGGACTTAGGTTCAATTCCCAGCCTCCACATGGCAGCTTACAAGTGTCTGTAACTCCAGTTCCAAGGGATCTGACACCCTTACACCAATGCACATAAAATAAATTATTAAAAAAAAACAAGAACTAAGCAAAAAATAATATTAAAGTAGTATAAGCTAGTATGGCTCTACAGAAAAAAAATAAATAAATAGTGTGTACTCAGGGCTGTATATTTGCTACAGCAGATACCATTTCCATGCCTGTATTAAACTTAAAGGTATGACTTACATAGAAAAGTCATGACAACTGTCTGAGTATCAGATGAAAAATAATTATAGGATAGAAACAAATCACACACACAAAAAAGTTAAGGCATCCTCTTCTATAAAGCCAGTATAGACCTAGTATTCAATATCAAAAAGTAGCCAGGCATGATGGCTCACACCAATAATTCTAGTACTTGGGAGCCAGAGGCAGAGAGATCTCTGCGCGTTAGAGGCCAACCTACCTACACAGTGAGTTTCAGGTTAGCCAGGGCTACACAGTGAGACACTGTCTCAAACACACAATAAACAAGCAAAATCTAGTGTCATTTGGAAATCTAGGGACAGTGGCAAACCCCAGCAATTTCAAATATTAAAAATAATTGCCTTTTTAAAGACAGTCTTATGTGTCCAAGGCTATCCTCAAACTCACAAGCCAAGAATGACCTTGAACTTCTGACCCTCCTGCCTCTGTCTCCTGAGCAACTCCGTGACCACTCTGTGGCATGCTAGCACTCTGTGGTCGTCACTTTCCTTGCTGTGCTGACGTACCGTGGCCAAGGCAACTTACAGAAGAAAAGTCTTCTTTGGGCTTATGGCTCCAGAGAAATAAGCCATCATGGTAGGAAGACAAATGACTTCTGAAACCTCAAAGCCCACCCCCAGTGACACACTTACTTTGACAAGACCACACCCCCTAAACTTACCCAAAAAGCACCAACATCCGGGAACCAAATATTCAAACATGGGAGCCTAGGAAGGGTGTTCCAAAACAGGCTTGTGTTTGTCTTTTGATCTTAGGCATAAGCAAGGGGACACACTGTCTTTGTAATAAACCCTAGCAAGTTATTCAGTGTGTGTGTGTGTGTGTGTGTGTGTGTGTGTGTGTGTGTTTGCTTGTGAAAACCAAAGATACTTTTTTCCAATTAAAAGTTTCTATTTTTCAGTCACATTTTTACGTGTCATTAATGTGTATGATGTGTGTATGTGCACATGTGCATACACATGTGGTATCATTCATGTGTGGAATTGATCCTCTCCTTCTACCTTTGCCTGGTGGGTTCTGGGGACCACACTCACGTCATCAGACTTGCACGGCAAGCACTTTACCCGCTGAGACCTAACTACAAGCCAGTGCCTGTACCCGGGATGGTGGTGTAGTTCAATGGTTAGCTGCCTGCCCAGCATGCACATGACCCTGCATTCGCTTCTCAGGATTGAGAGGGAAAAAGAGGCTACAACCTAGTAAGCGATCCCTGATAACTGGTACTGTCCTGTGTCGTCAGAACAACCTTAGAAAAGGACAACAGATTACGTTTCTGAAGCTTTCACAAGACCACACCTTCACCTAACCAAGCTGTTAACAGAGCCATGAAACAGGAATTTAAGAATCAGTAGTAAAACATATTGAGCCAAAACCAGAGATGAGAGCCGGGGAGGAGAACAGAGGGACCATCCTGGGGATTTGTACCCTTTGAGACGCAAGGCATGGTTATTAAGCATCCCCGAGGTCCCGTCCCTGTGTCTTGACTCTCTGAATCTCCGTTCATCACACATTTGAGTGACTCATGCATGCCTGTACTCATCTTTAAGGTAGGAACAAGTGTTTATTCCAGTACTGTGTACTCTCTGGTTTGCACAGGAGTCTTGGTGGGTGTGTCGGATCTCCCTGAGAAGATGCTGAAGACGCTCCGCAGCACAGGAGGCTGTGAAGGAGCTGTCCTGGAAGACTCTGAGCAGGCAGGCAGCCTCCTTAGCATTGATGATTTTCTTGTCTATAATGAGATCTCCACCATCTGAAAACAAAGCATGCATCACCCAAAGTGCACCCCCTGGAGCACAGCCAAAGCCTGTACTAATTAATGCATACCCTGTCTAATGTCTTTGGTAACCTCTACAAACCAACCGCACCCCCAAACAAGATGACATGGAGATCTAATGTGTTTCTAACATAGAGGATTAGGCCAGAGGTGGGAAACATCATTAAAAGTAAATCTGCAGCTGGGGTGTGGTGGCGCACGCCTTTAATCCCAACACTCGGGAGGCAGAGGCAGGTGGATCGCTGTGAGTTCGAGGCCAGCCTGGTCTACAAAGCGAGTCCAGGACAGTCAGGACTACAAAAGAAACTCTGTTTCAAAACAAACAAACAAAAATAAAAAAATAAATTGCAGCTGCTCAAGTCCCATATGGGTCAATCAGATGGTGGGGGTCCTGGTCGCCATGGGCCTGCTGTGAGAAGGAGGAGACAGTGCAGAATGGGCTGGCCAAGGGTTGGCAGGAGAAGTCGCATCCCTGTCCTTCAGACTGTTTTCCTTAGGCCTGTTCTATAACCCTTCGCAACTAGAACACCGGACAAGGCAATGTGATATGACTCTCAAAAGAGTGCAGAGACCGGCCTCTTGAGCTGTGGCCTCCTGCAGAGGTCTGGCACTGAGGAGCTGTGGCTTGAAGCCAGTCAGACACTGCTTGGAACCCTAGCTCTGATACTTTCTACTGGCAGGACCTTTTAAAGTCGTGAGCATCAGCAGAGCTAGCTTGTGCAAAGTGCCTGCCACGGTGCTGGACCCACAGCTGTTTTCCGTCTTTTGGGGCCCCCTGTGTATCCCAAGGGGGCTCAGCAGACATGGTCTAGCATTTGCGTCATCCCTGAGAGAGGAGATGGCACTGCATGGCCATCTACGTGCTTTGCCCTGTTTCATTCTAACTGAAAAGCTCAGAAATCGTCTTGAGTTTTATGGGCTTGCTCTGAGGTCAGCAGTGTAAATTGCTAGTCATGGTATGACTACGAATTATTGAATTATGATGCAAAAATGTATGCATAAAACATAACAACCTGTACCTATTAATAGAAACATCCAGAAATCTTGTAGTCTAGGAGATGGCATAGCCTGACGGTAGAGCTTTATCTGATTAGCAAACTGTAACCGGCTACCTCTGGACCTAAAAAATACTTCCCTGAGAAGGAACTCCATTCTCTCCTGGGGAGATGCATCAGGAAGACCGAAAAGTAAGACCAATGGCCTTGGATGCTGAAGGTAGCAGTTAGGTAAGGCCATGCCAGGATTACTCAGCCTTTTCCCCCTCTCAAAGCATAGGTTAGTTTCAAAGTTTGAATGGTGCTAAAAGGTCAGGACTGCATTTGCAAAACAAAATATTAAAATGAGTCAGATGTTCAAGTGGCCTGAGGACTTTTTACAGCACTGACTCAGGACAGGGGAACTTACTGACCTTAAGCAAACATCTTGACTCTGATGTGGGCACTGTGAAGAAGAGCTTGTGGGGAGCTGGAAGTGGTACCCGCCCCCCTTTGCCGTTATCTGAGCATTTCATCAATGCAATGTCCAGCTTCCATCAGAACTGCTTCTCAGTCTGTTGACTGGGTTTTCTAGAGAGCCAGGTCATGGAAGCCCCAGGAGCAATAGATGCACAACGAAGACTACTCCTTGCTGATTGTGTGTGTCTGTGTGTGTACATGTTCATGCATACATGTGTGTGTTGGTGCATGTGTGAGTGTGTGTGTGTGTGTGTGTGTGTGTGTGTGTGTGTGTGTGTGTGTGTATAAAGATATGTGTATCGTTGAGTTTTCAAAAGTCTGGTTGCAGACTCAAGCCACTGGCAAGCACTCTCTACTCAATACTTGGCCTCTAGCTTTGATTTAAAAGGTTTGTTTTCCCAAAACCTGGGAGCATCAGTGTGTCATGGAATATAATCAGCAATAAAAGGAAATAAACCATTGGCTGAAAATCCAAAGGCAAGGTGCCTGCTTGATCTAGTGTCTAACCAAGATGCTATTCCCACTGCAGAGGCCCCACCTTCACGATCTGATTAATTGCATCCCGAAGATTCAGTCTCCTGCCACCACACCTGGCAAACATTTTTATGTGGAGTCATTGTTTATAAAATAGGAGAGGGGAAAGCAGGGCCCTTAAGAGTATCCAATGCAATGTAAGGTCAATCACAAATGCAATTACAAGAAATCAGGTGGTGACATCATATTTTAAATTACAAGTCCCTTCTGATGATATAATTTTTCACATTGGAATTTTCTCCTATTTGCTCAGAAGTTCCATCTCACGCCTAGAAGCTGCTCCTAAGGAATCTAGTGGCCCAAGTGTGCATGCCAGGGACCTAGATCTGCGAGGAGTCACTTGGCCAGCCAACAACGTCTCACAGAGCTCTTCCAGTGTATCTCTCAAGATTGAAAACAGTAAAAAATATTCCATTCAAGTAAGAACTATTGCCTAAATTAAGTCCCTTTTCTGTTGTTTTGTTTTTTATTTGTTATTTTGTTTTCAGAGACAAGTTCTTATTCTGTGGTGTGGGCTGGCCTAGAAGGAGTTATGTAGACCAGGCTGGCCTCAGCTCATGGCAATTCTCTTACCTCAGCCCTTTGTGTGCTGGGATTTTATAAGCCTCTGTGCTGGAGACACAGTCCAGTGGCATTTCTGTCACATGTGTAAAGCCCTGAGCTCAATCTCTAGCATAATTACAAAAGAATAGTTTGGAGTATCTAGCACTGTGGGTCTGGAGGAAAAAAAAATGTGGCAGGATCTTTAAAAGAAAATCTTAACTAGAATTAAGCATACAGCAAACACTTTATTTTCAAACTTCCTCTAGCACAGAGCTGTGACGAACACAGAAGGAAAGCTGCTCCAAACCTAACAATACTGAGCTATCTGAAAGCAGGAAACTGCTTCCCTTCTTGTCTGTTTAAATATGTCCCTGGGGTTTGCAAACACAAATGAGCTGACTTTGACAAAGGGCCCCATTTACAGTCAGACGCAGTGAAGTGGTTCAAACATATCCCCTAAAAGACAGAAAGAGTCCCCCCTGGATCCAGATCCGCAAACTGTCACACTCACCAAAGACAGCGCATGCAGTGAACCTAGACCCCCTTTCCAGATCTAGCCAGCAGACGGCTCATTCTCCACACGGAAGCGGAAGCGGGAATGGGACTGCTTCTGTGTGAACTCTGGTGCCCCCCCACCCCAATTTGATCACTTGCCCCTTGGCGGGGAGGCCCAGCGGGCACACAGAGGAAGGGGAAACAGGCTATCCAGATGAGACATGATTGGCTGTGATCATATGGTGGGAGGAGGTCCCCTTCTGTCAGAGACCCAGAGGAAGGGAAGACGGTGGAAGAGGGAGGGAGGGAAGGAACTGAAAGAAACAAGTGAGGGGCTAACAATCAGGCTGTACTCTGAATACATTATAATAAATTGTTTTAAAAAAGAAAGAGTCTTAGCAATGAAAACACTTATGCCTGTCTGCTTTCTGGACACGTGTGCCTCTGTCCCAGTACAGAGTCAATCTTAGAGGCTTTGTGCCATCTGTGTGTGGGGTTGTGGGGAGGGGAGCTGCTTAGACTACGTGTGATGATTTCATGCCAAACGTGCATGAAAAGTGTTGTTTTACTCTGACACTCAGTGACAGAATACTTGAATAAATTAAAAGAGCAAGAAACATTCGTGTTTCTGAAGGTTACAGAGATGTAACACATAAAAAATTAATTAATTAATTAATTAATTAATTAAAATTTAAAAAGCAAAGGTCAAAAAAATAACAATAAAAAAGCAAAGGTCAACCAAGTCTCTTTGCAGGTGACTCTGTATGACTCACTCTGATCCAAGCCTGAGCAAGCATGTAGAACTAAAGACACATACTGAGCCTAATAAATGCCAATCCTTACTAAGACTCCAGACAACCATCCAACAGCAATCTGAAAGCTCTGGGTAGGCAATGCCAATAAATCAGTTGACTAACGCAATCCGTTCCTGCCATCTAGGACAGCTGCAAACATTCGAACTCCCATGATCCACCAACCTCTTGTCTAAGTAGAAACTGAAAAATAGAGGCACCGTGAGATGAGCTAGAGCATCGTTGCAACAGGACTTGGGTCGGGGAACCAAAAGTCTGTCAGGAAGAAACAAGACCACAAACTGCAGTGTAATTAGAGAGTAGAGCTCCCGGGGCAGATGAATACTAACAGCATGGATCGGAGTCTCCCTGACAGCTGCTTCTTGGAACACAAAGGAGCAAGAGACCAGAGGAGCCTGCTGGACTCTTCTGAAAGCCCCATGGCTCCAAAGTAAATGCTGCAAGGTGCTAATATTCGTATTTGTTTTGATTCTGAAAGCCCAGAACATTCTAACAGCTGTTGCACCTTCCTGGATTTACTTACTCCTCTCCACTCCAAAAAACAATCCCATATTTAAATTTCATTCTTGTTTTTCTTGGTTGGTCATCTCCACTGGAAACAACAAATCTTAATTTAAAATCCATCATGCCTGAAAGAGGTGCTTTAAATCCCAGCCCTTGAGGGAGAGAAGCAGGTCAATCACATGCCCAGGGCTAGCCTGGTCTACAAGGTCAGCCTGGGCTACAAGGGAGGGAGGAAGGAAGGGAGGAAGGGACGGAGGGAATAAGCAAGGAAGGAAGGAGAGAAAGAAAGAAAGAAAGAAAGAAAGAAAGAAAGAAAGAAAGAAAGGAAGGAAGGAAGGAGAGAGGGGAAAGAACAGAAAAGAAGCCAGGTGTGGTGGCGCACGCCTTTAATCCCAGCATTCGGGAGGCAGAGGCAGGCCGATTGCTGTGAGTTCGAGGCCAGCCTGGTCTATAAAGTTAGTCTAGTACCGCCCGAGGCTACACAGAGAAACTCTGTCTTGAAAAACCGAGAGAGAGAGAGAAAGAGAGAGAGAGAGAGAGAGAGAGAGAGAGAGAGAGAGAAAGGAAAATAACAACAATAAAAGTAATGAATTTTAAAAAAATAAATAAGTGCCAGGCAGTGCACACCTTTAATCCCAGTACTCAGGAAGTAGAGGCAGGAGGATCTCTGTGAGTTTGAGGCCAGCCTGGTCTACAGAGTGAGTTCCATGATAGCCAGAGCTACACAAAGAGAAATCCTGTAAAAAAAATAATAGTACATCATGGTACGTTAGACTCCCAGCTCTCAAAGGCTAAAACAGAAAAATTAAGAGTTCAGCCTGGGCTACAGCAAGACCTGGCTTGGTGTTGTTGTTATTGTTGTTTAAATCCCTCAATACAAACCCAGTTATTTAAAGATTTGACTTAAAAAGCCCAGCACCGTGGTGCACACCTTTAATCCCAGTACTCAGGAGGCAGAGGCAGGCAGATCTCTGTGAGTTCGAGGCCAGCTTTGTCTATAAAGAGAGTCCAGGACAGTCAGGGTTCTGTGTAACAGGGAACCTTGTCTTGAAAAAAAAAAAAAAAAGAATTAAAATCTTTGGCAATTACTTTTGATACCTTAAAGTTTTTGTTTGTTTTTTTTTTTTAAGAAGCCATGGTATAAATTTATACTATAATTACTTTGAAAACCCTTTTTGGATAATAAACCAAAGTTACATAAAAGCTGATTTTCTTTGAAGTTAACTACACTCAAACTCTATAACAAATTGGAAACCTGGCTTCTCAGGTCCAGATCCAGAGTTAGTGCATTTTATGTGGATCTGCTATGTTACACAGGTGCGTGCGCAGCACACACACACACACTGAAAAATCAAGTATAAAATTTTAAATAAGCCAGGCAGTAGTGGCGCACATCTTTAATCCCAGCACTCTGGAGGCTGAGACAGGCGGATCGCTGTGAGTTCGAGGCCAGCCTGGTCTACAAAGCGAGTCCAGGACAGCCAAGGCTACACAGAGAAACCCTGTCTCAAAAAAAAACAAAATAAATAAATAAAATCTTAAATAAACAAATAAGTCATCATCTCCCCTGGAACTGGAGTGGCAGATGGTTGTGAGCTGCCACGTGAGGAACAGAACCAGGTCCTCTGGAAAGAGCTGCCAGTATTCGTAACCGCTGAGCCATCTCTCCAGCCCCTCCCTTTAATCTGTTAATCTTGTGTATGTGTGTGTGTACGCGCCTGTCACCTCTGTTTGTCAATAGCCCTCTACTAAAGATGACAACTGCCTTCAGGAGTCCAGTCTGCGCATGCCTGCAACTGCTACATCTTACTCCTGAAAGCTTTGCTCATTGACGGCTGTTGATGTTCATCTCCGATGCCTTTACTGAACCATACTCGTAGACTTGTCTTTAAACGGCCCTCAAATTGCCTTGCTAAGCACATCATCTGTTTCTCAGCCTCTACTTCAGCCATCGCAGCTCACCTGGGCCTTTACAGTTGAGCCCTGGCCAAACTCTGCGCCCTCACCTCCTACTTCTGCCCCACTCTGCAGACTCTGCCATCTCTTCAGGCTAGATTCAAAACACCAACCAACATGCAGACAGGATTTCTATATTGGAAATAGTGTGAAGGTGCCTGTGATATCTAGTAAGTGAGGTCCCGGGAAAGCAGATGCTGAGACAGAGATCTGGGTGAATGGAGGTCACTACAAGGTCCTGTCAGCAACACCTTAGAATGCAGGAGGGAGGCGCGTAAGAGGGAGAGGGCTGGCTGTGGTGCCAAGGCCTCAACTAGCCCCATGGGAGTTGAAGCTGGGATCGCTGTAGCACCTGAGGAAGAAGGCCAGCCTCCACCTAAACAAGCCCTTGAAGGAACCTGCCCTGGGAAAAGACATAAGCTTCTGTAAGACAGTTTCCTTCCTCAGAGAATTCCTGGGGAGAAAATTAGCTGTGAACTGTTAGCAGTGAAGACTCCTGGGGGTGAGGAAATGAGGCCGTGGACCCTACACGGAGTATCTTGGAGCAAATAAAAGCAAAAGCTAGGTACCAAGATGCTTGCTAAGAGCTATTTAAATGGAAGAACACTAGACACAATCTAAAATTCCAATAAAGTCATAGGGAACTGGTTGGGAAGTAGAGTAGATCTGAAGACAGTAATATCCTCAAACAGTCGCTAAAAGAATAAACAGCAAAAACTGGGGAGTTCACAGTTGAGGAATTTGGCAGATGTGAATGTTAGTGGTGGTGCCGATCCTACTTCAGCTCCTGCTCATGCGCGGTTAAGGGCACGACAACAATGTTTCTCTTTCCCCTCCTGCATGGGGTATGCTAATGAGGTATTGGCCGGAGGCTCAATTCCCCCTCCCGCACGGGGGAATGCTAATGAGGCATTGGCCGGTGGACCAATCAGCCAGAGACACACCATGCTAGGCCTGCATATAAGCAGCGCGCTCAGAGGGCTTGGGGTCTTTCGCTTCAGCTTCAAGGACGCTCCCAATAAAGCGTCATCGAAAAGGATCCTGGTGTCGGCGTCTTTCCTGCTGGCGAGGAGGTCGCGACATGTGAAGCCTTTTATTCACTCCCCAGTACAACAAAAATAACATAAATAAAACATATTGAAAACTGGGCATGGTGGCGCACTCCTTTAATCCCAGCACTTGGGAAGCAGAGGCAGGAGGATCTCTGTGAGTTCAAGGCCAGCCTGGTCTACAAAGCGAGTCAAGGACAGCCAAGCCCACACAGAGAATCCCTGTCTCAAAAAACAAAACAAAAAAATAACTCCTTGCTGAAATATGTCTTCATGTACAAAGATAGGCAAATGCATAGGAGAGAAAAGCAGAACACTCAAGTACAAACTAGTTACTGCTGGACAGCAGGACTACAGATGACTTCTGGTTTCTACTTTGTGTTTTTTTTAAACTATGTTTTAACAATGAACATACATTGATTATATAACTGAAAGGAAACAATAAATTGGATGTTTAAAAAGATATTGTGACTGGGACTGCCCAGAACAGCAATGTCCAACTTGTTTGCCATGGATGTTTTCATTTAATTAAAATTAAAACCCCAAAGGGAAATACATCATCACTCAACTTGGAAGGGTGCTGCAAAGCAATCTGCTCAGCTCTCTACTTTGCCTTCTTCCCCAGCCCCTCCCAATGCACTTGACTGGCTGCCTTTGTGTTTTGCCTAAAATCCATAAACCTTTGCGACCAATGCTTCCACTTCTGCAGCATGTTAAAGATCCGAAATTGTTTCTGATGTGAAAGCTAAGTCCAGTCGGTACGTGTGTCAGGTGCACACGTATGGATCTGAGCGGGTCCCTTGTTACTGGGACACAATATCACTTTTACCCTGGGCCCAAGTGTCAAGCTTTGGTGTCTGTGCTGCTGAATAGCAAATGACAGCACCATCATGACCCCATCAGAGAAAACCCCAAACCCTCACACAGGAAGATTCTAGTGTGGTGGCCTGAGGTCACTGAGGGACATCCCTGGACAACTTGCCTAAACAGCTTTCTGGTTCTGTTTCTGCACCTGTGTTGGCAGCGTAGCCCGATGAGCTCTGTGTTTTGCAGATAGCCAGCCCCTGGACAACCCATGGATGAAGCTCAGTCAAAGCCCTTGCCTGCAATGCGCTGAGAGATGCTAAGGCTGAGCCTCAGAACCAAAAAATAGGTTAATAAAATAAAATAAAATAAAATAAAATGGAGAGATCATGAGGACAATGACAATGAGCACATAGAAATACACCAAGTCCAGGTTGGAGAGATGGCTCAGTGGTTAAGAGCACTGCCTGTTCTTCCAAAGGTCCCGGGTTCAATTTCCAGCACCCACATGACAGCTCACAACTGTCTGTAACTCCAAGATCTGACACCTTCACACCAATGCACATAGATTAAAATTAAATAAAATATTTTTTAAAAAGGAAATACACCAAGTGAATCCGTGTGAAGTGTGCAGGCATTCCTGCTCTGACTTTTCCTGTACTAGACATCATGCCTAGTACACTAATGATGCTGGGCACATGCTCTGCTGCTAAGCCACACCTTCAGCCATGTAAAGGCCCTTAGAGTAGTGATTGACGTGTAGAGTTGCTCACCCAATCCTGATCAGAGAGCTCTTATTAAATTTCTTCATGTTCTATCTTTATATCTTGTATCTCTGCCTCTAAATATTTAGGGGGGCTTCTTATAAACATACAATCTGAGCTGGGCATAGTGGCACACACCTTTAATCCTATTACTTGGGAGGCAGAGGCAGGTGGATCTCTGTGAGTTTGACGCCAGCCTAGTCTGCAAAGCAAGTCCAAGATAGCCAAGGCTAAACAGAGAAATCCTGTCTCAAAAAACAAAACAAAACAAAAAAACACTAAATATGCAAGCTGAAAACAGCATATTTGGCTGGTAGCACTACTTTTGCTGCAGAAAAAAATTATTCCTCTTAGGGACTGAAGAGATGCCTCCATGGTTAAGAGAATTTACTGCTCCTGCAAAGGACCGGGTTCTGTTCCCAGCACCTATGTGGTGGCTCACAACTGCCTGTGATGTAGTTTCAGAGGATCCAATGCCACCTGCTGACCTCGGAGAGCTCATGCTAGCAAGCAGTGCACAGATACATGCAGGCACACATATATATACATAAAATATTTTCAGTAATTTTAAAATTTATTCCTGTTGAGCGTAGTGACACACACCTTTAATCCCAGCACTCAGTGACAAAGGCAGGCAGAAATTTGTGAGTTTCAGGCCAACCTGGTCTACCTAGTGAGTTCCTGGCCAGTCGGGCTACATAGGGAATTCCTAGCTCAGATAGATAGATAGATAGATAGATAGATAGATAGATACATACATACACTGATTTGATTATGATATGGAAGAATGATAGGAGAGAGAGAGTGTGTGCCTCTGTTTTTTTCTTTCTTTCCTCCTGCCTCTGCCTCCCGAGTGCTGGGATTAAAGGCATCTGCCACCACGCCCACTAGCAAACCTCTGTTTCTAACCCTAGTTCCCTTTTTCTTTGCACTGGGTCTTGTGACAAATCCCTTGAATTCTGCCCATGAATCCATGAGTTTTCTACTTAACTTGTGCTGTACCCAAATTCCTCCTTTATTTGTAAACTTGCATAATATAGTGTTCTTTTTCCTATATGTTGACTCTAAACTTCATTTTTTAAAACTGAGACAAAATATAAAAAAGAAAATACGCAATCATAAATTTAGTATACCCAATCCAAAAACCCCAAATCTAAAATGCTTTCAAAACCCCAATCTTTCTGAGTGGCAATGTAATGCCAAAAGTGCAAACGTCCCCAGCTGACCCCATGTGACACAGGGCGGTCAAAACATGGACACTGAAAACACTGCCTAAAGTTGCCTTGGCTCGTCTCTGTAGTCCCAGCTCTCAGAATGTGGAGGCCATCTAATCAGACATGCAAGGCTACATAGCAAGCTTGAACCCAGCCTGTGCTGCCTGAGATCCTGTCTCAGTAAATATAAATAAATAAATAATAAGCGGCTTCAGGCTGTGTATAAAATGTATATGTGAAAGATAAATTAATTCCCTGTTTAGACATTGATTCAATCACCAAGCTATCTGATGGTATATATTTAAATATTCCAAAATATAAAACATAGTTTCTAAGCTTCTCAGATAAGGGATACATAACCTGTAGTAAGTAGATACAAAGCCAGACACATACTGATAAGCATAGTGGTAATTCTAAGACTATACAGGGAACCCTTGCTTCCTGATTGCATTGGCACCCATATCTCAACAAGTGTTGAGACACTGGCTGTCTTTTGTAAGCTGCGGCAAACAATTTTAAGATGTTTTACTGGGTTTAAGTGGACAGCAACTACTAACTAGAAAGTCAATTCTGTTCATTCACCTTCAGAAGCTATCTTACCCAAGTCCTCACTAAACAGAGGAGGGTGCAAAACATGGCCACCAGGTCAGTGAATAAATATGATGGTGTCTCCAGGAACAACAAAAATGAGGCTGGAGAGATGGCTCAGCGGTTAAGAGCACCAACTGCTCTTCCAGAGGTCCTGAGTTCAATTCTCAGAAACCACATGGTGGCTCACAACCATCTATAACGTGATCTGATGTACATTATATACATAATAAATAAACATTTTTTTTAAAAAATGAACTTATATTCATCTTTGTGGGCTCAGCTTAGAAGCGCTAAGCCCAATTTTTTTGTGAGTTGGAGAGTGAGTTTTATAAGCTCCCACAAAGGAAGCGCCAGTCTGAATCACGGAATTTTCTAAGTGGAACGGAATCTTGCATTTAGAATCTGGAAAGTACCTGGTCCAGTGCAATCCCCCAGAAGCCTAGAGATGCTTCCAGAGGCAACAAGTGGACAGATGCAGGGCTGGGGTCAGGATCTGCTGAAATGGGTGGTTCCAGCTTTGGACGTGAGTGTGCGGCACTGAACATCACTGCTACAGATAGAGGAAGCTCTTCTCTAACGCAAAGGAGGGGGTCCCGAGAGACCAGCTGTTTAGAAATAGTCACAGCTTCCCTCCAGACCTTATCAGCTGGCAGAGGTCTGTCCTTCCTCTTCCCCTGCTACCCTTGTAATAAAGGATTACTACAGCCTGTCTCACTTAGCATTCATTGCGCCCCTGCCCTCTGCCACATCCCAAGGCCCCGGAAACGAACAGCACATTCCTGCAGAGAGCAGAACGGTTACAGAAAAGTCAAATTAATTTTTCTGCCCTAACCAGAAATAATGCTGCCAGAGTGTCCGCTACTTACAACGGGCCAGACTGTGTGCTGAGAGTTTGTGTATTAACTCATTTGATTCTCTACCCAGCTTTATGAGATGCATCAGGTTACTATCAAGCCCATCTGACAGGCAAGACTCCAGGGTAACGGAAACTCTGTGCCGTTTGGCTAAGATCCTTTAGCGTGTGGAAGCATGCGACAAGCTGAGAGCCCTGGTTCTACCACCCTCCCCTTGGCTACACTGAATCAAGGGAGGGAAGGGCCACAGAGGTGCAACCAGCTGTGGTGTCTGGCGCCTGAGCTCAAGGCCAACACGGCCTAACCCTGAGTTCCAGGACAGCCTTGGGGTGGTGAGACCTCATCTCAATGAAAAAGGGGGGTGTGGGCTGAGGAGCGAGGAGGTCTAGGCGGTAACCTGCTTGCCTTGCAAGCAGAAGGACCTGAATTTGATCCTCAGAATCTACATTTAAAATGTTTTCTTAGCCAGTCGTGGTGGCATACACCTTTAATCCCAGCAAAGGTAGGTGGATCTCTGTGAGTTCGAGGCCAGCCTGGTCTGCAAAGTGAGTCCAGGCAGCCAAGGCTACAGAGAGAAACCAACCCTGTCTCAAAAAAAAAAAAAATTATTTTTAATTTTTTTGAAATGTTTTCTTTTTTCTGGTATAAGGAAGTTTATTTAGGGGAGGGGAGAGGAGTTAGGGCCTCTAAGAAGAGAGGTAGAGGCAGATGACTGGACACATAGACAGACAGACAGACAAACAGACGGGGACAGCCATGAGAGCAGAGAAGGAAAGAGAGAGACTGAAAGAGCAATGTTTTTAATTTTTAAAAAGCAACAAAACCTGAACATGGTGGCTCATAATCCACCATTTTGGAAAATCCCCATATCAGAGAAGTAAACATAGCTAAATCTCTGAGGAAGTATTGGCTGCTCAGGTCAACCTACAGGCAAGTTCCATGTGAACAGTGCCCAAGGCTGTGTCCTGGCCTTCACAAGAGTGTACACATGCCACGTGTGCATTGGCACACACACAGATACATGCTCACATGCATGCACACACCAGAAACAAAAGGAAGGTATTTGAAGGACAGCGAGTGGCCTGATGTCACTGAAAATGGGGCTGGAACTTGGGCGTGGGGTCAGATTGGAGAAGGCCTTTTAAATATTAGAAGTGAGAGTTTAGGGCCATGCATGGTGGCACATGCCTTTCATCCCAGCACTGGGGAGGCAGAGGCAGGCAGATCGCTGTGAGTTCGAGGCCAGCCTGGTCTACGAAGTGAGTCCAGGACAGTCAAGGCTACACAGAGAAACCCTGTCTCGGGGGAGAAAAAAGTGAGAGTTTATATTTTTAGCTCTCGTAGGCAAAGGACAGCCATAGTTTCAAACTAAGGAGTAATATTTCAGAGAAAAGTGCAAGAACAGCTACCAGGAGGAGAAATGAGGCAGACGTACAGCTCGGGAAAGCAGGCAC
>OU015750.1:66685959-66702356 GCA_907169655.1 Acomys percivali
ACATCCCCCACCCCTGACACCTCCAACATCCTGGGGTCTCTGTTGCAATGTACAGCTTCGCACAATGGCCTCCTAATAGAAAATCTGACCTTACCATACAGTGTTTCCTTCAGCTGCTTCCTGAAACCTTGGCACGAGTGCCCATTGCTCCTATATCTCTCGTGCCCACATGAGCTGCACTGCCAAGTTCTGCTGCCAGCGTGAGACGTAGCATTGGAGCCCTTGGAGAGAGCTACAGTGACTCCTGTGTGCTGACCCTAGGGAAGCACTCCTTGGGTGGTTAGTTTTTAACTGGGAACCCCCTTTATCCTCATTTTTAATTCAGCCTCTCTCCTTCCAGATGAATCTGCAGCCTTCAGTGAGTGGACTGCTGCCCTGTTGTCCCAGTGCAAGGTACCGGGTTTCTTTTTCACAATGCTAATCTCTTTAACAATTACATCTCTCTGCAAACCTGCCTTGTCTACAGCCTTAATCAGCTTTCTTGGCCGAACAGCACATTTTCATACCTTCCTGTCTCATTTCTTTCCCCATCTCACCGCATAAGAGTAGTCAAGAGCAACAGGCAGACAGACCGAGCGCTAAGCCACCGTGAGATCCAGCCCTAAGCAAATGACTTTGTAGGTCTGCCTCCCTTGTGCTCTCAGAACACAGGCAGAATTCGGGCAGGTTCTTTGCTAGAGTGTGACTCTGTTTGTCTCTGACGCCTCGTGGGCTGGGACTGCCAGGGTTTCCTTTAGCACCCCGGTTTTCCAACCTCCCCCACCCCACCCCGATAATAGCCCACAAAATGCTGCCTGTAGTATTCTTGGGCTTTTCTAGTTCAAAATTCCAAACTCTTTCATAGTCTGCAAACCCAGCTCTAAAGACCTGTGAGCCTGTGGTCAGGTTTATAGCAATAGCAGCAGTATTCTCAATATAGGCCTATATTTGTTATTTTATTTATGGCTATGACAAAAAAACACCTGACAAAGACAACTTAAGGAAGGGTACAGTCTACCCTGGTCGGGGAGAGTGTCATCGGGAGCTTCAGGCAGGTGGGTTCTCCATGCCCACAGTAAGGAAGCAACAAAAGAGGATGCTTGTCCTTAGCTGGCTTTCTCCTTGAATGTAATCCAAGATGACCCAATCCCATGGGATGCTGTTATCCTCATTCAAAGTAGGTCTTTCCTCCTCAGCTGAGCCTTTCTAGAAACATTCTCATAGGCACACCCAGAAGTGTGTTTCCACGGTGGTTTTCAATCTAGTCGAGTTGCCAAATGGACAGTTAGCCACCATGGTTGTCCAACCCTCTAGGTAATGTTAGCTGTGGATGGCAACAGCATCCCATTGTCAAGTGGTACATGTAAGAAGACCCTTAGGAGCTCATATAGGTCATGTGAAGAAAGAGCTGAGAAACACGTGTGGTCCCTCCTCCGGTTGCATCACCTTCTCTTTCCCAACATGCACCAATAGCCTCACCATCAGCTGGCCAGGAAAAAAAAGACTTGGCTCTGGCTCTGCACAACATGCTGGCACTACTCAAACATGGACAGCAACAGCCTAAGGCATTCATGGTGGCCATGGGTAAATCAGAGCACCCTTCTCCCATGGACAGGGGTACAGGCAAAGGACCTACTGTTCATTTTTTTTTGAAAGAGTAATGACCAGAAATATCAATCCATACTGCCATAGACTGTGGCCAAGTATTTGACTAGATAGACTTAGAAAAGACTTGAGTAGAAACAAAAGGTTGGCAAAAAGTTCTGGGGAGGAGATAGATATGGAAGAAGAATGTGATTTTTTTTAATCCCATGTACTGCATGGGTGTCATAAGAAATATTTAAATAACCAGGAAAATAGGATGATCCATTTTGTGAAGCCCAGACAGACTGTGATGCTACCCATCCCTGGCATAGACCCATGAGCTCATGACCAATGTAGCCAAAAGGTCAGGAGCTCAGAAGCATGGTCCTGTATGACTACTCTGGCCAGAGCCACTGTCGAGTGCCTGCTCTGCTGCAGCAAAGGCCAGCACTTGGTCCCTAACAGACACAGATGGGCAGGCTGACCAGGCTGACCCTGGTGGAAAGTCAATTGTGCTGAGTCACTTCCTTCACAGAGGGGGCAGCAGCAGTTTGCTCTTCCTTGAATGACATATACGATTTGTGGAGGTGGCTTTGACTTCACTGCGCACAGCACTCTGACCAAATTCCCATCCATCCTTTGTTCTCTCTCATGGCGGTCCACAGAGCACTGCTTCTTGACTGAGGTGCTCACTTCACAGCCACTGACACGTGACAGTGGACTCTCATGGTCAAGAATTAGTAGATCTTGGGCTGGAGATATGGCTCAGAGGTTAAGGGCACTGACTACTCGTCCAGAGGTCCTGAGTTCAATTCCCAGCAACCATATGGTGGCTCACAACTATCTAGAATGTGATTTGATGCCTTCTTCCGGCCTGTGGGTATACATTCAGGTAGAGTATTGTATACATAATAATAAATAATTTTTAAAAAAGAATTAGTAGGTCTTGTCATCTGAATTCAACTTGAAGCAACTGGCCTGATAGAAGGAAAAAAATCCTTTGGAAATGCTTTACCATGCCAACCAGAGGCACTAGGCCTCAGGCCTGGAGCTCCGTCTTCCAAAACACTATACATGCTCTAGAGTGGGTACCATTTCTCCAGTGGACCTCACAGGACCAGGAGTCAAGAATAAAATGGAATAAGCACCATTATTACTCCTGGTGACTCATCACCAAAATTTTTTTTCTTCCTGTCTTAAGACCTCATGCTCTGTTCAGCTAAAGATCTTGATTCTAAAGAAAGAATGATTCCAACAGAACTAGAGGCACAGCTCAGTGACCCAGCACTTCCTTCCATCTGTGAGGCCCTAGGTCCCATCCCCAATGATGCACATAACAATAAAAAGGAAAAAGAAAAAGATGAAGAAGTTCAAGGAAGGGGAAGCTTCCGTCAGGAGACACAATACCAATTCCGTTGAAGTAGAAATTGAGACAGACAACAGTCACTTGGGGAATTCTTGAACCTCTGCAACAAACTGTGAAAGAACAGCTTGTTCTAATCCCCACTGACCCTGAGTACCAAGGAGAAATGAGGCTGCTACTATACGAGGAAAATTAAGTAAAAATAGGCTTGAAACACACACTTCTAAACCAAGCACAGTTGTCACACATCTATAATCCTATGGCCTGGGAGACTGAGGTAGGAAGAAGCCATACATTCCATACTTGCCTGGGGAGTGAAACATTGTCTCAGAAAATGGAAGAGGAGAGGAAAGAAATAGAAAGAAAGAAGAGAGAGAGAGAGGAACAAGGGGGATAAGGAGAAGTGAAGAGAGGCAGGCAGGGAGGGACTGCCCTAGGCCACCATGCTTGTGATTAAAGTCAGGAGAAAGCCACAACAAACTTCAAGTGAAAGCTTGGGTGCTCTGCCTGTGTAAGGGACCACAAGGGGATGGCAGAAAGGGATAGCAGGTTGGTAAGAAGAGGACACGGCCCCTCTTTCACATTCTCCCCTTGTACCTTCAACTGACAAGATTTATTAATAATTCTAAATGATGGCTAACATTATAAACTAGAGGATACTAAGAGTGAACACAAGGCCGGTACGGTGACACCCATCTGTAACTCCAGCCCTCAGGAAGCAGAGGCAGATGATCACGAGTTCAAGGCCAGCCCAGACTACATAATGAGTTAAAGACCAACCTAAGTCACAGAGCAAGACACTGTTTCAAAGAACGGGGAAAAGTACATGTCATGGCACCGGATTCCAATCCAAGGGCTCAGCAAACTAAGGCAAGAGCACCCTAAGTTTGAGATGAGCCTAGGCAGAAGGAGGCAGTCTTCAAACAAAAACAAACAAACACTAAAACCAAACAGGGTGGGAATTAACACAATCGTGGCTATAAATGTTCTTCTGTTTCTAAGTGTTTCCGTTTGTGTGTGAGATAACTTCTACATTAGGGAGAAAGGCTACTCTTCATCTGGAGACAAAACATGCTTCGACATCCTGTGACAAGACGGACTGAGGTGCTCATTTTACACAGCAACTTAAGGAGTCCTCAGTTACCCAAAACCAACCTAGTAGTATATGTTGCATGCAGCAATCTATAGATGCGATTGAAGAATGTTCTAGATCATCTAAGCCTTAAAGGGCAGACTTGAGGTTTCTTATGGAAATTAAGCTAAGGATAGCAGTTTCCAGCCTACCCTTTCTGGTGGTCCCTGACTCACAGTAAAGATATTGGGAGTCCGGGGATGTATTTGATGAGTGGGAGAAGCAAGGAAGAAGGAGCCGATTTAGGAAACCAAAGTGCTCTGTAGACCTCCAGGCAGACAATGCAAAGTGGTGCTCACTTAGAACATGTTGTCCATCCCATTAGGGTTTCCCTTCATTCTCCCAAGATCATCTGTCACTCAGACATCAGGTCTAATGTTCAGGACCACCATGGCTTCTCAACTCATCAGCCCTGAGCCCTGCCCCGCTTATGTTGTCCTACGAGCACTACACACATAGCTTGCCTGTCATCACATGGACCCTTTCTCATCTCAAGGGCATTCTGCCCAGCCAAGTTCATCAGTCGTGGGTACCTTGGAACACAACTAGGACTCGGTTGTTGAATAAGTAGGTGTGCTGCCTTAAAGACTTAGAGATGTCAGCAGGGTGTGGTGGCGCACACCTTTCATCCCAGCACTAGCGAAGAATAGGCAGGCGAATCACTTGAGTTTGAGACCAGCCTGCTCTATAGAGTGAGTCAAAGACAGCCAAGGCTACACAAAGAAACCCTGTCTCAAAAAACAAACTAAGAGGGCTGGAGAGAATACTCAGAGGTTAAGAGCACTGTCTCGGCTCTTTTAAAGGTCCTGAGTTCAATTCCCAGCAACCACATGGTGACTCACAACCCTCTTATAATTAGATCTGGTGCCTCTTCTGGCATGCAGGCCTATATGTAGGCAGAACACTGTATACATAATAACTAAATCTTTTTAAAAAATAAAAATAAAAACCAAAATAAATAAATAAATAAGAAAAAAAGAAAAGAAAAGAAAGATAGCTCAGCTGTTAAGAGCACACACTGCTTTATAGCCAGGCGTGGTAGTGCACGCCTTAATCCCAGCACTTGGGAGGCAGAGACAGGTGGATCGCTGCAAGTTCGAGGCCAGCCTGGTCTACAAAGTGAGTCTAGGGCAGCCAAGGCTACACAGAGAAATCCTGTCTCGAAAAAACAAACAAATGAAAGAAAGAAAAATAAACAAAAAACACTTAAAATTCAACAGACTGCTCCTTCAGCCATTTCTTCCTTTTATTTACAGTTTGTGTTCAATGCAAATCAATTCCATAACATGAGAAGTTACTATGAATCAAAGCATAAATACACAAACACAATATACAATCAAATAGATGTACAGCATTCAGGTATGAGGCAAGAGGGAGCGTTCATTCACACACACAGTAGCTTCGGGCCTGTGAGGTCTCCTCGTTCCCAGGCACGTTTCTAAAAATGGAAAAAACAATGACTCTGGTTACCAAGACCCCTGTGGCCATGTCGGATCCCAGAGTGTGCAAGCTTTAGTGTGTGACCATGCGAACCAAAAAGGCTTTTTTTCAAGGAATGTCTGTGTTTTAGAAAGTATGTGTGTATCAAGGCAGTTGGGAAAAACCTACTGTAGAACCAAGCCCCCTTTCAGGCACAAAACCAATGTCAACCTACCTAAAAAATATGAACTGATAACCAAAGTATTCCAAATGTGGCTATTCTGATCCATCGTTTCGTTTTCTCTTCTTCTTTTTTTAAAAAAAAGTATTTACAGAAATTGTATAAAAGACTTTGTGAATTCAATGAGTTAGCTTCCAGTCTTCACATCCCAAATGCTGGGTTTACAGTTTTGGTTTCTTTGCATATCTGCCTTTAGAATTTCAAGATTCTTAAACTTGCCTTCCTAACAGACCACACTTTCAATTATGAAAACCCCTCAACACACGCAGAAATAATAAGCTGCATGCTGAAATGAGCTGAGGTGAACATAATTCTGCTCTATGGAACTGGTTTACATCCGTGAACCTGGCATTCTGGTTGAGTAGGGGAAAAAAAGACGATGGAAAATTGCCTACTGTTTGACTTTTGAAATAAGATTTATTCAGTAGTGGCTGGATTTGGGGGTCGGTTCCAAGCCATCGCTGCCTGGCACATGTCAATCACTAATAAAGGTCAAATACAGTGTCAGGCCTAAAGCCGTGGAAAGAGGGGGTTAAATGCTCAATTCCAAAGAGACCATTCAGCAATGGGGGGGGGGGGGGCTTTGCCTAGAACTTAGCATATTAAACTAGCAGTGATGAAACAATACATTGAGGACTTAAGAGTAAACACCTGGCAATTCCTTCCAACATACACAGAAATAGCATCTGAGAAGCGCTTTGATGTCACCTAACTGTGTCATGGCCTTATAGGTTAGATGAGCCAATGAAAACTGAATCTCCATTGCACATCGATCCTTATCATAAAGCCTAAGCCCGATTTCAAGTTAGAGTCTCAAGTGTCCACATTTCAATAAGCCACATTCAAGGAAAGCGCGTCATCTCTAGATGTTGCCCGTCCTCCTCTCGAACACTAAACTCCAGCAGATCCAATATTGGCTTTCATCACCCCTCAGACCTTTCACACGTCCTTTAAGCCGGCCAAATTTGGAATTCCGTTTTCTGTTGCGGTGTGGTAGTAGCAGATTTGATGAGGACCTTCTTCTTCCTGGTCACACTGGACTTGAGGTTGCCATTTGGGGGTGGGTGTAGAAGATGGGGGAAGTAGAGACGGTTCTTGGCCTGAGTCTCTAACAGTAGAGATGGAGAAGAGAAAGCGAGACGGCCAGGAGGCCGGCTGTGGACTGCAGGGCAATGCCAACCGCTCTGTTGGTGGCGTTAGTTGGAGTTGGGGCAGCAGAGATATTCTGGTTACTTGAAAATGGTGCAACAGATGTTTGGTTTTGGTTGCAATAAATCTAAAATACATAAGAAAAAAATCACAGATAAAGTTCAGAACCATCACAGCTAGTTCCATTACACTCTGTAATAACACTCAGTCTCTGTGGCTGCAGTAGAAGAAATCAAATGCAGGACCTTAGAGATGCTAAGTATTAGAATTCTACTACTGAACCACACCCTCCACTCCCCACGCCCCCTCCCCCACCCATCCCTGATCCTTCCTAAGATAGCTTTTTTCCACAGCCAAGATGATGCACACCTATAATCCAAGCACCCAGAGAGGCAGAGGCAGGCGGACCTCTGTGAGTTCGAGGCCAGCCTGGTCTACAAAGCAAGTCCAGGACAGCCAAGGCTACACAGAGAAACCTTGTCTCAAGGAGGGAAGGGTCGGAGATTGTTATACACACACACACACACACACACACACACACACACACTGTTCTCTTAGCTACATTTATTAAATCCTGAATTCTCACTTGATCCCACCAAAATGATTCTCTTTAGTTTTAAAACCTACTATATAGATACCTAGAGAATGCAAATAGTGAAAAAAAAAAAAAAAGTTCTTGAAGTCTAGTGTGGAAATGTACCACACTTGGAACGTAGAGGCAGAAGGATCAGGAGTTCAAGGCCAGCCTTGGCTACATGAGACTCTGTCTCAAAAACAAAGAGTTCTCCAAACTACGTAACTGCCCAGAGCAGGACTGTTTCTAGCTCTGGAGAATCTCCGTATTCTAATTTCAGATACCATATGCTCTGGCTAGCATTGTAGCAAAGTTTCCTGTTTCCCTGTACGAGGAGACATTTAAAAGTTGCTTACAATTTTTGAACGTTAAAATACTGTAACTGAGCCAGGTCAGTGGTTCAGAGCTGTAACCCTAGCACAGGAAAACGAAACCAGAGAGATCTAGACCTTAAGGCCAGCCTGGGTTTTATACTTAGACTGTCAAGAGAAAACAAAACTGGGTGTGGTCAACAATTGGGATGCACACCTTTAATCCCAGCCCTCGGGGGGAGGCAGAGGCAGGCAAGTTTCTCTGAGTTCCAAGCCTGCTTGGTCTACAAAGCAAAATTCAGCCCAGTTAGGGCCACGCAGAGGGGCTTGTCTCAAAAACAAACAAAACTGTGGGGTGGGGGTGGGGAGGATATGTGCGTGTGGGGCCCACTTGTGGGGTGATTGAGAACTGTAGTACTAGAATTTGTTGGGTCGTGGTCCACCCTGATGTGCTGAATCTCTTTCTGGCTGCACATAGCCTAGGAAACATTACCTTGAGGAAATATCTTAGCACTTAAGATCTTAAAAAGAACACTGGGTATCCTATCTGCTCCTTTGAAATCTTGAAATTATAACCCCTCAAAACTGGCCATGATATTCGTCTTAAATTGAAAAGTAGGAGCTGACCACCTAGGGATGGAGCTCGGTAGCAGAACTCTTGCTGTGTGTGTGTGGGCCGCTAAGGCTTGACCACCCGCATCAGAGATTAATGGTAACAATGATTAAGTTTATCTTAATATCAGGAATGTTGAAGAGCCCTTGCTCTTTGGCAGAAGGACTTCAGTTAAAGCATCCTCCCTTCACAAAAGGCAGGGTTTGGAGTTCAATTTCACCAGCTCGTTGCCTGGTGTTTAGCTAAGTCGCTGTGGCCGGCAAACACGCCTTCCACCTTGTGTCCCAGCAACCTAATGCCGTAGTCACCGCCAGTTCCGCGAGCCACGAAATGCACAGTCCGGCGCCGCCGCACGTGACACCCTTCCTTTGTCATGGAACAAAGGCTGATCCGAGTTTTCAGCTCTCACTGAAAGGAGGGTTTGCCAAGGCTTGAGAGAGCTTCCGATTACAGGCTAGAGAGAAGGCGACGTGGCACCAAGTAAAGCGTCTAGCCCAAGTATATTCGGCTGCCCGGTGATCCAGAGATAAACCCTCCCATCAACACTGGCTCCTTTTGTTCTGCACCAGTAAAGCCATTAAGCAAATATTGACTAAAGAAATGTACAAATTGTATCCGAAAGTAACCGTCCTCTACTTATACAAAGAGCCTTTAGTACAGCAGGTGACAAGGAAAAGAAAGAAAAGACCCCCGGGGCACCAATTCGAAAGTCTAGGGGTCCTCTACAACGCCATCAACATTTTTTTTTAATGTTAATTATTAAGTTGGCATTAAACAATTCCCACCACCACCACCAAGTTCCTTTGATTTGCTTAACCAAAACCTCCTTCTTTAGCATTTCGATAGGGGAGGGGCTGGGGAGAAGGGAATCTGGGTGAGACTAGCGGGTTTCTTGAGGCCGAGCCCCTCCTCAAGGTGGGGGAAGAGGGGCCCCGGGTAGGGAAAGAGGAAGCGCGCTCCAAGCTCTTGGGCTGCTCTCCCAGGTGAGCCGGGAGCCTGGATCTCTAGGGACCAAAGACTCGGTGTGTTCAACTTTTCAGGGGCCCAAGCCAGGGAGACGCTCCAGAGCGAACCAAAGGCTGTGGAAAGCCACCGGCTGCTTCTTTGAGTCCCGCCCCAGTCTCCCTCCCAGGCTCAGCTCCAGGTCTCTTTCTGGGCGCGGCGCCTTCGCCCTCTCGCCAGTGCAGCTAGAGCAGCGCCACCTTTTAGTGTTGGGGGCAAGATCTGTTCTCGGGACAAATCTAGAGAGAAAGCGGCGGTAGACTAGGACAAAGCCTGACCGAGTCTCGGGACACTAAAATCCTGCCACTCTGCCCTCCTAGAACTAGTGGGTCTAGGATGAGATGGGGCCCCTAAGGTAGCCAAGGTTGGAGGTGTGAGGTCGCACCGCGGGAGTTCGCGCCGTCGGGAGGTCCCTAGCTAAGCTTCGGGACTGAAGAGTCGGGTGGGAGGTAGAGCCATAGCCAGGGCTTCCTGGGAGATCCCCAAACCAGTTTGGGCGGTGGAGGATGGGCGTGTGCCACGCTCCCCGAAGGGGACCGTCTTCTCTCTTTGTGTGGTTCTCTGGGAGCGCGAAGACCCTCGGTGGAAAGGGAGGGGGCGCTCTCTGGAGGGAGGCCACACTATGGGCTCCCCAAGTCATTTACAGAAAAATTCCCTCACAACCCCAGTGCGTGGCCTGTGGTAGGAATTTCACCAGCTCCTACACATGCACACGCCCCCAGAGCGTGGCCCCAGTGCCACAGCGGGAGCAGGGTCTCACCTGCGTGGGTAGGAGCAGCGCCAGAAGCAGCAACCCCAGTCCCAGCCTGGCCACCATCGCTCTACCCATGTCCGCTCCCTCGGCGCTGCGCGACTCTCAGGATGTTCGGCTCGTGGAGATCCGCTTGGCTCGCGCGGGCGCAGTCAAGGTGGGGAGCGCGGCCGGTCGGCAGGATCTTATATACCAGGACAGCCACAATAGCCGTGACGTGTGGCGCCCGCCCACCCGTGCTCTCCTCCTCCCCTGCAGCCTCCCCGCCCCACCCACCCCTCTCCGCCGCTCCCGCGCCCCTTCCCCCGCCGCCAGCACCGAGCCCTGGGTGACTTGGGATGTCCCGGGCCGGCCAGAGCGGCAGGTGGGTGGGCGCCGAGGACTTTGGGCACAGCTAGAGTTTCCCAGGGCGGGCTGCTTACACAGGCGCGGGCGACTCCCACACGGGACCCGGGGCGAGCACGCGAGCCACACACGCCGCCCGGCCCAAGTTTCCTTTGTTTCCCCGGCCCTGCCATCTTACACCCCCCTACACACGCGCGCGTACACACACACTCACACACACACAGAGGGGGGCCGGGGGAGAAAGGGAGAGGCACACTCACACGCATACACAAAGTCAGAGCTCCAGGCGCCAGGCGGGCTGCGCGGAGCTCCGGGCTGGGTTTTCTCTAGTGCCGGCTGCTAGGGGAACTGGGCAGGCTTGGCAGGTCCCTGGGCCGTGGCGCGCGGGGTTGGCGAGGCGATTCGGCGCCGCCTCGCGCTGGCCCTTGGCGACTGCACTGCAGGGATCGCAGGGATCCCAAACCCTACCCGTGAATATGCTCGGCTGGGCGGCCGCCCCTCGCTCGGCTGCTTGCTTTGTGTTGTCCTGGTTCCAGCAGAGCGCACCCGGCCGTACCCTAGCAGCATCCATTAGGACCTAGGGAGTAGCACGGCCACGACACGAGGGACTGGGTTTCGGTCCTCCACTGCCTTCCAGCCTGCCCAGGGTCTGGGTTCGACGAGACCGCACACACACACTGAGGACACCCCTTCCCGAGCTGCGGCGTCCCAGCAGAACTCAAATTCCCGAGGGACATGTTTGTTCAGCCTCTGTGGCACAGTACTTGCTCATCATTTGCCTAAAGAGCCGACGCTTACAGGTTCAAGCTATTTCCTTTCCACAGTTACCATTTAGTAATTTGATAAACCAGTGCAAAAAGATCAATCATCCGCCTGCACATTTTAGTGAAATTTTTCTTTCAACCCTTCTATTGTGAAAACTTAAGAGCAAATTTTAAGATGATTTAGTGGTGGGATATTTTTAATTTTTAATCACAAGGCTTAGACTTTTATATTTAAAGTTTAGCCCACGTGTTTCACAGACTTTAAAGCAAAACAAGCCAAACCTAGCAACGATGGAAATTTGTTTAAATTTCAAATTTTTTGCAGCACAACCTCGTTTAAAAAAAAAAAAAACAAACAAAGCTAGTTTTATGGGAGCAAACTGACAATGGAAGCCATAGTCGTTGGTCCGTGCCTGCGCTAAGCCTGAGCCTTACAGGTCAGCCACAGCTGCTCAGTAACTTTCCACGTGTGAGATGTGCTTGGGAACACAGGAATTCTTGTACAGCGACAGTGAACTTTCCTGTTTAACAGTTACCACAGTGTGGAGAAATGTCGTTCTATGTACAGCTTCAGCGCTTTGCTTCCAGCGTGTCGAGAGAAAAAAAAAAAAAAAAAAAAAAAAACCTGACACACTGAACAGCGCCTAATCCCAAGGGCCCTCTGCCTTCAGAGATTCTCCAGGACCCCCTATGGGCCGACTACTGGACCTACTCACGGCTTCCACGTACTCTGTCCTCCACTTGTTTTCTCTGCGGCTTTCCTGGGCTCTGCGGTCTCCTCCCGCCCCCCCGCCCCGCCCCCCGCCCCGTCCTTCCTCCCTCTTCCTTCTCTTTCTTGGCATTAACTTAAGGAAGTGTGCTGGTGCGGGAGTTAACCTCACAGCCTCTGCACGTACCCAGGCCCAAATGCTGTGAGGCATTTTTACTTAGAGCAAAAAGCTGCAGCTTCTTCCTCTGCAGAATGGAGAAGCTAATACCATAATTGATGAGTTATTAGGCGATTATTGTACACAAGGTGTGGTAGAGTGCATTCCTGGAATCCGAGCTCTCAGAGGGCAGAGGCAGGGAGATGAGGGCCAATACAAGGGCAACCTGGTGTACAGAGGCAAGTCCCAGGCTATCCAGGGCCACATAGCAAGACCCTGTCTCTAAAACAAAACAAACGACACAGGACTGCTGTGTGTGTAAGTGCTCCACACCCACCTTGTAGCTCTCTCTTGGTATTTACTCCTTTTCTTTTTTTCTTTTCCTTTTCTCCCTGCCCTGTTTGTTTGTTTGTTTATGGGGGATACATGTGTCATAGCACACATATGAAGGTCAGAAGAAAACTAGGTTCTCTTTCTACCATGTGGGTTTCAGGATTTGAACTTGAGTCATCAGGCTTGGTGGTAAGCCTGCCCTCATCTGGCCAGCCCTTGTGTGGCCTTTAATTTGTGCATCTATGAAATTAGTAGCATAGATGGCATTGGTGTCATATTTATTCTGAGACACAGAGATGTTAAAAAAAAAAAAAAAAAAAAAAAACACTTGACCACAGCCCCTGAGTCAACGATGAGGCCACCTCTCAAGTTACAAAGTTTCCTGACCCAGGTTCAAAGTCGTCTCTACTTTGTTGAAAAGAACAGGACATTGTAGCTCAGTGCTACAATTGGCCTAGCAGGTACAAGGCCCTGGCTTCAATCCCCAGTATTGCCAATCAAAAAAGAAAGAAAAAGCCCATGAGGTGGCACACGCCTTTAATCCCAGCACTTAGGGAGACAGACGCAGGCAGATCTCTGTGAATTCAAGGCCAATCTGTCCTACAAAGTGAGTCCAGGACAGCCAGAGCTCTGTTAAACAGAGAAACCCTGTCTCAAAACAAAAAATAAGGAGGGAGCAGGGTAAGGCAGGATGATTGTGAGGTCAATGCCAGCCCAGAAATTTAGCAAGACCATCTCAAAATAGTAACAAAAGGGCTGGGGATTTAGCTCAGTGTAGACGATTTGCCAAGTATGCACAAGGCCTGGGTTCGATTCCCAGTACCGGCGAGTGGGGGCAGGATGCAGAGACTATACCCAACCTGCATCCTCTGCACCTAGAACCCAATATTGGGCAGAAAGACTAATATTAAGAGATTTAAAAGTAAGTCTTGTTTTTAGGGAAATACAAAATTAAATACAGAGCTAAACTATTGGACTTTCTTGCAGGCTTTAGCAAAATGGGTGTGAAGTGAGATTTTGATGCAGTAAAACATGCTTTCTGTGCTTTACTGTATAAGCAGTGCCTGGAATAATCACATTTAATTAAAATCCCCTTCTATTTAATGATGCTTGTGTTTACAGTGCTCTTTCCCTTCCTAACTCTATGCTGCGCTGCACTAGCTGGCATTCGATTTTTCAGTTTATTTTGGTCTTTTAGGTAATCTTTGTTCCTCATTTTTACCAGCCCCAAGCACGGAGGCAGGGGAAGTGACAAAGTGGGTTAGCATCCTGGCTAATGTGGTCCAAAGTCTAAAGCATGTTGAATCAGTTGGTGGCTTCTCCCGGACAGTCTGTGGGGATGTGCTGCCCCCTGCTGGCCACATGGATTGTCAGCTCTCACTTTAAAAAAATAAATAAAAACTCTTCCTTGGTATTAAAAAAAAAAAAAAAAAAAAAACCTCTGAATTTTAATCCTTAAGAAGTTTAATAACCATAGTGAGTTTCTTTTGCAGTTATGAATTTTTTCTCTATATATTTTTTCAAATTCTTTTAGATCTTCAGTTTCACCCGACAAGAAAACAGCTGTAAGTGGAAACAGTCCAGGCTATTTTTAGATGCAAATTAAGGTGACCTGTGCTTAAGTATGGCGTCGTTGCTATTGTTTAACAGAATTAAATAAAAAGAAGGAACCCTCAGGGTTTGGTGACACATGCCTATAATCCCAGCATTGAAGGGGCAGAGGCAGGTGGACCTCTGTGAGTTTGAGGCCAACCTGGTCTACAAAGCAAGTCCAGGAATGGTTACACAGAGAAACCCTGTCTCAAAAAGAAAAAAACAAACAAACAAAGTTTTAAGAATTATTGTATTGCAAGGACGTGAGAAAAACTCTTAGGTTGGTAGGAGAGGGTGTTAAGACTGTGTGTTCCCTCTGGGGATTCTAATGTTAAACTCAATCTAAAGATAAATTTGTCACAGAGAAACTCTGCCTCAAAAAACCAAAAAATAAAAAATAAACCAAAAAAAAAAAAGACAAAACAAAACAAAATAAAGATAAACTTGTACAGCCAGGCAAGACGTTCTTCTTCTTCTTCTTCTTCTTCTTCTTCTTCTTTTCTTACTGTATAGCCATTCTGGCACTGATCTCATAGTTCTCCTGTCTCCAAGGAGACAGGAATAACAAGTGTATATCCCCACACTCTAAGATTTAAAAGCTTTAAAAAAAATATGTGTGTGGGTGTTTGGTCTACATGTGTGTCTTTCTGTGCACCACTTGTGTGCCCAGTGCACATGGAGATGTGGAGAAGGTGTCAGAGGCCCATGACCTGGAGCAAAAGAAGGCTGTAAGTTACCATGTGGGTGTTAGGTATTGAACCTGCATCCTCTGGAAGAGCAGCCTGCTCTCTGAACCACTGAGTCATCTCTTCAACCCCAGATCTAACTGGCCTCCCCAGGCACTGCAGCTGTGTAGTGCACAGACACACATGCAAAGAAAACACCTGCACACACAAAGTCTACAGCTAGTGCCAGCCCATGGCCACGGGTGATTGGCCAACACAAGGTGACCTCCAAGGGAAACAAAGCTTATCATGGAGGGCCTTCATTAGGGTGCTTGCTGCCGGACCTGAGTGGGATCCCCTGGGAAAAGAGAACTGACTCCTATAAGTTGTTCTCTGTCCTCCACAGTCCCCTCTCCAATAAATAAATAAATAAGTGTTTTTTTAAAAGGTGAAAAAGCCGGGCAGTGGTGGCGCACACATTTAATCCCAGTACTTGAGAGGCAGAAGCAGGTGGATCTCTGTGAGGTTGAGGCCAGCCTGGTCTACAAAGTGAGTCCAGGACAGCCAGAGCTGTTACCCAGGGAAACCCTGTCTCAAAAAAAAAAAAGGGATGAAAAATTTACCATAGCGATTTCTTCATATACTTCATATATATACATATGCATACATGTATATCATATATATAGACATATTAACACATATAATTATAAAATAATATAATATTCTTTTGCACTTCCTTTTTTTAAAGATTTGTTTATTATTTATACAGTACTCTGCTTACATATGAGCCAGCGGACCAGAAGAGAGCACCAGATCTTATTATAGATGATTGTGAGCCACCATGTGGTTGCTGGGAATTGAACTCAGGACCTCTGGAAGAGCAGCCAGTGCTCTAACTTTCTGAGCCATCTCTCCAGGCCCCTAGCTGAACCATTACTTGGCAATGCGTTCTGTGGCCTTGGCCTCCCCAACTCACACAAAGCACATTTACAAGGAAGCCAACTTTCTCTTCCCTTTGGCCACAGAATTTCTTTTCCAGCCTGCCTCTTGGGAGCTTTCAATCCATCACTCAAGGGTTCTTGGACAGAAATTCTAGCTTTTCCTCATTCCATCCACCTGTCCTGTAATGACTGTGCAACTGCATTCCTTCAAGTCCAGGTGGTGCACGTGTACAC
The DNA here is from genome assembly GCA_907169655.1 of Acomys percivali. Classification (NCBI taxonomy): domain Eukaryota; kingdom Metazoa; phylum Chordata; class Mammalia; order Rodentia; family Muridae; genus Acomys; species Acomys percivali. The sequence continues at coordinate 66,701,819 of OU015750.1, forward strand.
ACACACACAGCTTATACTAAAATTGGAGAAAAAACATGGAACTGAGCTCTAGAAAAAGGGAACTCACCCAGCAACCCTCAGTTGCCACATTCCTGGAATTACAAGGCTGTGGAGGTAGAAAGCTTCAAGGGACAGACGTGGCCTCACGGGAAGGCCTCAGCTGGGTGAGCTCATTCTGGTAAAAAAGGCTCCTCCTGAGGCTCCTGCCCAGCCAGGGACAGAAGACAGAGTCCTGGCCTAACGAAGATAATTAAATTCTAGAAAAAATGAAATCTCACTCTTACGAAAGAAGCTTACCGAGTTCAAGAGTGAGCACAGTGTGCCCCTAGAAGCTCAGTCCCATGTGTACCAAGTGCCACTACAGGCTCAGCCCCATGTGCAACAGGTGCCACTGCAGGCTCAGTCCCATGTGTAACAGGTGCCACTGCAGGCTCGGTCCCATGTGTAACAGGTGTCCCTACAAGCTCAGTCCCGTGGGCACCATGTGCCACTGCAGGCTCAGTCCCATGGGCACCACATGCCACTGCAGGCTCAGTCC
>OU015750.1:66704902-66747729 GCA_907169655.1 Acomys percivali
TTATTATTATTATTATTATTATTATTATTATTATTATTATTATTATTATTATCTGGGGATACAGCCCACAGTAGAAATAGAACACTTGCTTATCATGTACAAGGGTCTGGGTTAACTCCCAGCATTGTCTGCCCCTTCTCTCTCAGTTCTAGCCCACTAATTAGAGGTAATCAGTAATGACATTTGCTTTTTGGACAGGTCTTCCTTTGTAACCCAGGCTGGCCTTGAGCTTAATATGCGGTGCTACACATGTGGAGGTCAAAGGTCAGTTCCATTCTTGGGTTCCAGAAGTTGAACCAAGGTCGTCAAGCTTGGTGGCAAGTGCCCTTACCCACTGAGCCCTTATTTCTATAAATCTTTCAAAATATTTCCTGTGGCAGGGACTGGAGAGACTGCTTGGCAGGTAGGTATATTTGTTGCTCTTGGAAAGGACCTGGGTTTGGGACCCATATGAGGCTCACAACCTGTCTGCAACTCCAGCTGACTTCCTCAGAGGACCACTAGGACCTCCTTCTGACCTCAAGGCACACAAGTGGTGCATAACATACATGCAGACAAAATACCCATATACATAAAATAAAATGCCAGGCATAGCAGTGCATGCCTTCAATCCAGAATTTGGGAGGCAGAGGCAAATGGATCTCTGTGCTTTCAAGTCCAACCTGGTCAACATAGGGAGTTCCAGGACAGCCAGGGCTATAGAGAGACCCTGTCTGGAAATAAATTAGAAATAAATAAATAAATTTCCTGTGTAGAAGACCAAGAATTCAATCCCTAACATTTGAAAAAAATATATATTTAGGGCCCAGAGATATGGCTCAATGCTAAAGGGGCTTGCTGTCAAGCTTGGTAACCTGAGTGTGATCTCCTCAATCCACATGGTAAAAGGAGGGAACAACTGCCCTAAAATTGTCCTTTGACCTCCACATGTACAATGTGGCACAAGTACATGTGTGTCTCCCCTCACACAAATAAATAAGTATGAAAAAGAACACTTTGAAAAACTATCTCGGGCCGGGTGAGGTGGTGCACACCTTTAGTCCCAGCACTTGGGGGGCAGAGGCAGGTGGATCTCTGTGAGTTCGAGGCCAGCCTGGACTACAAAGTGAGTCCAGGACAGCCAAGGCTACACAGAGAAAGCCTGTCTCAAAGAACAAAAACAAAGAAAAGAAGAAAGGCAGACAGACTATCTCTGTGTCTGTGGAAAAAGGAACTGAGGGCTGAGGTTACATAGTTCATACTCGGCAGATGACTACACACACATGACTTCTGCCTTATCACTTTTCACTCAAAAATACGTAAATAAATAAAAATAAAAAGTTCTAGTCACAAAATATTTCCCCATATTTATGGAATGTTAATGAAATAACCATGGTAACCTGTGCAGCTGACCAACCACAAACTCTACACAATCCCAATCCAGCCAGGTCCGGCTTCCAGCTGGGTACCAGGTGGCTCTAAGTAGCTCCTGGCATCAGTGAGGAGCATCCCAAGCTGAGGATGGCGTGACCTCAGCGTGGCAGCAGCCATTCCTGCAATCTCCTAAAGTCAGAACATGAGGCAAACTCTGTTTCCCTCTTCCAAGAAAGGATCATCTGTTTTTCTTTCCATACCTTGCCCTCTCTACACTTCCCCCACCCAGAAGATATGAACCGGAAGTCCCGCATGGTAGCTGAGGCAGGAGACTAACAAGCTTGATTGAGGCCAGCCGGGGCCACATAGCAAATTTCAGACCGGACTGAGCTACAAAGCAAGACCCTGTCTTGAAGGAAAACAAAGGACTTACTTCAGCAGCCAGCTGGGTGTAGATAGTGTTGATGGCCTAAGTCCCTTCCCAGGGACCTGCACTTTCTTGATTAATGATTGCCTAGGAAGCTGCACTGTAGGCAGTGCCTTGCCTGGGACGCTTGTCACGAGGAGCCAGCCAGTGAGCATCCTTCCTCCACTATCTCCGCTTCAAGTCCTCCTGCAGATTCCAACCCTGAACTCCCTTCCTGGAGAACCACAACTGTAAGCTGGAATAAACCCTTTTGTGCTGCACAGTTTTTTTGTTGTTGTTGTTGTTGTTGTTGTTGATGTTGTTTGGTTTGGTTTGGTTTGCTTTTGGTTTTGGTTTTCTGAGACAGGGTTTCTCTGTGTAGCTTTGGCTGTCCTGGACTCGTTTTGTAGACCAGGATGGTCTCAAACTGACAGTGACCCGCCTGCCTCTGCCTCCTGAGTGCTGGGATTAAAGACATGTGCCACCATACCCCGCTTGTGATGGATAGTTTTATGTCAACTTGATAGAAGCTAGAGTCATCTGAGAGGAGAGACTCTCAATTGAGAAACTGCCTCTGTAAGATTGAGGTATAGGGAGCTGGAGAGATGGCTCAGAGGTTAAGAGCACTGGCTGCTCTTCCAGAGGTCCTGAGTTCAGTTCCCAGCACCCACATGGTGGCTCACAGCCATCTATAATGTGATCTCATGCCCTCTTTTGGCCTGCAGGTGTACATGCAGGCAGAACACTGTATACATAATAAATAAATCTTAAAAAAAAAAAAAGGATTGGGGTATAGACAAGCCTGTAGAATATTTTCTTATTTAGTGATTGATGTGGGAGGGCCCATTGTGGGAGGTTACATTCCTGAGCTGCTAGTCCTGGGTTCTATAAGGAAGCAGATTGCAGGGCTGTAGAGATGGCTCAGTGGATAAGAGCACTGTCTAATCTTCCAGAGGTCCTAAGTTAATTCCTAGCAACCACATGGTGGCTCACAACCATCTAGAATGTGATCTGGTGCCCTCTTCTAGCCTGCAGGTGTACATGCAGGCAGAACACCATATATTGCGTGTGTGTGTATGTGTGTGTGTGTATGTGTGTGTACATATATATATATAAAGAATATATATATTCTTTTAAAAGAAGAAGAAGCCCACTGCTATGGCAGGTGTCACTCAGCAAGCAAATGCAACTGTGTTTCCTTCACTATGTCAACAGTGTAAATGTATCATTACGGCACTTGAAACAATTTGTAATTGCTGCTTCCTCTCGCACAAAATGCAACCAAGAAACCACTGCGTCAAGGCAGGAGAAAGGCAGTTTAAGGAAAAGGTGCGAAACAGAGCAGCATCGTGCAGAGGTGGAAGGGACACTTCTGAAAACAAGAAAGTAAGCGAGGCGATTGCTCGATTAATAGAGCATGTATCCCCATAAACATTAACGTCAACATGTCTGAACCCCCACCCCCACCCCCGGGGGCTGGCTAAAGAGATGGCAGTTAAAGAGGGTTAGCTGCTCTTCCAGATGAGTCAGATTCCCCTCCCAGCGCTCACACGGTGGCACACAACCATCTGTAACTCCAGTCCCAGGAGATCCAATGCTCTCTTCTGGCCTCACCGGGCACTAGGCATGTAGTGCACACACATACGCAGGCAAAACACTCATCCACACAAAATTAATTAAATAAAAACAACAAACAAACAAACAAATGAAACACATCAAATATGCTTAAACTTGTTGAAACACACTGTCCTTTGGTTGTAGCCCATTGCCTCCCAGAGGGTTCTTTCCACTGATTATGCTAAGCCACGTTTTCCCAGACTCCTGACCCCTCTCCAATTACTTCTTGCATTATAAGAAAATTGGACAGAAAGGTGCGATTTAATTGATTCTTTACCGGAGTTAAGGATTGATTTTTTTTGTTTGTTTGTTTTTTCGAGACAGGGTTTCTCTGTGTAGCCTTGGCCGTCCTGGACTCGCTTTGTAGACCAGGCTGGCCTCGAACTCACAGCGATCCGCCTGCCTCTGCCTCCTGAGTGCTGGGATTAAAGGCGTGCGCCACCACCGCCCGGCTAGGATTGATTTTTTTAAGACAGGGTTTCGTGTAATACAGGCTGGCCTTGAACTTGCTTTGTTGCCAAGACAGTCTAACAGCTTTATCTTTCTGCCTCCGTTTCCCCAGTGATGGGCCCATACCCAGCTTGAGGCATTTTATTCGTATTTCTATTTATTTCTTTGTAGCTCTGCCTGGCCTCAAACTTTATAGTTAATGTACCCAAGGAAAACTTTGAACCCTTGTCTTTCCCACATCCATCTCCCAAGTACTGGGATTACAGGGGTACACCCCCATCAACGCTGGACTGGGAGTTGAAAAGATATTCTAAACTCATATTCCAAGTTCTGTGATGCTGGGGTACAGTTTTCTGGGGGCAACATCTGTAATTCACAAAGACGTCCGAGGCTTCGGCTATTCCAGAGAAAGAACCTAGGCTTTCAAACCAAGCTCTTTTAGAACTGGCCGACAAGCTCAGCAGGCCTGGGATGGGTCTCCCACACCCCTTCTTTTCCCCAAACCCACATCCCGACCACCCCACGTCCACAGCGCGGTCATCCAAAGTGCCGCTTCCTGCAGGGGTCGCTGTGATGGCGTCGCCGCGTTCGCATGAGCCTCGGGATCCGCTCTTGCCGCGTAGGCTTGGGCGGAAGTGGCGGGGCAGGGACGGAGGTGGCTCCCCCGCCTGAGGTCGGCGCGGTCCGGGGAGGAACTGGCGGACTGTGCAGGTGAGTGCGCCCCTACTGGCCCGCCGGCCCAGCCCCTAGCCGGGTGACTCGCCCGCGGCCAGCTTCTGCCCCGCAGCGCTCGGGCCGGATCTGCGATTGCGTCCGGTTCCGCAGAGTCGGGCCTGCCCTCGGGGCGTCTCGAACCCCGGGACCGTGGCAATTGAGCTGGCCCAGGCTGTGCGTCCCCGGGCTTGGCCCGATCTGGCTGCAGACACACTGACCCGGGGCCGGGCGGCGTGGGAGTGTCTAGTTTCCTTTGACCTTGGGCGATTGGGGAGGTGCCGGATGGGAGGGCTCCAGGGGAACCCCGACCTTGGGTAGAAGTCAGGGAAGAGTGTCGTAGGCGCAGCAGACCTCACCAGCTGCAGCCCAGGCCTGGGGCTTAGCGAGCAGTTGGGGAAGGCAGATCCACTTACCAGCCTTGTGCAGTCAAGGGCAGAGTTGCTTTTGTATCCTAAACACTGCCCTTCTGGCAGTCTTAGCCTTCGTTAGCGGGTTCTATAGCTTTATAAAAATCTCACCCGAAACAAACCTTATGGGCTTTCTTTCCTAGCATCATATCACTTCCTATGAAGGTTGTCCCTGAACACCGTAGCCCCTGCCTCTTTCCCAGATGCTGGAATTACAGGCTTGCACTACCGTGCCCAGCTTCCGCTAACTAACTAAAGTTTTCCAATTTAGTTAGTAGGCACTATTCTGTGCACTTGAGATAAAAGTGAAGGAAAATAAAATAGGGAGGAAGAATTCTACTTTTGGGTGTATGCACGTGCAGGCAAACTGCATCCAGTAAAGTATGTGGCAGCCTGTGTGATAAGAGAGGGCTTGGTTGAGCTGCGCGTGGTGGTGCCGCCTTTAATCCCAACACTCGAGAGGCAGAGGCAGGCAAATCGCTCTGAGTTCGAGGCCAGCCTGGTCTACAAAGTGGGTGCAGGACAGCCAGGGCTAACATGGAGAAACCCTGACTCAAAAAACAAACAAACAAAAGATGGATTGGTTGGCAAGATAGAATAGAAGTGGGGCGGGTAGGCCCACTGAGTGGGTATTTGAGTCTTTTTTCTTTTGAGATAGGGTTTCTCTGTGTAGCCTTGAGTGTCCTGCACTCGCTTTGTAGACCAGGCTGGCCTCGAACTCACAGCGATCCACCTGCCTCTGCCTCCCAAGGGCTAGGATTAAAGGTGTGGGCCACCAATTCCCGGCAGGGAGTTCCCTTTGCAGCTACCTGCACAGGAGTGTTGTAGGCTTATCTGCAACAGGGGTCCCTGGTTTGGCCAGATGTGCCCCTTAGTTTCACATCTTGGGAATTTGGTGCAGTACCATTAGGAAGAGGTAGGTCCTGAAGGTTCTTCCTGATGAATAAATGGATGAGTCTGTTCAGGGTATTTCTAAAGTGTGCAGAAAGGAAGGGTGGGATTTTGGGGGCGGGGTGGTTTTTGATTGTTTTTGGTGTGTGTGGGGTATGTGGCTGACCTTGATGACTCTACAGCCACGAGGTAAAGACTTCTTTACAAATTGCCCCAGCTCTGTGACTCGGTTGTAACCCTGGAAAGCCTGCTGAGGCTAGGCCCATGTGTGTGAGGAGCATGGGGGTCGGCGATGTCAGTGTGGCAGGGGCTGAAGGAGTAAAGACAGACGCTTATCACCGCTTAGGTTTTGTTTCCTTTTGGCTCTGTGGCAAGGCGGTGTGGTATAAATGTCTCGTTTGGGGCTGAGCGGATAACAGGTGCTTAATCTCAACACTCAATCAGTTTCTGCCTTAGCTGATGCCCACTGCAAAAAGAAGCTTTTTTTGGTTGTTGTTGGGTTTTTTGTTTTTTGGGTTTTGTTTTGTTTTTTGTTTGTTTGTTTTCGAGACAGGGTTTCTCTGTGTCGCCTTGGCTGTCCTGGACTTGCTTTGAAGACCAGGCTGACCTCAAAGAGCCATTGCCTGCCTCTGCCTCCGGAGTGCTGGGATTAAAGGCGTCAGGTGAGCATCAGGTTACAGTTTCACTCCTCTGACTTTGGGGCTGTGGGGAGCTGCCAGCAGTCCACTGCTAAGTCTGCACAGGTGTACAAGAGCGGAATTGGTAAGGATTTAAACCCACAGAGGCCAAATGTAGTAACCCATGCCTGTACTTTAGAGGCTGAGGCACAAGGATCAAAGTTCAAAGGGGAAAAATATGTTCAGGGGTAGGCAGGTAGCCTCTGCTGCATGGTGAGTTTGAAGCAGCCTGGAATACATGGCTTTTTGCTTGTTTGTTTGTTTTTCTTTTTTCTTTTAACCATGCTTTTATTTATAACATCCTATCATTTCCATATTTTTAAGACCAGTAGCTTTGGCTATCCTGGACTCACTTTGTAGAATGGGCTGGCCTTGAAATCACAGACTTTGTAGAATGGGCTGGCCTTGAAATCACAGAGATCTGCCTGCTTCACCTTCCCAGAGTGCCTCCCAACATCACTGCACCTGGCGAGTACATGAAATATTTTTTAAAATATTTATTTATTTATTATTATGTATACAGTGCTCTTACCTGCGGGCCAGAAGAGGGCATCATATCACATTATAGATGGTTATGAGCCACCATGAGGTTATCGAGAATTGAACTCAGGACCTCTGGAAGAGCAGTCAAGTGCTCTTAGCCGCTGAGCCATCTCTCCAGCCCCGTGTACATGCAAAAAGAGATCGAAGGGGTAGCAAAGGACCTGTTGGTGCCACTACCAGAATCTGGAAAGGGACAAATGGTAGGAGGTGGCAGAAGAGTTGGACAGGCAGGAGGCCACACCAAAGGAAAGAACCTTTTTTGTTGTTGTTGTTCTGTTTTCTTTTTCGAGACAGAGTTTCTCTGTATAGCCTTGGCAGTCCTGGACTTAGTAGGCTAGGTTGGCCTCGAACTCATAGCAATCCACTTGCCTCTGCCTCCTGAGTGCTGGGACTAAAGGTGTGCGCCACCACTCCGGCTCCAGAATAGAGCCTTGTACATGCTAGGCAGTCTAAAACTGGACTACATCCTCGGTGTAAAAATATACAATCTTCTTCCTTTATTCTAATTCTATAGAATTAAAATTCTCTCTTTAATTAGGTCTCCTTTGGAATACATTGAAATATAGTTCTGCCAATTATGGTGACCCATGGTTGTCAGCACAGTGCTCTAGAAGCGAGGCAAGGGAGTCATTCATAGGTTGGAGGCAAGTCTGGTCAATGTAATGAGTTCCAGACCAGCCTAGGCTACAGTATGAGACCCTGTTCCCAAAACCAAAACAAGAAGCTAGATGGCTCATGCCTTTAATCCCAGCACTTGGGAAGCAGATTGCTGTGAGTTCGAGGCCAGCCTGGTCTACAAAGAGAGTTCTAGGACAGCCAAGCCTACACGGAGAAACCCTGTCTCAAAAAAAACAAAACCAAAGGACTACTTTGATCTTGCAGAGGACTAGGGTTGGGTTCCTAACGAGCACACGGTAGTAGCCTGCAACCATCTGTAACTCTCGTTTCAGGGGCCCACTGAGGGCACCAGGCACACATGGTACACATGCGTATGTATAGGCAAAACACACATAAAATAAATAAAGCTAGGAAAGAAAATCCTAAAAAACCCCTTGACAGTGCATAAAGGACACGCAGCCCTCGAGCTGGAAGTTCCTGCCGTGCTTGTCCTGCAGGGTTTGGGTTGCCATTCCGAGAACGGTGGAGTAAGGGATGAGCCCGTGCTGTTTGCTTAGTCTCCCAGTCTTAACTGTAGGTTGTTAGTAGTAGCATCTGTGTGTTTTCTGTGAGCTGCAGACAGTTGTTATCAGCTTTGGAAATGGAAGTTAGGAAGGGAACTCATAAGGCTTACTATCATAAATCAGTCCTAAGTTATAACCTTGAAATAAAGGAAGTGAGCCTCAGACTCAAAATATGAGTGAGGAGAATTCCTGAAGAGTTTTTCAAGTTTTAATATGTCTTCATTTAAGCTTGTGAGATCACCTCCACCCCAACCCCGGCCTCTCTCATTCTCTTTGGCTACAAGACAGGGTTTCTCTGTGTGTAGTCACCACACTGTGCTAAAATCCCTCCTCTTATTAGCAAATCGTGGTCTTTTAAAAATATCTTGGGGGCTGGAGGGATGGCTCAGTGGTAAGAATACTGACTGCTCTTTCAGAGGTCCTGAGTTCAATTCCCAGCAACCACATGGTGGCTCACAGCCATCTATAATGAGATCTAATGTGCGTTGTATACATAATAAATAAATCTTTTTGTTTTTTTAAACCATCTTGGCCTAATGTCCATGCACATGCGTTTGATCTGCCCCTCACTCAAGAGTCAGAGGTAGAACCAAGCATGGTGGTGCACGTCTTTATTCTCAGCACTCAGAGGCAGGAGGATTTCTGTAAGTTTGAGGCCAGTCTGGTCTACAAAGTGAGTCCAGGACAGTCAAGGCTACACACAGAGAACTCCTGTCTCAAAAAAACAAAAAAAAAAAGGGGGGGGAGTTGGGGGGGTAGGATGGGCCTGGAGAGATGGGTCAGTGGCTAAGAGCACTGTCTGCTCTTCCAAAGGTCCTGAGTTCAATTCCCAGCAACCACATGGTGGTTCACAAGCATCTATAATGTGATCTGATGCCCTCTTCTGGCCTACCAGGTGTACATGCAGGCAGAACACTGTATACATAACATAAATAAATCTTTAAAAAATATTTTAAGAAAAGAAAAACTAAAAGAGAGACAGACAGACAGACAGACAGAAAGAAAGAGGTAGGTGGATCTCTGAGTTTGCGGCTTGGTCTATATAGTGAGTTCCAGGACTATGTAGAGAGACCTTGTCTCAAATAAATAAATTAAATAAATAAATAAATGATAGATAGCTAAGCGAAGGAATGACAGACAGGTGTGTGAATGAGTGAATTTCCCATTCTGTTGTGCTGTAGTGAGGTGGTTTCTGTTGCATTTGTGCTAACTAGGATTTGATTGCTGTCTGACATGTCCAGAAATGACTGCCTTGATTATGGGCTGGAGCCCCTCCTCCCCTCTTTTCTCTCCTCCTTTTTGTTCTAGAGACACAGTTTTTCTGTGTAGCCTTGTTCCTTCCTAGCTCTAGGGATCTAGAGTTGAAATAAGGTGGAGAGATTCATCCGGATTTTATGGATTTTTTTCAGACAGGGTTTCTCTGTGTAGCCCTTGATGTCTTGGAATGTGCCTGCTCTGTAGGCCAGGCTGCCCTGGAACTCAGAGGTCTGTCTGCCTCTGTGCCCTTACCTGAGTGCTGGGATTAAATGTAGTTTTCTTTTTTCCTATTATTAAACTAGTAACAACTACTGTTCCAGAGCTATTTGGGGTGAGGAAGAAGAGCAAAATCAGTATTTTCACTGTTTCTGTGACTCACTGGACCCCAGAGCAAGCATCTGGATTGCCGCTGGGAAGCTCACCATGGCGTGCTTGGCCTTGGCCTGAGTGGACTGACTGAGCCTTGCACGGGGCTTGGGAGTGCAGGGCTGGTCGTACAGTGCTCGAGGGGTGTTCATATGCCTGTGTGCTCAGCATGATGCAGCACCGCACCTATGACCTATGCTCAACCACTTTCTGTTGCAGGTGGTGTGCAGCATGGCCGTGCCTGCTGTCAGAGCGCTCACTGGTGCTCTCAGAAAGCCAGACGCCTGGGTCGGACTCTGGGGCATGCTTCACGGGACAGCCTCACACCAACTCTGTGCTTCCTGGAATCGATACTTATATTTTTCTAGTACCAAGTTAAACACATCAAATTATAAAATGCTTTTCCGTAACATTTTCTCTCTGCGACTCCCAGAGCTCTTAGTATCTCCAGAATATATTTTTCCATTTTCTGTACGACTCAAAAGCAATATAAGCTCCAGAAAATCCACTAAAAAGACTCTGCCAAAAGATGCAGATGAAGAGGACTCTGACGAGGAAACCAGTCACCCCGAGAGGAGTGAACCAGAAGAGGGGCTCGGGGAGGAGCCCGGTGTGGTCAAGGACTATAAAGACCTGGAAAAAGCAGTACAGTCTTTCCGGTATGACGTCGTCCTCAAGACAGGCCTGGATATTGGGAGAAAGTGAGTATGTGAGCCCCTGCCTGGTTGGTGGAAGGGTGCACGCCGGGCACTCAGCCTCTCCTAGGAATGACGACCACAGTGGGAAAGGACAGCTCTGTAACCTAATGCAATCACATCGCTTCCCAGATGAGAGAACTGACGGCTGCCTAGTCCTGTGTGCACACTGTGGCTGTGCTGTGAGTCCTTGACTTAATGACAGACTTCTGCTTTTCTCCATGGTGGGAGAGTGTTCTATCATGGAAGCATGCCTCCACCCCTAGTAACAACTTCTTAAAGGGGTCTCTATTAGAGATGCATAGCTAAAAACCCCTGGGGTTTCCCATATACCACAGTATGAGAAAGTGCATCCAAGAATCAGTAAGAAGAATAGGAGGCGATGGTTAAAAGCATAGATTCTAGCTGCGTGGTGGTGGCACATGAGTTTAATCCCAGCAATTGGGAGGCAGAGGCAGAGGTGGGCACATCTCTGAGTTAGAGGCTAACCTGGCCTACAGAACAAGTTCCAGAAGTGCCAAGGCACACAAAAAAACAAAAACAACACCGGGCATGGTAGCACACACCTTTAATCCCAGCACTCAGGAGGCAGAGGCACTCAGATCGCTGTGAGTTTGAGGCCAGCCTGGTCTACAAAAGTGAGTCCAGGACTGCCAAGGCTACATAGAAAGAGCCTGTCTCGGAAAAAAAAACAAAAACAAGAAGGCTCTCAAGTTCTGGAACTAGCATGTTAGCTCAACAGGAGGAGTACTCGTCATCAAGCCTGATGACCTGAGTTCAAGTCCTGGGATCCACAAACTGTCCACAGACACGTGTGCCATGGTACACATGTACCTTGGCCACTCACTCATACACATACACACAATCATTAAAAAAAAAAAGAATGCAGGTTCTGGGCCAGTGGGGTGGCCCAGTGGGTAGAAGTGCTTGCATATGGTACACCAACCTGAGTCCCCTGCTCCACAGTGGCTCCTGAGATTGCCCTCTGACCTTCACTGTGGCATGCGTTCTCACAAGCACACACAGCATTCTTTTACACAGGCTCTTGAGCTAAAGTGCAGGTCTTCGGGCAGACTATAGTGTGTCAGACTACTTGTAAGGGACCTTATGCCTGCTACTGAAATCTCTGCACCTGTTTCCCTCCTGTAAAACAGGACTAAGAAGCTAGTGGACAAGGTAGTGGCTATGATTTTTTTTATTCTTTTTTTTTTAGTTCCTTTTAAAAATGTATTAAATGAGCCAGGTAGTGGTGGCTCACGCCTTTAATCCCAGCACTAGGGAGCCAGAGACAGGTGGATCTCTGTGAATTTGAGGCCAGCCTGGTCTACAAAGAGAGTCCAGGACAGCCAGGGCATTAAATGTTTGTGTATGACAGGCAGGGGTGTGCCCACCCTATCGTGTGGACTCAGAAAATTGCTTTGTGGAGTTCTGTCCTTGCAGTTTTGTACATTCTAGCTTGTGCCTTTCTTTCATCTCAGAGCCCCCTTTTTTACTTTTTTTGGGGGGGGGAGGGAGTATGTATGAGTGTTCTATGTGCATATATGGTGCATGCCAGAAGAGGGCATCAGATCACATCCCATTAGAGATGGTTGTGAGCCAACATGTTGGTTGGTTGGTTGATTGGTTTTTGGTTTTTCAAGGCAGGGTTTCTCTGAGTAGCCTTGGCTGTCCTGGGCTCCCTTTGTTTGCCAGGCTTGCTGCCAATTTACAGAGATCCACTTGCCTCTGCCTATGAGCCAACATGTGGTTGCTAGGAATTGAACATAGGACCTCTGGAAGAGCAGCCAGTGTTCTTAACTGCTGAGCCATCTCTCTAGCCGGCCCCACCCCCACCCCCCTTTTTACCTTTTAAAGCTACATTCTCACTCTATAGCCTATGTGTAAGGTAATTACACAAAGCCCTGTTAGATTTATTCAACAAGCTTTAAGCTCTATGACTGGGCAGCTATTCGTCCATGCTGACCCAATTATGCTAGTTCGCTACCTCCCAGCCACACGTCTTGCCTTGGCCTTCTGGTCTAATTCTCGGTCCTCATCTTGAACTCTCCATGGCTTTTCTTTTTCTCTTTTCCTCTTCTTTCTGGTTCCTACCTGAGACACCCATCCCCACCCCCCTCACTGGGAATGAAAGTCCCACCCTCTGTCTCCTCTGTCCAGGCCTTGGCTCTTCAGCTTTATTAACCAATCAGAGATGATGGAGAACACTTTATACAACATTGAGACCAGAGATTAGAAATGACAATACCCATGTCTGGGCTGCGACCAGATCTCAGGGCACAGAAGTGGGCGTTTGAATACACAGTGCACAGGACCCTCCCCCAGCACCCGCTGACCCAGAACTCACAGTTTAGTCCCTGAGGGCCTCAAACTCACCGGAATCCTCCCAAGTACTGGATTCCAGGTGTGAGCAACTGGGATCAAAGCCTGTGTAAAGCACTGTGACTGGGCCTGGTGTGTAGCATGCACTCTGTGTTTTACTGGTACAAACACTGTGTCACTTGCAGTGTGCAGAAGTTGGAGTGTGCATGTTGAGATGTCATTAGTACAGTCATTCTCTCCGCTAGATGTGTTCTGAAAGTGACTCACTGCCCAGGAGGTCCTGTGTTTTTTGGTTTTTTTTTAAGACAGGCTTTCTCTGTGTAGCCTTGACTGTCCTGGTTGCCCTAGACTCATTCGGTAGACCAGACCAGGCTGGCCTTGAAGTCACATCAGTCCTCCTGCCTCTGCCTCCCTGAGTGCTGGGACTCAAGGCCTGCACCACCATGCCCGGCTGCCTGTTCATTCTTTCAGCAGTCATTCACGGCGTGTACCTACACTGGGTGAGGATTGTAGTAGGGAAAGGGTAAGGAGCTGTGGTAGCGCACGCTTTTAATCTCAGCACAAGTGAGGGAATAGGCAGGCAGATCTCTGTGAGTTGAGTTGTGATAGCAAAATCAAGATTTCCTGTGTATCTTTATGACATCGTTAATTGTGTATTTTAATTTGTGTAAGTCCATGGAACATAAAGACAGTAGGCACTATTTACAGCATCCTGATCAGGATTGCTGGTCGCTGTCTTAACGTCCGACTTGCTCCTCTAAGGCCTACTGTCCCAGAAGAGTGGTCACTGCCTTTGTTAAGCCGAGCCTGACGTTAGACATGTGGACTCAGGTCACCAGAAGGAAAGGTCGTGTCTGTATGTGCCTCTGGTCTGGTCAGCAGGGGTTTAAAGTCAGAAGTGAACGCTGTCAGATGGGAATTACTCCACCTCAGTGCACATGGCCTGTTCCTCAGTGGCCTCTCCATGTGTGTGCGCCTGTTTTTTCTCAGTGCAGAGCAGGTAGCCCAGGAGCAGGAAGCACACACTCATTCTGAGTGTTGTAACTCACTGAGCTACTGCCGTGCAGTTGCTTCTAAAACCCCAGTGGCCTGAGTGCCAGCGAGCCTTTCGGGATCTGAAACGCCCCTTGGTCCCCCTGGTTTAGATGCGATAGGTGACTGCCACTTTCACTCTGTTTCAAATTTTCCCCCCAAAGTGCAGGTTTCATATGGGGACCCACTGAGGAGGTCCTAAGTAAGTACCAAGAGTCGCTATTGTCCTCAGAGCTGTGTAACTGTTGGATGTATTTCTGTTTCAAGACTTTTTTTTCTTTTTACTAGCAAAGTAGAAGATGCATTCTACAAAGGTGAACTCAGACTGAACGGGGAGAAGTTATGGAAGAAAAGCAGAACGGTGAGCCTGAAATGACAGCCGCTCGGCCCTGCTGTTGCTCTCCAGTCAGTGCTGTCCCCAACCCCCGTGGGCCCTCTCTGAGGTCCTGGTCATGCTGGTGTGAGTCATTTGTGGGCCACTGCTGCTTCTCAGCCTTCATGACTTAGGAGTAAGCAGCCTTTGGAGTCAGCCACCCACAGGACGCCAGCTGTCCTGACTCAGACTGCTAGGGGATCAGAGTCAGCCCTGTGGATCATGGCAGGTAGATGACAAAGAAAGGTTTGACTGAGCCCTGTCACTGAGCAGATGTTTTATTCCGTTCACTTCAGCAGAAGTTCTTGCTGGGACTCTGTCTGCTTCCTGATGAGTAGCTAGCCACAAAAAAAAAAAAAAAAATCTGGCCGGGCGGTGGTGGCACACTCCTTTAATCCCAGCACTTGGGAGGCAGAGGCAGGTGGATCCCTGTGAGTTTGAGGCCAGCCTGGTCTACAAAGTGAGTCCAGGACAGCCAAGGCTACACAGAGAAACCCTGTCTCGAAAAAACAAAACAAAAGGTCTGACAAGTCAATATCAACACTACAAAATTGGAAGATGTCTATGGGAGGAGGGGGATTTGAGTTGCGTCCTTGTCATCCCAGCACTGTTAAGTCTGAGGCCAGAACATCATGAGTCACACATCAGCGAGGGCCACCTCTCTAGCCCCTGTATTAATTTTCTTCATGCCTTTTATACTTTGAATTTTTTTATTTTATGAATATGTGTTTTGCCTACATATATGTATGTGCATACTGTGTGTGCCTGGTGCCCACAGAGGCCAGAAGAGGGTATCAGGTCTTCCAGAATCCCAGAACTGAAATTAAGAATGGTTGTGAGCCGGGTGGTGGTGGCGCATACCTTTAATCCCAGCACTCAGGAGGCAGAAGCAGGCAGATCGATATGAGTTGGAGACTAGCCTGGTCTACAAAGGGACTCCAGGATATCGAGGGCTACAGAGAAACCCTGTCTTGAAAAACAACAACAAAAAAGAATGTTTTTTGTGTGTGTGAGTGCTGGGAACTGGGGCAAGTCTCTGCAAGGGTAACACAGCTGCTAGCTGCTCAGCCGACCCTCCAGCTCCGGGATGCACTCCCTTTCTGCCTTTTATTGTCTGGCTAGTTCAAGGATAGGAAACGTGGGGCATGCATGTCGCAGCGTGGATGTGGAGGCTAGAGGACAATTTGAAGGAGTGGGTTCATTCCTCCCTCCATGCTGGTTTCAGGAGTCAAACAGGTCATCAGGCATTGCTACAAGTGCTGAACCATGCCCCCCTCCCCCTGAGTTTTTGGTTGTTTGAGCAGGGTCTCGCAGTGTGACCCTGGCTGGCCAGGAACTCATGTAGACCAAGCTAGCCTGCCTGAGTGCGGGGATAAAGGATGTTCTGTTGTGGTTTTAACCATGAGATTATCACTTAACAAAATAACAGAGATATAAGACATCTTTAAAAGTTTGAAAGCCGGACTAGGGACATAGCTCATCTGGTAGAGTGCTTGCCTGAGGTGTGAAAGAAGCCCTGGATTTAGCCCCTCAGCATCACAGAAACCCGAGCAAGCAAGAGGGCCAGAAGTTCCGGGTCATTCCCTCCTATAGAGTGAGTTTGAGGCCATCCTGGGATAGTCCATACCTGTCGGGGGTAAAGGGTGGCTTAAAACCTGAGGCCTGTGCTCAGAAACAAGCTATTGGCACTGAGGATGTAACGAAGAGGCAGTTTTTTGAAGGGTGATTTTCAGTTTCCTTTCATGTTCAGAGGCCTCCTAGGGTGGAGTCTGAACTGCCTCGTGTTGTCTTGGGATGAGGAGCATCACTGTGTCGTCTGTGCACTGGTGGACATGGAGACTCTTTCAGTCCTTGCTCCCAGGCATCAGTGATACCGCCTACATCACAGAAAGTGCAGAGGCTGTCTCTATTCCTGTCTCAACTGCTAGTGAAGGCCAGGGAGTTCTGATGACCTTAGGCTGGCAGGTGCCGAATGACCTGTCAGCCACTGGTCAGTGAACTGCACAAAAGCCAGTGCTCCAGATGGGCCTTCTCCACCGCTCTCTGCTTTCTGCTGTAGCTGGGCCGCCTTCTCTACGCCCCCTGCCAGAGCCTCATTTGCAAACTCCATAAGCCTGTTTTTCCCTCCGCTGCTTTGAGGTATTGTTAACTGCAGCCTAATTGCTTCATTCTGCCTTGGGTGTTCTGTTGTAGGCTGCTTTCCAGATTTCTCCTGAGGGTCAGCAAAGGCAGAGGCCAGTATGGCTGGCTGGTTACTAGGAGGCCTGGTAGCCATAGAAACTGCAGCTAAGGGGAGATTTGAAATGTAGATATCTGAAACAGCCACTAATCCCGGCCAGTTTTGCTTTGTGTCTGAGCCGACCAGGCCTTGGATGGGACTGAATAAAGCACATCTGCCTCCCCAGCCTGCTCCATGCAGCCAGTGCTGGGCAAAAGGCCCTGAGGGTCAGGCCGCGCCCCCCCCCCCCCCCCTGCCACTGAGCAAAGGTTTGCTGAGTTTTGCAAACTAGGCGGGGTCCAGAGTGCACAGTGCTGTGTGACCCTGCTCCCTGCTCTGCACGGTGGCTTGGGAAGCTCAGGCATGGGCACTGACCACAGCTGTCCTAAACTCCCCTCCCCAGCGTTAGCTGAGCTAAGAGGAAACATTATTTGAGCCCTAGAAGGAAGGAATGTGGTCACTTTTTTCCTTTCCTTTTTTAAAAAAAACATTTTTGTTAGCACATACTAATTATTCATAATAACATTTCATTATGGCATTTTCATACATGTATATGATGTGTTTTGATTGTATTCACCTCCCCATGACCCTCCCTTGTGTATTGCACCCCCCCCCCCCCCCCCCCCCCACCCCCACCTTCCTTCCTTTACCCAACTAGTCACCCTTAGACTTTCTTGGAGTTCTTCCTTTTTTGTTTTTGTTTTTTGTTTTGTTTTGTTTTTTTGAGACAGAGTTTCTCTGTGCAACAAGCCTTGGCTGGCCTCGAACTCACAGAGATCTTCCTATCTCTGCTTCCCAAATGCTGGGATTAAAGGCTTGCGCCACCATGCCCAGCCAGAAGATCACTCTCACAAAGATCCTCTTGAACTGGAGTTACAGACAGTTGTGAGCCACCATGTGGGTGCTGGGAATTGAACTCAGGACCTCTGGAAGAACAGCCAGTGCTCTTAACCACTGACCCATCTCTCCAGCCTTCCTCCTACCTCAGCTGGGATTACAGGCATGAGCAATCTTACCCAGCTTCTGCCCATTTAGGCTACTGTGATAGCTTGGCAGGTAGAGGTGCCTGCTGCCGTGCCTAGTAGCCTAAGGTCTGTCCTGGAACCCACATGACTGAAGAGGTTAGCCACAGTTACCCTCCAGCTTCCTCACACGCCTCGGCACACACATGTGCCCCACACGCCAAAATAATCACATAGTTTCAAATTTTTTAAGTGTGGGCTCAAGAGATGGTTACTAAGAGCACTGGCTGCTCTTCCAAAGGGCCCAGATTCAATTCCCAGCACCCACATGGAGGCTCACAAATGCCTGTAACCCCATTTTCCAAGGGATCCATGCCATCTGACTTCAAAGGACACAAGGTATGCACATGGCACATAGACATACATACAGGCAAAATACTCATACATAAAACAAATCTTAAAAGCTTAAGTGAATTTGAATGAAATGTGCCGTTTTCTAGGCTGTGTACTTGTTTATGGGAGGGGATGTGATGGGTATTTTGTCCACTTGTATGTCTGTGTACCATGTGTGTACCTGGTGCCCATGGAGGATAGATAAGAGTATCATATCCTCTGGAAATGCAGTTAACCACCCAGCCATCTCTCCAGGACCTTCAGTAGTGGTCCACATATAAGTGGCTTTAAGCCAATAGAAGCAGTCATTGGCGCTTTATTTTAGCAGAAACAACAGCATGTGGCCAGGGTGAGTTTAGCCCCTCCTGAGTTCCTGGCAGGATTCTCTAATGTCCTGAGCTGCTTGGAGCAGGTATCTGCATGGTGTTTCCATGCAGTGGACAGAGTGGGCCCTGGGGGTAGCATGGCTGCTCCAGGGTGTGGGTCGGCAAGCTCTAGCCACAAGCCCTCTGCGAAGATCAGTTTGACCTCGGCCCCTCTAGCCAGCCCTCCCTCATTTTCATGGCCTGAAGCTGGTATCTCTCCCAGGACAGCCAACCCTTGCTCCATGGCGACTGGTGGCTAACAAAACTCTACCTTTCCCATTTTAGAAAGGTCACCTGGGTTAAAAATCAGTGCCAATTTTCTTCTGGCACATCTAGTACTTTCTTTTGCACATCCTTGCTTAGGCTGTGCCCTGCTTTTCTGTGTTTACCAATGATCCCCAAACAGATTCGTTCAAACACTTGTGACAGATGATCTTCTCAACATAGGTCATCCAACAGGCCAGTCATCTCTATCAGAAGGAAGCTGCTGGCTGGTGTCAGGCCCCCAAGCTTTCAGCTGCCTCCTATGCGCTCACCTGCAGTGCAGTTCAGAGCTCCCTCTCCTCTCTTGCTCTGCGTGTGCGGCAGCCACCACATTAGAACAAAGCAGGGCTGTTTGACTTGGCCTACGTCTCCCAGCTGGAGTAAAGGTTGTTTCCCTTGTATTCTCAGGTGAAGGTGGGAGATACACTAGACCTCGTCACTGAAGAGAACAAAGAGACAGGAACTGAGGTGGTGATGCGCATTCTCCTGAAAAGCGTCTATGAAGAGAAGACGGAAAGTGACAAGTACCGAGTGGTGTTGCGACGGTGGAAGAACTTAAAGCTGCCCAAGAAGACCGCATCTAAATGAGCGCTGCTTCTACACACAGTTGTAGAGAAGGCGCAGCATAAAAGGACATTCTTACTGAAATAAAGTTGTCGTGTCACCTGTGCAGTCACTGGAGCCTTTTGTGGAAGCTGGGATCTGTGGGTTTCCCTCCTGCGCTGGGCTGGTGCTCCCTGAGCCCTGGCATTGTGAGAGCCCCCGTGACCTGTGCAGACCAGGCCAGAGAGGACGCTAGAGCCTGCCTGCCATCTCCCGTATTAACTACCTCAGGAGTCACTGTAAAATAAATTGGCCTTGGTTTTTTTGTGGGGTTTTGTTTTATTGTTGGTATTTGTTTTGTTTTTGTTAGACAGTGTGTCTTAGGGTTTTATTGTTGTGAAGAGACACCATGACCACAGCAACTCTTATAAAGAAAAGCATTTAATTGGGACTATTTTACAGTTTCAGAGGTTTCGTCCATAGTCATGGCAGGAAGTGTGGTGGCATGCAGGCAGACATGGTGCTGGAGGAGCTGAGAGCTCTCCATCTGGATCCACAGGCAGCAGAAGGGGACTGCGTGCCACCCTAGACAGAGCTTAAGCATAGGAGATTTTAAACCCGCCCCCACGGTGGCACAATTCCTCCTACTAATGCCAATCCCTTAGCCAAGCATTCAAACACAGGAGTCTATGGGGGCCACACCTATTCAAGCCACACACAGGGGTGTCACTATATAACCTTGACTAGCCTTAAAATCACCAAGATCCCCTGCCCCTGCCCCTGCCCCTGCCTCCTGACTACTAGCATTAAAGAAAAACAGGCACCACCACACCTGGCTTGTTTGATTTCTTGAGACAGTCCGCAATACCCAGGCTGGCCTTGAATTGCTGGCCCTACTTCTAACTCAAGAGTAAGGATGGGGCGGAGAGATGGCTCAGTGGTTAGAGCACTGCCTGCTCTTCCTAAAGGACCGGGGTTCAATTCCCAGCACCCACATGGCAGCTCACAACTGTCTGTAACTCCAAGATCTGACACCCTCACACCAATGCACATAAATTAAAATTAAATAAAATATATATAAAAAAAAGAGTAAGGATGATAGAATAGACATGTAACACCATGCCCGCCTTTGGTGTGCCCGTTTAAATATTTCCCCATAGCCTGAACTCACTTTGTAGACCAGGCTAGCCTTGAACTCACAGAAATCCGCATGCCTCTGCCTCCCGAGTGCTGGGATTAAAGGTGCATGCCACCACGCCCAGCGAACCCAGGAAGATTTATCTTTGAAATTTTAAATGTTCAAGGGCCAGAGAGATGCCTCGATGTGTAAAGGCACTTGCTAGCGTAGTACATAAGCCTGGTGACCTGAATTCAATCCCGGAGACCCACATGGTAGGAGATAACCAACTCCAAAATTTGTCCTCTGGCCACCACACATATGCTAAGGTACACCCCCAATTAGCTAACTTTTAAAAAGTTTGAGGTCTGATATCCTCATACCAATGTGCAAAATAAAATTAAATAAATCACGTATTTAAAAAAAGGGGGGGGCTGGAGAGATGGCTCAGCAGTTAGGATCATTGGCTGTTCTTCCAGAGGACCTGGGTTCAATTCCCAGCCCCCACATGGCAGCTCACACCTGTCTGTAACTTCAGTTCTAGGGGAACTGAAATCCTCACATAGACATTGATACAGGCAAAACAATGGCGTGCATAAAATAATAAATCTTTTTTTAAAAAGTATTGAAGCCTTAGCCGGGCGTGGTGGCGCACGCCTTTAATCCCAGCACTTGGGAGGCAGAGGCAGGCGATCACTGTGAGTTCGAGGCCAGCCTGGTCTACAAAGCGAGTCTAGGACAGCCAAGACTACACAGAGAAACCTTGTCTCAAAAAAACCAAAAAAAAAAAAAGTATTGAAGCCTTTATTCCCAGCATTTGGAAGGCAGAGGCAGGTGGATTTCTGAGTTCAAAGCCAGCCTGGTCTACAAAGCAAGTCTAGGACAGCCAAGCTTACACAGAGAAATTCAGTCTTGAAAAGAAAAAGTTTTAGGCCGGGCAGTGGTGGCACATGTCTTTAATCCCAGCACTCGGGAGGCAGAGGCAGGTGGATCGCTGTGAGTTCAAGGCCAGCCTGGTCTACAAAGTGAGTCTAGGACAGCCAAGGCTACACAGAGAGACCCTGTCTCGAAAAACCAAAAAAAAAAAAAAAAAGTTTTAAAACTAAGTGTAGTTTTGCATAAATTTAATCCTAGCTGTTGGAAGGCAGCGGCAGCTGGATCTCTTCTGAGCTCAAGGCCAGCCAGGGCTACCCAAAAATACCTTGTCTCAAAAAAAAAAAAAAAAAAAAAAAAAAAAATTAAAGTTAAAATATTTGGAAAACTTAAACTCTCAGAAATAAATAATAAATACTGTGTAAAAGTACAAGTGTTAGCAGGGCGTGGTGGCTCACATCTTTAATCCCAGCACTTAAGAGACAGAAACAGGTAGATAGATCTCTGTGAGTTCGAGGCTAGCCTGGTCTACAAAGCGAGTCCAGGACAGCCAAGGCTACACAGAGAAACTCTGTCTCAAAAGAACAAAAACAAAAAAGTACAAGTGTTTTCATCACTTGCTATTTTAGCTTTTGAGTCATAAGTAAAAAATATTTCCATATGAGGTAGTGACAAATTATAATTTAGTTATATGTCTCTCCCCTTTTCCCTCTTCCTCAGCCTCTGCACTTGAGAGGCCTTGGATAGTGAGGGTAGGTAAGTAACCAACAGTATGTGAGGTACTGAGTTCTAGACCCACTCTGTTGTCAGGTAAGGTGTGACCATAGCGTTACCTCACCTCTGCATCTCACACTTTTTCCTGGACAAAGGAGAATCAGGACAGGACAACATGAAAGCAGAAAAAAGCCTTTGCCTTTTTTTTGGGAGGGGGGCTTCACTCTGTAACTGGGGCTAGCCTTCATCGTAAGGTCTTTCTGCCTTAGCCGTCTAAGTGCTGGGATTACAGGTGTGCGCCACCTTAGCTGGCACAGAGCTGGCCATTCAAAAGGTCATTAGCAGGTCAGATCCATTCCCAATTACTGTTTTTAAAAATCAAACTTAGGGCAGGGCCTAGTAGCGCACGCCTTTAATCCCAGCATTCATGAGACAGAGGCAAGTGGATCTCTGTGAGTTCAAGGCCAGCCTGGTCTACATAAGTGAGACCCTGTC
This sequence comes from Acomys percivali, assembly GCA_907169655.1. Classification (NCBI taxonomy): domain Eukaryota; kingdom Metazoa; phylum Chordata; class Mammalia; order Rodentia; family Muridae; genus Acomys; species Acomys percivali. The sequence goes on from OU015750.1 coordinate 66,727,128, forward strand.
TCAAAACAAAAGTCAAACTAAGGGCCGGAGAGGTGGCTCAGTGGTCAGGACCCTGTTGTGCTCTCGGGAGGACCTGAGTTCACTTCCCAGCATCCTTATCAGGTGGCTCAAAATTGCCTCAAATTCTAGCTCCAGGGGATCCAACTGCCTCTGTGGGCACTCAAACTACCCATGCTCACGATGAGTACTTAATTATAATTAAATGTTCATATTTAATATTAAATATCATATTTAATAATAATAAACAAAAATAACTTGAAAAAAATCAAACTAAGAAGATACCTGATCACAGATGATGTTGGTTTGTTCATAGCCTGTGGCAAAAGACTGATCTCCCAAGAACTGCCTAGCGTGCGGGGGACGGGAACATATTCATGAAAAACTAGCTGCCGACACTTAAGGGCAGCTCATGACGATCCACGCCACTGTAGCAGCTCACCCATTTCTGGAGTTCAGCAACATCTGCCTTTTAATGTGATCCTGGCAAGGGATCCCCAGTAAAACTGTGACCAACATAATGACTTGATCAAAGACAGCCTCTGGACACACTCCAGGGCAGTGGTTCTTGACGTGGGGCAACTTGCCCTCGCTCCCTGGGGGCATTTGGCAATAACTGGTATTTTTTACAGCCAAGGATGGTCCAACAGAACAATGTCAGCCGAGCTAAGCCTGGAAGATCCTGTTCTGTGTTTCTATACAGGATGGCTGAGGGGGAGATGTTATTTTCAATATATTGTTTGGCTACATATGGTGGTGCATCCCAGCACTTAACTGGTAGAAGCAGGAGGATCAAGAGTTTGGAGTTACAGCCAGGCGTGGTGGTGCACGCCTTTAATCCCAGCACTTGGAAGGCAGAGGCAGGCGGATCGCTGTGAGTTCGAGGCCAGCCTGGTCTACAAAATGAGTCCAGGACAGCAAAGGCTACACAGAGAAACCCTGTCTCAAAACAAAAACAAAAACAAACAAACAAAAAGAATTTGGGACTGGAGAGATGGCTCAGTGGTGAAGAACACTGCCTGCTCTTCCAGAGGCCCTGAGTTCAATTCCCAGCAACCACATGGTGGCTCACAACCATCTGTAATGAAATCTGATGCCCTCTTCTGGCCTATAGGTGTATATGCAGACAGAGCACTGTGTACATAATAATAAATAAATAAATCTTTTTTTTTAAAAAAGAGTTTGGAGCCGGGCGTGGTGGCGCACGCCTTTAATCCCAGCACTCGGGAGGCAGAGGCAGGCAGATCGCTGTGAGTTCGAGGCCAGCCTGGTCTACAAAGGGAGTCCAGAACGGCCAAGACTACACAGAGAGACCTTGTCTCAAAAAAAAAAAAAAAGAGTTTGGAGTTACATGGCAGGGGGGAAAAAAAGAAAACTAAATAGTTACAGTAAATAAATCCTGCTTTCTTGGGAGAGTTCTTCTGCTATACATTTGCTGTGTTCAAAGGATGAGTGGAAACAAACAAAGGATGAATGGTTTGAGGTCACTTTTAGCTAAGGAAACAGCATGTCAACTGAAATCCCGGCCATCTAAGCTAGGGAGGTGACTGTTCATTTTGTTTGTGTGTTTGTTTGTTTGTTTTGAGACAGAGTTTCTCTTGGCTGTCCTGGAACACTCTGGCTGGCCTTGAACTCACAGAGATCCACCTACCTCTGCCTCCTGGAGTGCTGGTATTACTGGCGTGCTCCACTGCTCACGGCTTGCTTTGTTTTTTCAATTTATATCTATTTATTTATTTTTGTTTTGTTTTGGTTTGGTTTGGTTTTTTTTAAGACAAGGTTTTTATGTTTATTTATTTCATGTGCATTGGCCTTTTGCCTGTTTGTCTTGTCAGATCTGCTGGAACTGGAGGGAGCTGTCATGTGGTTCCTGGGAATTGAACCCAGGTATTCTGGAAGAGCAGCCAGTGCTCTGAACCGCTGAGCCATCTCCCCAGACTCCAAGATTGTTTTTGTAAGACAGAATTTCATTATAAAGTTCTGAGCTCTAAATGGACAGACGCAAGCCAGCCCTGCAGTCATAAAGACCCACCTGCTTCTGCCTCCACATGCTGGGAATAAAGGTGTGTGTCACCATGCTTGGAAATCTATTTTTCTTTCTTTCCAGACAGGGTTTCTCTGTGCAGCCCTGGCTGTCCTGGACTCGCTTTGTAGACCAGGCTGGCCTTGAACTCATCAAGATCCACCTGCCTCTGCCTCCCAAGTGCTGGGATCACAGGCCTGTGCCCCCCCACGCCCGGCTCTGGAAACCTATTTTTCAAGAAACTACAAAACGTTATCAGTTGAGTTGATGTTCACGAACAATGTGTACTGAGCAAGAAAAAGGAAGTCTGCCTTACTTTGGCTCTGTGGAGGTTAGCTTTACAGACAATTCCCACCTGCATGATGGTCTCGGGGGAGCAGAGATGGACCATTACATTGCCAGGAAAGCAGGACTCCCTCAGTTCAAGCCACGTAGCTAGCTCGAGTCAGGCATGGAGTAGCTTTTGGAAATCAGCGAACACTGCAGATCAGGGTTGGTTACTCCCCTCAGCTGTTCAACATTTACCAACACCCATGAGAGGGTTTCTTTTTTTTCTTTTTATTTATTTATTTATTTTTTTGAAAGGGTTTCCTTTAAAGCGCCATGGCTCTCTCCTCTCCCAGTCCTTCCCCCACCCTTGGATACTCATTTCCCCACCTTCCTCTCCTACTCAGGCAATCATTTCACTTGTGTTTAATGATATCATTTTGCCTGGATGCATTTTTTTCCACTGTTTTGCTTAAAGGAATTTCATGAAAGCTTTTTTTTTTTTTTTTAATATTTTTATTTAATTTTAATTTATGTGCATTTGGTGTGAGGGTGTCAGATCTTGGAGTTACGGACAGTTGTGAGCTGCCATGTGCGTGCTCTTAACCACTAAGCCATCTGTCCAGCCCAAAAGCTTTATTATATATCTCATCACATATTTTCTTTCCCCCGCTGTGCCTTAAGCTAGGCCTATCTAATCCATTGCTTTGCACCATTGCCCCAAAGTGCACCCACTATATTTCACCAGCTTACCTTCAAAGGGACATCGTCCCAACTGTACCCACTTCCCAACACCACAGTTAACATAAGGCTGCCTTTGTCCTTTAGAATGACTGTTTCACAGAGAAACCCTGTCTCAAAAAAAAAAAAAAAAAAGAATGACTCTGTTGGCTGCCTTCCCAGGAGTGCCTCTCCAAGGTGTAGTAAGACACATTGCCTTACTCAGCCCCTGGCATTAAGCAGCTTTCTTTCTCTCCACCTCCCTCTGCCCCCTTGTTTTTTCCAGTATAATCTCTCCAGTTGCCCTCAGCCCCCATCTCTCCCTTTTAACTTTCTAACCCACAATCTCTGCTTCGGCCTCCATGATCTATCTTAGTGTGCACAGGCATGTGCCAATACACTAAGACTTAAGTCTCCCTAAGGTAGACAAGTGAGCGTGAAAGACTGCAGCCAGGGCAAATAACATTTTTCTTTCTTTTTTCTTTCTTTCTTTTTTTTTTTTTATTTAAAGATTTATTTATTTATTTTGTATACAGTGTTCTGTTTGCATATACACCTGCATCCCAAAGAAGACACTACATCTCATTATAGATGGTTGTGAACCACCATGTGGTTGCTGGGAATTGAACTCAGGACCTTTGGAAGAGCAGACCGTGCTCTTAACCTCTGAGCCATCTCTCCAGCCCTCTTTTTTCTTTTTCTTTTTTTTCTGAAACAGTTTCTCTGTGTAACAGCTTTGGCTATCCTAGACTCGTTTTGTAGACCAGGCTGGCCTCGAACTCACAGTGATCCACCTGCCTCTGCCTCCCGAGTGCTGGGATTAAAGGCGTGTGCCACCACCACCTGGCTCAAACAACACTTTTCTAAACTCAACACTTGCTCTTTAGTGGTTCTGACGGGTAATTCTTGTTTCTGCAAAGTCACTGTTAAACAGTACAGACCTATCAACATTTTTTGGCTGTGTGTGGTGGCGGGATTGAAGGTGTTTCAATCCCATTTCCTGTTAAGGCAGAGGCAGGGTGATCTAGTTCCAGTCTAGTTAGAGCTATATAAGATGCAGTCTTTTTTTTGTTTTTCGAGAGAGGATTTCTCTGTGTAGCCTTGGCTGTCCTAGACTCACTTTGTAGACCAGGCTGGCCTCAAACTCACAGCAATCCCCCTGCCTCTGCCTCCCAAATGCTGGGATTAAAGGGGTGTGACCCCATGCCCACCATAAAATGCAGTCTTTAAAAAAAAAATGCTGCCAGACAATGGTGCACTTGTTTAATCTCAGCACCCAGGAGGCAGAAGCAGGCAGATCTCTAAGTTCGAGGCCAGCCTGGTCTACAGAGGGAGTTCCAGGACAGCCAGGGCTACACAGAGAAACCATGTCTTGAGAAAAACAAAACAAAAGCGCTTTGGGGTCATAGGGAAAACCCCTTAGTTTTTGATTCTCAAGCAGAGAAATCAAAGGCTGAAATACAGTGACCAGCTTTGAGAAATGCGATCAGTGTTAACAGCAATGGCCACAGGCTTATACAGACTGAAGTGTGCATCTCTTCACACGCTTAGCAGCGCCAGCACTACAATTTCATCAAAAGCAAGGGTGGAAACTCTTTATGGGGGTGGGGGGTGCAGAGCATGCAGTTTTGCCGCTGTGCTTCAGGCCAAGGCCCAGCTCCCATCCACCTGCAAAGGCCAGGCTGCCTTCTGCAGTGCCAAGGCCCAGCCTGCCACATCTTGCAAATCAGCTTCAGGCAAGACCTGTCAGGTTCTTTGTGGTTAAATACCCGCACCTTCCCGCAAGCTGAAGTGGGCTGCTTAACTAGTAGCGCTTGGGGGCAAGGCTTGTCAGAGTTATGGAGCAGGCCCAGGAGTTCTGGCCCTCCCAGGACATTTGCTGACTGGATGGACCTCTCTAGAGGCAGCAAGGCCTCTTACTGGATTCGTCGGTCTTTTTTTTTTGAGGCCTTAAACTCTCAGCAGCACTCTAGCCCTGGCTGCATTGCTGGGTTTACAGATGGAGCCACTATGGGTGTACAGTCTTCTGTTTTCTGATTTCTTCAGCCTTGCCCTGACTCTAAAATTGACTTCCTCTGCTCAATTCGTGCCAACATTTATCCTATTTTATGGAACCGAATTTCCAAATCTGGGAATGAAAATTAAGCCAATTTTTTTTTTCCCCCAAGACAGGGTTTCTCTGTGTAGCACTGGCTGTCTTCTGTGTAACCCACCTGTCTCTGCCTCCCAAGAGCTGGGATTAAGGGCCTGCACTACCACTACCAGCAGCCACACATGCCTGTACTCCTGGCACTCTGGAGATAAGGCAAGGATACAGCTCACCCTCTGCTGTATCAACATGTGGCCTACAGGACTCTGTCTTAGTAAAATTGGCAGGATGGCGGTGCACATCTTTATTGTGTGTCCATAGAGGTCTACTCATTCCTTCATTTACTTGTATTCATTTATTGTGTGTGTGTCCATAGAGGTCTATCATCCACTCACTGTATGTGTCCACACACAAGGCCATTGGATGCACATTTTTTCCTTTTTCTTTTTTCTTTCGGTTTTTCAAGACAGGGTTTCTCTGTAGTCATGGCTGTCCTAGTCTCACTTTGTAGACCAGGCTGGCCTCGAACTCACAGCTATCTGTCTGCCTCTTGAGTGCTGGGATTAAAGGTGTGTGACACCAACTATATATTTTATTTTCAATATTTACTGTGTGTGTCTACAGAGGTCAGAAGATGGTATTGGATGGATCCTCTGGGACAGGAGCTTCAGGGTTGCAAGCCACCACATGGTGCTAGGAATCGAACCTGGGGTCTCTGGAAGAGCAGCCAGTTGTCTTAACTGCTGAGCCATCTCTACAGCCCCAGTGGTGCACGTCTTAATCTCAATACTTGGGTAGGAGGATCTTTGTGTTTGAAGCCAGCTGATTTGGTACATTCCAAGCCAGTCTGTCTCAAACACCAAAAAACTCCTAAAGCCATTATGATGCTGAAGTCTATGGAAAGTTGCCTCTAACCACCTGTCAAGACAACCTTTCTGGGGCTGGAGAAATGGCTCAGTGGTTAAGAGCACTGCTTGCTCTTCCGGAGGTCTTGAGTTCAATTCCCAGCAACCACATAGTGGCTCACAACCATCTATAATGTGATCTTCTGGCCTGCAGAAGTACATGCAGAGTGCTATATACATAACAAAATAAATAAATAAATCTTTAAAAAAAAAAAAAAAGACCTTTCTAAACTAAGCCTGTTACAAAGCATGCAATATAAGAACCACTTAATTCAACTCTTTTCCCCCCAAGCATGACAAAGCATGCCTTATTTTTTTATGTGTACAGGTGTTTTGCCTAAAAGCACATCTGTGCATCATGTGTGCTCCTGGTAGCCAAGGAGGTCAGAAGAGGATGCTGGATCCCTTGGAACTGGACTTACAGATGGTGTGAGCTGGCATGTGGCTTCAACCTGTGTCCTCTGGAAGAGCAGCCAGTGCTCTTAGGCCCTGATCCATCTCTCTCCAGCCCCTTGAGAACAGTAAGCCATCTCCCCAGCCTGATACATGCTACCTTTTAAAATGTTACTGAGTTTTAATCAGCCGAAGGAACACATGCATCTTTCTGTCATCAGGCTGGACTGAGGAACCCACATCCCGTACAACACAGGGTAGAGAACTGGGGTCAAAGGAAGTGGGACTCTGCTGATTGGTGTAGGCAGCACTGGCACCAGGCCAGGATGGGTGAGAAATGTCAGATGAGTGTCCCCTTTTGTGGTCTGTGCACAAGTAGGACCGGAAAATTTATCTGGTGAGTTCTGTCACTCATTGGTGGCCAAACAGAAACCTTGTGAGCTGTACCTGACATCCAGGCACTGTGGTTCCCAAACGCGCATGTTCTCCTTTGAGTCTGAGAGGAAAGTACAGAGACAGATCGAGACACACTCTAAGTGGCCAAGGCCCTAAAGAAATGAACTGTTAAGAGACGACAGTTTTTCTATTTTTATATTTTATATAATTAATAAAACAGTGCTTGTATAAAAATTCACACAAAGTTGCTAGAGAGCGTACAATTTCCGAAACTGTCCTGGGTTTGTGTTACATTCAATTTTCTAAGGGTGCAAGCGAATCGATGTAACAGGCAGACACGATGTGGTACCTCATTCTCTTTGGTAAAACTGTTCTCGGCATTCACTCCTCACAGTAGTGACTCTGATATCCACTTTGTGCAGGGTCTGCTCTTCCTGGGATGTCAGACATTAAGGCTGGACCTACAAGAGGCAAGGACTTCCCACAGCAGGAGCAGCCCCCGGCCCTCACCCCTACTTCAGAATGACCCAGTGACCTCCAACCAGGAGTCTCCAGGTCCCTCTGGATCGGGCAAGAGGCAATCGCCAGGGCAATGGCGGAAACTGAGGCAGTCTCTACAAGACCCCAAGTGGCCGCGCTGTGGTGTGATCAGGCCAAATCCAGTCACCACTAAGTAGATCCCATTGGTCGGTTGATGATTGCTGCTGATCTGAGCCCCTCACCCCCTAACTTAAAAAGAAAGGAAGGTTTGGGGCTCCACACTGAAGGGGAAGGGCACTGAGCACAATGACACTGGACACTTATTCCCTGACAAGCATTTGTCATCAAACAGACGCGGCCACGTGAACTAAAGCAGGATTCGAACACTGTACATTCAAGACTATATTCATACATTCTTTAACAACTTACTAACAGAGAAAACCAAGACCACTACCACCTACTGTGACACACTATTTTAGTTAACATCAGAATGTCTGTGCTAGTCTTTAGTCCTCTGGATACAAGGTGAAAATAAACCAAAACACAAAGAATTTAGGTGGGGAACAAGGAAAGCAATTGCCAACAGATTTCATGAAACCCATTAAATTCTGAAAAAATAAGTATTTTATATTTATATTGCTTCATGAAAAAAAAAAAGCCCACTAGAGCCACTGGTATAGATGGGCGAGGGTACCATACAGTCCATTGAGGGGGGAGGGGGCAGGAAACAGCTCCCTTTTTTCACTGAAAGGGACAACGGGACTGGGGGAGTAGTCAGGGAGCGGAGAGAAGCCCTGCACAGTTAAAGTGTTAAGGAAACCAAAATACAGTTTCCCAGAATTTAACACACTCTGGGTTGCAAAAAGTCACGCTTAGTTCCTAGAACCTGCCATTTCTCTGATGTGAGTAGACAGGACTTCTAAAAACGCGGTAACCGATTGTGCTTCTGATGCTGCAGGGCCACACGCTACTCTCTAGAAAGCAGGGCAGCTGTCACATGGCTTGGAATCCTCTTGGTTACATCCTCATGACCACAACAAATCCCATGGAATTCTCTTGAATTAGTGGAAGCAGTGAGAGAGCGTGCCACAGCCATCTTTGGAGGGTGTGTGTGTGTGTGTGTGTGTGTGTGTGTGTGTGTGTGTGTGTGTAACTAAGGCATTAGAGAGAGGCCCGAGTGAGGAAGAGGAGTCCTCTGGCTGGCCTATTACCTTCTTTCCAGACACAAGAAGGTCAGCTTGTTGTTTGTGGAGCCCCTCATCTCTGTAGTAAGGAGATATGTGTGTGCAGGTGTGGGCATGGGACAGAGGGCCACAAAGTCTCTGTGCACTTCTCAATGTCAATAATTTAGGTTTACAGTTATAACATAAATAATATGAAAATGACAATGAACAGAAGCTTTATAGTATTCAAAATTTGTTATTTTTTTTTAAATGCCCACCGGGTACATGCAAAATTATATTGCCTACTAGAACTAAAGTTATCTATATGAAAAAATTCATAGATTTCTGTCATTTCTGCATATTAAGGTAGCAAAATATTAAGTCATTAAGTTATCATATCTGTAATGTCCCAAAAGGGTTTTATGACTACCCTGGGCAACTCAATTAATCTTCTAGGTCAATGATGAGTTGGATTCAGTTTGAGAAACACTGTTTCTTTTCCTTCTTAGGCATCTGGCCCCAGTGCAGAAGGGGAAAGAGATGTGCACTTCCATGCTAGCAGTGGGCCAGGGCAGGACGGCAGAACTTCCTGGAAGGTTTGAGGGAAAAGGTCCGAGTGGGGGTGGGGAGGGGTATGGGCGCTTCATTTAAGACGGTCTGGGTCCTTCCAACACCTGCAGAAGAGCCCTAGGCCTGGGCTTTGGAGGTACAAGGCCATGCTGCTCGTGGGAGGAGCTAACACTGAGGTCTGGGGACACGGACTTTGTACAAATACACGGAAAGTAAACAGTTCTTGGTGAACCCAAAAGGAGCCCACCCATAAATCATACAGAAATGTCCCTGCACATTGTATCGCAATGTGTCTTCCCTGTGAGCCACCACCATGTATTGTGTGGAGAGGGAGCAGGGCTGTGGCAGGACATGGCTCACAGGAGGACAGTGAGAACCACGCCTGCGCACCTAACTACATTCATATATCATCTTCCAGTGTTCTCGTCCTCACAGTGAGCACCACACGGCAGTGGCAGACAGGCTGAGCCACAGTAACCTTTCTGGGGACCGCAGCAGAAGGGAGACTCACATAATAAGAAGAGGCTACACTACCCATAATCCATCCTGTCTGCTGAATCCAAGAGGCCTCTGGACTCTTCTAAAATCAGATGTCAAACACAGCATTAGTAGAACTAGTCACTATGCCACTTGAAGCCACAGTTAGCCATAATGCCTGAATATAGCATTTCTTTAAAAAAAAAAATCTAAAATCATCTTTAAAAATCCCAGCAACCTTACAGCATCTCATCTCAAATATTAAAATTTTTTTTCCTAAATAAAATGGCTCCCAAAGAGCCCAATGATTTTTTAAAAAAATGGTTTCATTCTAATTAAAAGAAAAAAGAAAAAAAAAAGATAAAAATGGTAGATGTAAAACACGGGGAGAGGAAAAAGTTGCTCAGTTTGCATTGTTTTTGAGACAAGGTCTCATTATGCAGCCCTGGCTGGCCTGGAATTCACTACATAGACTAGACTGGCCTCGAGCTCACAGAGGTCCACTGGCCTCTGCCTAGAGATGTGAGTCACCACATCTAGTCTAAATTTGTATTTAATTGTAAGGGTTAGGGAGGGCGCCCCAGCCCTGAGAAGGGACCCGACCCTACCAATTCTGATTTCACAGCTTGGCCACCCCCCTAACTGTGGCCGTGCCACCCGGGAGCACAGAACAGTCATGAATACAAGAGACCCAATTCAAGGCTTCTTTCTTGTGGCTGGGTAGGTGTTTCCGTGTGCAAATGTAGGAAACCACTCCCCACTGACATAAGGTGCCTGTCTGTGGATACCACACACGAGCTTCAGAGCGATGCTTAGTCCCAAGGGCACCTGTTGCTCAGCCTGTGGTGACCCCAGACCCTGGGCAGCCCCAGACCTGTCACTTCTCCACTTTCTTGGCTTTCTTGAGGATGTCACACTTTTTCCTGTTGGGGCGGCGACACCGCTCATCGATGCTAGGTATACATTCATAGTGCCACACCTCCTCCATCTTCTCCACGGGGTAGACCGCTTCCACGTAATGGCGGATGAGCCTCAGCCTCGTGGGGTCCAGCTGCTTCTTGTTGCAAGCCCCGGAGTGGTTGTACTGTAGCCGAAGGTTGTCGGCCGTGAAGAGTTCAGGGAAGAGCCTGACCAGGAGGCGGGCGGCAAAGTTGCCCACCGACAGGCTCTGCTGCACGATCTCACGTACCTCCTTGTCTGACAGCAGGTAAGGGGAAGGCACCGGAAAGTCGGGCGACGGGACCACCAGCTCGTCCAAGGGTATTTTGCAAAAGTCTTTGCTGCTCCTTTCAGGAGGTAGCGGGGGGCCCTCAAACTCCTCTCGGAACCTCTCAGGGTTGATTGCATAACTTGCTAGGTCCCGGCACTCGGGGCCAGGCACGTGAACCTTGCGTTGCTGCTGGTAGGAGCGCCGCTGCTCCGTGTCCCTGCGCCGACATCTTTCGTCCAGCTTGCCCACGAACTCCAGAGTCCACACGCGGTCGTTCTTGGCCCGCGGGTAGAGCAGCTGCACGTAGTGGCGGATCAGCCTGATGCGGGCGGGGTCCAGTTGCTTCTTGCCCAGGGAGCCGCTACAGTTGTACTGCTTGCGCAGGTTCTCGTGGGTAAAGAGCTCCGGAAACAGGTGCACGAGCAGGCGGGAGGCAAAGTTGCCGATGGACAGGCTGCTCTCGTAGATGCTGCGCAGCTGCTCCTTGCTCAGCAGGCAGTCTGAGCCCGGCACCTCGAAGTCAGGCTGTGGGATCTCTAGCTTGTCGAAGTCAATGGGCACCAGCCATATCTTCTTGGAGCGCCGGCCAGGTCGCTCGCCTTCAAAGCTGTCTTCCACCTTGACCACTGAGATGTCGTCTGGCAAGCTGGAGGAGTCGTAGCAGTCATCCCGCGGGGCCTCGCCTTCACTGCCCCCCTCCAGCCCCAGGCCCTCCAGCTCATCATTGAGGCGCTGGGCACACTGCTGCTGCCAGGCCTCCTCCTCCTGCATATCAGGGAAGTAGATCTCCGTGTAGTTGCGGATGATCTGCAGCCTCTGCGGATCCAGCTCCTGCTTGCCGCCGTCGCCATAGCAGCTGTACTGCTCACCCAGCTTCCGGTGGTCAAACAGCTCGGGGAAGAGCCGGTGCAGGAGGAACACGGCAAACTCACCCGGGGAGGAGGCTTCATCTAGGAACTCAGTGAGGTCCTGTGTGTCCACAACATGGTCAGAGGCGATGGTACTGCTGCGGTCGAGAGACAGAGCTTCCTCTTGGTCCTTGCTGTCCAGGAAGTGGCCGGCATCTACTTGGTCAGCCTCGAAGAAGTTAGTGACCTGGCCACCAGGCTGGCTGTCTTCCATATCCCGCTGGGCCCAGAAGCGGCTGAAGAAGTCATTAAGCTGTGGCAAGCACTCGGCCTGCCACACCGCCGTGTCCTTCACGGAGGGGTAGTAGACCTCCACATAGTTGCGGATCAGCTGGAGGTGCAGCGACTCTAACTTCCGCTTGGCGGCAAAGCCACAGGCACTGCAGCCACGGGAGAAATCCACGTCGCTGAAGAGTTCCGGGAAGAGCTGCACAAGCAGGCGGCAGGCTAGGTCGCCACAGGACAGGCTCTGCTCCGCGATCTGCTTCAGCTCGGCAGTCGTGAGCTGGTACTCGGGGGGAGGCTGGAACTTGGCCACCTGCTCAGGAGGACTCAGCTGCTTCTTGATGCGGCTTACCTCCAGGGAGAGCAGGTCCACCTTGCTGTGAAGCTGGGACATGTTAGACGTGAGGGTGTTGAGCATGTAAAACATCTTCTGCATCAGGAAGTAGATATTGGGGTCCCCGTCAGCAGCGGCAACCCCGGCACCACACTCCCGCTTCTGAGACTCGCTCAGCAGGCGCAGAGGAGAAGGGCTGTTGGTGGAGTTGGCCTTCTCAAAGAGCTCATAGGGGCTGAGCAGGTCTCCTGAGGGAGTGTTCCTCTTCTCCAGGATCTTGTGGGAGATGCTATACAGAGGCTTCTTATAGGAAGGAGTGGTGGCCTCGGTGGAAGGCTCCTCTTCGGCTGGCCACACGCAGCTCCCACTCCTGCCCCTGCTGGCAGGCTCTCCATTTCCCTGGCAGGGTGAGCTGTTCTCGCGATTACGCATGCCTGCCAGGAGTGCCTAAGAAACAGAAACCATTGTGCAGAGTTAGGCGTGTGCTCTGATACACGGCACTAAACTGGGCCGGGGCAGCACAAAGGGCCCAAGGTCAATGCTTCCAAACCACTCTGCCCATGCAGGAACGTGCCACAAACACACAGTAGCATCTGAGGGCTAACCTGTTCCATCTCCCTGCTCCTTGAGAAAGCTTAGACTAGACCCAGGGAGGCTCCTGCCATTACAGAACACTTGTGCCAGGCTGGTAAGACTGGGCAAGAACTTATCGAACAGATGAGACCCCAAATGAAGAGATTCTGTGGTTGCCTGGTCTTATGAAGGTCACCTCCTGGCCCAGACCTTACTGCTCTCATACGGGAACAGTGGCTCCTGGCTATGGTGGCTTCATCCTGTAGCTTCCAGGAGCAAGTTTCCATGAGGCACACAGTAGTAGCTGCCAGGACTCACTCTTGATTCATATTAGACGAGGGCTGGCCCAGAACCTCCCAGAGTCCATGGAGCCAGCACTCAGGGAGGAGGCAGAGGCAAAGGCCAGCTGGCCTACAAAGTGAGTCCAGGACCGCTAGGGCTACACAGAGAAACCCTGTCTCGAGAAAGAAAGAAAAGAGAAGAAAAGAAAGAAAGAATCAAAGGCAATTTGGGGGCAAAAAGAGAGTTTTCCATCAAATAATTCTAAACAGCCATTTATATCCATATATAGTAAAGATTGAATAATTTTAACCCAAACTTCAAGCTCAATACAAAATTAATTGAAAAATGGATCAAATTTAACTTATATGTATGTATTTATCTGTGTATGGGTATGAGCATGTGACTACGGTACCTACAGAGCTCAGAAAACTATTAGAGTTACATGCCTGACTTAAGTGCTAAGGATTGAACTCTGGAAAAGCAGCCTGTGCTCCTAACCTGAGCCATCTCTCTCCAGGCCTACCCTCTCCTAGTTTTTAGACAAGATTTTGTCATACTAAAGTAAGAAACACAGCCACACTGTGGTGGTGCGCGCTCCTGGGAGGCAGAGGCAGGAGGATTGTTGTGGATTTGAGGTTCCATTTCTGTGTGTACCTGTGCATGACCGCCTGTGAACACACCTGTGCATGACTATCTGCGAACACACCTGTACAGCCTTGCTCTGAAGGGGTTTGCAACTGTAGGTCATTGACAGGAGCTCTGCCCTAGCACATTCTTGTTCCATTGCATCAAAATAATTTTGGTGGTCAGGGGGCGTGCCTGGAGCCATGGTTCAGCAGTTAAGAGTGTACCTGCAGATTCAAATTTGGTTCTTGGCACCAACTTCATGTAGCTCACGCCCAATCCAGCTCCAGGGGATCAGACACCTCCGGCCTCCTTGGACATGCACTCATGTGCACATGCCCACAAAGACACACATACATACTGTGTGTCTGGAACTCGAGCCTGCCTCTGCCTCTGCCTCTGCCTCCCAAGTGCTGGGATGGAAGGTGTGCACCTCCTGGCCTGTAGCGTAGCTTTTTGAGAGCAGTGTTTGCTTCATGACAAGTAGCTGGGCTGGCACACATGGAATAGAATTTTGTGCAATAGAATTACTATCCAGTGAGTGTTCTGGAGGGAGACTTGCCCAAGTGGACAATATGGAAGGGAAGTAAGTACGGGGTAAGAGTCCTTCCTAGCAGACTGACTCAACGCCAACCTTGAGCCTCTGGATTCCCCCAGACACAGGCCTATGTAGGCAGATGTCAGAGAATATCTGACTGGAAACCCCCTTCTCAATCCAGGCTTAGTCTTTGGAATACAAACATTGCCATTCATATCAAGCATGACAGGAGCTCTTATATCAACGGAAACAGCCTTTACTAAACCGCTTAATAACAAGTTAGGAGTCCCAGCAGAGGGCAATGTTCTTCACTCAGAAACCCTGGACGCACAATTCAACACAAGACACACGCACTAAAGGGAAGGTTCTCAGCTATCCCCACATTGGTGTCCTGTCAATTCAGTGCTCAATTAATTCCACAAACTCTGCCAAGGCGATGGTGCACTGGCTGCGTTTACTGCCGATGATAAAAATCTCTGCTCAGCTGTCTAGGGATATCAAGAAATCTTTAAATCTGTGCTACTTGGCACGGCGTATCTGGCTGACAGTTCCCAATTCTCCAAGGTGCGTCTTCCATCCATATGGGTTCGCTGTGGCACAGCTCCAGCCCTGATGCCAGCATCTAGCCTGGATCCTGACGGCATTTCATTCAGAAGCACCTGCAGACTAACGTGGGACAGCCTCAAGATCTCAGCTGGAGAAGGAGAATAAACGAGAGGCCGACCCTGGCATGCAAGTGAAGGCAGCAGACATGCTGGAGCGGTACCAGGGACACCAGTGCGCTAAGTACTGGCCACCACCGTCACCCCAGAGCCTACGACAGCTACTAAATTCAGTTCAGTGAAGGATGAGGGGCTGAGCAGTGTCCAGGGAGTCAGCACAGAGGGCCAAGAGAGCAGCAGGCCATGGGAAGCACGAGCGGAAAATCAATGTGCCGCCCAGGATAGGCTGTGTGCTGTGGCAGCAGGAAGCCAGCGCCACCATTGTGGAATTTGGGCAGTGCGGGCAATACTTGCCATGCATTCTCAACAGAACTCTCCACAAATGCCCAGACCCACTTAGCGGTGGTCCTGGGCTCACTACAGCTGACGGACAAATGCCTGGGAACTAAGCGAGACCCTGAGCACACTGGAAGGAGTCAGACTCAAACAGCCTCTCATGGCTCTCTCCTCAGGCTTCCTGATGTTGTTCACAGAACCCGGAAGGAGTCCCCAACTTTTTTTTGTAATGCTTTTTTTTTTTTTTTTTTGGTTTTTCAAGACATGGTTTCTCTGTGTAGCCTTGGCTGTCCTAGACTCACTTCGTAGACCAGGCTGGCCTCAAACTCACAGCGATCTACCTGCCTCTGCCTCCCGAGTGCTGGGATTAAAGGTGTGTGCCACCACGCCGGGCCTGTTTTAAGTCCCAGCATTAACTGTCAATCATAAACAAGTTCTCAGGGGGCTGGGGTGATGGCTAGGTGGCTAAGAGCACTGGCTGCTCTATCAGAGGTTCTGGGTTTAAGTCTCAGCACCCACATGGCAGCAACTGTCTGGAACTCTAGCTCAAGAGCATTCAATACCCTCTTCTGAATCTTCATGGCACCCAGGCATTCACATGATGAGCGTACTACATGCAGGTACATATCCATGCACGCTCGGTGTCAGCATGGATGACTTTTCAGTGCGGTGCACGTTACAGCAGCCCCTGCTCTACACCCCTCCACAAGACAGAAGCAGCAATGGAAGGCCATCTGTGCTGACTGGGGGAGGCACCAAGGCCATCTGTGCTGACTGGGGGTGGCACCAAGGCATGTGGCATCCTAGAAGGCACCAGTGTCCGACGACAGTCCTGTGCTAGTTCCCCTCTAATAAATCTGCAAGGAGGCAACTGAAGATGGTCCATAGGTTAGGGATTAAAACCAGAGGGTCAGGTAGGAAAAGAAGGGGTTTCTTGTTTTGTTTTAAGATTTATTAGCAGGGCAGTGGCAGCACATGCCTTTAAATCCCAGCACTGGTAAGGCAGAGACTGCCAGATCTGAGTTCAAGGACAGCCTGTTTCAAATACAAAAGGCTTCTTTTTTTGTTTCAGACAGGGTTTCTCTGTGTAACCTCACTGGCCCTGGAACTCACTCTAGTCCAGACTGACCCCGAACTCAGAGAGATCAACCTGTCTCTCCATCCCAGTGAGGGATTAGAGGTGTACACCACCACTGACCAGCAGCTTGTTTGTTTTAAAAAAATTCTTTGTATTTATTTTTAAAGAATTGCCTTTTATTTTATGTGTGTGAGTATTTTGCCTGCACGTGCTAGACTGGTTCCCCTCAAAGGCCAGAAGAAGGTGTGCATCACTTGGAACTGAAGTTACAAACAGTTGTGAGCTAGCATGAGGGCAGTTGGGGAACTGCTCTTAACCACTAAGCCAGCTCTCCACAGCAGGGGTTTTTGTTTGTTTTTAATGCTTTTCTTTGATGGTCTATATAACCATAACCAATCCTGGCACCTGCAAAAACACTGTAACTTTTACTATTTTATTCTTTTCTTTTTCTTTCTGAGACAGGGTTTTCTCTGTGTAGCTTTCACTATCATGGACTTGCTTTATAGACCAGGCTGGCCTTGAACTCACTGCAATCCACCTGCCTCTGCCTCCCAAGTGCTGGGATTAAAGGCGTGCACCACCACCACCTGGCTATGTTATTATTTTTATTGTGTAGGTATCAGGCCCTGAACTGTATATACTAGCATAAGCACTCTATCAAAGAGCTACATTCTAGCTTTCTTTTAAAAACGTATTCCACCCTGTCTTGAAAAAGAAAAACAAAATCTTATTCTATTCATTTTGTGCATGTTACATATACAGTAGTTACAGTGGAGGCCAGACACTTACGTGTAGACGATGGCTCTCTCCCACCTGTGAATCCCAAGACCGACCTGGTCACCAGGCTTGGTTGCAAGCACCTTTACAAAAAGAGCATGTTGCCCACTCCCTGCTGCCCCCTCCCCGAGCAAGGCTGGCCTTGAACTCACTACAGAATCCAGGCCACTCTCAAACTCTGTCCCCTGCTTTCTGAGAGCAGGAATTATAAAGCCCTGGACAACACATGGGCTTGTTAGTAAAGACTGAAGCCAGAGCTGTGTGCACATTAGGTATGCTGTACATCTTACTCTGTCACAGACCTGCTAAGTGTAAATGTCCCCTTCCACCCTTTATGATGACCACCTACTAGCCTTCAGATTCCCCACTCACCAGCGCTAAGTGAACCCATGCTCCCTATTGGCCCCAGTATCACAACACAAGGCTCAGGAATGCCAGGAAACGGGCAAGCACCAACCCTATCTGAGCTACATTCTTTTTTTTTTAAATGTTATTTATTTATTTATTATGTATACAGAGTTCTGTCTGCATATACACCTGCAGACCAGACAAGGGCATCAGATCTCATGATAGATGGTTATGAGCCACCATGTGGTTACTGGGAATTGAACTCAGGACTTCTGGAGGAGCAGTCGGTGCCCTTAACCTCTGAGCCATCTCTCCAGCCCCTGAACTACATTCTAATCTGGAAAAATTCAAGAGTTGTTCTCAAATCTCTAGGGTTCTGAGAATACTGCTTACTGACACATAAACTTCCATTAACTTCAAGAAAGCAAATACCAGCCAGCCACGAAGGTACACAACTGTAATCACAGCACTCAGGAGGCTGACGCAGAAATTTCAGCTAGCCTGAGCCACAGAGTGAGACCCTGCCTCAAGAGACAGGAAGTCAGAGAGAGAAGGGAGCTGGGCACAGAGATACATACCTGGAATCTCAGTACTTGGGAGGTGGAGTCAGGAGAATAGTTTAAGGTCATCCTCGACTAAAAGAGGGAAGGGTGTGGTCCAATATGCCTCGATCGAGACAGGTTTCTCTGTGCTGCCTGCCTGTCCTGGACTAGCTTTTGTAGACCAGGATGGCCTCAAACTCGCAGAGCTCTGCCTTCCTATATCTCCCAAATGCTGGGATTAAAGGTGTGCGCCACCACACCTTAATTTCTAGAGTATTTCCAAACACTCTCCAAATAGCCTCTAGGACTCCAGTCTATAGATACGTTTATACCAGTGATTAGGCCTATGTATAAGGATGGTGTCCCTTTAGCATTATAAAAATAGAAACCACCACCAGGCATGGTGGTACACACCTTTAATCCCAGCACTGAGGAGGCAAAGGCAGGTAGATGGCTCTGAGTTTGAGGCCAGCCTAGTCTACAAAGCAAGTTCAGAATAGCTAAGGCTATACAGAAAAGCCCTGTCTCAAAAAAACCAAAACCAAAACAAAAAAAGAAAAAAGAAAAGAAAAGAAAAGAAAAAAGGAGAACACATTAGGAGAAAGGACAATAAAATATCATTTAAACAATAGTGCTTACTGACACAAACAAAGCTGTGGGTTCAACCCCCAGCACCATATAAACCTAATGTGGTGTGACCTGCCTGTAATCCCAGCTCTGAAAAGTGGAATTGTGAGGATCAGGAGTTCAAGGTCATGCCCAGCAACATACGGAATTTGAAGATAGCTTGGGCTACATAAAACAAAGGCCAGGGACTATGTAGAACTCTGGCCTAAAATGAGGCCCCCCAGGTTTCGAAAGGACTTAGGAGGCAGAGGCAAGCCGATTTATCAGTTCAAAGATACACAGAGAAATCCTGTCCTTTTTTTTCCCCCCGAGACATATCTTCTCTGTGTAGCCCCGGCTGTCCTGGACTTTGTAGACCAGCCTGGCCTCGAACTCACAGAGATCCGCCTGCCTCTGCCTCCCAAGTGCTGGAATTAAAGGTGTGTGTCACCAGCATCCCCCTGAGAAATCCTGTCTTAAAATACCAAAAATAAGTAAAAATAAATAAGCCAGGCATGATAGCACATGCCTTTAATCCCAGCACTTGTGATGCAGAAGCAGGCGTAAGGCCAGCCTGGTCTACAGAGCAAGTTCCAGGACAGCTAGAGCTATACAGAGAAACCCTGTCTCGAAAAGCCAAAATAAAACAAAACAAAATGCCATGGCTCCTAAGCGCAGATGGGAAGTACAGAGAGCTCTCGAGTCAGTCGGCCTGACACACAGAGAGGTTAACAATGAACACAGCTTGTCCCAAGGTGGAAGGTGAGGAAGAGCACAGCGCCTGGCTAGCCACTGACCTCCAACACACAAGTCCTGTACTCACATTCAGACCCATGTATCACACCCAGAGAGAGATTCCCAAAAACTGCCTTATTTAAGTATTACCACAGTTACAGAATGGGAGCAACCCACACGGCCATCAGTTGACCAATGGGGAAACAGAGAGAGACCACGGGGTACTCACTAGCTGGAATGGGGTGCTTTTGGGATCCTGGTTCTGTGTGCAAAGAGCATGGAAGCCTTATCCCATTTTAACAGCTTGAACAAACCAAAAACTCTCCTAGGACAGGAGAGGGCACAGACCAACAGCCACCCCCAAAACTGGACCATGAGTGTGGAGAATTACAGCCAAGAGCAGAGATCTCCAGGGGAGCAGAGGCAGGGAGGGGAAATCAGAGTGGGATGAGCCAGGCGGACAAGCCTCAGACGTGAAAACCCCAACAGGTCTCAGTCAGAGGACGCCCACGTTTTTGTGGGTTTTACCCTTCAAACATTCAGTAAATGTCAGAGAAGAATTCCTTTATGACATTGTGGAGGAATTAAAAGCAGAACTACTCGGAATGTTCCAGTATGGTGTATCCACTGTATGACCTGAGGGAAGGAGGTGCCATTTGGGCAGGGAAAGGTGGCTGGGAGGTTCGGAGTAGGACAAGATGGGACCTTGAGCTGAGGACAGAGGAGTAGCACAGGCCTGCTAAATGGAGAGCAAAGCAGGACACTGGGCTATTGGTGTAGAATGCACAGATGGAAGCTGTCCTCGAACCTCCAAACTATGTGGGCTTATATACAAATAAATGTAAAAAATTTAAGTGTGGCTAGGTGTGGTGGCTCACACCTTTAATCCCAGAACTTGGAAGGCAGAGGCAGGTGGATCGCTGAGTTCCAGGCTAGCCTGCTCTACAAGGTGAGTCCAGGACAGCCAAGATAACATAGAGAAACCCTATCTCAAACAAACAAACAAACGTTTTAAGTGTAAACTGGGTGTGGTGTATGCCCATAATCCTAGCACTTAGGATGCAGAGATGGGCAGGATCGATGTGAGTTCAAAGCCAGCCTATCAACCAAGTCTAAGACAGCCAAGGCTAAACCCTGTCTTGAAAAAACAAATAAAACCAAGTGATGATGGCACACGCCTTTAATCCCAGCAGAGGCAGAGGCAGAGACAGGTGTATCGCTGTGAGTTTGAGACTAGCCTGGTCTACAATGTGAGTCTAGGACAGCCAAGGCTACACAGAGAAACCCTGTCTTGAAAGAAAGAAAGAAAGAAAGAAAGAAAGAAAGAAAGAAAGAAAGAAAGAA
>OU015750.1:66760378-66780759 GCA_907169655.1 Acomys percivali
CACACACACACACACACACACACACACACACACACACACACACACACGCACGCACAAATAAATCAGTTTTCCCCTAATGGGACAGCTATTCCATGTACTTCAGAAATGTTTGAGCAAAGCAAGGGAGAAATTAATACAGTGATACTTGTCTCTGACTAAACCGTCAAGTTGCACACCTGTAATCCCAGGATCTTGAGCTCAAGGACAGCCTGTGTCCAGAGAAACAGTGGAAGGTTGGGGGGTGCCGGTCTGGAAGCACAGTGCTTGCCTGGCACACCATGAAACCTTGACAGATGCACGTGGACACACGCACGCACGCACGCACGCACGCACGCACGCACGCACGCACGCACGCAGTCTGAAGCCATGCATGGTGGTACAGCCCTGTAATCCCAGCACAGGAAATAATGGAAGTAGGTAGAGGAATAGCTGGGTCGCCTACACCACACAGTGACTACTGAGACCACCCTAGGCTACTATGTGTATTCTAGGTACATAGACACACGCCTACAGCTATTAAATTGTGAAAT
The DNA here is from genome assembly GCA_907169655.1 of Acomys percivali. Lineage (NCBI taxonomy): Eukaryota > Metazoa > Chordata > Mammalia > Rodentia > Muridae > Acomys > Acomys percivali. The sequence goes on from OU015750.1 coordinate 66,760,909, forward strand.
TTTTAAATATCACCTTGTAGTGGCTTTATCTATCATTATGGTTATTTTAAAATAATAAAAACTGAAATATATTGCCCAGCTTTAGTTTTTCCCACCACTCATGATTTAATGGGGTGGGAATGTGGCTTGACCTCTGAAAACCCTCCATGTACTTGGTAGTTTTCTGTCACCTTGCCACCAGCTGGAATGATCTGAAAGGGAGCCTCAGTTTCGAGAACACCTCCATGAGATCCCGCTGGGAGGCATTTTGTAAAACTAGTGATTAGGAGCCGGGCGTGGTGGCACACGCCTACAATCCCAGCACTCGGGAGGCAGAGGCAGGTAGATCGCTATGAGTTCGAGGCCAGCCTGGTCTACAAAGCGGGTCCAGGACAGCCAAGGCTACACAGGGAAACCCTGTCTCGGAAAAAAAAAAAAAGAAAAGAAAAGAAAACTAGTGATTAGTGGGAGTGGGGATAGAGCATTGTGGGGGTGCCATCCCTGGGCTGGTGGTTTAAAAGAAAGCAGTCCACGCCTGTAATCCCAGCACTCAGGGAGGTAGAGGCAGGCAGAGCTCTTGAGTTCGAGGCCAGTCTGGTCTACAAGGCGAGTTCCAGGTCAGCCAGGGCAGACAGAGGAAAACCCTGTCTCGAAAAACCAAAAAGAGAAAAGAAAGAAAGAAAAAGAAAGCAGTCTGAGAGCTTGGTGGTACTGGTGCATGACTTTAATCCCAGCACTTGAAAGGCAGACATAGGTGGATCTTAATGAGTTCGAGGCCAGTCTGGTCTACAGAGAGTGAGTACCGGGACAGCCAGGGCCACACATAGAAACCTGTCTCAAAAAGCCAAATGCAAAACCTTGGCCTCTGCATCAGCTCCCACCTCCAGGTTCCAGCCCGGCTTGAGGGACTACAGTGAGGAAGAGTAAGCCAATCCTTTCTTCCCACTCCAGCTTGCTTTGACCACAATGCTTCATCAGCAGTAACCTGTGCCCATCAGCTTCCCAAGTGATGGGACTACAGGTTTGCAGGAACCCATGCAACCTTTTTTTTTTCTTTTTTAAAAAAACAAAACAGGGTCTTACTCTGTAGCCTAAGTTGGCCTGAAATTTGCTATGTAGCAGAGACCAGCCTTGGTTTTAGGATAACCCTTCTGCCTTGGCCTTTTTATGACCATGACCTCTTCACTACCACTGTGAGGAAATATTTTGTTTGAGACTTTGAGACAGGGTTTAAGTCCTGACTCTTCTGCCTCTACTTCTCAAATGCTGAGGAAGGTCACAGGATAGGCCACCACATCCAGCTGCAAGTATTTGTATTACATTTAATTATATTTGTGTGTATGTGTGTGTGTATGTTGAGGGAGTGATGGCTGTGCCACAGTGCTCAAGTGGAGGTCAGAGTTCAACTTGTGAGAATTGGTTTTCTCCTTCCACCATGTGGTCCCAGAAATAAAACTGAAGATGGTCAGGCTTTATAGTAAAATACCTTAACACACTGAGTTATCAGCAAACTCAACAGAGACCCAGACATTTTTTTTTCCCTTTCAGGAGAGAGAGAGTATTAATCAAAGAGTAACCAAAGCTATTGCTAGAGGGAGTAAATACACCTATTAAATAAGTTTGTCAGTGTTCACCCAGATGTAACAATCTTTCTTATCACATTCACATTCTAAAGACCTTGGACTAGACCTTTCTATTACCCACAAGTCATCAAACACTGAGCCCTAAGCAGGTCAACAAAGCAAAGGTCAGGAACAGAGAACTGGCACGCACACACGCACGCACGAACGCACGCACGCACGCCTGCCCTCTGCTCTGGCCAGGGAAGATGCTGGTGTGGAGAGCTCCACTGGCCTATTAGCAACAGAAAAACTGTACAAGAGGCTGAACACAACTTGTAAGAGAACAAACCAAGCCGGGCGGTGGTGGCGCACACCTTTAATCCCAGCACTCGGGAGGCAGAGGCAGGCGGATCGCTGTGAGTTCGAGGCCAGCCTGGTCTACAAAGTGAATCCAGGACAGCCAAGGCTACACAGAGAGACCCTGTCTTGAAAAACCAAAAAATAAAAAATAAAAATAAAAAAATAAAAAAAAAGAAGAGAACAAACCAAACGTGCCACAGACTGAGTGGCCTTTGATCACTGCTGTGTTTTCCTCTCCACAAAGCTATGAAGTCAAGGTCTACACATTTCCTAAGCAGGCGGTTTCCAATCCTCAGTCAGAGCAGGAAGAGACAGGAATTAAATTATGTGCAGAATTCAAATCAATTGTTCATTGTAAGGCTACCCAATTAATAGTAACATACTTCAATGTTCATTGGGGATATACCATGTAATGTTAAAAGGCCATAAGGCAGCTGGAGGGAAATGTGTCAAAATGTTAATTATCTCCAATTAGCAAGATTACGGATAATTCTTCAGAATTTCCTCTACTTTCCAAATATTCTATAATAAGTATGAAACTCTTTGATACAGAAAATAATTGTTTCGGGGTCCTTTTGTTTTTGAGACAGGGTATCACTACGTAGTCCTGGAAGGTCTGGATCAGGCTAGCCTCCAACTCTGAGATCTGCCTGCCTCTGCCTCCCCAGTGCTGGGATTAAAGGCATGCAGCGCCCCTCCCCACTGCATTTTTTTTCAAAATGAGCTAAATTTCAGGGGAGGAACAAGTCTGCCAGATGTGGACGAGGCCAGGACTTAGTCATTTACAGGGTCTGCAAGTGCATAAGAAAACTGATAGTCTAGCAGACACAGTCACCTGTAGCCCACAGGTTGTATTGTAAATATGGCTCAGCAAAAACTGCAAACAAGACATTTGGAACTTTCTTTTGTAAGCTGTCACTGTCTTCATCATGAACTTCATTAATAGTAGTATGATGTCACATTATGAAAAGACTGGACGTGCCTGAATGAAGCCAGCAATTCATCGGGGTGAAAACGTACTACTTGCTGAGCATCTTTGGTCAGAGTGATAAGACCGTAAGAAGCAGTCTGTTCTTTGGAGGTCCTTGGGAGCTGAGCACCTGGAGGAAGGTGAGGCGGGAGCTGAGCAGAAAAGAAGTCTAGAAAGGCTGGCCAAGGGGACCGTGAGTAAGGAGGGAGCTATGCAGGAATCTGACTGGGAACCAGCCCTTAAGAAACAGGATAGATGACGCAAGCAGGCCCCATGTGGCAATTCCTCTGGCTGGCCTTGAAGGACCACCGCCTCTCCCCTAACTGGTCCCTAGGTTCCAGAAGAACCGTTTTCTAGGGCTGCCAGCGGGTGGCTGGAGTGGTGCAGCAACCATGCTTTGAGTTCACCAGAACAGGACAAATGAGACCCTGTGAGGAGAGCAGGGGCAGCGTCACACAGGACGAGCAGCAGGCCAGAAATGACAAGTACTAGGGGGCTTCGTAAAACTTTAGGGTTCAGTCCCAGCCAGCCGCCTCCGGAGTCCGCTCCATTGAATCAGAAGCTGCCATGAGGGCTGCCAGCAGGCTGAGGTCACGGGCTGAGGAAGCAGTCCTGACCTCAGGCCATTCAAACACAAACCCTCCTCCCCTCAAGGGCTGTTTCCAGAAGCAATGCTGTACACTCACTTCCAGACAGAGTACCCTGAGTCTGTGAGCCTCAGAAATAGCCACGTGGTGGTTTGTCAGTACCTCACACACAAAAGGCAAAGCAGCAAGAATATGTTCCAATCATTTTAAGGACAATGTTACTAAAACAAACTCAAGGATTTAAAAGTCTTAGTGAAAATCAAAAGCTTCCTTCAACTCTTTCACAGTTGCTACACTGTAAGACCTGGCTTCGCAAAAGTTCTTGCTACATGCCAGAGAATTTTGTGCAGACGGAGACAAAGGGGTCCCCTCTGGACCTTAGAGGCTGACCCGGAGACCAGGAATCAAGAGTGTAGACAGCCTCACTGCAGCCTTCTAAGGGAAGCCTGCTGGTTGCTTTCCCTAATCCCTGCCCAGATGCTTAACTGGCTAGCCAGCGAGAGGAGCCCTCAGATGACCAAGGGAGAGGCCAAAGAACCTGCCCAAGCCGGAGTGGTAGCGCACGTCTTTAATCCCAGCAGTCCCTGTACTCAGGAGGCAGAGGCAGGAGGATCCATGTGAGTTCGAGGCCAGCCTGGACTACAAAGTGAGTCCACGACAGCCAAGGCTACACAGAGAAACCCTGTCTTGAAAAATAAAAAAACAAAAACAAAAAAAGACAGAAAGACAAAATGAAATTTGGCCAGGTATGGTGGTCGTGCCCTTGATCCCAGTCATTGGCCAGTAGAGGCATGGGGACCTCTTTTATTTCAAGGTCAGCCAGAGCTACATGGTTGAGACCCTGACTCAAAAAAAGAAAATAGAATTTTGGCTGGTGAAATGGCTTAGCAGTTACAGATGAGAAGGGGTCTTAATTAAGAGGCAGAGGCAGACAGATCTCTCTGAGTTCCAGGCTAGCATGGTCTACAAAGTGAGTTGAGGACATACAAGGCTACAGAAAGAAACCCTGTCTTGGGTGGGAAAAGGGGGGAGGGGTCCTTAAATTCTGAGAAACTGAAGTTACAGAAAGTTGTGAGATGCCATGTGGGTACTAAGAACCAAACCCAGGGGCTCTCTGAGAGCCACTGCCACTCTTAACCACAGAGCCATCTCTTTAGCCCTGTTAGAACATTTGGCATTTAATACCCAGACAGCCAGGCGTGGTGGCGCACACCTTTAATCCCAGTACTCGGGAGGCAGAGGCAGGTGGATCACTGTGAGTTCGAGGCCAGCCTGGTCTATAAAGTGAGTCCAGGACAGCCAAGGCTACACAGAGAGACCCTGTCTCGAAAAAGCGAAGAACAAACAAACAAAAACAAAACACAACCCAGACAGTTGCTTACCTGCCTAAGACTTAGTTCTTTCTTCTATGAAATTGAACACACCCACCTCACCCTCACAGAACTGTGCAAAGTATGACAAGTATAGAGGACATGGTGGTGACACATAGCAGAGAGTTGTCGGGTTTGAAGATAATCCAGTCGATAGTATTTAGAGGCCAGCCAGGAATGCATAGTGAGGCCCTGTCCCAACCAACCAACCAACCAACCAACCAACCAACCAGTCGTCAATGGTGTCTGGCAAACAGCACTCAATATGATGATGTCTTATATCAAGTCTGAATCCAGGGCGATGGTTCAGTGGATAAAGATGCTTGGCATCTAGACTAATTCAAGGCACAGGACCCTCTGACCTCCACACATGCGTCATGGCGCTCAGGCACGTGCAGCCACATACATTCATACACTAATAAAAAATAAATAAATAAACAAAGTTTAAAGTAGATCCTAAATCTGAGACAAATATCTCACTATGTGGCTCAGCTTTCCTTAAACATGATATTCTTGCTTCCGACTCTGCAGCACTGATTTAAACATGTGTGCCAAACTTTACAGCAGTTAGTGGGTTTTTTTTTTTTTTTTTTTTTTGCTTTTAAAAAAGATTTTTGTTTTCTTAAAAAAAAAAAAAAACCTGCAAAGTTGAAACAAACGTCTTAAAGTTTATTAATCTTCTTTCAAACGAAAGAAACAAGCTGAAGTGAAGTGAAATCAAGTGTCTTCTCTGAGGACTGAAGACTGTTCCCATGCCATCTGCCCTCACAGGGTCTGTCTCTGGGTTCACAGGCCGGCTAAGAGCCTCGGCGCTCTCAGAACCGGCACTCTTGGCAGCGTCGTTGTACCCATGGGATTTGCAGGACATGTTTGCAGTGTGTTTCTATTTTTAGGCACATCTGTAGATGCAGTTTGAGAAACACCAGCTCTCAGAAAACCAGAGCAATTGCCCCTAAAGCTGTAATCGCCGCGGCCTCCCTTCCACAGGCAGCCTCACCCTCCAGCAGACATGGAAGCACGGGCACTGTACAGCCCCAGCGGCTGGCCCACGTGCCTGACAGCCACGGTCTAACCGGCTGGCCCCTGCGCATTCTGAATCTGCCCACTTGTCATATCTTTCTCCACTGATAGGTTCTCCTTAGGGTCCCTTGAGGAAGGGCTCCCCGTCAGACCTGGCTCCAAGAGGGCAGGGCGGGCAGCTGGCTCCAGCATCCACTCCAGGGCTGGACAAAGGGGACTATTTCTTAAGAGACGGAAGCAGAGTTTCCTTTGTGTTGCCCACTTTTCCAACTGTCCTGTCTTGGGAGCACACGAACTAATTAGTGTTCTGGGCACAGCCTGGCTGCTTCAGGCAAGTTCTGGTCCAGCACTTGCTCCACGCTCAGACCAACAGTGCACGCATTTGAGTGATTCACGCAGCTGGCATAGTGATCACTGATAAACGAAAATCATGCGGGGGAAGGAGAAAGGTGCCGTTGGCAGAAAACAAAAACAAAATGTAACAGTTTGGCCAGATTGAGTGTCTGGGGCAGGAGTTCAAGAGGAGCCTGGCTACAGTGTGACACTCTCAATCTTCCCTTCAGATTTAAGAGCACTGACTTATGTTTCAGTAAAGTCTGTGCTGGTGGCTTAGGATGGTTGGTAGTAGTACACTGCCTATAATCCCAGCACTGAGTGTGCAGCCTGAGCTCACACAAAAAGACAGCAGAACCACAGGTTCTAGGATAGCCTGAGCTCAAACAGAAAGACAGTGGAACCACAGGTTCTAAGGATAGCCTGAGCTCACACAGAAAGACCCTGAGCAGAAAGAGGATGTGGATCAGCCACATGGACCTGCATGTCTGTAATCCCAATGTCTAGTGGGGGAAGACGAAGGAGAGTGTGTACTGGAGACGTGCTACATGACAAGAACCTGTCTCAACCCTAAGCCCCAAATAAATGAAAAGGGAAAGGGAAAAGAGGGTTATAATCACAGGGTTGCTGAACAAACGTTAGTTCTAAAACAAGTCTGCTTTTCAGTCAAAATTCTAACATGCCAGTCACGAACCACCACTCCAGGGGAAAAAAAAAAAAGCCCCTCCCCCCTCCCCCAAAAAAACCCCAACAGTGCCCTGTTTAGCACACTAGAGACTGAATGCTAAAATGTGGAGCTCTTGGTTTGACTTGTGTGCACCCAGTTCCGGAACTCACCCGCTTTGGGGGGAGATGATGCTCAAAGAAATACTATATTGGAACATCAAGCGGGGAGGAAGGGCTTGCCAGCTCTGGAATGGGAAAAGGCTGAAAGTGATGCTCACAACCTCAGAGACACCCACTTAGGTCTATATTCACTTGCTGGGGGCAATTTATCATTGGATAGGAGAGGTGGCTGACCACCAAGCCTGATGGCCTGAGCTGACTCTCTAGAACCCACACAGTGGAGAGCCACTCCTGTAAGTTGCCCTCTGACCTCCAGATGCACCATGGCCTAGGAGTGAAGGAGGCTCACCTTGTATCCCACCATTTGGAAGGATGAGAGGACAACTCAAGGTTATATTTGGCTGTAGAGTGTGGACTACCTGAAACCCTGTCTCAAACAGCAAAACCCCAACAGGTTAGTACACTTCTGTAATCCCAGCATGCAGGAAGCAGTGACAGGAGTTCTGGGTCACCCAAGAGCTAGAAAAGACGGCATGAATATACGTCCCTCTAAACACAGCAGAACAGAAAAGTTCTACTACTCCAAAAGTGAATCCTAAAAACTAGTGAATCCCCAGTTATGTGGGTACAGTGTGATTAGAGTGCCAACCACAGTTTCACCTACAAAATTAAGGCAGACAGGCATGCAAATGAGCATGCGTACCCACACCCCACCGTCCCCTAGTCCCCCGTAAGTTGTCATCGCTGGTTGGCTACCAACCTTCATGTTTTCATCTTCTGTAACTTGATGTATGTGAAAATGTTGGTGCCAGTACAACTCATGAAAGCATGCTGGGCTTCCCATCGCTTCAGGGACTTTCTAGGCAATTCTAAAAAACGGTAGTCAGGGTGGAATCTTAAAACTTTCATCCAATCAAGCCCTTGCCAAGGTTGAGTCCAAGCTTCCTCTTCCTAAATACTGTTCTGCCAGAACCTTTCCTTTGATGAGAAAAAGGCTCCAGTCTCGGGCATGGTGGCGCACACCTTTATCCCTGCACTTGGGAGGCAGAGGCAGGCAGATCGCTGTGAGTTCAAGGCCAGCCTGATCTACGAGGGGGAGTCCAGGACAGCCACAGCTAACACAGAGAAAGCGTGTAATGTGTGGATCTTTAACAAGATGTTATTCTGTCTTTAGGACTAACTGATTGTGTGTGTGTGTGTTTGCACGCACGAGCACACATTAAGCTTTCCTGTTAAATAACTTCAATAACATGATATATCTGACATGGGCATGGTGGCCCACACCTTTAATCCCAGCCCTGGAAGGAAAGGTCAGGGGTGATGACAGACAGGTATGTCCCTGAGTTCGAGGCCAGCCTGGTCTACAGAGCAGGTTCCAGGCCAGCCAGGCCTACAGAGAAACCTTGTCTTTAAAAACAACATGAAACGCCACCCCAGTCTGAGCTACACAGCCTCAGAAAGCAACAAAAGCCAGGTGGTGGCTTCAATGGCACACACCTTTAATCACCTCACTTGGAAGGCAGAGGCAGGCAGATCTGAGTTTAAAGGCAGCCTGGTCTACAAAGCGGTTCACAGACCTCTTAACAACAAGTGGTGGCATTTGGGAGGCCTAGGCAGGTAGATCTCCTCAGCTCAAGGCCAGCCTGAGCTTAAACAATCACGCTCTAGGCCAGTCAAGCTACACAGTGAGACCCTGTCTTTAAACAAGCAAGCAATCTGCTGGGCGGTGGTGGTGCACGCCTTTAATCCCAGCACTTGGGAGGCAGAGGCCATCGCATCTCAGGGCCAGCCTGGTCTACAGAGAGCCAAGGCTACATAGAGAGAAACCCTGTCTAGGGAGAAAACAAAGGAAAGGAAATCCCTCTGGTAAAGTCCATAATGGGTGAGGCAGGCACTTAGATACAATAAGACATTTCTTTTTGCCGTGTGTGTGTGTGTGTGTGTGTGTGTGTGTGTGTGTGTGTGTGTGTGACCTTTACTTGTTGAGCCGTTTAACTAGCTTGCAGCAGATCTGTGTAGTTCTGGCATTATTCATTCCACCAGCTACCTCAGTAGAAGGAACTGGCTGCTCTGACCCCACCTTTTCCCTGCCTGCAATTCAAGAGAGGTCTTCCATTCAATTTGTATACTTTATGATCACCTACTAAGTTATCTGAACTGAGTTGGTCTGGTACAAATGGAAATATAAAAGTTTAGATTTTTTTTTTTAATTTATAATAATATTGGGGGTGGGGATGTGACTTGGTTTGGTAGGGTGTTTGCTTCGCATAACTGAAGGCCAGAAAAATTAGGTTCGGTATGGCGTACTTGTAATCCCAATTTGACAGGTGGTGGGAAATCAGGGGCTCACGGTCACCCTGGCCTACATTAAAAAGTTCGAGGCCAGCCCGGGGCCACAAGAGACTCTTCGCAAAAACGGGAAAATATTCTGCCCAAACCCTAGTATTTGGGGAAACTGAGGTCCTGTAAGGTGATATAAACTTGTAAACTAGAGGCTGGAAGGACGGTTCAGCGTTTGAGAGCACTTGTTGCTCTTGCAGAGGCGTGGGTTGGGTTCCCAGCACCCACGTGGCAGCTCACCACCATCTGTAACTCAGTTCCAGGGGATCAATGCTCTCCCCTGATCTCCCAAACAGGAGGCAGGCATGTGGTGCACACATATACACATAGGAAGCCAAAATACATACACGGGAAGCAAAAGCTTAAAAAAACAAGAAAAACCCTAAACACCTATAAATTAAGGGTAGTCAGTCACAAAAAGAGAAAAACTGCAAGGATGTAAATGGAACGGAGGAAAACCCAGAACCTTCTCTGTCTTGGACGTACCGAGCTTGCCACAAGTTCTCCACTCTCCTCCTTTTCCTGAAGTCTTTAGCTTTGGTGCACTCTACCCCGTGACGTGTTTTATTTGTAGGAAAACACCCAAAAGTTACTTTTAAAAGGAAGTTTTCTGACTCCCAAATACTTAGCTCTAATCCAGAGCATCTTTGGCTAACCTCTGCCTCCCAAAATTCTCCCAAGCAGGCCACCTGAGTGATCAAACTTCTACTTCAGTAAAAACTTTTTAAAAACACAAACAGGAAAAAAAAACCACAGATGAGCCGGTCCCGGGCACACAAGGCCCTCAAAACTCCGCACCGCACAGCGCCGGTCCCGGCAGAGCCAAGTCTGCGTGGGAAATCTCGCCCACCGTAGCGGAGAGAAGTCACGAGGAGCGGCGAGCGCCCCGGGGCCGGCCGGTTCTGCCCGGGGCCAGGAAGGCCTCGCGCCAGCCCGGGGTGCACACCCAGGGCGCCGGGTTGGGCCCGCCTCCAGCCGGGCAGCGGGAACCACGGAGCGCCGTGGAACGGCCCGGGAGGGCGCCGCGCCCCCTAGCGGCGGGGCTCGCCCCACCCCGCTCCCCGCCGCTGCCGCCGGCCTCGCTCCCTCCGCAGCCTCCCGGGGCAGCGTCCCTCCGAGCGCCGACTCTCTCCGGCCTCCAGCTCCCCGCCCTCTCTGACACCCCAACACACGCCGCGCCGTACCCCCGCCGCAGGCCGGCTAGAACACCAGCGCCCCGGCGCCGCGCAGCTTCCCGGAGGGCCCCTGACCGCTCCATCGCGGGGCCCGGCGGGGGTGGAGAGCCGGCGCGCGGCGCGAGTGGGGCCGGCCTGGCGGCGGCGGCGCGGACCATTCCACCGCGCGTCCCCCCCCCCCCGCCCCGAACCCCACACACCAACCCTCCCCGGCCGCGGCGCGCGTGCTCCCGGAACGCCATGGAGTCGCGGCGTTCCGAGGGGGCACAAAGGGGCGCGCGGCACAATGGGCGCGGCGAGCCCGTGGGCGCCCGCTCCCTACAGCCGCGCGGAGGCGGAGGAGGAGGCGGCGGCCGCTCGCAGCCGGCCCCCGGGCGGGCCGCACTCACCTGGGACGAGAGTTGTTACTTTGCGGAGCGGGTCCGCGCCGAGTTCGGGCGCCACGTGCGGGGGGCGGGCGCGCGGGCCGCTGTGGGGGCCGAGCGCGCAGGGCCTGGCCGGGGCGGCCCCGCCGACTGGCTGGGGGCGGCGGGCGGGCGGGCGCCGTGTATTTTCCCCTCTTTGTGTGTGTCCGTGCGCTGCGCTCTCGCGTGACGTGACGGGACTCCGTGTGTCATTTCCGCACAAGGACACAGGAGCCCCCGCTGCAGTGGAACCTCAAGCCCTCCGCCCCCACCGCGCCGCCCCTCCCCCTCAGCGGGGCACACGCGGGACCGGCGGCGGCGGCACTCGGGCGTGAGCGACCGCGGCGGCGGGGGAGCTGGGGCGCGCTGCGGGGCGGGCGCGCTCGGCCTGCACCGTGCGGCTCCACGTGGGCCCGCGCCGGCTGCCGGGCGACAACGGCGGCCCGCACCCACGAGCAAGCGCCCCGCGGCATTCTCGGCTACGTGCTTTCCCGGCCGGAGCGTGGCTCCGATGCCTCTTTCTCTACTTTTTCTCTCTCTCCACCCCCCCTCGGGAGGAGGGAGGAGGACGGCGCAGCGCGGCGTGTCTTCTCAGCCCGCGCCTCCCGCGTTCGGGGCGCTCGGAGGTGGCGCTGTACCCTCGCGTTGTGCGGGGCACAAAGACTTCGGGGTGCGTTGTCGTTGTCCCCCCCACCCACCCATGCGGATTGCGGGGGACGCTAGAAAGCGACCCCGGCTCTGGGGCTCGCTGGCGCTGGCCACTCCCCCGGCAGGGTGGCCGCCCTCTCCGGTAAAGCCCAAGTTTTGCAGTTTGAGGCTGTGGAGCAAAGCACGCGCTCGCGGACCCTCACGCCAGAAACTCGGACCCACGGGGCGTCTGCGCTCTGCGCGGAAAATGGGAAAACTCCATTCGCCAACTCAGTAAAGACAGGACTGCAGAATCCAAGTTAATAAATATGAAACCTACCCCTCGCGTTTTTCCCAACTTACAGGGACTTGGGGTGGCGTGGGGGGGAGGGGTGAGAGAAAAGCCCAAGTCAACATTTAAGCCGCGTGCGTAGTTTTGATAAACAACGAGGACGTATTTTTTTTTTAATCCTTTAATTTGCCGATGGAAAAAATGTATAAAAAGAAAAATGCAAATTACCCCATCTGCTGCCCACAGCTGACTGGCTGCGAGAGAGGACCATGTGGCCGGGGCCGGCGCGGTCAGTGAATAGGTAGAATAGATTTTAAAACGACGCACATGCTGCCTCCTAGCTGCCCAGTCGCCGCGAGGGATGGTATTAACGTGTAGGCGAGGATTACCGTGTCTTCCAGACCACACCAATTGGGAATTTAATCATTACTCAAGTACCGCCCCTTCTGGTTTGAAATCTAATGGCACAGAGTTCAGTAGTCGAAGACCTTTCAGGAACTGTGGAACGTTCGGGATCTGTGTTTGGGTTGCGGACGTGGAGAAGCCAGTACTAATTGCTATGCAAAATTAGTTAGCAGCTCGGAGGAAGGAGGCTAGCGACCTAGGGGTGCTTTTATAAGAGAATCTATACGTGCCCAGTGTCATTCAAAACAGGATGATGAGAAGAATGGGCCCGAGATAGCAGCCCTTCAAATTCAAAAGGCATGGGTTGTCCTATCTACATTTAAAATGGGCGGGGGGGAGGGGGAAGGGGAGGAAGGAGGGGGAATGGTTAATTTATACATTCCCAGGAGACAAAGTGGAAGCACTTGGATTTCTTTAGGGAACTTGGCTTTTGCACTTGTGCATTAAATAACACGTATGATACTGTACTTTGCTTGACTGTGTTAACAGATGCAGCAGTTTTATTCTCACCTTCAATTTAATGTGACAGTTATAATTAGAATTGTAAAAGGAGACGTTGCATTTCATTAGTTCAGTTTTCTAGGATTTCCCAAAAGAGTCAGTAACAGCTGAAAGTACCATTTAAGCTCTTTTTGCATTTAAACCACTTTACTCTTTCGCTTTAAGAATGTAAAATGACCATGTTCAGTTTTTAGGAAGAAAACAATATTCTGTATTGTGACCGGATACATCTTCAGCCAATCGTTCACACCAAGAACGCTGGTATCTAAGAATTCAATAGGAATCTTGGCTTCTTTGTTCATAATGTTGGGAACCTAAGTTTTTGTGAAATACAAGGGGGTTTTTGGTTGTTTTGTTTTGTTTTTAAGTAAATAGCATTCAAAGGAAATGACCATCCCTAATTGGCAAATCGAAATTCAAAATACATTGTCAATGACTCTGCAACTGTGAGTTGTTTGTTCCAGATAAATTATTAGCAGAATTGTCATGGTGGTGCACACCTGTCTCCCAGCACTTTGGGGTTTTTTGTTTGTTTGTTTGTTTGTTTGTTTTTGAGACAAGGTCTCTTTGTGTAGTCTTGGCAGTTCTGGACTCCCTTTGTAGACCAGGCTGGCCTCGAACTCACAGCGATCTGCCTGCCTCTGCCTCCCGAGTGCTGGGATTAAAGGCATGCGCCACCACGCCGGCTCCTTATCTGTTTTTTGGTTTTTTGTTTTTGTTTTGCTCCCAGCACTTTGAAGACAGAGGTGCTAGGGTTGATCTTTAGGGAGTACCAGGCCAACCTTTTACTACCTGGTGAGATCTTGTCTCCCAAGCAAAAAGTGATGTTTTTAAAGGGGGTGTGAAATTAACAGAATATGATTCATTACCAGAAACTCATTTCCAGATAGAATTTAGTGTGCCTGCATAGTGTCCATTACTATCTACAAAAGCTTCATGTTTTTTAACGAGCATTTTGTGTTTTGTTTGTTTCTTCCAGACAGGATTTCCTTGTGTAGCCTTAGCTGTCCTGAACTTGCTTTGTAGACCAGGCTGTCCTGGAATTTTTTTTTTTTTTTTTTCAAATTCATGTATATACCAGGTGTATGTGTGGGTGCCTGAGGTGGAAAAAAAAAAAAAAAAAGCTGGATTTACAGGTAGCTTTAAACTACTGAACGTAGGAGCTAGAAGTGAACTCTGGTCCTCTGGAAGAATAGAAAAGGCCACCAAGCCCCAAACCATCTTTCCAGTCTGTGTGCTCTGGTAAACAAATCCGACCAGGGCGTAGTGGTGCACACCTTTAATCCTAGCAGTCAGGAGATAGTCAGGTGGATCTCAGAGAGTTTGAGGCCAGCCAAGTGCTATCTAGACTCCGATTCAATAAACAAATGGGTCTGGGTGAGATATAGAAAGCTTGTGATCCACTTGGGATGTGGAAGCAGGAGAAGCCAGTGTTCAAGGTCGTCCCTCCTAGATGCAATTTAGCTCAGCCTGGGCTACATAAAACCCTGTCTTTAAAAAAAATTTTTTTTAAAGGTATTGAGATATATGTATGTATGTATGTATGTGTGTGTGTGTATGTATGTATGTATGTATTTAAATCCTGTGCCAGGAATGGTGGTGCTCACCTTTAATGCCAGCACTCGGGAGGCAGGTGGATCACTGTGAGTTCAAGGGTCTACAAAGCAAGTCAGGACAGCCAAGGCTATCAGAGAAACCGTGCCTCAAAAAACAAAACAAAAACCCAAATCCCTCCTCCCCCAAAAAAGTTAATAAAAGGATTCTTCTGAAAATTCTGCTTCTAGACAGAGTAGTGGTTAGTGGGCAAATGTGAGTGAACATGGCAGAAGGTGAAAGCAATGGGATATCAAAAGCAGAAACTCTGAGCTGTTCCAGACGATTCTGCCTATAATCCTAGGGTTTTTTTGGTTTTTCGGTTTTTCGAGTCAGAGTTGCTCTGTTTAGCCCTGGCTGTCCTGGAACTCTCTGTAGACCGGACTGGCCTGAAACTCACAGATCCATCTGCCTCTGCCTCCCTGAGTGTTGGGGTTAAAGACAGGCGTGTGCCACCATGCCCGGCTAGTACACACTTTTAATCTCAACACTTGGGAGGCAAAGGCAGGCAGATCTCTGAGTTCAAGGCCAGCCTGATCTACAGGGAATTCCAGGCCAGCCAGGGCTACACAGAGAAACTCTGTTTCAAAAACTAAAACCCCAAAATATTAAAAATAAAATAAAACCCAGTCCTGCATTTAATCCCAGCATTCCAAGATAGGGAAAGTAAGATTTGATTTGAATGCAGCCTGGGCCACATTCATAGTCAGGCCAGCTTGCTTTGAAAGCTGGGAAGAAAAAGTGAAAAGTAGAACCGGGCTTGGTGGCGCACGCCTTTAACCCCAGCACTCGGGATGCAGAGGCAGGTGGATTGCTGTGACCTCGAGGGCAGCCTGGTCTACAAAGCAAGTTCAGGATAGCTAAGGCTACACGGAGAAACCTTGTCTTGAAAAGCCAAAAAAAGAAAAGTGAAAAGTAAAAAGGACTTCCTGTTTCTGGCAGATCTGCTTGCTTTGGGAGGGAAAAGATTTTATATGTGTTTTAGCTGGATCCACGTACAAGAGCATGCAGTGCCCACATATGCCAGAAGAGGGCGTTAGAGTCACCTGCAACTGGCGTTACAAAAGGTGGTGAACTGCCTTGAGAGTGCTGAGCCATTTCTCTGGCTGCTTTCCCGGTTTTTTGGTTTTTTCTTTTCTTTTCTTTTCTTTCTTTCTTTCTTTCTTTTTTTTTTTTGAGACAAGGTCTCTCTGTGTAGTCTTGGCCGTTCTGGACTCCCTTTGTAGACCAGGCTGGCCTCGAACTCACAGCGATCCACCTGCCTCTGCCTCCCGAGTGCTGGGATTAAAGGCGTGCGCCACCACGCCCGGCTGCTTCCCCGGTTTTTTGTTTGTTTATTTGTTTATTTGTTTTTGTTTTTGAGACAGGGTCTCAGTGACTGGCCTGGAATTGTAACCCGGGCTGTCCCAGCTTCAGGAATGCTAGGAAAAGAGCTATAGACCACCATACCTGAGGATTTAAAATATTTTATCTGGAAAGCTTTTGTTGTTAGATGTTTGTTTTGAGAGGGAGCCTCGCTAGCCACATTCTTCTACCTTAACCTTCTGATCCTCCTGCCTCTTCCTCCCTAACCTGACATTACAAGCCTGTGTCACCACACCTGGTTTAGGAAAAGTTATCTTCCCAATCCCTGTCCCCGTCCCCACCTTGGTCCTGTGGCTCTAACCCAGGCGTGGGTACATGCTGAGGAGACTGTACCCCTCGTTTTACCTGAGTAACTACTGCAAGGGGAAAATTGCTTCCTTGGCCATGTAAAACATTACATAAAACATCAGATGGAAAAAAAACAAAACGAGGCAGCAAAGTGTGGTGGTACACACCTGTAATCCCAGCACTCGGAAGGCAGAGGCAGGCAGGAGTCTGGAACAGCCAAGGCTACACTGAGAAAAATGAAAACAAAAAAAGGAAGCTTACACAGCATTTAATGAAGAACAAGATATAGATACATATATATATACATAATAATTGCACACATTAGGTTTCAGATAGCTTTAACTGTTATTCTAGGTTTTGGATTTTTTGGGGTTTTTTTGGTTTGTTTGTTGTGTGGTTGGATTTGTTTTTGTTGTTGTTTTTCTTTTTTTCTTTTTTTTTCTTTTTTTTTTTTTTTTTTTTTTGGTTTTTCGAGAGACAGGGTTTCTCTGTGAAACCATTTGTTTTTCAAGACAGGGTTTCTCTGTATAACTCTAGCTGTCCTGGACTCACTTTATAGACCAGGCTGACCTTGAACTCACAGATCAGCCTGCCTCTGCCTCCCCGAGTGCTGAGATTACAAATGTGCCCCCAACGTACCCCTACTCTTATTCTAGGTTTTTTTGTTTGTTTTGTTTTGTTTTTTGTTTTTGTTTTTTTGAGACAGGGTTTCTCTGTGTAGTCTTGGCTGTCCTAGACTCACTTTGTAGACCAGGCTGGCCTCGAACTCACAGCGATCCACCTACCTCTGCCTCCCGAGTGCTGGGATTAAAGGCGCGCGCCACCACGCCCGGCTCTATTCTAGGTTTTTAAAAAAAAAAAAAAGACTTATTTATGTATCTGAATGCTCTATCTGAATGTGTACCTGCACATCTGAAGAGGGCATCAGATCCCAGTATAGATAGCTGTGAGCTACCATGTTTGCTGGGAGTTGAACTCAGGACCTCCGGAAAAGCAGAAAGAGTTCTTAACCCCTGAGCCATCTCTCCAGCCCCTTATTCTAGGTTTTTTGGTTTGGTTTGGTTTATTCTGGTCTGGTTTTTTGAGACAGTGCTTCTCTGTATAGTCTTGGCTATCCTGGACTTGCTTTGTAGATCAGGCTGACCTCAGACTCAAAGAAATCTACCTGCCCCCGCCTCCACCTTCCAAGTGCTGGTATTAAAGGTGTGCGCCATGACTGCCTGGCCTAAACTAGATTTTTTGTTGTGTTTTGTTTTTGTTTTTCGAGACAGGGTTTCCCTGTGTAGCCTTGGCTGTCCTGGACTCGCTTTATAGACCAGGCTGGCCTCGAACTCACATCGATCCGCCTGCCTCTGCCTCCCGACTAAACTAGATTTTTAACCATTGCTAAAATGTATTCCTAATTGCCAAGACAGTATTCAGTGGAACTTCTTTTTCTTTTTGTAGTTAAGTCTTAAAACAATGAAATAGATCTTACTGTTCTTTATGAAAATTTTCTACTTTATTTCTTGCCTGCTGGATGTATAATTATACCATTCTCTAAGTCAAACAGACGTAACTGGCAGGTCCGGGTTCTGTGAGTACTTTCAATGGGGGAAGGGGCACAAGGCTGTATTAACTTTATTTAAAAAGACATACCTTAAGACTTAGCCCCTCCCAGCACTTGGAAGGCAGAGGCAGGAGGATCCTTGTTGAGGCCAGCCTGGTCTACAAGGTCCAGGACAGCCAGGACTACACAGAGAAACTCTGTCTCAAAAAGCAAAACAAAACAAAACAAAAGACATAGCCCCACTGTGTTAAGAGGTGGGGAAAGAAAAAAAAAAGAGGAGAGTGGAAAAGTCAGCCGGGCATGGAGGGATTAAAGGCGTGCACCACCACACCTGGCTTTGCTTTTCATTTTCAAGTTTCTCTGTGTACCTTGGCTGTCCTGGACCAGGCTGGCCTCGAACTCACAGCGATCCGCCCTCCTCTGCCTCCCGAGTGCTGGCATTAAAGGTGTTGTGTGCCACACTGTGCTGGACAAGGAATCATTCTTTAGTGGGATGATGAAACAAATATTATGACAGACACTTTCATGATAAATATAAAATAATAAGATATAAGGCAATAAGATACCAGGCAGCAGAGATGTTATAGAAAAGTTTATTAAATGAGCATGGAGGCTGGGCGGTGGTGGCGCACGGCTTTAATCCCAGCACTCGGGAGGCCAGCCTGGTCTACAAAGTGAGTCTAGGACAGCCAGGGCTACACAGAGAGACCCTGTCTCGAAAAACCAAAAAAAAAAAAAATAATAATAATAATAATAAATAAATAAATAAATAAATCAGCATGGGTGAGATGGGAAGGAGGGGTACCCCAGACAGCGACAGAGGAAGAAGAGTAAGGGGGGGGGGTTAGGGCCACGCCCTGTGGCAGGTAAGCAATGACATCACAGGTAGGCAGACTGAAGCCAAATCCTAACAGACACATCATTACTTAATGGTGGAAAACATAAGGTGGGCTTTGGGTTTTGGTGGCAGGAATGCAACCCAGTGTTACCTGGGAGACTGGGGTCCCCTCTGGGCTTCTTAGTCTCATTAATAAAATAATTTAAAAAGATGCAGTTTGGTGTGGTGGCACACACTTTAATCCCAGACACAGAGACAGGTGCATCTCTATGAGTTGGAGACCAGCCTAGTCTACATAGTAAGTTCTAAGACAGTGCTACAGTAGAGAGAGCCTGTCTGAAGAAGAAGAAGAAGAAGAAGAAGAAGAAGAAGAAGAAGAAGAAGAAGAAGAAGAAGAAGAAGAAGAAGAAGAAAGAAGAAGCTGGGCGTAGTGGTGCATGCCTTTAATCCCAGCATTCAGGAGGCAGAGACAGGCGGATCAATGTGAGCTCGAGGCCGGGCTGGTTTATAAAGTGAGTCCAGAAACCCTGTCTTGGGGGAAAAACAAAACAAAACACTCAAAACCAAACCAAAACAAAAAAACTTAAATGAAAGCTCAAGCACAATTTCATTACAGTTTAAGAGAAAAACATCAGGGTGGAAAGATGGCTCAGAGAGGTTAAGAGCACGGTCTGCTTTTCCAGAGGTCTGGAGTTCAATTCCCAGCAACCACATGGTGGCTCAAAGCCATCTACAATGTGATCTAATGCCCTCTTCTGGCCTGCAGGCATACTTGCAGGCAGAACACTGTATATATAATAAGTAAATAAAAATATTTTTTAAAAAATTCTAAAAGAGACAGACAGACAGACATCCATCAGGGCAGGAGAGAGAGAGACAGAGAGAGAGAGAGAGAGAGAGAGAGAGAGAGAGAGAGAGAGAGAGAAAGAGAGAGAGAGAAAGCTATAAATTTCAGCAGAAGTCTAGAAAGGAGAAAAGAGGCAGGAAATCCATGACAGACACACAGCCATGAGAAAGAAAAAAGCCCAAAGTATCAGAAAATGTAAACTTGTTGACAGGAAGAGGAAAAGCTGCACCTTTCTGAGTCAGGATCATGAACCTCACGGCAGGAATTCTGGGAAGGAAAAGTACAGTTTCTCATTAAGAAATAATTATTTGCTGGGCAGTGGTGGTGCGAGCCTTTTTCATACCAGCACTAGGAGGCAGAGGCCAGTGACTATCTGTCTCAAAAAAGGAAGGAAGAAAAAAAGAAAACGTATTCCACCTACCTTAGCATGGCTTAAGGCAAGCCTGTAGGGGCCATGCCTCCTACCAGGGAGTTGGTCCCTGGGCCAGGTTGATTGACCTACCCGACTGGAATGTTAGGTCTCCACCCAGGCCAGAAATTCTAGTCTCTTGACCAGGAGTGTTCCTTTAATGCCCTCTGTTGCTATTAGAAACCAGGACTTTGTACATGGTAAGCACATGGTCTCTGGGACACCAGGACTTTGAACATGGTAAGCACATG
>OU015750.1:66780769-66806148 GCA_907169655.1 Acomys percivali
GCACATGGTCTCTGGGACACCAGGACTTTGAACATGGTAAGCACATGCTCCCACAAAATGAGATTAGGAAAGAAAAGCTACAACTCCACCTGGGCACTTCGTCTATAAGTAGAAGTTTTTGCTGACTTACAAGTCTGAGATTTTAAGCACTAACACAGCTCTTACGCTCTGATTTTAATTGATACCTCGTTAGCACACTAGGATGCTTCAAGGTAGCAGAATAAACACAGCTACAGTCCCGCTCAGTTTCAAGCCCTTGAGAAAACAAGTGCCAATCTGAAGTGGAACTCATTCTAAGCCGAGAGTGCTGCCTGGAGGCACTATAGCCACCGAGGCCCCTGTGCCCACGGGATGCCCAAGGGCCTGCAGGCAGCCTCCCCTATACTGATCACATAGCTGCAGAGACAGGCAAGCAGGAGCCAAGGACTAGGGCTCCCTTGCCAATCAAACCCTCTTAAAAAGAGAAAAAGTAATAGGAGACATGTCTAAGTTGATTGATAGGATTTTGTTGAGGCATTCTTGCTGGCTGCACTGGCATCATGGAATTTGCTTTGTACCCAAAGCTGCCCTCAAATTCAAGGCACCTACTATAGGCTCCCAAAGACTGAGACGGTAGGTGTGTGTCACCGTGCCTGACTGAAGGGAAACATGTTTTTTTCCTTTGGTTGGTTGATTTTTGTTTGTTTGGGTCCGCATCCCCCCACTCCCCCAGCCCCCACAGCAGCCCAAAACAGAGTTTCTCTGTGTAGCCTAGGCTACACCTGCCTCCGCCTCCCAAGTGCTGGGATTAAAGGCGTGCACCACCATGCCTGGCTTAGTTTATTTTTTGGTTTTGGTTTTTCTTTTTTTCATTTTTTTTTCTTTCTTTTTTTCTTTTTTCTTTTTTTTCTTTTTTTGTTTTGTTTTGTTTTTTCGAGACTGCCTCCCGAGTGCTGGGATTAAAGGTGTGTGCCACCACGCCCTGCTTCTTTCTTTCTTTCTTTTAAGATTTATTTATTTGTACAGTAATCTGCCTGCATGTGTGCCTGCATGTCAGAAGAGGGCACCAGATTTCATTCTAGATGGTTGTGAGCCACCATGTGGTTGCTGGGAACTGAACTCAGGACCTTTGGAAGAACAGACAGTGCTCTTAACCTCTGAGCCATCTCTCCAGCCCCTGATATCCAATTTCTTTTCTTTTCTTTTTTTGGTATTTTGAGACAGGGTTTCCCTGTATAGCCTTAGCTGTCCTGGACTCGATTTGTAGACCAGGCTGGCCTTGAACTCACAGCGCTCCGCCTACCTCTGCCTCCTGAGTGCTGGGATTAAAGGCGTGCGCCACCTACACCCAGCTGATATCCAATTTCATACAGATAAAAGAATAAGAAATTCCTAGCCGGGCGTGGTGGCGCATGCCTGTAATCCCAGCACTTGGGAGGCAGAGGCAGGCGGATCACTGTGAGTTCGAGGCCAGCCTGGTCTACAAAGTGAGTGCAGGACAGCCAAGGCTAACACAGAGAGACCTTGTCTCGAAAAACCAAAAAAACAAAAACAAAAACAAAAGAAATTCCTTTAGAGAGCTAGGGAGACAGCTCAGTAGTTAAGGACACTTGTTCTTACAAAGGACTTGAGTTTAATTCCTTCCCAGCATTCACATGGTGGCTTACAACCATCTGAAATTCCAGTTTAGAGGGATCTGATGTTCTCTTCTGGCCTCCCTGGGCTCTGCACACATATGGTGTACACACATGTGCGTGTGCACACACACACACACAAGATGTACACACACAAAGGCAGAACACTCATACAGATAATATAAGAAAATAGAAAAAAAAATCTTTTTTTTAAAAGAGAGAAAAAACCCACTCTAGCAGTGAAAATACAAAAATTCACATGACCAGCTTTATTCAGTACGCCGATTACGGGTTTTTTTTGGGGGGTGGGCGGGGGTGTCTCACTGTGTAATCTGGGCTTGTCTGGAGCTCACAAGGAAGCGAAGGATGGCCTCTACACCTCTCAGCCTTCCGAGGGCTGGGATTACAAGTAGACCAGTAGACCACCACGTCAAATGCTCACTCTGCCCACTGTTAGAATCTCAAGTGAGCCCATAAGGCAATGGTCCCCAAACCGCATCCCAATGTCCATTCTTCTCAGCCTCCTATAAGGAAGGAAGCAAGCATCCTGCCATCCTTCCAGCATCCTCTGCTGATGTGCACCTGGGACCTCGGGGTAAGCAACCTGGCCAGGAGAAGGCACAGTTTGTGGGGATGTGATGCAAAGGCGGAAACATGGTGTTTGTGAGCTCCTTCCTGTTTGCTCCGCTCAGCCTGGAGACTTCTAGGAGGGAGCCCCTTTCGGCTGCCCTGCCTCAGGTTTCTGCAGAGCTATCTGCCATTCTGCCCTGCCCCGTAGGCAGCAGCTCTTTGGGGCCAAAGGAGGGACACTGTCACTTCTTTGCTGTTACCAGCCCCCAGATGCCCTCTTGCCAACACCAGTGTTGGCCTCTGCGGTTCCCGGCCTTCACCCTTCCTGCATCCTTCATCCTCCTGCTCTTCGGTTCCCTCCAGGCCTTCTCCTACAGGCCGTGTTTTGCAAATCTGTATTAGGACTCCTTTTTTTTCCCACAATCCAAGGAATCATAACTCATAGTTCTAGATCCAAATAGAAAGGGCCGTCTGGTAGAGCCGCGTACATGTGGCTGGTGTTTCCTGAGTTCCCGTCACAGGTACTGTTGCTTTCCTGGGATGACGGTTTCTGTCCTTTGAAGTTTGTCATGAATTTCCTGGGTCTGATAGTTACAACATGACTTGACATGATGGTGACCCTCAAGCAGCTAGGAAAGACTTTATCTTTCTCTCCCTTTCCACTGTCCCAGGTGCTAGTGCTGGAACTCGGGGCTCCCACTGTGCTCAGCAAGCGCGCTACCACCAAATGCGTCTCCATTTATAGATAAAAGTACTGTAGGTCAGGGGTCTAGAATTTCCCCCATTCTACCAACCATAAGGAAGTATTAGGAAGAAAAACCCAATCCGTCTATCTTGGTCATTCTATTGCTAGGAAGAGACACCATGACCAAGGAAAGTCTTATAAATGAAGGCATTTAATAGGGGCTTGCTTATGGTGTCAGAAGTTTAGTTCACCTATCACCAGGGAGGGAAGCATGGTGGCGTGCAGGCAGACACTGAGGCAGAAGCTGCAAACTACAGACAGACAGACAGACACAGAGAGACTCTAGGTGTGCTTGGGTTTCTGAACCCTCAAAGCCCACCCCTAGGGACATACTTCCTGCCACAAGGCCACACTTCGTAAGCCTTCTCTAACCCTTTCAAATATTGCCACCTCTTGGAGACTGAGCATTAAATTATATGAGCCTATGGGAGCAGTTCATATTCAGATGACCACACCGGCCAATTCATGGCGTATTTCATCTTGTCTCATATTATATGTATATAACAACAGCTGGGCATGGTTCCCAGCACTCAGGAGGCTGAGGCAGAACTGAGCTGAATAGTAAGACCTAATCTTACAAAACCAACAAAATTACCCATACACACACCATTCACTTTTACTAATATGGAACCATATTGTCTTGATTTTATTGTGGGCAATTTCTAGATTCAATTGTAGATTTTCTTTCTTTCTTTTTTTTTTTTCAAGATAGCATTTCTCTGTGTAGCCTTGGCTGCCCTAGACTCACTTTGTAGACCAGGCTGGCCTCGAACTGACAGCGATCCACCTGCCTTTGCCTCCAGAGTGCTGGGATTAAAGGCATGCACCACCGTGCCTGGCCTAGATTTTCTCTTCTTTATTACTGTATCATCAGGAATTTAAAACACTGAGCCAAAGGTGGGGGGGACACATTCCTTTAATCATAGCACTAAGGAGGCAGAGGCAGGCATAACTCTATGAGTTTTGAGGCCAGCCTGGTCTACAAAGTAAGTTCCAGGACAGCCAGAGAGGACTACACAGAGAAACCCTGTCTCAGAAAAGCAAAGAAATGCGAGGCACACGCCTTTATTCCTAGCACTCAGGAGGTAGAGGTAGGTGGATCTCTGTGAGTTCGAGGCCAGCCTGGTCTACAAAGTGAGTCCAGAACAGCCAAGGCTACACAGAGAAACCCTGTCTCAAAAAACCGGAAAAAAAAAAAAAGCAAACAAAGAGCAACGCACCAGGCCTGGTGGTACACATTTGGAATCTCAATATGAGGGAGGCTAAAGGCGGGAGGACTGATGCAAGTGGGAGGCCAGCTTGGCTTACATAGTGAACTCCAGGCTAGCTTGGTCTATGGAGAGAAATCCTGTGGAGTCTGAAAGGGCTAAAAGCTATAAAAACCCTTGCACTCTGGGAAACACCTTTATTTCATCACTTTCTTCGGTCAAGGAAGAGATAGATGCCAGGCTCAATGTGATCCTGATTTGAGTGGTCAGGAGTGGGGCAAGATGAAATTCCTTCAGACCGATGGCTTGGCTGCCCTGCTCACCTCTGTGATCAGCCCTGAGCAGGGAGAATTCATGCCTTTCAGAGTCAGTGTGAGTTTGAAGGAAACAGGCCATGGGATTCCAGCAATCCACGTTTGTCTGCTAGTGCCCTCAATATTCTACATTTGAAAATTTTTAAATTTGGCTGGGTGGTGGTGGCAGCACACACATTTAATTCCACTACTTAGGAGGCAGAGGCAGGCCAATCTCTGAGTTTGAGGCCAGCCTGGTCTATAGAGTGCTTTTCAGGACAGCCTGGGCTACACAGAGAAACTCTGTCTTGAAAAAGAAAAAAGAAAACCTTTTTAAAGGTTTATTTATTCTATTGTATGAGTGTTTTGCATGTTGTACATATGTCCCATGTTGGTGTGTGGTACCCAAAGAGGTCAGAAGGTGGTGGCAGATCCCCTAGAGCTGTAGTCATGTATGGATGGCTGTGGGCTACCTCCAGGGTTCTAGAAGCTGAACCTGGGTCTTCTGAAAGCTGCAAGTGCTCTCAAGTCCTGAGGCATCTATCTCTTCAGCACCTGTATTTGAAAACATGTAAAGTGTCAGGTTCTTTTCCTCCAGAGATTTATTTATTTATTTATTTATTTATTTGTTTTTGAGATAGCTGGCCTCGAACTTACAGAGAGCTACCTGCCTCTGACTCCTGAGTGCTGCCATAAAAGGTGTGCACCACCATAACCAGCTCTGTGACCATTCTGATTTTCAGTAAATTAACACTATCCTTGTGCAAAATGTACAAAGTGCACTTGGCAACAGGCAGGTAAATAAATGATTGTAGTTACTATGGGGTCTCCAGTCTAGGCTACAGTGTGTGGACCAGCTGTTCCAGCACTGCGTTCTCATCACTGGGAGTGACAGTTTGGCTCCTATCAGTTATAGAGAGAGGTGAGTGAGACCACTTATCACCTAAATATAGGGCTGAGCACACCTGTCTTGGCAGGAGAGCTTTTTTGGATGATGGCCTTGCCAGTTTTCATTTGACAAAAGCTTTCAAAATTAACTCTTTGTAGGCTTCTGAGTCTTTAGGGAATGAAGCCAGGATAGGCAAGAGATCATTTTGGACTTTCAGGAGGACTAGCCCTGCAAGCAGAGACGTAAAGCCAGTGGCGTCAGAGGGAGCAATGAGTCGAGGTGAGCAAGAAGCTAGACCAGATCTTGGAGACTTCATGGAGGCAGGGTGGGGGGTTCAGGGCCCAGAGCAGGACTGTCCCCGAGAAGGATGAGGAAACTGTGGGCTGCAGCCGAGGCAGGAAACTGGGTAATACTGAAGTACTGTGATTCAGTCTTTTGTGTAGCTGGAGCATAGGGCAAGGCAGAAGGACACACAACAGGTAAGCCAGCCAAGACAACGGGGAGCAGGGCTTCCAATCTGTGCCATGAAGCTTCCAACAGGCGACAGCCATCATGGTGCTTGACTATGTCATGAAAGACAGATGTAGCCAGGACTGCCATGAGCAAAGGTGTGCGAGAGACACCTTGATCCCTGGGGCGACCCAGATCTCTGTTTCTGCCACTGTCGGTGGCGCTGGTCTCTCAGACTATGTGTCCAGACTAGGAGATGCTGGGAAGAGTGCAGGGCCAAGAAAGACATCCAGGAACCGACCACTGACCTTTACAACCTTGTGTCTCCATGCAGCTTCCAAGAAGCATGGACATCTTGGTTTTATTTTGAGACACTGTGTTGGCACATATCCTAGGTTGGCCTCGAACTTATGACCCTCTTGAAAAAGTGGTAACATTTATGGAATCTTTTTGCCTTCACATGCCCTTTCCTTTTGTTTTCTCTCATCTCTTTCTCTGTGTGTCTGGTATTTGAGGAGGGGTCTCGTGTAGCCCAGACTGGTCTTGAGCTCATTACATAGCCAATGATAGCCCTGGAATCCTGATTTCTCCAGCCTCCACAGTAATTGCAGGTGTGTCACATCATACCTTTATAATAAAGGTTTCTTAGAGCTAACTAAACACCTAGAGTCATCAAGAGCTCATTTAAAAGTCTCGTTAGGGAGCCAGGTAGTGGTGGCACACACCTTTAACCCCAGCACTTGGGAGGCAGAGGCAGGCAGATCGCTGTTAGTTCAAGGCCAGCCTGTTCTACAGAGCGAGTTCCAGGACAGCCAGAGCTGTTACACGGAGAAACTCTGTCTTGGAAAACAAAACTAAACAAGTCTTGTTAGCTGGGTGGTGGTGCCTGACAGCTTCATTCTCAGCACTCAGGAGGCAGATGTACCAGCAGGGTGTACAGCCAGGGCTATACAGAGAAAGCCTGTCTCAGGCAGGTGGGGATGGGAGGCGAGGGAAGGCATGAATCTTGTTATGTTGTGAGCATCACAGGGACCTTTAGTAACCACATTAAAGCCGAATGATTCCATGCTCATAACAAACAAACTTGGGTGCTGAAGAGAGGGCTCAGGGGCCAAGAACACATTATCCTTACGAGGATCTGAGTCCAATTCCCAGCGTTCACACGGTTGCTCACAGCCATCAGTGGCTCCAATTTCAGGGGCCCTGACATTTTCTTCTGGCCTCTGCTCACACCAGGCATGAATGTGGCACACATACATATGTGCAGAAGAAACACGCATACACATAAAACAAAGTAACTATTTAAAAAACAAAACAAGCTGGGCATAGTGGCACATGCCTTTAATCCCACCACTCAGGAGGCAGAGGCAGGCGTATCTCTGTGAGTTCGAGGCCAGCCTGGTCTACAAAGTGAGTCCAGGACAGCGAAGGCTACACAGAGAAACTCTGTCTCAAAAAACAATAAATAAATAAGTAGATAAATAGATAAACAAATAAACAAACTTTAACTTTAGGGACTGGGGTGAGGGCTCAGTGGCTAAAGAGCTTGCTGTATAAACATGAGGCTGGAGTTCTGGTCCTCCAAACCCAGAATGCCAGAAGGTCTGGTGGCTCATGTGTCATGTCAGCCTCCAAAAGCACACAGAGGGGATCCTCAGAGCGAGCTGGCTAATAAGCCGATCCATGTCACCGAGTTCAGGGTTTGACTGAGAGAACCCGCCTCTGGGAATAAGAAGAGCCGCCGAGGAGGTGTGCAGACTTCAACCTTGGGCCTCCTCCACGTGCACACGCATGCTCACTCACGTTCACACATACACGCTCACTCACTCTCGATGTAATTTTAGTTATAATGAAGAATTAGCAACTAGGTCCTGTTCTCTGCCTAGCTTCTGTTGAACAGAGGATAAATACAAAGGCTGGAGATGGGAATTAAAGGGCTGGGTTTCCAATGGGGAGCAAGCGCTTGGATTTGAGCTGCAGCCAGGAAAGCAGAGGAAATGCATGTGAACTGCTGAAAGAAAAGAGATCCTCACTGCACCCCGCAACCCCCCCCCCCCCCACTCCCCACAGAGCAGCTGAGCTTCCGAATTTGCCCAACTACCTGGGACATTCTGGAACCCAGCGAGGCCATCCTGGGGCCTCTGGATTCAGTGTCATCCACTGTGATGTTTCAGATGGGACCAACTACTGCCACCAGGTGGCATCAAATTGTAGCCAAATCTGGCAGGAATTGAGCTGTATCAGCTGGGCTCCCAGAATCCTCACCAGCTAGCCATACAGACCCACATCAGTCACTCTGTTGTCAGGTTCATAAACACTGCAACCTCACCTTTCACATGCCCGCGTGTTTTTTGCATTTCATTCAACCAACTGCAGTCGGGTTTTTACTGTATCAATTTATAACTACAGTCAAGGGACAAAATGACAAAGGAGATGAGCTTAGGGCTTATGATAAATATCTTATATATGCCTTCTATTTTTATGTATAAGGTTAAACACTGGCGTCACAGTTCAACCTGTAAAGTAACTATCTATTGTTGGTTCGCAGCTCCTACAGTATGGAGGGATGCTAACACACAGCTCAGCCCATGAGCTTAGTTCTTGTTTTAAAAAGTTTTCACTTGGGTACTTTATAAATATCAACTTCCTCATTTTGGGGTGTGTGTGTGTGTGTGTGTGTGTGTGTGTGTGTGTGTGTGTATGATGGGTAACCTCATGAATCTGGTTCTCTTGGTTTTATGTGAGTCTGGGGGGACACACATTTGTGGTAGAAACTTGCTGCCTGTGACACCCCGCTAGCCCTCCCTTTGCTGTCCTTGAGGCAGAAACTCTCACTGTTCCAAGAGCTCCACCATTTGACTAGCTGGGCTGGCCCTGGGTTTTGCTGTCTGGATTGTCTCAGTTCTGGGATTATAGCACACTTTGCATCTAGCCTTGGACTGATTATCATCCATCCATCTATCTATCTATCTATCTATCTATCTATCTATCTATCTATCTATCCATCCACCTATCCATCTATCTTATCTATCTATCTATCTATCTATCTATCTATCTATCTATCCATCTATCTATCTAACATCCATCTATCCATCTATCTATCTAACCATCCATCTATTTATCCTATCTATCTATCTATCTATCTATCTATCTATCTATCTATCTATCTATCATCTATTTACATTGGTTCTGCAGACTGAAATTCTGCTTCTCATGCCTACACAGCACGCACTTTACAGACTGAGCCGTTTCCTTAGCTCTAGTTTTCAGTTTCTTTTCCTTCCATCCTTCCTTGGACAGGGTCTCAATATCAGGCTGGCTGTAAATGTGGAGAAGTCCACCTGTCTCTGCATCTCAAGAGATTATATTTTTAAAAAAGATTTCTTTTTCTTTTCTTTTTTGGTTTTTCAAGACAGGGTCTGTCTGTGTAGCCTTGGCTGGCCTGGACTCGCTTTGTAGACCAGGTTGGTCTTGAACTCACAGCGATTCACCTGCCTCTGCCTCCTGAGTGCTGGGATTAAAGGCATGTGACACCTTGCCTGGTAGATTTATTTTTCTTATTATGTGTAAGTGCTCTCTGCCTGCAGGCCAGAAGAGGGCACCAGATCTCATTCTAGATGGTTGTGAGCCACCAGGTAGTTGCTGGGAGTTGAACTCAGGATCTTTGGAAGAACAGCCAGTGCTTTTAACCTCTGAGCCATTTCTCCAGCCCCCTCAAGAGATTATATTAAAGGCTTATGCTTCCAAGATGGCTTTGTTTTACTTTAAAATTTTTTAAATTTAAGAGCCAGTTGTGGTGGTACATGCATTTAGTCCCAGCACTCGGGATGCAGTGGCATGTGGATCGCTGTGAATTTGAGGCCAGTCTGGTCTACAAAGTGAGTCCAGGACAGCCATGGCTACACAGAGAAACCCTGCCTCAAAAAAAAAAAATTTTTTTTTTTTTTAATTTAAGGTTCTAGCGTAGCTCCAGCTAGCCTTGAACCCATGATCCTCCTGCCTAAGCCTCCCCAGTATTGTTGGTTGCAGGTATGAGCGACCACATTTGATTGATCAACTTCTGAAGGGTACACATTAGTATCTGTTTCTTCCTATAGTTTGTCAGGGGAGGGGGAGGGATGGGGACATGGGGTTGTGATTTTGAGGCTGTATGGTTAGAAGCACACAGTATTTTGAGTATTACACCATCTTTCTTTGTTCTCTGGAATAAGAACAGCATATGATGGCACCCTACATGGAGGCACGTGCAGTTAACCCTAGAGGCAGGTGGATCTCTATGAGTCTGAGGCTAGACTGGTCTACACATTGAGACCATGTCTCAAAACAAACAAAACTAGGATATGATGCCCTTCTTTGTCCTTTACGGTTTTTCTCCCATCTTTGTTTGTTTGTTGTTTATTTATTTATTTTTGAGACAGTCTCAACTGGGTAGGCCTGGCTGGCTTGTAACTTGCTCTGTAGACCAGGTTGCCCTCAAACTTAGAGAAATTTACCTGCCTCTCCTGGCATTAAAAATGTAAGCCATTAGCTGGGCTTGGTGGCCCACAATTTTTAATCTCAGTACTTGGGAGGCAGAGGCAGGTGGATCTCTGCCAGTTTGAGGTTACCCTGGTCTACAAAGCGAGTCCAGGACAGCAAGGGCTATTACACAGAGTAACCCTCTCTCGAAACCACCGCCTACTCCACCCCCACCCCCACCCCCAACAACAAAAAAAAATGTAATCCATCATGACTGGCAAGAAAAAGAAAAAAAGGAAAGACAATTTATTTTTTTAATTTGGAAGGTATCCAATGTAACCCAGACCAGCTTCCAGCTTCCTATGTAGCAGGCTGTGGTGGTTTGGACGGGCATGGCCCCCATAGACCACTATATTTTTGGGTTTTTGTTGTTGTTGTTGTTGTTTGGTTGGTTGGTTTGGTTTTTGGTTTTTTGAGACAGGGTCTCTCTGTGTAGCCTTGGCTGTCCTGGACTCACTTTGTAGACCAGGCTGGCCTCGAACTCACAGCGATCTGCCTGCCAAGTGCTGGGACTAAGGGATGCACCACCATGCCCAGCTGACCACTATATTTTTGAATGCTTGGTCATCAGTTGGTGGAACTGTTTGGAAAGGATTAGGAGGTGTGGCCTGGTTGGAGGAAGTGTGCCCCTGGGAGTGGGCTTTGCGGTTTCAAGAGCTCACACTGGGCTCAGTCTGTGTCTGTCCATCTTGCTTGTGGGTGAGATGTAAGCTCTCGGCTATTGCTCTAGCACCCTGCCTCCCTGCCTGCTGTCATGCTGGTCACGGACTCTGAAACCACGAGCAAGCCCATCACTAAATGGCTTCTCTTCTAAGTTGCTTTGCTCACAGAATCTCCACACAGCAATGGATCAGTGACAAAGACGTGGGGGATGGCCTTGAACTTCTAGTCTGTTCTAGCCTCTTCTTGAAGGCTCAGGTTACAGGCTTGTACCACCTTGCTGGGTGTCCTGTGGTGCTAGGGATGGAAGTTAGGGCTCCGGATGCTAGACAAGCAATCTACCAAATGAGCCAGATCCCAGTCTTTTTTTTTTTTTTTAAGATTTATTTATTATTTATACAGTATTCTGCCCACACGTGTGCCTGCCCACCACAAGAAGGCACCAGATCTCATTACAGGTGGTTGTGAGCCACTATGTGGTTGCTGGGAATTGAACTCGGGACCTTCGGAAGAACAGATGGTGCTCTTAACCTCTGAGCCATCTCTCCCACCCTAGACCCCAGTCTTAACCCTAAAAGAGGACTTTAGACAATGTGTGTGTGTTGCATGCATGGGTGTGTATGTATGTGTATGTGTGTTGCATGTATGGGTGTGTGTGTGTATGTATGTGTTGCATATGGGCCAAGGGGGGATGTCAGGTGTCCTGCTTTATCGCTCTCTGCCCTCAGCTGGTTCTTTCCTGAACCTGGAGGGAGGCTAGTGATGAGCCCCAGCAGTCATCTTCTCTCTGTCTACCTAACCCTAACCCTAGGCCTGGGACCACAGGCAGGTGTGACCAAGCTGGGATTTTTAAGTAGGTGCTGGGGATTCAAACTCAGGTCCTCATGCTGCGCTAGCCATCTAAACTCTCTCTCCTGCTGGGCCATCTCAGGCCTCTCTGTACTTAGGCTCTTCTCATTGTGGCTTCTGAGTCATCGCTCCCTGACGCTGTTATAAAGTCTGTTTCCTGGGAGCCAAGTGTGGTGTTGTATACAGCTACCCAGGAGGCTGAGACAAAATGGCGGAGTTTGAGGCCACACTGGATTATTTAGTGAGTGACTGTTCAGAAGAAAATGGGAAAATCCATTTCTTCTAACAGTGTTTATTGACCTTGAGCCTTTGTATTATTGAGAAGCCGCTACTTAGTCACTAGTTACTCACTAGTCAGCACACAGCTGTCCCCATATCTTTCCTTCTCTCCTCTTTCAGCATTTAGAGGTAGGGTCTCACTGTGCACCTCTCTCTCAGTCTACAACAAAGCAAGAGAAAAATGCTACTGCGTGTATAGGGGTCGTAGACTGTGCCTCCACAAGCCACGTTTGGCCACCCATCCTCAAAACCAGCCAAATTAACAGTGACAAGCAGAAAAAGAGATTTATTCAACATGGCCACTCTGGGAAGAAAGGAGAGATTGAGGAGGGCTCCCCCTAAGTCCTGAGAGTAGTGTTGAGCAGAAAACAAGAGGGAGCCGGGCGTGGTGGCACACGCCTTTAATCCCAGCACTTGGGAGGCAGAGGCAGGTGGATCGATGTGAGTTCAAGGCCAGCCTGGTCTACAAAGTGAGTCCAGGACAGCCAAGGCAACACAGAGAGACCCTGTCTTGAAAAACCAAAAAAAGAAAAAGAAAAAGAAAACAAGAGGGATACGTAATAAACAGGTAAGTTCTGGTCCCCAACCCCTGTAGTCTCAGCTCCAAATCTCTGATGCAAAGTCATTACCTTTTGGTGGTGGCTTGACTAAGAATGGCCACCATAAGCTCATATATTTGAACCCTGAGGGAATGTGGCATTAGTCCTTGTTTGGGAGAGTTTAGCCATGTTACCGGAAGTGTGTCACTGAGGTTGGGCTTTTGGGTTTCAAATGCTCATGCCAGGCCCAGTGTCTCTGCCTTCCTGGTGTTTGCCAATCCTGGTGTAGAAGTCTCATCCAGTGTTCGTGCGTCACTACGATTCCTGCCACAGAGACAATGGACTAAAGGTCTGAAGCTGTAAGCCAGCCCCAATTAAAAGCTTTCTTTGATAAGAGTTGCCTTGGAAGAGAGACCCTGTCTGGAAAAACCAAAACAAAAAATAAAAATAAAAAGAGTTGCCTTGGATGCCAGGCGTGGTGGCGCATGCCTTTAATCCCAGCACTCAGGAGGCAGAGGCTGGTGGATTGCTGTGAGTTCGAGGCCAGCCTGGTCTACAAAGCGAGTCCGGGCAGCCAAGGCTACACAGAGAAACCCTGTCTAAAAAAAAAAAAAAAAAAAAAAAAAAAAAAAAGAGTTGCCTTGGTCACGGTGTCTTTTCACATCAAGAGAACAGTGACTAAGACACCTCTCCCTGGAGGGGTTTCCTGTTTGACAGCCAATGAAGCTATCTCTTTAGCATCTAGTGTCTCTTTAGAATATATTTGTTCCTGTCATACAGACTGGTCACAGATGGGTTGCAGTTCAGCGGTAGAACACTTGCCTAGTATATGCAAAACTTATGACTGGAACCCCAAAAGTGAAAATGAAAATAAACTCCTCATGTTGTTTAATATCATATTAAATGGGGAAGCTAAGCTTTGAACCCATTCTGTGTTAGAGTCTGTTGCTTTCAGTGATAACTCAAGAGACCCACACTGTAGGAGGGAAGGTTGAATATTGTCATCCTGTGGTTCACCTTTGTATAGGCATGTGCCTCAATGAGTAACAGTTGCTTAATGAATGTTAGTGAAAAGGCGGCATTAACTCAGTCTGGTTTCTTCTCTCTGAGAGCTTCAGCAGGGGAATCCTAACCTGGTAAAGCAAAGACGCCACAAAGGTTTGAGAAAACACCAGGGATTTTTTTTTTTTTTTTTTTTTTTTGTCATACTGTCCTCTTAATGGCTGGCTGTAACTCATCACCAAAGTTGCTGGAGAAATGGTTCAGTCGTTAAGAACACAGAACAGTTTCTTTTCTTTTCTTTCTTTCTTTCCTTCTTTGTTTTTTTGTTTTGTTTTTTCGAGACAAGGTCTCTCTGTTAACCTTGGTGGTCCTAGACTTGCTTTGTAGACCAGGCTGGCCTTGAACTCACAGCAATCTAACTGCCTCTGCCTCCTGAGTGCTGGGGTTAAAGGCGTGCACCACCACGCCTGGCAAGAACACTCACTTTTCTTGCAGAGGACCTGAGTTTGCCTCTCAGAATCCACATGGCAGCTCAAAACTGTGTTTCTGCAGTTCCAGGAGATCTGACGCCCTCTTTTGGCCACTGCAGGCACTGCACACACATTGTGCACATACATTTAGGTGAAACACTCAAACACATAAAAGCAAAATGAATAAAGTTATTAAAAAGTAGCATTGTGTTAAAATGCCCATTATAGTTTAGGTCTGCTTTCATTTTGTACTATTTTAATTAGTTTAATAAGAGAATCCTCAGGGAATACAGAAACATAATTTTAATATTATTTTCTCCTTCCTGTATTCAGTTTTGTAACGCTGATGTTCAGCATAATAGAGTGAGCAATTACAGGTAATTGTAGGAACTAATGCTGAATTTGCATTAGAAGCACACACCTTTTACTGCCTCTAGCTGGCATTGTTAACTAGGTTATAAATAGTACAACTGACATCCTGCAGACAGAAAGAGCTTTTTGATGGGCACATGCTATGAATGAAAAGAGTGTTTACACACCTTGTTTCAGTTGGGAAGCTCTCATTACAACTAGCCAAAGGGAGATGTGGTGTATTTCCTATTACAGCCTTGCCCAAGAAGCCATATATGAGGAACAGTGGTGAAGTATTCTCAAAACAGACATTTATGGCTTAACAGTGGCATCTCCAACCAATATACATAGTTTGATAATACTGATGTGCACTTTTAAGAAAATGTAGCTGTTGGCCTTTGTGGTATTTTGAATGGGAATGCAGCCCCCCATCCCCAGGCTCATATATTTGAATGCTTGGTCCTCAGTTGGTAGAACTGGAAAGTGTCTTACGTTTTATTGCTGTGAAGAGACACCATGATCAAGGCAACTCTTATAAAGAAAAATATTTAATTGGGGCTGGGTTACAGTTTCAGAGAGTTAGTCCATTATCATCATGTCAGGAAGCATGGCAGCGTGCCAGCAGACATGGTGCTGGAGGAGCCAAGAGTCCTACAATTTGATCCACAGGCAGTTGTAGAGATCTGTCTTCAGCAGGCAGCCAAGAATAGGCTCTGTTTCCACACTGGGCAGAGTCTGAACAGAGGAGACCATAAAGCCCGCCTACACAGTGATACACTTCCTCCAATGAGGCCACACCTCCTCAAATAAGGCCACACCTCCTAATAGTGCCATTCCCTAGTGGCCAAGCATTCAAATGAATCTGTGGGGGCCAAACCTATCCGATCCATCACAGAAAGGATTAGGAGCTGTGGCCTTGTTTAAGGTGTGTCACTGGGGATGGGCTTTGAGGTTTAATGCTTCTTCCACTTAGCGCTCTCTCTCTCTCACCTGTGGACCAGGTATAATCCTTAGCTACCGCTGCTGTCATTGTGCTTGTCTGCTTGATGCCATCCATGCTCCCTGCCACAGTGATCATGAACTCTAACCCTCTGGACCCATGAACGCAATAAAAAAGTTTTTTTTTAATAAGTTGCTTTTGTCATAGTGTCTTATCTAGGCAATAGAAAAGTAACTAAGACATCTTGGATTAAATAATCCTGTGAAAGGCAGAGAAAGTTACAGGACTGAAGCTATCAAGATGGCTCAGACAATCTGACTTTAAATCCTGGTACTCATATGGTAGAAGGAGAGAACTGACTTCCTAAAGTTGTCCTTTGAGTGCCACACACCGGCACTGTGACACTCACATAGCCATACACAATGAACACACACACACACACACACACACACACACAATTAAGATGTAATAATTTTTTTAAAAATCACAGGACTAAGATAGAAAGATAAAGAATACTGCTCGCAGAGGCATGGGGTAGTCCCTATTTGTAAACCTAGCAGGCCAAATCAGGAGGAATTCCAGAAGCCAGGAGCTTAAGGCCAGCCTGGGCTACATAGTGTGACCTTGTAAAGAGAGAAATAAAGGAGGGAGGCGCAAAAAAAACCAAAGGTGAAAAAAAAATGAGGTAAAGCTCATATTAGGTCATTTTTCTGAAATCTATTTTGACTTGAAAACAAAATTTTTTTGAAAAACTTTTAATTATTGAGACAGAACAAAAATATGACATGCATTTTAACTGTAGGGCATAAAATTATAGTTAATAAGGCCATGTTTTTGCTGATGTTTTATATTGCTGTGCAAGCTGTTTCTATTATGATAAAGTGTGGGTACCAAGACTAGCTATGATTCTGTAGATGACGATATTGGATTTGCAGACACCACATGTCTATGGGATGCAGTGACATGGTTTTCAGTCCAACGTTGGGTTGTTATGGCCGAGCAGCAAGTATGACACAGATTTAATGCTCGCCTCCTCATCCTAATGACAGAGAGGCAAAGTGACCACATCTTTCTTCCTCCACATCTGTCTTTTGGCATCTACATTTGCCTGAGTGTCTTAATACCATGGCGACAACTTAGCAACAGTGAGATACAAATGAAAGTGATGTGGCATGCCAGGCTCAGATCATCAGTCACTGATGGGTAGGACATAGGAAGAAAATACAGATGCTGGATGTGTCAGGAAAAAAAATGGGGGGTGGGGGGGTGGAACATGTGTGACAGGTCTAGCCATCTGCCCTCCTCCATCTCCTCATCTTATATCTACGTGAACATGAAGAAGGCACAAAAACCTGTATTTGTCTGTTTATTTATTTTGTATTTTATGTTCTGGGTATTCTGCATGCAGGCATGTCTTTCCACCACTTCAGTGCCTGGTGCTCACAGAGACCCCAGAAGAGGGGGGTTCCCCTGGAACTGCAGTTACAGATGGTATGAGCTGCCATGTGCGTGCTTGGAATTGAACCCCAGTCCTCTGGAGGAAGGGACAGTGTTCTTGAGCCATCTCTCCAGTTCTGGGATAAAAGTTGTAATAATCCTAAGCCAGAAGCTAGTGAGATGGTTCAGCAGGTAGAAGGGCTGACCACGAAGCCGGCTAAACTGAATCTCCTTATTCCACATAAAAGTGAAAGGAGAAATACAGATGTCATAGAGCTTTCCTTTGACCTCCACATGTGTGGAATGGCACATGCTCCCATACATAATAATAATATGTAAAATATAAGAGCTGGAACTCATCCTGGATCCTCTAGAAGAGCAGTGTGTTATTATTCTTTTTAAAAAGGAAATTCCAATTTGTTCTATTTTACCAATGAAGACTCAGGAGCCAGATTCTGGGGTGAAAACTTGCAACTCAGAGAAGCAGAGAAAGCTCCCAGCTGATCTTTCTATTCAGCTCACATCCCAGAGGAAAAATCCAAAGGCAGGAAGGCCTTTCTTCTTCTCCACACTGGCTTAATACCCTTCAACTCAAAAGTCCCTCCTTTCTGTTTAATCCCTGTCAGCTGTTTACTGGCTCTGACTCTTGACCTAGGATTAACTTTATTTAATCTTACTTACATAAAGCTTTTGGATTAAAGGTGTGTGTTAGGGCTATCTGAGCCACATCATAATCATCTGTTTACAATCAAAAGAAAGGTCTTGGATTAAAGGAGTGTGTTAGAGTTGAACCACACCAAACAAGAAACAGGTTTTTACAGTTCATAATCTCAGGATTCACAATGGGATCAAATATCCTGCAATATTTCCCTCTTTTTGTTTAAATAAAAGACTTTTCTCTAACATCAATAAACTGTATACTATCTGGTTAAAAAAAAAAAATCCTAATGCCCAGTCCATTAGTATTTGGCAACCTTGGAGAAAATACTATCTATCCTATGTTGGTGAGTTCAAAGTTCTGTGCCTAAATCACTTTGCATCATAATTTTCATTACCAATCAAAAAACATCTTTTTTTTTAATGACTATGTTTTCATTTATTTATTTATTTTTTAATTTTTATTATTTATTAATTTATTCTTGTTACATCTCTATGGTTATCCCATCCCTTGTATCCTCCCATTCTCCCCTCCCTCCCATTTTCCCCTTATTCCCCTCCCCTATGACTGTTCCTCAGAGGGATTACCTCCCCTTGTATATGCTCATAGGGTATCAAGTCTCTTCTCGGTGACCTGCTGTCCTTCCTCTGAGTGCCACTAGGTCTCCACCTCCAGGGGACATAGTCAAATGTGAGGCACCAGAGTACTTGAGAAAGTCATAGCCCACTCTCCACTCAAATGTGGAGACTGTCCTGTCCATGGGCTAGATCTGGGTAGGGGTTTAAATTTTACCGCCTGTATTGTCCTTGGCTAGAGCCTTAGAAAAAACATCTTTTTAGGCCTAAAACATCTTCTTAAATCCTAAACAACACAAGCTTAATTGTAAGACTGTAACTATTTAGTCTTCAAGCCCATCAGAGACCTGAGAAGGATAAATATTATCTGAATAAACAGGAAGTGCTGAGCATGCAGATTCCAAATCCAGAGCCTGCTGGTTACCTGGACAGTCACCCAAGATTTCTCTATAATGTTGGAGCACCATATTCAGCCTTCTGGCTCAGAATATCTGGCAGAATTTTCTGTGAAGCAGGCATTATGAAGGATTTACCTACTTTATCCTTGCAAAGCTCAGCAATCAGCTTTCCTGCATCCAGTTTGTCCAGTGTTCTGTCTGCAGTTGAAGCAAGAACATTTTCTTTCCCAGTAGCTAGCTTGCCACATATGAAGCCATCTCCTAAGGGTGTTTTATTGTTTTTTTTTTTTGGGGGGGGTGTTTTGTTTTGTTTGTTTGTTGTTTTTTTTTTATGCTCATCATCTTCTTCGAAGTCAAAATGGGGTACTGGGGCTGGAGTGATGGCTCAGCAGTTGGGAACACTGACTGCTCTTCCAAAGGACCTGGGTTCATTTCCCAGCAACCACATGGCTCACAACTGTCTGTAACTCCAAGCTCTGACACTCTCACACAGACATACATGTAGGCAAAACATCAATGCATATAAAGTAAAAATAAATAAATTGTAAAAAATAAAAAAAAAACAAAAACAAAAACAAAAAAAACCCCAAAATAGGGTACTGCCAGGAGCTAACATGTCTCATTGTCAAAAAAGTCTTAAATTAACAAAACATCTTTAAACGCCGCCATAATCTATAGATCTCTGAGGTTTTTAAGACCATTTATCTATATCTAGTATATCTGAATTACTTGTTTCTAGCTACATACTGTCTGATTAACTTAGAAAACACTTGTGATTAAACTAGTACCTAACAAAACTACAAGTTTGATTTACTACTAGTTTGCATTTTTAATTATCCTAAACAGTCTGTGATAGTAGCTTTCAAAAGAACTAGAATTTCACATTGCATTTTAAAGAATTACATAGGTACAATACCTTAAAAAGAGTTGATACATAGTATACTGTAACTAAAATATAACCTTAATTTTGAATCAATATACAAAAGATCTATACTAATGTAACCAATTATAACCTTAATCTTGTTTCAACATACAAAGATGAGTAGATTCAATAATCTGCCCTTTTTTCCTATTATTCCTATATTATTTGTTTATTTATTTATTTATTCGAGACAGGGTTTGTCTATGTAGCCTTGGCTGTCCTGGAGTCACTTTGTAGACCAGGCTGGCCTCGAACTCACAGAGATCCGCCTGCCTCTGCCTCCCAAGTGCTGGGATTACAGGCGTGCGCCACCACACCTGGCTGCCCTATATTATTTATATTCCCTGCCCCCCCCCCTTTTTTGAGACAGAGTTTCCCTTTGTAGTATTGACTGTCCTGGACTCATTTTGTAGACCAGGCTGGCCTCAAACTCACAGAGATACACCTGCCTCTGTCTCCCAAGTGCTGGGATTACAAGTGTGCACCACTGCGCCCGGTTGTATACCACCCCTTTTTTGTCTAAATAAAAGGAAATATTTAAGCTGGGCGGTGGTGGCGCACGCCTGTAATCCCAGCACTCGGGAGGCAGAGGCAGGCGGATCGCTGTGAGTTCGAAGCCAGCCTGGTCTACAAAGGGAGTCCAGGACAGCCAAAAAAAAAAAAAAGAAAGGAAATATTTTAACTCTAATACAGTAAAGCTATTTACAAAAATGAAGACATTTTTGCTAAACTTTCCACAATGTTAAGCTTGGTTTTATTTGGCAGTCTTTGGATTAAGTAGTTTTGAGTTTGAAATTCTGTAAAGTGTTTGTGTTAGTCTCATATGAACTCAGCAATGTAAATGTTCGAAGCAGTCTAGTCCAAAGCTGATCTTTGGGTGGTGGTTGTCAGTTTAGTGGCAATCCTGATTAGGTAGACCGTAACAGTCAATTCAAAGGTGCCCACTGTCTGAGCAGAACACGGCAGCGGAAGGAGCATGGAGCAGTTCTTCCCAGTGGCTGGTGTCACACAGTCCAGGGGCATTTCTCCTTTGGGGGCCCCGTCATCTTCTTGAAAACCTAAAAGATTATGTTAGGAGTGGTAGAAAATCTAAATATTTTAAATTCTATATTAACCAGATCTCAGGAAGGTTTGAGGATCATAATATATTAAGTACATCTGAGGTACACAAACTTAGTTCCTAGTTACTTGCTTCAGACTCAAACATGAAAATGTGTCCAGGAAGCTAGAATGAAGCATACTTCTAGAACTAGATAATATTCTGCATGACTACTAGCATCACAACAGAAAGTTTACATGTGTGTAATGATCTTATGGATTTTGACATAATATTTATCCCTTAAAAAAGCTGAAAAGTCAAATGAAAACCAAAAGATTATTAGATCAGTGACAATAGTCCCTTATTTTTTATTTTCCTCTGTCCCATATCAGGTGGCTCTTTTGATATGAGACAGAGATTTGGGATTTTCTTTTAACAAGCATGCATGGGTACCTTTTGGGTTACTTCCTGCAGGTAATGGAGTTTGGTTATACAAAGAACAAGTAGGACATCACCTTATAATTTCCTTAGCTTGTTGCCAAGTGATAGAAAAAAAAATCTTTCTTTAAACCTTTGCTGTTGTCAGCTGTGATGGCACACACCTGTAATCCCAGGCTTGGGAGGCAGAGGCAGGCAGATCTCTGTGAGTTGGAGGCCATCCTGGTCTATAGATTGAGTTTCAGGACAGCCAGAGCTACACAGAAAAACCCTGTCTCAAAAAACCATAAATAACCCAGCA
This sequence comes from Acomys percivali, assembly GCA_907169655.1. Taxonomy (NCBI): domain Eukaryota; kingdom Metazoa; phylum Chordata; class Mammalia; order Rodentia; family Muridae; genus Acomys; species Acomys percivali. The sequence goes on from OU015750.1 coordinate 66,801,914, forward strand.
CTTGGGAGGCAGAGGCAGGCGGATCGCTGTGAGTTCGAAGCCAGCCTAGTCTACAAAGGGAGTCCAGGACAGCCAAGGCTACACAGAGAAACCCTGTCTCAAAAAACAAAACAAAACAAAAAAACCCATAAATAAATAAATAAAAACCTTTGCTGTTATAATGGTGTTTCTTATGAAATTCTGAGGTTTCTAGCACATTTCCTATTAAAAGCTGATCAGTTTCATCATTACCTTGTGCTAGGGGTCTGGTAGACCTGCATGGGATCTGATATGTATTGTATATACCGGATGATTGTTATTTATTTATTTATTTATTTATTTATTTTGGTTTTTCGAGGCAAGGTTTCTCTGTTTAGTCCTGATTATTCTGGAACTCTCTTTGTAGACCAGGCTGGCCTGAAACTCATGGAAATCGCTTGCCTCTGCCTCCCAAGTGCTGGGATTAAAGGTGTGTGCCACCACCGCCTGGCAGATGGTTTCTATTTCTAATTACTTGTTGTAGTTGAATAAATAGAGAAGCTAATTTCCAATAATCTGGAATAAGTTCAGCAGTTTCAATATGTAAAATGATTCTTTCTGCATATTTCCAGTCAGTAACTATGTTAAGAGATTCATGAAAATAACATAATGCCATAAAAATGGCATACAATTCTGACTTTTGAACTGGATCATAAGGACTCTGAGCCACTTTACTTATTTTTTTTTTTCCTGACTTATAACCTGCCTTTCCTGCTTTTATTTGCATCAGTATAGAATGGGCTGGAGAGATGGCTCAGAGGTTAAGAGCACTGACTGTTCTTCCAGAGATTCTGAGTTCAATTCCCAGCAACCACATGGTGACTCACAACCAGCTATAATGTGATCTGATGCCCTCTTCTGGCCTGCAGGTGTAATTCAGGCAGAGTATTATATACATTTAAAAAAAAAAATGTAGGTGCTCCAGAAATTGGTGTCCCTTTTACTATACAAGGGAAAATCCAATTAGTTCTTTCTATAAATTGAAGTCTCTTGCTTTTGGGATATTTGTTGTTAATCTCGCTCAAAAGAACTACTACAAGCTCTTTGCCAATATTCATATTTTTGCCCAGATTGGGGCAATTTCAACATTAGTAAAGGTTACTACAATTTCTGCTGGGTCTATCCTACTAATTGATCAAGTTTCATTTTTCCTTTCAGAATCAATTCAGAAATATTTTTTGTTTGTTTGTTTGTTTTTGTTTTTCCGAGACAGAGTTTTTCTGTGTATCCTTGGATGTCCTGGACTCACTTTGTAGACCAGGCTGGCCTTGAATTTACAGAGATCTGCCTGCCTCTTCCTCCTGAGTGCTGGGATTAAAGGCATGCGCCACCACTGCCCAGCTAGAAATTATTCTTCTATCAGATCAGCATCATAAACATGGGATCCAATATCAGCCCTACCTCTAATCCATTCCTCTATGTCTATGGGTGCTGATCTTCCCTTTAAAGGTCTAATCCCTTTTGTACTCTGAATTATCATTTCTAAAAGCTAAAGATTCAATTAGTATTTTTCTGACTTCTGAATCTGATATTACTCTTTTAACAGCTGGAATCAGTCTTTGTAAAAAAAATATTAGTGAAGGCTTCTTATGGGCCGTGTATAGTTTTAGTAAATGATTCACACCTCTTTCCTGATTATTCAATCTTCTTCCAAGCATTTAAAGCTGATAATGACATAGTGCCAAGGTATGATCATCAAATTCAAGCTATCTTTGTAAATCAGTGTATTGACCTTCACCTAGCAATGGATCCTGGGAAATATCAATACCTCTTGTCTGGTTTCATTCTTCTGTGGCCATAGCTTCCTTTTGCCACCATGTTGCCATTGTAACCGAGGGCCAGCTTTCAATATTGCTGCTGCCAAATCTGTCCAATCTTGTGGATAATCCTCTTCTGAGCCAACCATGAATTTAGAATCTTCTTCACATAGGATGAATGCATACAACAGGGAACAATTCCTTCCTTAAATCTCCTTGAATCTCGGGAGGCAGAGGCAGGCGGATCACTGTGAGTTCGAGGCCAGCCTGGTCTACAAAGCCGGTCCAGGACAGCCAAGGCTACACAGAGAAACCCTGTCTAGAAAAACCAAAAAACAAAAACAAAAACAAAAAACAAAAAAAACAAAAAAAACAAAAAAAACCTCCTTGAATCTAATATGTCTATAGGATTCCATTTAATTTCATTATAACCTTGGAGGTGCCTGGTATGTCTTGTATAGTAACAGGATAAACTAAGGTTGTTTTTCTAACAATATTGGGTCTCCCCTTTCAGTTTCATTATGTGGTGGCATGGTAGGCTCTTGTCTAAATTCCTCTGTCTATGTCTGAGTATTTTCCTTATTCTCATTTATAAATCTTTCTAATTTTCCTTCTAAGGCTTGTATCTTATCAATCCATTTTTTCTTTGAGTGAGTACAGAAATCCATTATGGGTATTAAGAATAAAGTATAAAGGACTGGAGAGATGGCTCAGCTATTAAAGGTTAGGCTCACAGCTAAAAATATAAGAATAAAGTATAAAATACCAAAATGGTAAAAATTAAAATTGGTATTGAGACAATTTCCATTAAATTATTTAGATTTTCATTTTTTGCTTCTTTTTTCAAGCCACCTAGAGCAGCACTACACGGGATCCTCCAGCCTTCCATCCTGGTACTTCCCATCCTTGACTGTCTCCTTGAGGACTTACCAGGTGACTTACCAGATCTCATGGCTTCTCGGTTTATCTGAAGATGAAGTGATCTCTTTGACTGTGGGGTCTTGCCACAAGTTGGAGTGCCAAAATGTTGTTATTTTAAAAAAGGAAATCCCAATTTGTCCGATTTTACCAAATGAAGACTCAGGAGCCAGATTCTGGGGGTGAAAACTTGCAACTCAGAGAGGCAGAGAAAGCTACCCTTCCTATTCAGCTCTCATCCTGAAGGAAAAAGCCAAATATTAAAAGCTTGCTAGCTCAGCCAACAGCCCAGGAGGAAAAAACCAAAAGCTCAAAGCCAAAGAAGCTAAAGAGCTCCCTCCTTCTTTTCCACAATGTCTTAAATATCCTTCGACTCAAAGTCCTTCGTGTTTACTTATTATTTACATATTTTAAATATTTATATTATCTTACATATTTACATATTAACTGCTGTCAGCTGGTTTCTTGCCCTGCCTCTTGACCAAGGTTTAACTTTATTAAATCCTGCACAGAAAGCTCTTGGATTAAAGGTGTATGTTAGGGCTGAACCACACCAAACAAGAAAGGGCTTTACAGTTCAAAACCTCAGGGATCACAATGGGCTCAAATATCCTGCAACAGCATTAAGTACTTTTTTTGTTTGTTTGTTTTTTGTTTTTCAAGACAGGATTTCTCTGTGTAGCCTTGGCTGTCCTGGACTCCCTTTGTAGACCAGGCTGAACTCAAACTCACAGCAATCCACCTGCCTCTGCCTCCCAAGGGCTGGGATTAAAGGCGTGCGTCACCACGCCTGGCCACACTAAGTACTTTCAACTGCTGAGCCTCTATGAAACCAGGCACCACTGGGCGTGGTGGCACACGCCTTTAATCCCAGCACTCAGGAGGCAGAGGCAGGCGGAGCTCTGAGTTCGAGGCCAGCCTGGTCTACAAAGTGAGTCCAGGACAGCCATGGTGACACAGAGAAATTCTTTTTCAAAAAACCAAAAACAACCAAAACAAACAACCAAAAGAGAAACCAGACATCTGCCCTGCTATGTGTCTTTGTTTGAGACAGGGTGGCACTGTGTAGCCCTGTAACAGGCTCTGAAGACCAGGCTAGCCTTGCACTCAGAACCAGCTGCTTCTGTCCCCAACTGCTTGAATTAAAGGTGCGCACCACCATTCTGTCTACCCACTCTTATTATTTATTTTATATGTTTGCTTTTGCTTGGTACCTGTGCAGGCCAGCCTTGAAGAGGGTGTTGGATTCCCTGGAACTGGAGTTATAGGCAGCTGTGAGCTGCCATGTAGCTGCTGGGAATTAATTGATGAGCAATCTCTCCAGACCTTCTATTTGAGACAGGCTTACTGGGTGTTCCGTAGCCTAGGCTGGATTAGAATTTGTAGCAGCCATGTTGTCTTGGCCTCCTAGGTGCTGGGATTATAAGTATAAACCACACTCAAACTGCCTTTTTCTCCCCCCACCCCCGACTCTCTCCTTCTCCTCTTTCTTTCTTTCTTTCTTTCTTTCTTTCTTTCTTTCTTTCTTTCTTTCTTTCTTTC
>OU015750.1:66808694-66827113 GCA_907169655.1 Acomys percivali
ACACACACACACACACACACACACACACACACACACACACACACACACACATTCTGCTCCACGAAGTTAGAGGGGGCCCTTCGCCAGATTTCAGTGCCATTATGTTCAGAATTTCTGGCTACCAGAAAGAATCCTGAGTCAAATAAATATTTTCCTAAAGAATACAACCTCACTCAGTTTGCTATAGCAAACCAAAAAGGTTTATTTACTTGAGACAGGGTCTATATGTACCCAAAGCTGGCTTTTGACTCTGTCTGTCCGTCTCTCTCTCTCTCTCCCTCTCCCTCTCCCCCTCCCCCTCCCTCCCTCCCTCCCTCCCTCTCTCTCTCTCTCTTTCTCTCTCTCTCTCTCCTCTCTTTGGTTTTTTTTGAGACAGGGTCTCTCTGTGTCACTTTGGCTGTCCTGGATTCACTTTGTAGACCAGGCTGGCCTCAGACTCACAGAGATCCACCTGCCTCTGCCTCCTGAGTGTTGGGATTAAAGGCGTGTGCCACCAGCCTGGCATGTTTAAACAGTTTTAAGACAATTTGTCCCATAGTCTTCTGTTTAGAGACCTTACTCTGTAGGCCAGGTTGGCATTGACTCAAGGGTGACCTTTCTGTCTCATCCTATCAGGAAGTGCAGCAATTACAAGTGAAAGTCATGTTGTGTAGCGTGTGTTGTATGTTTGTGTTGCACATCTGCAGGGGCCAGAGGTTAACCCTGGGTGTCTTCCTCATTTTTTGATACAGTCTCTCAGTGAATCTGAAATCACTAACACCTCTAGGCTAGTTGAGCAGTGATTCCTCCTGGCTCCCATCCCCCAGGGCTCTTCTCTCAGTGCTGGGGCCCCCAGGCTCAGGTCTTCACTCAGCAAGCCCTGTAGCGACTGAACCCTCTTCCCCCAGCCATGTCTTTTAGCTGTTTTGTTTCCAGACTGTATTATTTTATGTGTATGAGTGTTCTGCCTGCGTGCATACTTGTACCACATGCACACTTAGTGATCCCAGAGGTGAGGTGGTGTTGAAAGCCTTGGAACTAGAGTTAGGAATGGCTGTGAACTGCAAAGTGGGTGCTTTAGCTGAACCTGGGTCCTCTGTAAGAGCAGCAAGTGTTCTTAGCTGCTGAGCCATTTCCCCACCTCCTAATGATGTGTCTTGAGGCAAAGTCTAGCCATATACCTCAGGAACGCCTGGAACTCACTCTGTAGTCCAGACTGGCCTTGAATTCAGGAGCCCCCTGCCATGCCTGGTGCCAGGGTTACAGGTGTCACACACACCGCGCCTGGTCTTTCCAGTGTGGACCTGTTAAGATGGAGAACCTGCAAGGTCACTATTTTTTCCAAGCAGAAGATTTAGAAAGTCAACTCATTTTAACATGCCTATCTACACCAGAGAAACCAAGTAGGAATGGAAGCGTAGATGCCTCATTTAACATTTAAACCACTTATTAGTAACAGCCATGAGGACTGCAGCATAGTGGAAAAATGTATTTAGAGCCAGCAGGACCCAGGATTGAATCCGGACTATAATTACAACCATGCAAAGAAACACGTTCATGACAAATAAGCAGGAAGGAGCCAGACTGACAGCGTAGCCTGTAACCCTGGGCTTGGCAAGAGAACTGATAAGCGTGAGCTTGAGGCCAGCTTGGGCAACAGGGCAACACCTTGTCTAAAAAAACTAAAATACAAAGCCGGGCGTGGTGATGCATGCCTTTAATCTCAGCACTCTGGAGGCAGAGGCAGGTGGATAGCTGTGAGTTTGAGGCTAGCCTGGTCTACAGATCGAGTTCCAGGGCAGCCAGGACAACACAGAGAAACCCTATCTCAAAAAAAATGAAAACCAAACCAAACCAACCCAACAACAAAAATGAACCCCTCCCACCCCAAAATCAACAAAACAAAATACCCTCCTAAAATCCAAAGGGAAGAACAACCTGAGAGAAACAAAATGGCGGCTGGTTATTTTAGGGTAATGATCGTGATTCTTTTCTTGTCTGCTTTTGAGACAGGCTCACAAATAGCCCAGGCTGTCCTCAAACTCACCATGTAGCTGAGGGCTATACTGAATTTCAGATCCTCTGGCTCCTCTCTCTGGCATATTAGAATCATAGGACCTGCTACCAGGCATGGTTTTACTTGATTCTGGGAATTGATCCCAGGGCTTTGTGCAAACATCTACTGGGTCATGTCACCATTTTTGTTTTGTTTTGTTTTTGTTTTTTTGTTTTTTGTTTTGGAGAAGCGGAGTTTCTTTGTAATAGCATTGGCTGTCCTGGACTTGCTTTGTAGACCAGGCTGGCCTCAAACTCACAGAGATCTGTCTGCCTCTGCCTCCCAGTGCTGGGATTACAGGTGTGTGCCACCACGCTCGGCCCCCAATTTTTAAAAAGTATTTTTATTTTATGTGTGAGTGTTTGCTTGAGTGTATATAAGAGTGCTGTGTACATGCCTTGTGCCCATGGAAGTCAGAAGTGAGGTCAGATTCCCTGGAACTGGAGTTACAGATAGCTGTGTGATCTACCACATGGGTGCTGGAAACTGAACCTGGGTCCTTGCTACTAGCAGTTAGCCAGGGTTCTTAATCTCTGGGCTGTGTCTCCAGCTCCAGCTTTTACCCTTTTAGTGCTGGGTATTGATTCCAGGGCATTGTGATTACCAGTTGGCACTGTGCGGCTAATCCACACCCAGCAATGAATGACACCTTTTACCTTCCCCATTGTCCAGAATGTCTTAAAATTGTTTTATTTGCCTAGACTTGTTAAAGAAGTCAGATGTGGTAGTGCACATCTTTTTTTTCTTTTAGTCTTTTAAAAAATATTGATTTATTTATTATTATTATTTTTTGAAGATTTATTTATTTATTATGTATACAGTGCATATTAAATCACATTATAGATGGTTGTGAGCTACCATGTGGTTGCTGGGAATTGAACTCAGTACTTCTGGAAGAGCAGTCAGTGCTCTTAACCTCTGAGCCATCTCTCCAGCCCCCTATTTATTATTATTTATACCGTGTTCCTCCTACATGTGTGCCTGCAGGCCAGAATAGGGTACCAGATCTCAGCATATGGTTGTGAGCCACTATGTGGTTGCTGGGAATTGAACTCAGGACCTCTGGAAGGACAGTGCTCTTAACCTCTGAGCCATCTCTCCAGCCTTGGTGCACACCCTTAATCCCAGCACTCAGGAGACAGAGATGGGCAGATCTCTCAGTTTGAGGCCAGCCTGGTCTACAGAGGAGTTTAGGACAGCCAGGGTGAGAAGCCAGCCTGACTTACATGAGTAAACAAACAAACATTTGGTGAAATATTGATTAACTTCAGTATAGCCCCATTTGGTTGTGTTTGTCAGTACTGAGACAGGTTTCATGTAGCGTAGGATCATCTGAAATTTGGGGTCTGGTCTCTGTCTTCCAAGAGATGTGATTACTAGTGTGTGGTACCACACTCAGTGCTTTGAAGTAAACCCAGGGCTTTGTGCGTACTAGGCAAGTAAATAGGTAAAGACCAACTGAGCCACATCATGAACATGGCTCATTATCATCTAACCAATATGGAGTTGACACTTTGTCCTCTTTACTTTAAAAAAAAAAAATTTATTTATTACATATACAGTGTTCTGCCTGCATGTACACTTGTAGGCCAGAAGAGGGCACCAGATCTCATTATAGATGCTTGTGAGCCACCCTGTGGTTGCTGGGACTTGAACTCAGGACCTCTGGAAGAGCAGGTGGTGCTCTTTAACTGCTGAGCCATCTCTCTAGCCCCTGCTTTACTTTTCTATTGCTGTGATTAAACCACCACGACCAAGGCAACCAACAAAAGTGATTTGGGGCTTTATGGTTTCTGAGGATTACAGTACATTATGGTAGAGTAAAGGCATGCTTGGAGGGAGGGAGAAGGAGAGACGGAGAGGAAGAGGGAGAGGGAGAGGGAGAGACAGGGAGAGAGAGAGAGAGAGAGAGAGAGAGAGAGAGAGAGAGAGAGAGAGAGAGAGAGCACACCAGGAATGAAATGGCTGAGTCTTTTGAAACCTCAAGCCCACCCCCAGTGACACACTTCCTCCTTCTCAAACAGCTCTGAGCCTATGGGAGCCATTCTCATTCAAATCACCATATTGCTCTTACAGGCTCTGAACCTAGCCCGCCTTACACATGCTAGGTAAGCCTCTTACCATTTACCTGTATCTCCAGCCTTGAAACAAACATTTCTTTTGTAATACTTTATTGCATGTGTGCGCGTGCCTGTGCACACATGCTCACATGTGTGTGGAGGTCAGAGGGTAAACATGCATAGTTGGTTCTTCCCTTTTGTTTTTTGTTTGTTTTCCAAGACAGGGTTTCTCTGTGTAGCCTGCAACTCACGATGTAGACCGGGCTGACCTCGAACTTAGACATCCACCTGCCTCTGCCTCCCAAGTGCTGGGATTAAAGGCATGCGCCACCACCCGGCCCTTTTCTATTGCATGGCTCTGGGACTGGATTTGGGTTTCTTGCCTTGAGCACAGATGACTTTATCTGATGAGCCATCCTCTTGGCCCTGGAACCAACACTTTAAAATTGGAGACTATTTTATCTTGTTTTCCTTATGAGTGTTTCGGCTGTAGAGATGTCTGTGCACGACCTGCCTGCTTGGTGCCCATGGAGACGAGAAAAGGGCACTGGTTCCCCTGCGACTGTAGTTACAGACCACCACAAATTGCCGTGTGGGTTCTGGGTATTAAATCCTTATTACCCACTTCCCCTTCTCCATTCCTATATTGAAGAGTTTAAAGGAAGATTTAGGCCTGGGGATGTACTCATCTGGTCAAGTACTCTTCCAGCATGCACAAAGTCCTAAGTTTGGTCCTCAGTACCGTATAAACCATATGGGTCACCCGCCTGCTATCCTGGCACTGGGAGACAGAAGCAGGAGGATCAGAAACTCAAGATCACCCTTGGGTACACGTCAAATTTGAAGCTAGCTGGCCGGGCGTGGTGATGCATACGCCTTTAATCTCAGCACTCGGGAGGCAGAGGCAGGTAGATCTCTGTGAGTTCCAGGCCAGCCTGGTCTACAACGTGAGTCCAGGACATCCAAGGCTACACAGAGAAACCCTGTCTCAAAAAAAATTTTTTTGAAGCTAGCCTGGGCTATATGAGACCCTGTCTTAAAAAAGGAAATCAAGCTGGGCACGGTGGTGTACACCTTTAATCCCAGCACTTGGGAGGCAGAGGCAGGCAGGTCGCCGTGAGTTCGAAGCCACCCTGTCCAGGACAGTCAAGGCTAACACAGAGAGACCCTGTCTCGAAAAGCCAAAAACCAAACCAAAATAGAAGCCAAATGCAAACAAAAAGCATAACATAAAAGAGATTTAGGGCCATGGGCTTCTGTACTCACCGGCCGAGCACTCCTTAGCACGAGCAAGGCCCTGTATTTGATTCCAACACCACTAAAGAAAGCACGAAATATAATGAGGCAGGAAACTGCTTTGGAGTTTCTGGAGAAGTACAATTTAAAAATGTCTAGAAAATCCAGGCATGGCGGTGCATGCCTTGAATCCCAGCACTCTGGAGGCAGAGGCACGTGGATAGCTGTAAGTTCAGGGCCAGCCTGGTCTACAAAGTGAGTCCAGGACAGCCAAGGCTACCCAGAAAAACCCTGTCTCGAAATACAAACAAAACAAAAGTCTAGGAAAGGCATCTCTTGGGGTGGAGGACGTTAAGAGAAAGGACAGTGCAGAGGAGAGGTAGTGTTGGTCACAAGAGCTCAGGGGCTGGCTGCATGAAATGGCTCAGGCCAGTGAGGGTGGACTGTCGGCATCTGCTGTGAGGATCTGTCTGTGATCTTGAAGCCATTTCAAAAGAGTGGTGCAGGCAGGGACCTGATATGCTTGCACCGTAAATGTTCCCATGGGTGTGCACGCAATTCAACTGGCTGCCCTCAGGGCTCTCAGATGGTCTATGTCATCACTCGAGCCATTTGCGTGGGATATAGCCCACCTGTCCAACCCCTCCCTCCTCTGTCACTTCCTCGGCTTCTTTCCCTCTGTCCCTCCCCCGCCACACCCCTTTCCCACGCCTCTCTTCTACAATAAATCTGCTTATAACAAATATGTTGCGTGGAGGCATATTTATCAGTGTTAGAACAGTGAGAGTTAACAAGAGACTGTAGGGTCTTCTGGGCTTTGTCTGTTTGTTGGAGATAGTCTAACGGTGTAATACTGACTGGCCCGGAACTCACTGTGTAGACCAGGCTGGCCTGTAAGCAACTGGGATTCACTAACTTGCCTCCGCTTCCAGAGTGCTGAAATTAAAGGCGTGGGCGGCCACACGCAGCAAGAAGGTTTTTCTTTTTCTTTTTTCTTTTTCCTTTTTGGTTTTTCTTTTCTTCTCTTTTTTTTTTTTTTTAAGATTTATTTATTTTATTTATTGCATATGAATACTTTATGTGCAGAAGAGGGTATCAGATTACATTATAGATGGTTGTGAGCCACCATGTGGTTGCTGGGAATTGAACTCAGGACCTCTGGAAGAGCAGGCGGCGCTCTTAACCACTGAGCCATCTCTCCAGCTCCCCCTTTTTGGTTTTTCAAGACAGGGTTTCTCTGTGTAGCCTTGGCTGTCATGGACTCACTTTGTAGACCAGGCTGGCCTTGAACTCACAGCGATCCGCCTGCCTCTGCCTCCTGAGTGCTGGGATTATAGGCTTGTGCCACCACACCCGGTAAGAAGGTTTTTCTTCAATCTGGGAGGGAAAAAAATGGAGGGAGACAAAGAAAGAGAAGGATTTTTGAGCGTGCATAGTCAGTAAAACAGCAAATAAAGATTCAGGAATAGGGTGCGGAGCTGGAAGGGGGGCTCAGCAGGCACAGGCGTTGTGTTCTTATGAGCGTGAGGACCCGCGTTCACATTCCTGGATTCGCTGCAGTCGGCCTGCCTGTGATGTCATTGCCTACCTGCCACGGGGGCGTGGCCCTGCCCAGGGCTGTATAAAAGCACCTCACTCACTCCTTTCCCTCTGCCTCTTCTTCTTACCACCTTTCTCTCTTCCTGTGTCTCTGTCTCTCTCCGGTGTACCCCCTTTCCCCCTTCTCGCCTCGTGCTCATCTAATAAACCTCATATAACCTAATATTTGACATCGGGTATCTTATTATCTTATCGTTTTCTATTATTAAACATAAAATGTACTCCTGCAAGTAGCTGGCTATGTTCACGCATGCAGCTGTAAGCTCAGTGCTGTAGGGTAGAGATGGGGGCTGGGGGCGGAGATCGATCCTGGGAGACAGGTGGGTCCCAGTGCCATATAGATGGCACTTAGGGAGATGGAGCCAGGAACTAGTTCAAAGCCATCTTCGGCTACCTAGTCTGTGACACGAGACTCGCTCTCTCTTCCCCTTTTAAAGGAGGGGACAGAATAGCGGTCACAGAAGCTGCTGGTAACAGAGAGGTGAGAAAGGTCCCAAAGAAAGCAGAAAGGCCAGAGGTAAAAGCCAAGAATCCAGGACCTTGTTCCGTAAAGCAGACAGAACAGATTAGGTCACATGAGGCTGCTGCGCCGGAAGCTCAGCATGTAGCTCCTGTATTCCGTCAGAGGCTCTCAAGGCTCCCCTCCCCTCCTCCTCCCTGGAGTTTACGTAACACTTTAACTAGTCCGGTCGGAAAAAGTAAACTTGATTTGTCTTCAATTGGGGCCTGTTTAGCCCATGCTAGCCTTTGAACTCACTAGGTAGCACAGCCAGGCTGCCTCAGCCTCCCACACAGTGAAGTAGATCTGAGGTATGGTGCAGGCTCCTTGCCTTGCACAGCCACCCAGTCGTACATCCGGACACCTCCTCGTGGAAGTTAATGATTAAAACACGCTCAGAGCTGGAGCATTGTAGCTATGATTACTCATTAAGCCAGGTTCACTGAGGAGATACATCTTAAACCGAGGCGTGCAATGTTCCCTGGGCAATCTCTGGGACTGCGGTAATGTAAACGGGTCCCTCGTCATGGAGCCCACTCAGAACACCGTTGCCTCTGCGGGCTTCCGTTTTCTCCTCACTGCATGCCACACACTGGGTCTGGAGGAGACTTCTGGGAGCAGGAGTTCAACTGAACTAACTTCCCCTCCTGAAGGAGTGAAGTAGGTAATACAATCCGCTCATGGCGTTTGCTGTCTCCAGATAGGGCTGTAATTACAGCACAGAGGAAGAAACGTTGCTGCGCCTCAATCGAGCTCACTTACGTGAACCCAGCCTTCATGTCAACGGCACTCTCAGATTGCACTCATGCAAACCACAGGAACCGTCCGTGAGCCGCACCGAGAGACAGCAGCGTCTGACTGCAGGCCCGCGTGACTGTGTTCTCTGAGATTCGGTGTCTATGGCTCAGGACCAGAAGCTGATGCTCTGAGGTTAAGTCTCACCGATGAAGTCCCAGGACCACAAGTGACATTGCTGAAAGCTGAGGAAACCAGAGGTAGCCCCCAAACCCAAAGTGTCGTACAAGGATATGCTGCACTTGAAATGAATTGTGTCTTTTTTTGATTGTTTGTTTTTGTGACAGGGTTTCTCTGGGTAGCCCTGGCAGTGCTGAAACTCGCTCTGAAGACTAGGCTGGTTTCAAACTCTGGGATTTGCCTGCCTCTGCCCCCCAGGTGTGCACCATCACGCCTGGCTTGAAATGTGTCCTAAACTAGACGTTTAAGAAAAGAAAGCTGGACAATTTCTTACACAATTGAATCAACACTTGGTAACACTTTAATATTCAACTTCAAGTATTTGGCAACTTCTTAACATTTCCTCTACCTCTCCAAAAATCAGATAAAAGTGCGAGCACAAGCCCCTCACATTATACACACAGAGACGTGATTTCAAGACAGCAAGCAACATATGGAAATAGTCTCTAGTCGGGCGGAGTGGTCACAGGATTTGATGTGTCTCCCCTGGCTGGCATCCAGTGTTTGTCTTGACACCTGCAGCTTCCACCTTGCACTATCATCTTTAGAAGGAAAACCACAGCCACCGCCCTGGCGCCATCCCGGGCTTGGTCCAATCAATAAGGACTTATTTCCTGTCCATTTGCTGAGGTCACGGGAGCGAGACTCATTAATTATTTCTGTTGCTGTGGCCTCAAGTGTGCTCTGGCGTGACAAGTGAAAATTGTGTGACCTTTCTTCCTTCTCATTTTGTTTGTAGTGGTTCCAAAAGACAGATTCATTAAGCAGTGAGATAAAGGAGGGGGGGGGATACATATATATTTAAAGTCATTAACACATTAGTTACTTCATCACAAAGGCTGGCCTGTCCACCTCATTCTCCGGGTTTTTCAGCTGTGGAACAATAGTGTCTTTTAAATTTGGTGTCATGAAAATCTGGTCACAGCAAACACAATGTTTTCTAAAGCCGATCTGGCCTCTGAAGGAGGGAAGCTCTCCAGGGCCTCCAAGGCCTTGTTTCCATGGTAACGACACAGGTCAATAGCTGAAGTCACACCTCTGCCAGCTTTGATTGTTTCCCGCAACTGTTAAGAAATAAATGCACAATAAGTCAGTTTTTGTTTGTACGGTGAGGACCACAATTTAACTGGGGGGTGGGTTCGTGTTGGAAAAAGGACAGGAAACATGAAAATCCGGTATTTCTGCTCTCTTGAGGAAGGAGGCCACCTTCCCAGGTGATCTCCAGGCACCATCCCCTCCTGGAGGCTACATGAGTGTCCTCCAGAGCAGCACAATAGGCTCCTATCAGCCCAATTACATCTCCTCCCACACCCGCCTCTTGATCTCCTGAAAGTGGCATGCTGGGAAGGCAGGAATGAAGGCCAAGCAGTGACATGGCTGGCATTTGGAATTCAGCAGCCTGAAATTTATGCGGGGAAGCCTCCACTAACATCTTCATTCAAACTTAAAAAAGAATTTAAAAACACCTCATGTTGACACAATAGTAAAAATGAAAAGTCAAGAAAAACATGTATTATTAAATCTGACTGCGACTTACTTAAAACCAAAACATTTTACAAGGGAAGAACGGAACAAAGCTTTTTTGTAAAGAATGAAATACACTCTCACTAACCAGCAAACTGACTTCCAACCTCTCTGTGATTGTAAAGGACCAAGGAGTCCGGAGGGGCCACACTCACCATTAACCTCAGCATTTGGAAGGCAGAGGCAAATGGATTTCAGTGAGCTAGAAGCCAGCCAGGACTACATGGCTGGATTTCTATTCCAAAAACAAACCAATGGACAAAACACAAGGAGAGGAGCCGGAGCTCAGTTCCCAGTGGCTCACAGCATCCAGTAACTCTAGGTCCTGTGGCTTCCACCGGCCACTGCACACATCCATACAAGTAGCTAACAATAAAGTCTTTTAAAAATCTGAACAAAATGATTATGATTTAGAGCTGGAAAAGGCTTCATTGGCTTTACATTCCTTTGCTTCAATTCAATAGTTTTCTCATCCCCTCAGGCAGGCACCAGGCAGTCCCAGGCTAGCTCACCTGAGGCAGAACTCTGTGACCCTTACAGACTGGGTGGGGCCAGGGAGCAAGACCCAGTCAGTGAGTCACGGAAGATGCATGTTACACAGGGCTGCAGCCTGGAACCGTCTGTGTCCATCCCTCTAGGGCATTCCCTCTGGCACTGGGGACAGACACCAGGCAGATGCTCTTCAGCCAGGATGCCTGAGTCACAGCAGGGAGTACTGGACGTCTCCCCTGCCTCTAACTACAAGGACATTTTGCGACAGGGTTTTCTCTAGGAGCCTTGGCTGCCCTGGATGTCAGACATCTGCCTCCGCACCCCGCTGCCCCCACCTCCTGAGTGCTGGGATTGTAGGCATGCGCCATCCCTGCCTGGCTTGGATGTGGCCATTTTCTCTGATGCAGCCACTGAGTCCTCCTTCATCCATGCAGCTCTGTTGGACCGCTCAGGCTTTGCTCTTCTTTTCTACTGTGCTACACTGGGATTCTCACCTTCCCCCCGTGAGGTTATTTTCTCACCTCCTAAAGAGCCTTCCCATATTGCTCTGCATCCCCACGCTCCATCCGCCGCCATGCCACACTGCCAAGAAGATGCATACATGCAACGGCAATCTTGTCTAAAGTCCCTCACTGCCTTCCACAGTCACAGCAGCTCCAGTGGCCTCAGGAAGACTGAGGGTCCTTTCTCCAGCTCTCACACTCACCTTCATTTCTCCCACCCTCCCTTTGCTCTTGTACTAGGGGAACCATCTGCTCTTTCAGAGCGCTTGCCACTCCCAGGAAGCTCCCCAGATTTCACCTGGATAGAAGGCACTCTGCCACCTTGCATGATGGTGCTGGGGCTGGCTGGCTGCTCTTCTGTCTCTAGGCACCCAGTGTGCCTCTGTGCTGTATTTTAATTTTCTACTCTATTGACTTTCTTGAGAGACTTTAGGCAAAATACTGTATAATGTATGAAGCTCAAATAAAAATATATGCTGGTTTATTACTCTAATGATTAAACAAAGGGTCAGAGGTCCAGGAAACTCAGTGACTCAGGATAATGGAAGAGAGCACACTCCTTTAATCCCAGCACTCAGGAGGCAGAGGCAGGCGGATTGCTGTGAGTTCAAGGCCAGCCTGGTCTACAAAGCGAGTCCAACACAGGCAAGGCTACACAGAGAAACCCTGTCTCAAAACAAACAAACAAACAACAAAAAATCAACAACAAAAAAAACCCCAAAAACCAAACAAACAAAAAAGAAGAGACCAATTTCTTATTTTCAGTTTTTCTTATAATGTGTGTGTGTGTGTGTGTGTGTGTGTCTGTCTGTCTGTCTGTCTGTCTGTGTTGCGCAAGTGGCTTTACCTGCTAAGCCATTTCACTTGGGGGGAGGGGCAGGCAGCATCTTACTCTGCCTGGCCTACTCACTATACAGTGCATGCTTGACTCAGACTCACAGCAACTCTTCTGCCTCAGCCTCCCCCAAGAGATGAGGTTACAGGCAGGTAGCACCATGCACCTTGAGGCCACAGTTTCTGATGCCTTATCCTCCAGAGATGCTTACTGCTACTACACTTCAGATTCCGAGCACCCGCATCGAGCCGATTCCAGCCTAGGTTTCCCTGGCTCCTGCAATTCCTGAGCATCCTCACCCTTGTGGGGAAGCCACTTGGCCTTCTCGGCTCTAAGTGAGGATCATATTAACTCCTTGGGGATGGCTGGGCTGCGTGGGAGCACAGAGTCCAGGGGACCCAGGACTGTGGGAAGGATTGTAAGCTTTGTCACAGGTGAAAGCAGTCTTGGTGGGCTTTGCCCTTGAATACACCACAGATACTGCCTGAGATTAACCTTGAGATAAACAGGGTGGAGCCATCCTGGGCCTGAAATTCAGGAAGAAGACCTGGGGACTCCACCTGGACTATTGTGTTTCTTTTGTTTGTTTGTTTTTTGAGACAGAGTTTCTCTGTGTAGCATTGGCTGTCCTGGACTCCCTTTGTAGACCAGGCTGGCCTCAAGCTCCGCCTGCCTCTGCCTCCCGAGTGCTGGGATTAAAGGCGCCCGGCCTTTCTAATCAACCCTCGATGGGAGATAGAGGAGACCGGCCCTTACACTTGAGAGACAGACAGATGGAGAAAAGAAAAAAACAAGTTCAAACCGGGCTTGAGCACACGTTGGTTGGGAAGAGGATTAGCGAACAGGCTGGACCAGCGCACAGGCCAGAAACACCTAGGGACCTGTCCTGCGGAACGGATACTGGAAGGTTCACTCTTGTTTCCCTTTAACCTTTTTCCCCTCTTGTGTAAGATAGTTGGGTTGTATAATAATGTTTAATTATTAAAAAACAGAGCCAACACAGAACAGCTCTGAAAAACCAGGCTAAGAAATTTCTATTTTTTTTTTTTTCTTTAAAACTTAACTATAAGCTAGGTGGTGGTGGTGCACATCTTTAATCCCAGCACTCAGCAAACCTTTGGGTTTGAGGTTAACCTGGTCTACAAAGCTAGTTCCAAGACAGCGAGGGCTACACAAAGAAACCTTGTCTTGAAAAACCAAACTAGGGCTGGAGAGATGACTCAGAGGTTAAAGGGCACCAACTGCTCTTCCAGAGGTCCTGAGTTCAATTTCGAGCAACCACATGACGGGTCACAACCATTTATAATGTAATCTGATGCCCTCTTCTGGCCTTCAGGTGTATGTGCAGACAGAGTACTGTATACATAATAAATAAATAACTCTTAAAAACAAAAACAAAAACACCAAACTAACCAATCAACCAACTAATCCACTTCAAAACAACACAAAATTTAATTATAAGAGGTTTGAAAATTCCAATGCTGTGTGTGGGAGTCCGTGCGTATAATTCCTGAATCCTGGTACCCAAGAGTTAAAAACAGCAGGATCAGGAGTTCAAGGGTAGCCTGGACTACATAAGAAGTGGGGAGGGGGGGGGCTGCAGGCAGTATGCTTGTAAACTAGCTCTCCACCTGTCATTTGAAGAGTTTTGTGGTAGAGTATGCCAGTCCCAGCTGACTCATGGGGTAGGGCATCACAAACTCTTAAACATTTCAGAGTCTCCATTAGGACTTGGCTTGGGCATGTCTTTGGCAGCAGGGTGCATCACTGTGATCACAGCAGGAGAGCTAACTAGAAACCCCTTTGAAAATCACTTCGCTATCATTGACACTATGCACATCACATGTGTATGTGAGAAGGGATGTGAGGGTGTGCAGCTCACCGTGCCAACATGGAGATCAGAGGACACTTTCAGGACCTCACTCTCACACCACAGGCTCTTAAACTCATGTTAGGCTCCCAGCAAGTGCTTTTACTTGTTGAGCCATTTTTTTTTTTTTTTTAAAGATTTATTTATTTTATATAGATGAGTGCTCTGCCTGCATGTACACCTGCATGCCAGAAGAGGGCACCAGATCTCATTACAGATGGTTGTGAGCCACCATGTGGTTGCTGGGAATTAAACTTACGGCCTTTGGAAGAGCAGACAGTGCTCTTGACTTCTGAGCCATCTCTCCAGTCCCTTTGCTGAGCCATCTTGCCAGCCCAGAAAGTTAACAAGAAAAGTTAGGCAATTCCTTATCATCTTGTCCTTGTCTTAGTCTCAGTCCAATATTTTCAGTTTTTTTAATTAAGAAAGAAGTGTGCATGGGTCTTTTGCCTGCAAGTCTGTCTGTGCACCATGCCTGTGCAGCGCCTAAGGAGGCCAGAGGAGGATGTGAGGAGGCTGGAGCCACAGAGCTGCCATGTGGGTGCTGAGACCCAAACCCAGAGCCAGCCAGTGCTCTTAACTGCAGATCCACCTCTCCAGCCTCATCTGATAGTTTTCAGCCATTTATTATTTTTTTTCCAAACCACGATCAAAGTTCACACACTAAACTTGTTTGCAATAACATTTTTGGTTTGTGTTTGCTTGTTTGGAGATA
This sequence comes from Acomys percivali, assembly GCA_907169655.1. Classification (NCBI taxonomy): domain Eukaryota; kingdom Metazoa; phylum Chordata; class Mammalia; order Rodentia; family Muridae; genus Acomys; species Acomys percivali. The sequence goes on from OU015750.1 coordinate 66,823,038, forward strand.
GCCTCTGGGTGGCTTTGAACTTGGGAAGATCCTGCTGTCTTTGCCTCCCATTGCTGGAAGTACAGGCATGCGCCATCGTGCTCAATTTCGGAACAACATTTTAGTATCTCTATTCTCTGATCCTTTTCTGTTTTTCTTCTTTCCTTTGGAGACAAAATCTTATCATAGCTAGTTTTTACTCGCATTGTCTGGAAGGAGTATCCTCAGAAGAGAAAATGCCTCTATCCAGATGCCTGTAAGTAGCTTTTGGACATTGTCTTGATTGATGATTGACGTGGGTGGGCTCAGTGGTGCTGTGGCCCCAGCGTGGCTTGCGCTGTGATAGAAGCAGGCTGAGCGTGAGCAAGCCAGCAGACAAGTGTTCTGTCATGGCTCTTCAGTTCCTGCTTCTAGGTTCTTGCCTCGAGTTCCTATCCTGACTTCCCTAGGTGACAGGGTGTGACCCGGGATTGTAAGAAATAAACCTTGTCCTCTCAGTTGTTTCTGGTCATCACAGCAAAAGATTCTCTCACTAAGAGAGCCAGGCTGTCCTGGAACTTGCTATGTAGCCAAGGCTGGCCTTGAACTTGTCCCAGTACTCTTGTCTCTGTCTTCTGAGTACTAGATTACAGGTGTGGGACACTGCCCAATGACACTGTCCTTTTAAAAGAAACAGGCTATGCTGTAGATTATTTTTATGTTGTAGAACATTCTGCATCCTACATTTTGGTGCCTGTTTCATTTAGTTTGTTTCTTTGTGGATTTTATTTCACATTTGACACTGACTGAGTCTCATGTAGTCTAGGTTGGCCACCAACTCACTGGGTAGCCAAGGCTAACCCTTCAGCTTCTGGTCCCCCTGCCTTTATCCTGTGGGTGCAGGGATTACAGGCCTATGTGCCACCTACCTCCTCTATAGGACTCAGGGACTCGGATTCGCTAGGCAACTGCTCTTTTAGATGAGCTACACTCCTTACCCTTCTGTGAACTTTACTGAACCAGGTTCGGCCTGATGGCAGTTAACAGAGCAGTTAATCTTGCAACAAGTGAATTAAACTGCAGTCTGGTAGACTCTTCCCCCGGAATGTTCAAAGGCTTAAATTCAGTTCTTCTCAGAATCTGCAGGAGGGAAGAGAGACCTGACTCCCCAAAGTTGTACTCTGACCTCCACCTGTATACCTTGGCGCACATATGCCCACATAATACACAAACACAAATAGATAGTGTGATTTTTAATTTTATGCTATTATTTTTAGTTAAAATGTAATTAAAAAATAAAAATGTGCCAGGTATGGTGGCACATGCCTTTAATCCCAGCACGGGTGTGTGTGTGTGGGTGGGAGGTGTGTGTGTAAGCAGGAGGATTGCTGTGAGTTCGAGGCCAGCCTGGTCTACAAAGTAAGTCCAAGACAGCCAAGACTACACAGAGAAATCCTATCTTGGAAAAATAAAAACACAAACAAAATGTAATTACACATGTAAAATTACATTTAAAATATAATTAAAAATATAAGTACAATATTGTTTGAAAAGACACATTAAGTTGAGCTAAAGAAAGAAAAAGCTGATCATGAAATTCACCTAAGAAACTTTAAAAAGCAGATGTAGCTGGGCGTGGTGGTGCACACCTGTAATCCCAGTACTCCAATGGCTGACTCCCTTCCTCCCTCCCTCTCTCCCTCCCTCCCTCTGTCACACACAGACACACACAGACACACACACATACACACACTCTGCAGGAACCTAGGCCCCACTCATGGAGAAGGAGTTGAAACCTGAGAAATGCTTCCTGGGTCATTCTGGTGAGTCAGGATTACCCTCAACTGAGTGCACTTTATTCCACAGAGCATTTATTTTTGTCACTGTATTTTATTCCTTTTTTAGCGTTAGAGTCTTGCTATTGCCTAGGGTGGCCTAGAATGCCTAGGTTCATGCGATTCTTCTACCAGTCTTCCAAGTGGCTGACACTTGGTCAGAGCACAAGAAAGAAAACTGGGCTGGTAAGATGGCTTCAGAAAGTAAAGGGGCTTGCTGTGAGAGCCTGGGGATGTGAGTTCAAGCCTCAGGACTGACCCAAAGGTAGGAGGAGAGAACTGACTCCACAAAGTTGCTCTCTGACCCACACACCCACACTGTGGCACATGTGCCCACACATACACACAAAATAACAACAAATAAGTAAATTTATAAAATTCAAAAACCAATTCTTTACTTCTGGCTTCATGTTTGTTTTGACTAGAAAAAGCAAAAACTGACAGACAGAAAGAAGTTTGGTTTTAAAGGCTTGAAAAACACTTTAGACACACAACACCACATATAAATAAAAAAAAGGTGACTCATCAGCACTTTAGAGCACTGACACAATTAAATCTTGACGTCAACTGTATAATTGTGTGAGTGCCGTCCACCTGAACTAAGCTAGGCAAATCCCCTGCTAGAGGAAGCAACTAAAGACACTGACAGGAAGAGAAGAGGATGCTGGGTAGGGAGGTGGCATGCATTTTTACTTAATGCTTATTAAGCTCCTGGGCGATAAGTGCTGTTCACGGGAGCTGTCTAAGCCGAGTCTCTGGCTGCCTTGGGAAGCGAGGGGTCAAGTTCAAGTTCTTCTGCAACATTAAAGAAGCTGCTGGCTGCAGCGGCCCACGCCGCTAACCCCAGCACTCTGGAGGCAGAGGCAGGTGCAACTCTGAGTCTGAAGCCAGTCTGGTCTACAGAGTGAGTGCCAGGCCAGCCAGAGTTATTAGTGAGACTCTGTCTCAGGCATACAAAGCCCTTAAAATCTTAAAGGGAGGTTCCTGGCAAGGGAGGTGAGTGGTTTCAGGGTGAGGATGGGGGAGGCCGCAGCACTTGTGCTCAAGAATCCCAGGGAGATGGGAAACTGAGCATTCCCACCCTCCCACCTCGTTTTACCAGAGAGGATCCGGGGATGAGGTGCTGAGGGATGTGACGAAGAGGGAGGATCTTCCTGTCTGTCTGTCTGTCTGTCTGTCTGTCTGTCTGTCTGTCTATCTATCTTCCTTCCTTCCTCTCTCCCTCCTTCCCTTCTTCAGACAGGGTTTCATTCTGTAGCCTAATTTGGCCTAGAACTGGCAACAACCTTCCTGCCTCAGCCTCCAAAGGCTGGAATTACATGCAAAGCTACCACAACTGGCCTCTCTATGTAGTCCAGGCTAGCCCTGAGATTGTGGTTCTCCTGGCTCAGACTCCTGGGTGCGGGGATTACAGGCTGTGATACAATGCCTAGCTGTGATAACCTCATCTACTAGAGAGAAGGAACACTGTTTACTTAAGTATGACCACATAACTGGATATAAAGGAGGTCAGCATCTTGAAAAACAAACATTAGAGTCCATGAGGCAAGCCAGGCATGGTGGTGTGGACCTACAATCTTAGTCCTGAGTTACATAATGGGTTCCAGGCCAGGAGGATCCTTGTCAGAAACTAAACTCAAACCAAACCAAATGACAAGTCATCACAGTTTTGGACACTGTGGCAACAAACAAGGAAATGCAATCCAGAAATCAATCAGTGAAAGTGTGTCCTAAGGCCATGAGCAGGGACAGCCCTAGAGACGAGCCCTGAAAAATAGCTGTATTAAACATGAAGCTAAAACCAGGGCACCAAAGCACTGTTCAAGGAGCTCTTACCACCTGCCTGTGGGGCATGGCTGGCACCTGCTCTGCACATAGCCCCAGGTGGTGACAGGGCTCTCCCTCAGCAGGATCTGGCTAAGGAAAGGGCCTACAGAAGACTATTGTTGGCAGGATACTAGCTACACTTTAAAAAACCCTCCCTTGGGGGGCTGGAGAGATGGCTCAGTGGCTAAGAGCACTATCTGCTCTTCTGGAGGTCCTGAGTTCAATTCCCAGCAACCACATGGTGGCTCACAACCATCTGTATTGCGATCTGGTGCCCTCTTCTAGTGTGCATACAGATAGTGTACTCATATACATAAAATAAATAAATCTTAAAAACAAACAAACAAACAAAACCCTCCCTTGCAGGGCGTGGTGGCACACACCTGTAATCCCAGCACTCAGGAGGCAGAGGCTGGTGGATCTCTGTGAGTTCGAGGCCAGCCTGGTCTACAAAGC
>OU015750.1:66827213-66850221 GCA_907169655.1 Acomys percivali
TATAACAACAACAACAACAAACTCTTTTCTTTTCCTTTTCAGACAGTATTTTAGGTAGGTCAGGCTGTGAACTTGCTATGTAGCCAAGGGTGGCCTTGACTCCATCCTCTACCCTCTTGGTTAGGGTTTCTATTGCTGTGGGGAGACACCATGACGGGGCAACTCCCACCCCACCCACCCGACTCTGCTCTTTATGCAGGGAGTGCACACGAGGTCCTTCCCAGCTACTGAAGGGCTGTGGAGAATCTCAAGAGGTGGTGAGCAACTGACTCATCAGAAGGTGCAGGATGCAACACAGATCAGTGTCATGGCAGGGTTCCAGAGAGACTGTTAATGGGTGGCGTGTGAACGCCAGGAACAGGCGACTGCAGTGGTGTTCCTGGCACAGGGTCATCGTTTTGGAGTGGAACCCAAGCCCTGGCAAATATCAAGTTCACGCGTTATCACTGAGCTACACTGTGCCAGGGTTGGGAGCAAAATGGCCCATTGAATGAGAAACTGCATGCTGAGACCACGTCACACCTCACACGATGGGCAGGGAGTCTACACGCTGAGACCACGCCACGCCGCACAGGATGGACAGGGAATCTACAGTAGTGCAAAAGCAGGGCAGGGGCAGCAAGAGGATACAGCATCCACACGGACAAGTCAATACACAAGCTGTTCAAGACCGAGAAGCAAATTAGGGCTTGCACCCCAGGCATTGCTCCCCTATTACGTGGGCCGCTCTTATCAGTCTGCACCCCATGCCACAGCTGTTTCTGCTGGAGTGCCTAATGTGAGAGTGAGCACGGCGTCCTCCTGTTAACATTTTCATTTTTGAAACAGGCACTGAATTCTCTATGTAGCTGAGGATGATACTGAACTTCTTGATCCTCCTGCCTCCATCTTCTGAGTGCTGAGATTACGGGCATGCGCCACTACACCTTCTGCTTTTATTTTTTCTGTATATGGGTGTTTTGACTGCATGTATGTTTGTGTATCACATGCAAGCCTGGTGTCCTCAAAGGTCAGAAAAGGGTGTGTCTGGCTCCTTTGGCTGGTATCACAGATGATTGTGATGCATCCAACTGGTGCTGGCAATTGAGCCCTGGTCCTCTAACCACTGAACCATCTTTAAAGCACCCCTCCCCCACATACAGCTTTAATGTGGCACGGGGGACTGAACCCAGGGCTCCATGCATGGTAGGCAAGTACTCTCTCAATGAAGGGTTAGCCTCAGCTCAGAATCCCTCTTTTATTTCTTTTAAATGTGTCATTATTGGTGTGTGCGTGTGCTAAGGTGCCATGGTGCACACACAGAGGTCAGGTGCCAACTCTCTGGGCTGGTTCTGGTCTATGTTTCTGTGGATCGAGGATCACACTCTAGCTGCCAGTTACAAGCCCCTTTAAGCACTGAGAGCCTCCCACTTGACTCTTAGCTTCAGAAATAGCGGAGACTTTAGAGTTTAGATTTCAGAAACTGAGCCTTTCATGGGTAAACTAGAGTTTGGTAAAGAAAATGATAATATGGGGGCTGGAGAGATGGCTCAGCGGTTAAGAGCACTGACTGCTCTTCCAGAGGTCACGAGTTCAATTCCCAGCAACCACATGGTGGCTCACAACCATCTATAATGTGATCTGATGTGCATTGTGTACATAATAAATAAATAAATCTCAAAAAAAAAAAAAAAAAGAAAATGATAATATGGATTTGACCAGGTAAGCAGAGAAATGTTCTATAGTTGAAAGCAACTGCCAGTGTCACGGTGCTAGGACTCAGTACTGGCTTTCCTTCCTTTAGCACATGTCTCAGGGCTACTTAAATGAAGATGCAGAAGGGACGCACAGTGCGACTTGATTTTCAGATGTCACACTGCCAGAGGGACAGCTGACAAATGGCCACCATCAAGACCAGCATGGTCTGAAGCTGGCCAGTGAAACGTCTAACGGTGCTAATGGCAGAGCTGTGCATCTGGCTTTAACTAAATGAACAAGTAAAAGCTTTGATTTGGCAGTGATTCATAGAAAGTTTCAGAATCTCTGAAACTACATTCTTGATCTAAGCCAAGACCATGCTGTGGGCATAAAAGGCAAATGCATGCGTTGTAAGCACCACCAGATGGTCATGTCTAAAATACAGGTGTGGATGGTCTCACTGCTGTCTTTGAAAGCTAACAAGTTTAAAATACCACGTTCAAGCTAGGCACGATAGTAAATGGCTTAACTTCAGCATGGGGGAGGCTGAGGCAAGGCAATCACAGTATCAAATAAGAACGTTTCAAATAATAAAAATATTAAAATTAACATAGTGAGCCCCTTGAATTAGTTCCTTTGCTCTGCTGTAATAAGAAGGCATGGAGCATAGAACTTAGAGAGAAGAGTTTGTTTTGGTTTACTGTTTTAGAGGGGACTCCGGAATGCCTAGGGAGGAATGCAGGAAGCCAGCAGACCACACCTCCAAATACAGCATGGAGCCGAGAGAGCAAACTGGAAGTGGGGCGGGTTGCGGACTCTCAAAGCCTACCCCAGTGGTGTCCTTCCTCCAATAAGGCTGCACCACATCTCCAACAGCGCCACCAAGAGTGCTCAAATACCCACCCAGCCTATGAGGGACACTCTTATTCACACCATCATTCCCTTTCCAAATCCATCAGCCCAACCACACCCCACCCCCACTCCCATCACCCCCCACCCCATGCCCACTACTCCTATCACCACCCCACCCTTCCCATCACCCCACCCGCACCACTCCCATCACCCTCAACCCCCCACATCACCACCATCACCCCCCAACCCCCCCATCACCCCCCCACCCTCTACCCCCAGAGTTCAGTCGCTGAACCCATGTGGTGCAGGGAGACCCACACAGTGAAAGGACAACTCCTGCAAGTTGTGCACTGCACACTTGACTCCCACAAAAGGCCAGAAGTCTGGACAACTTAGTGAGACCCTGTGTCAAACACAATGAGGTAAAATAGAGAAATTTATTTTTTTTAGAGCCTGTAAAAACTCTTCTAATATGAAAAACATGGAGTAACAGGTAACATGCTCACCTTTTAACAAGCCCATCTCTGCTTTTGTGAATTAGATCATTCTGCGTACTTACACGGGAGCACATGATACTGGGTACATTGATTTTCATTTCCTGACTGAGACACAAAACCCACTGAGACGGGAGATAAAGGGAGACGTGGCCGCTGGGTCAAGAATGTCACTGTTTCTAGAGACGGTGGCACTCTAGGCACAAGTGAAGAAGCCACTTGTGCACCTTTGTGAAGTCTAACGGGAAAACCTTTTTAAGATCAACTAGCTCAACAACTACAAGATTAATTGATTTCTATTGTGTCTCATAATAACATGGAAAATAGGACTGGGGAGACAGCTCACCGGGTAAAGCACCTGCTATGAATGAGTTCGAGTCTCCAGAACTCGTGTAAAAGCCACATGTGTAATCCTAGTGTTCCTGGGGGACGTAGGCAGAAACAAAAGAATCCCTGGATGCTTGCTGGCCTAGCTAGCCTGGTATGGATAGCCAAAATAAACCCCAAAACACTACAGAGATCTGCTTCAAACAAGTGGAATTAAAGGAACAACGCCCGAGGTTGTCCTCTGAGTGCTACATGCACGAAGCAGCAAACACTGTCCCATATTCACACAAACATGGAAAACACAAAGGGCAGTACACTCAGGACAATGGACCTCTAGCAGAGCGGCCTCAGGCTTCTCAGTTGGACATGAGAAAGACAGTACTATGTCATACAGAATTATCGAGAAGAAAACCTATGATCATTTAGATTGGCAAGTTTAGAGAAGAGCCTGGGTTGCCATAGGACCCTCGTGCAGCACGCCCACAATGCACCTCATGCAGCATGCCCACAATGCACCCAGCTTCACATGTGAACATTCATGGCTGTCTCACACCAGCTCATGTATGAGTGTCTTGTCTGCATGCTTATTTACTTATTTTGAGTGCTGGGGATGTAACCTAACCATGCGCATGCTCAGCAAGTGCTCCACCATTAAGCCTCATGCTCAGACTATGACCATTTTAATTTTAAGCCATTCTCTGTAAAAGAAGCAAACAAAACCAAACCCACAGTGGAATAGAGATGGCTCAGCAGTTAAGAGCACTTGCTGCTCTTGCAGAGGACCCAGGTTCAGTCTCCAGTTCCTATGTAGCAGTTTACAGCCATTTGTAACTTCAGTGCCAGGGACTCTGTTATCTTTTCACTTCCGCAGGCTGCAGGCATGCATGACACACACACACATGCAGACAAAACCACTTATACACATAACATAAAATATTTTAGAAGATAAAACTGTGTAAAACTGCAGCTGGGAAACTGAGACAGAACGCTTGTGGCTCAAGGAAGCATGGGCCATACAGTGAGGCCTGCCTGCACAGGAAGGAGTGTGACAACTTGGTGACAACCTAGCATGCATCCCAATGACATGACTTCACCAGGAAGCGCCTTCCACAACAGGAAAGCATAAAGACAATAAAACAAATGTGGCCCTCACCATGTCTTCTGTGATTCCAGACGGGCAACGGAGAGATGTGTATGGAGTGAGGGTGCCACTGTCTGGGCCATGGAAATATAATCATACTTACAGGCAGGACTGACAGCTCCTTCCCATGCAAGAGATGTGTGTGTGCACGTGTGTGTGTGTTTGTGTGCACACGCATGCGGATGTGTTCGCGAGCGAGTGTGCACACGAGCACACCATGGCTCACATGCAGGAGTCAGAGGACAACATTGTGAAGGCTGTTCTTTCCTGCCACCTTTACATGGGTTTTGGGGATTGAACTTGGGGTGTCAGGCCTGTGAGGCCAGCAATTACCTGCTGAGTGAGCCATCTTGTCTGACAACATGTAGGGCGTCTCTCTCTCTCTCTCTCTCTCTCTCTCTCTCTCTCTCTCTCTGGAGCGGCATTAGGGATATACTGTTGATCTGGATAGCTCTCTTGCTCAAAGAGATGGTGATGAGGATATCATAGGGGCGGAAATGGGGGACCGGGTGTCACCGTGCAGCCCCGGCTGCCTGCAGCCTCCGTAGCGCTGCAGTGACAGGCACATGCTACTGCATCCAGCTATGAGGATGTTCATGGTTATGCTCTAAGACTTTTCTGGAAGGGTGAAGAGTGTTTCCTAGTTTTTTAGAAGTCACATGAATCATGCCACTGGCTCAACAAACACAAATCCATTTATTAGGCAGTGGCATTTCTAAGAATGGACCTAGCTATACCAGACAGCAATACTTATCATTTTTGGTTCTTCTGAGACCAAAGGCTCCTTTACAACTTTTTGTAGTATGTCTACAGACCCCGAGAAGTAGCATGGCAGAAAAGCACGGATGCTAGAGTCAGCAGACTGTAACATACCAAGAGGAATTCTTAGTGTGTCTTGAGACAGACATAGAGCAAACCATGTGCACTGCAGTGTGTGTGTTAGTAAAAGCACAAAACACAGAAAGGGCACGGTTGTTTCTAAACAGGTGTACAGAGATCATGAATGAACCAGACCCAGCTTAGCATTCTTAGGACTAGGGCAGGAAGCCTCCCCACAGGGGGCGCCATTGCGCTGTCACTAGGCAGCCTGCGTGGTGATGATGTCCTGAACAGTCAAGACCGTCATTGAGCCAGGACGCCAAGGACTGCAGGGACAAGGGTAGCAGCTCCTTAACCCAGTCTCTACTTGACATACATGCCACCCTGCTGGGTTTGCAGATCCTGCAACCTCTACGGTCACCTCAGCAACTGTCAGAAAATTGGTGGGGGCCCAGCCTCCTTGCTATACAGAAAAGATGGCTAAACAGATTACCCAGGATCAAGTCTCTGATGTAGATGGCGGACTTAGTGGGCTTGAAGGAGCTGTGCAGAAAACACTGGGGGAATGGCTTCAGATGCACCAATTAAACAGACTACAGCCTCCTCAGGGACCAGACAGCTAACACCTCAAAAGCCCCTAATTCTGTATAAAATCAGACTACATGAACACGGTATGAGTTTCACAATGACAAAGACGTCTGGCTTTGTAAAACCACATTCAAAGCTATACAGAAGAACCCTCTTTTCTTTTCTTTCTTTCTTTTTTTCTTCTTCTCTCTCTCACAGTTTCAGAAAATCTATTTCTCTCCACTGGTTTTTAAGATGAGGAAAGCGTACTCCCTTTATATCCACTTCAAACTCATTTTAATGGGCCAAACAGGCTCTCTCCTAGGGGTCAGAAGGCTCCATCCTCTACATAAAGACATACAGACTCTCCCTGTGCACAGGTGGTTCCTAGTGCCACAAACTGGGAGGAATAATTGAATGCAGCTATCCCACAGAGCAGCACACTCTCCCACAGAATTAGCCTGCAGGCCATTCTTACTTAGCATTCCAGACTAACATTCTAAAGATCTCTCCAGCTAGAGATCGGTTTCAGCCTGAGACATACAAGGAAGGGAAGACGTAACATTTGGTTAAACATATGCATCAGGAGATCTCAAGGAAGGGAGGCAGCACAACACAGAGGATGCTGTGCAGGAGAAAGGGGAGGGAGATGGGGGTGGAGGACGGATAACTAACACTAAGGATGTTTGAAATACCATTTTATCTCTCCCTCTCTCTCTCTCTCTCTCTCTCTCTCTCTCTCTCTCTCTCTCTCTCTCTCTCTCTCACACACACACACACACACACACACACACACACACACTCTAACTGGAGCTACTCTACACAGAGTCCAGTGCCAGTAGTAGTATACCTGCCCTCAAACTGCTATTCAGGGATATCTTGAAGGCCACAAAACAAACAATACAGGCTATGGCCACTGCTCATATTTGCCCACCAGAACCTGATGGTCAGTGAGACCCTGTGCTGAAGACACCAAAGACTCTGGTCACCAAGAGTGGAGAAATCAAGCTGGTATTAGCCAGGGAGCTTCCTTCCTGCTAGCTGGCTTTTGTAGCACCAGAAGGCGCTGTGAGGTTGCTGCGGGACAAAAGGGACAAAAGTCATCAACAGCCTCACTCAGCTGTGAACACTGTCAACGACAGTAAGAAACGGTATTGTAGGATACGCCCATGGGTGCAGTAGAGGCATGGATGTTTCGGGGACAACTAACTGCCTTCTGACTGCATTCAAGTTTTTCTCCACAAGAGGAACTGTATACCCTGAGCTGTAAATCTGCTCAAGGACCTGTGGCCGGAGAGCTAATGGGTCCCAGGGGTTAACTTATTATTATTAGTTTGCTAAATGGATAGATATAATGTCAAACTGCTCTATTGGGAGTTGGTGTGGGGCACTGTGTAGTCAGATGCTGAATTCTGCGCCCCGAGATCAGGTTGTAGTCCAGACATGGGCGCTGTAATGATTACTGAAAAATCCCCTGTATCAGTGTTGTGTTCAGAATGCTCCCCAAGTCTCTGATTGGTTAATAAAGAAGCTAAGCAGCCAATAGCTGGTCCAGAGAAGACAGGGAGGCTGGACTTCTGTTGCCAGTCTTGGGGTCTCAGGTAGGGAGAGAAGAAAGACCGTGGCCATGAGGCCTGACCTGATGCAGCAGCAGCAGTGCAGGCAGGACCAACATGTCAAGTAGCTCGGGGCACGCCACTGGGAAGTAGCCGGCTAGTATAGCGGTTAGAACAGATGAGTGTCTGCCCAGCTCTATGCCTTAAAGCTTGTTTAAAAAATCTATAGGTCTCTCTTCGGGCCTGCAAGTGTACATGCAGGCAGAGCACTGTATACATAATAATAAATAAATAAATCTTTAAAACATAAAAAATAAAAATACCAAGAGTTGAATGCAAAAAAAAAAAAAAAAACAAAACAAAACAAAAAACCAAAAAACTATAGGTCTCTGTCTCGTTATTTGGCAGCTAGAACAGGTGATCAGATCCCCCCAGTTCACCATATTTTTATACTGCCCTGTAAACTCAGCTCTCAGATCTCATGAGAGAAGTTTCTCTGTGCGACAGAGGGTGTCTAATGCAGAAAATCACAACTGGTCCAAGTGCAGGGAAACCGTGTCTATGGAGTGCTCGGTCACAGTGGGACAACTCTGTCTTACTCCCTCCTTGGCCCAGGAGGAGGGTCTTTCATGGAAAAGGAGGTGGAAAGAGTATAAGAGCCAGAGGTCAGGGAGAATCGCAGGGAAACCGTGTCTTCTGAACACAATAGGATCATTGCACTCAGGAACTCACTGCACCTGTGGCTGCCCAGACAAGACTTGACTAGTCAATATACCAGCACACTGAGGGAGAAGAGGACTCATGCGCCTCCATCTTTAGTTGAAGAGCTGCTGACAGTTGGTGTGTGTGTGTGTGTGTGTGTGTGTGTGTGTTCATTCTTTAAGGATGGGACCCTAGGAGGCTGTGCCAGTGGATAGCCCACACGTACAAGTAAACTGGTAAAATAAATTGGACTCAGTATGTTATTAAAGAAAAACAAGGCAAAACAAAAGAAAAGACCTAGGAAATAACACTGAGAGGGAGGGTTAGGGACGAGGGGAGTGGGTGGTAGGCCTGAGAGGAGTTGGGGGGAGTTGAGGGGCATTTAGATATAATCAAAATGCATTGTGTGTACTGTGAAATTCTCAAAGAATAACTAAAATATTATATTTAATTGATATGAAAACATTATATTTAGGAGCTGGGCATAGTGGCACATAACTTTAATCCCATAATACTAAGGAGGCAGAGACAGGCTGATGCCTGAGTTTCATGTGATTCTGGTCTACATAGTGAGTTTCAGGCCAGCTGGGGCTGCATAGTAAGACTGTCTCAAAACTAAAAAAACTAAAATAAAAAATAAATATATAATTTTAATATAGTATAAAATATAAATGTATAACATATTTTAATGTATATATAAATATACATACATATATACAAAGTTGAGAGAAGATAAAGAGGAACAAAGGAGGAGTAATAGGCTTTAAGGGTTAGAACAGGGAGGCGAGTACAAACACACGGGGCATCTTCAGTTACTTATCCACTCATTCATTCAACGCATATTTACTGGGGAGCTATTGTGTGTGAGGCCATAAGTCTTCAGAGTACAGTAACAAACATACAGACTCTCTCCAACTACTCAGGCTTACAACCAAGAATAGGTCTTCAACAATAATATATGCTGTAGCCTTAAGATAAGCATTAAGAATTATGGTATGGAAGCCAGGAGCTGGAGAGCTAGCCTAGAAGTTAAAGCACTTGCTGCTCTTGCAGAGGACACTGGTTCAGCTCCTAGCGCCCACGTGGTGGCTCACAACCATCTGTATCTCCAGCTCCAGGGGATCCAATGTCTTCTTCTTTTGGCCTCTGAGGGCCTTACATGCATATGGTTCACAGACAACATGCAGGCAAAACATACATATGCTATAAATCTTAAAAGGAAAACAAAAGATACAGAAGCCAGGGGCTGGAGAGACAGCCCAAACAACAACAACAACAACAACAACAAAGAATTTAGGAATGGGATGGGCAGCTGGGTGTAGGGATGCACACCTTTAATCCCAGGACTTGGGAGGCAGAAGCAGGTGGATTTCTGTGAGTTCCAGGACAGCCTGGTCTACAAAGTCCACGACAGACAGGGCTACACAGAGAAACCCTGTCTGGAAAAACCAAAACCCCCAAACAAACAAACAAACAAACAAACAAGAATGGGCTGGGCTTGTTGAGTTGGTCGATGCTGGCACGATTTGCTGAAGGATGCAGGAGCAAGAGGATTACACGTACAAGGCCAGTCTAGTCTACAGAGCGAGTTCTAGGACAGAGAAAAATGTATCTCCAAAAATAAACAGGATGGATCATTTCACTAATTATTATTATTACTGTGAGCTAACTAACACTTTATGTAAACGTTATAAAGTAAATATCAACAGCAAGAAATACTTGAAGAAAAATAAGAGCAATTTATATCTGCCAATATTCAAACAGTATCAACAGAAGTTGGGCTAATAACTGAGGAGACATAGTATATAATACCATAAAATAGGCTTATCATGGAAATCATTTAATAATTTTATTCATGATCCACAAAGGAATAGATGAATCTGCTGATATCATTGAGGTGTGTGGGATTGCTAATACCCAGAGAACATGAATCTAATTTAAAAATAACATTTAAAAATTAGAGGAATAAATCACTAAGGCGAAGATGACAGTCCTGGGGGACCCGTGTGAAGCAGCACACCCAGGGAAAGGCACAAGGGCGGCTTGCTGGTGGGCAGGCACAGGCCTTACAGGGTGATGGGAACAGACAAGTGCCTTAGGAGACTTCCTATCTCATGTGCGATCAGACAAGCTTTGTCACAGACAGGATACTGCTATGGAGCCCAGGCTAGCCTTAAAGTGAAGCTGCTCCTGACCTTCCCTCCAGAGTAAGCTCACAGGAGTGTGACCCCACTCTGGGTGTTGGAGAGAAAAAATATATTTTTATATTTGTATTCTTTTGACATAGTTATCATGGACCCTAGGCTGGCCATGAGTTCCCTTTTCTTGCCTCTACTTCCCAAGCACTGGATTATAAACGTGCACCACTGTGCCAGCCCTCCTCCTCCTCCTCCTTCTGCTTTTTGAGACAGGGTTTCTTTGTGTAGCCTTGGCTATCCTGGACTCACTTTGTAGCCCAGGCTGGCTTTGAACTCACAAAGATCTGCCTGCCTCTGCCTCCCAAGTGCTGGGATTAAAAGCATGTGCCACCACGCCCGGCAGGGGTGCTGGAAATTTAATGTGTCCTCTGGAAGGACAGGCTGAGTCCCAAACAAAAGCTTTTACCTTCTACTGTGGACAGAAGTCTGCCATAGGGGATGGAGGGTGGTGCAGCAGACAAGAACACGCGCTGCTTTTGCAGATTACCTCAATTTGGTTCCTAGCAACCAGGTTGGGTAGCTCAGAACTGCCAGGGAATCTGATATCCTCTCCACTCTCATGAACACACACACACACACACACACACATACACACACACACACACACACACAAGAATACAGCAAAACAAAACCCTCACAAGTAAGTTCTGCTGATTGTCACACACAGAGGCAATTCCCTAGAAGCTTAGGGTTAAGTCTAGTTACTTCATAAGAAACAAGATTTAAGACAGTTTTTATTTTCAATTCTCACCAGTTTAGGACATAATTTTAAAGGAAAAAAAAATCCAATTCAAACCGAGCTTGGTGGCACACACCCTTAATCACAGCAGAGGCAGGCGGACTGATGTGAGTTTGAGGCCAGCCTCTACAAAGTGAGTGCAGGATAGCTAAGGCTACACAGAGAAACCTTGTCTTGAAAAAAAAAAAAAATCCAAGTCAAATTAGAGCCTACAATTATAAAATAAAATTATTTTAAAAGTACACGTGTTTCTTCTTTAAAACTTGCCTCCAGAGCCCGGCATGGTGGCACATGCCTTTAATCCCAGCACTCTTGAGGCAGAGGCAGGTGGATCTCTGTGAGTTTGAGGCCAGCCTGGTGTACAAAGCGAGCCCAGAACAGCCAAGGCTACACAGAGAAACCCTGTCTCTGGGAGGGAAACAGAAAAAAAAAAAAAAAAAAAAAAAAAAAAAAGCAACTTGCTTCCACTCATATTTTATCATGCTACTTTTCAATATTTATTCATATATTTAGTTAATTTTTTTGAGATGAAGTTTCTCTGTGTACCTTGGCTGCCCTCGACTCACAAAGGCCAGATTGGCCTTGATCTCACAGAGATCTGTCTGCTTCTGCCTCTGAGCGCTGAAATTAAAGGCATGTGCCATCACATCCGGCTGTTTCCAGGCTTTATTAAGCAGAGAACATTTTACACAGTTGCATCTGCGTCATACGGTTTTACACTTGGAATCTTTTCTTTATAAAGTTTGCTATAAACATCGTTATCTCCTGCACCGCAAGTCTGTCAGGAGCAAGATAGGACGGAGAAGGTCAATGCAGCCAGGCAGTCTCCACAATTATCACTAATTAAAACACAAGTGCTGATGATAAAACATCTTCAGGAGGCTACAGAAGAGAGACTCCCTCTCTCTGCGCCTACAGTGATGCTGTGTGCAATGTTTTACAAGAGATGCTAATATGAAGTCCCAGCACAGAGAACCAGCATCTGCCTAAGAAAAGGGGACAGGGAGAAGAAAACAGCAACATCTGGGGTCTAACGGTGCCAACATGACAACTTCTCAGGGCCAGCCAGCTAGGGTTGTTGAAAAGGGTGTCATAGAAATTGTCTGTTAGAAATAAATAAATAGGCACACAAATAAATAAATGAACAAGTCTGGCTTTGTGTATAAAAACAGAGCAATAGTACTTACAAGTTTTTCAATACTCAGTTTTCAAAGAAAAAAAAAAGGATTTGACTCTCAGTTTATACCAACATGGTTGAAGCATTTATTAACAATAGAAAGATGACATGTGATCATGTGAATGCAAACGTTAAGAGAATTTTAATGTGTACTTTATGCAAATTAATCTTATAATAACAAATGTACAAAGACTTCTGGGGCTTTAAAGGGGGAAAAAGAGGAGCCACAGCCAGACACCATTCCTGAGAGGCATGGCGGGAGTCCTGGAACCAGGAACCAATCTTGGGAGACAGCATGAGCTCCAACAACCATCCTCAGGATCGTTCTTACATGTGACTGGGAGCTGCATGCCTGGAGGCAGAGGCAGACGGGTCCTCTGTGAGTTCGAGGCGAGGCTGGTCTACAAAGAGTCCAGGACAGCCAAGGCTACACAGAGAAATCCTGTCTCGAAAAACAAAACAAAAAAGAATATCTGCAGGACCTTTCTTCAGCCGTGCTTATCCTTGAGCCGTTTTGTGTTTACAGTGAGCCTCCTAAGAGGGACACTAGGGAGTTGGAGAGATGGCTCAGCAGTTAAGAAAGCATTCTGTGCTGGGCGGTGGTGGCACACACCCTTAGTGGATCTCTGAGTTTCGAGGCTAGCCTGGTCTACAGAGTGAGTCTAGGGCAGCCAGGGCTGCACAGAGACGCCTTGACTCAGCACCACCCCCCAGTGCATTCTGCTCTTCCAAAAAACCCAGTTCAGTCCCCAACACACATTCCAGTACCAGGTTATCTGACACCTTCTTCTGGCTTCGATGGGTAGCAAGTACACATGTGGTACCCAGACAGAAGCACATGCAGGTAAAATATGCATACACACAAAATAACAAAATACATACACACATACATACATACATACATACATACATACATACAACAACCACCACCCAGTCAGTGAGCTGGCTCAGTGGCTAAAATGCCATCCTGCCAACCTGAATTCAATCCTAGGTCTTAGGAATAAGAGGAGAACTTACTCCTCTGAGCTTCATGTAGACGTGTGTGCACACCTGCACTGTCACACACCTCTCACACACAAATAATAAAAACAGGAACAAACGTCTTCAAAAAGTTCTGTATTGAGTCATAGGCCAAATCGTAAGAAATGCATAATAAAGTTGAGATACGTGTAAAAGGAGCCAAGCAACTACAGTCTTTGTGTCTAAATTAGCGTGAACGGCAAAGGCCACCTAAGGCTCACTCTTAGGCACTTGGGAAAGGCTGAACAGAAGGCAGACGCCACAGTGCTTTAGAGTCTGGCTTTGAGGAGTGAGTCTTGCCAATGCCTGTAGCTGAAGCGCTGATTTAAGAGGAATCCGGAACAAGCCTGTGTCTCTGTGATGGAGATATTTAAACAAGCCATCTTGAAAATGTTAAAAAATTAAAATTGTAGAAAGTCGAACCATAGGTGCCATGTTTTGCCTGAAGTGGTAAAAATACCATCTGCCTCGGTCTTTTAGCAGCATCTTATTTCAAGGAGCAGTAGGCTCAGCTACAGGCATACGCTCAGCTCCAGATGGGGAAATACACAGACGCTTGTAGCTGTTTTTCTAAGCAAGAGTAGTCAACATACTCGTTTTCTTTTGGACGTGGATATTAGTTGCCATAGCAAACCACGCCGGCGCGTGGTCTGAGGGACTTCTGCACCAGTCCCGGCGCACGCCTGGGAATGCCCGCGGTTCGGTAGGTGGCGCTCTTCCCTCCAGAACGCGGCAGGTTCAGCAGTGCTTGGGACCGAGTAGTCTGACAGCTTACATGCCCAGGGTCACTGAAGGCCGCGTGGTCACTGACGGTCCCACAACGCTGTACAAGCGCAGATCTTGGCTCTAGCTACTTGGTTATGATCTACTTTTAGTTAAGTACGGTGCAGCTTACAAACCCTGTTCTGCACTCATAACTCGCAAGCAGTGTTTCCACTCTAGAACTGCCTCTCTCACCTGGCTACCTAAAGAGGAAGGAAAAGTCAGCTTGTTGAGTGTTTTGATACCTTAAGAAAACCGATACCACAGCAGCATAAAGCATTCAGGACCCACTGTAACCAGAACCCAGTTAAAAAGTTATTCAAAGGCAGGTGTGGTGGCCCATGCCTGTAATCCCAGCCCTTGGAACGCTGAGGCAGGAGAATGAGGAATGTTTGGTTAGTTTACGTTACACAGTGAAGTCCTGTTATAAAACTAAATACATACTCAAATGAAAAAGAAAAAGAGACTTAGTATCTTGCCCGGTGAGTGTGAAGGGCATTCTGGAAGTCAATTTAAAACCATCATCTTTTCCAGGCCTCCCTTCCTCCCTGCTCACCTCAAGAGTGACAGAATTTGAGTGATGGGCACAAAGCTAGCACGGACAGCTGAAATACCGGTTTATGGTTTTCTGAAACTGATCTTTTTCCCCCTTGGCTAAAATTAGGTTCTTAGGAATGAAGGAAAGTTCAGAAACAAATGAATTTCACAATATTCTGAAATGGCTGCTAAGTTCTTCAAGTACCGTCTTACCGATAACCCTATGAGGGGAGCCCTAAGCCACCAACCATGCTGCCCGCAATGGCTAGAGCGAGCAGCGAGCATCAGCAGCGAGCCACAGAGAAGTACAGGGAGGTGGAGACTTGATACCCCAAGGCCGTGTTCCCCACCCCACAGTGCCCTGCACACGCCGCACCTGCTAACATCTCTAGCCCTATACAGAAGGACATAATCATCTCTCCTCTCCCCAAAATACTTGGGCTTAAATTTGTGCCAGGGTGATGAGACCTGGTTCATTACTGGACTCTATCTGGACCAACTGTGCTTTGCCTTTAATTGTGAGAAGAGTACTAGAAACTCGGGGGTGGGCGGGGCGGGGCGGGACTTTCTGTCTACTGAGAAACACAGTGACTGTGACAATCAAGGGATAGCAGTATTCTACAGTCAATATGCTCTTCAACTCTTGAGCTTCCAGTTGTGGATTCCAGCCTTCTCCTTACCTCACACTGGCACTCACGCGCACACACACTCAAGCACTGGGAGAGCCTGGACAGGGTGTGGCTGCACCTGTGAGTGAGGTCAGGTGGGCTCCTTCCTTCCTTCCTTCCTTCCTTCCTTCCTTCCTTCCTTCCTTCCTTCCTGTTTTGATACAGGGTCTCAAAGGGAGCTCAGGCCTAAACCCTCTGCCCTCCTGCCTCAGTTCTCAAGTGCTAAGATTACAGGCAACCAACTTTTGTAATTTACCACCTGGCTCTAGCCCAGTTTCCAATAGCAATCTCGCTCGCTGTCAAGGTATTCTTTGATGAGAAATTCTAGAAAGTCTTTAGGTCACAGACAAGCGTCAGTGCTGGGCGGCAGTTTCCCCCTTACCTTCTACTCACACTTGCTTTCCACACCAAGCAGTGAACACCACCCCCATCCTTTATCCTGCTTTGCTCTGCTGACAGCTGCTGCTCCCTGACCTCTGCATCTGACCAGAGATGGGAAGCTCTGGGCCAGCTTGCTCCTGCAGTTTACTCCCTCCCAACTTACTGCAAGTGTCCTCTGTTTTCTCTACGGGTTCCATTCACTCAGTCTTAAGCACCAAGCTTTAGACACCAATTACAAAGGCCAAACATTAATCAACCAACCAACAAACATAGAAACCCCCAAACCGAATAAAAACCAGCACTGGCCCTGCCCTCAAAGAGCTCACAGTCCATGCTCTCGTTACGGGTCACTGTAGAACATCCGAGAAGAAAAAATGAGGGCTGCACAGTGTCTAAGAGGTTGAGGGAAACAGCTAATCCGCTGCACAAGTGTAGAAGCCTCCCTATAGGTGATGATCCTAAATTTACATTATATGAGGGACAGAGGAGCCAGAAAGGGGGAACCATGTATCTTCCAGGCAGAGCAGACAGCAGGAGTCAAGACAGAGAAAACTAAGTCAGGCCTGTAGATGTGAGCCTGATTCCCTGCTACTTGGGAGGCAGAGGCAAAAACATTGTAAGCTCAAGGGCTGCTTGGGTTAGTAATATAGGGTCAGGGCCAGTCAGGGTCATAGTGAGACTGTATAAAATAAAATAAAATAAAATAAAATAAAGAGAAGGGCTGGAGATAGAGCTAAGTGGTAGAGTGCTTGCCTAGTGTGCAATGCCCAGGAACAAAACAGTATAAAACAAAAAAGACATAGAGAACTGAAACAGTATGCAGAAGGCATCTGGTGACACTGGGGGACAGAAGGTGAAGCTGCAGAGGTGGTGCTCCACAAGCCCACAAATGCCAGCCCAGCAGGCTCTGACTGCCTTGCAGACAACGTGGAGATAGCAGGGGTTTGAAGCAGCAGACTGAAACAGTGGCACTGGAGGTTTAGATGTTCTACCCGGCAGTGGGTCAGTGGTGACGAGAGGCAGGGAGACCAGGTGGCAGGCTCTTCAGTGGCTCAGCTGAAGAGATATGGGCACAGGCAAAGGGACCATCGCAGGGAAGAGACAGGGCATGACAAAGTGTGGGATTTAAAACTGGTATGATCTAGTAATAGCACACAGTAGTGTGAGTGCAGTTTCTCACATGGCTGACTTCCGATAGGGTGGCAGTGCCAGCAACAGGACAGAATCAGTAAATGGACCAAGGTACACCACCAAACCTGAGCTGCGTGCTGCTGAGAACCACGGGCCCTGGGTAGAGTGCCTTAGCAATGGAGGCTCGCTGAGAACTTTTAACAAGTGGATGGCTTCGGGGTGAAGTCAATGGTTATTTGGGAACTCAATCCTTATACTCAACCTTGCTGTGAACTTGAAGCAGCTCTAAGAAGCAAAGCCATGAAATAATAACACCAGAGGTGCTGAACAGGGCTGCTGATGGGGGAAGGCCCAAGAAGACATGTCTAGAGCCATGAGGAGGCTCAGCCTTACACTCAGGACATGACAGGAGGGAGCTAGGACACATGCCATCGACGAGTCACATATGGAAACTAGCTCTCAGCTGGTCTTTTTAGAGGAGGCGGAGGCTTGTATGGCAGAGCAAGGACATGAGTTGGAGCAAAGCATGGAGGCACAGACGTGAGCCTCTGGGCTGCCAGGGGTGTGCAAAGGACGCTCAGCCCAAGAAAGCCGAGACACTTCGGTTGTCCCGAAGGGAGCAGAGCTGCTGGGCACAGACTCCTTCCCACGTTCTCCATGGTACAGCTGTGCTCACCCTCCAGACGTCCTGACTGTCATACAAGTTAGATGGCCAGCAAGCTCCTTTCGCCACACATCTGCAAAAGGTTCCATTCCCCGCCCCCACCCGAGGGAAAAACAGAGTGTGACCTAAATGTGTCCACAGGCCACACTGTGCCGAGATCTAGTGTCCCACAGGGCTATTCAATTATTTATTTATTTAATTTATATTTTTTAATATATTTATTTATTATGTATACAATGTGTTGCCTGCATGTATACCTGCAGGCCAGAAGAGGGCACCAGATCTCATTATAGATGGTTGGGAGGCACCATGTGGTTGCTGGGAATTGAACTCAGGATCTTTGGAAGAACGGTCAGTGCTCCTAACCTCTGAGCCATCTCTCCAGCCCCTCAATTATTTATTTAAAAGTTTCTGAAAATAAGATTTTATTGCATGTGGATGTATGCGTGCAGCGTACATTCCTGGTGGCCCTGAAGGTCAGAAAAGGGCTTCAGGTCCCCTGGGACTAGTTACCGACAGGGCTGCCATGTGGGTGCTGGTTATCAAACTCGAGTCCTTTGCAAGAGCAACAAGTGCTCTTGACTGCTGAGCCCACTCTCCAGCCTCTCACAGTTTTAGTGTTTTTTGTTGTTGTTGTTGTTGTTTTTGTTTTAATGAGATAAGATCTCTCTACATAGCCCTGGCTGTCCTGGAACTCACTATGTAGACCAGGCATGCCTTGAACTCATTGAGATCTGCCTGTCTTTGCCTCCCAAATGCTGGGATCAAAGGCAAGCCTCACTATACCCCATACAATTTTACTTTTAATTTAATTAAAAAAAAATTCTTGAGGCAAGCTCTTATGTATCTCAGGCTGGCCTCGAACTCATTATGTAGTAGCCCAAGATGATTTTGAAAACTCATGGTCCTCTGCTTCCACATGCCAAGAGCTGGGATCACAAGCATGTGCCACACCATGCTTGGGTTCATGTGGTGCTGGGAAAGGAACCCAGGATGCTGCACATGCCCAGTAAGCACTCTCCTGAGTTACAGATCCATATCTATTTTAATTATACTGAGTGTAGCATCCATGAGTGTGTGTTTGTATGCTGAATCTCATCGTTGTGCCCTCTTAACTGAAAATTAAAAAAATATTCTATTGATTATAATTGTGTGTAGGTGAATGATGTGATGGTCTGCGTGCACACACATGTGAAGGTCGGAGGGCAAATTTTGGGAAGTGTCTCTCACTCCTTCCACTGTGTAGTCTGGGGACTGAACTCAGGTTTTCAGACTTGCAAGACATTTTTACCCACTGAGTTACCTGACTGGACCAAATGTTTTTAAAATTCAACTTTTTTTTTTTTTTTTTCTGTTTTGGAGATGGGGCCTCATGAAGTGCTGGCCTCAAATTCCTGATGCTTCTGCTTCTCTTTCTTAGTGCTGGGTCACAATCGGCTGCTCTAGTGCTTACTGCAGCCAGTTTTAACAAAGGAGGCAAGTCAAAATGACCCAGGAGGCTGTCAAACACCATGTCTGGCCTGCCTGGCTCTCTTTGTAAGAGGGTAGGATACACAGCCACGCCCAGCTCCTCCATGGGTGCTGGTGATTAGATTTGGGTCCTCTTAATTTCACAGCAAGCCTCTGACCTGCTGAACCCCTGCCCCAACCACTGCCCGCTCTTAACAATATGCTTGCTTTTGAATGGCCCTGCTATGAAGGCCACAGTCGGCCATGTCCAGATTGCGCAAAGTGGAGGACAGCCTTCCTCGGTAGGGATTCCTCTTCTCTGCCTGACCTTATCTGGAGAGCCTCCAGGTACATGACCTTGCTTGGAGGATGATCCTGCACAGAGCTACATGACTCAATACAGGAGTCCTAAGAACCCTAAGAACATTTATTTATTTATTTACTTATTTATGTTTTTGTTTTTCGAGACAGGGTTTCTCTGTGCAATACGACTGGCCATCCTAGACTTACTGTGTAGACCAGGTTGGGCTTGAACTCACAGAGCTCAGCCTGCCTCTGCCTCCCTGAGTGCTGGGACTAAAGGTGTGCACCATCATGCCCGACCTTTATATACCTTTATATACCTCATCCCTAAAGCAATAAAATCAGCTGCTTCTCTGAAGCTGATCCTGGAAGTCTTGTATTTTGTGCTCATGGCTGTCTTGAGCCCCATCTGTCACTTCTGAACCCTTTGTCCTTGTGGTCACTGGCCAATGACGCCGGGTGGGGGTGGGGGGCGGAAGGGAGGACCACAGCTTGCCAGTGACTTTATGCCTTACACAATGCTCATAATGGCTCATAGTTCTAGAGGCCGGAAAATACAAGCCTTACGTGTGAGCCTGATCAGAGCCTTTCTACCACATCGTAATGGCATGCTTTGTTGTGTGAGCTTTCACAAGGCCCTCAGGTTGTGTGGGAAGTTGTGCTCATAGAGGCTCCTGCTGCGGTTTGAATGTGCCTCCAGGAGTCCATGTGCTGGCAACTCGATTCCTCAGTTGATACATATGCTGATGTTTTTTGGAGGTGAACCGTTAGGGTACAGTCAGGACTAGGCGAGACTGTGAAGGCAGCTGCCTCCCCCCGCCCCCATGTGATGTGTTAGAAGATACCTGCTTCTTCTAACCACATAATGTCCTCCATCTTTCAAGAGGCGGTTCTTGCCTTCTACCCTGTGGGCTCTGGGGAGCTGGCTCGGGCCATGAGGCTTAGCTGCGAGCTGCTTGGCAGTGAGCATCTTTACCTGCTGAGGATCTTGCTGGGCCTCAGCATTTTATTCCTGGTATCTAACACACTGTATGGAATAAATACACACATTGTTGAATGAATCTTATTTTTATTTGCTAATTACAATCTCTCATGCTTGTTTTTAACTTACTTATTTAAATTAAAAACTTCATATATTATTTTTTATGTATGTAGGTGTTTTGGTTTCATGTATGTTTGTGTACTATGTATGTAAGAGGGTGTTGGATTCTCTGGGGCTGGAGTTACAGATGGCTGTGAGCCATGATGTGGGTGCTGGCAAGCAAATCCATTTTATTTATTTATTTACTTATTGGTTGATTGATTGATTTAGACAGGGTCTCACTATGTAGCCCTGGCTAGCCTGGCAGTTTCTCTGTAGATCAGGGTAGCCTCAACTTACAGAGATATGACTGCTTTTACCTCCAGAGTGCTATGACTAAAAGTTCGTGCCACCAGCCAGGCATGGTGGCGTACATCTTTAATCCCAGCACTCAGGATGCAGAGGCAGGCAGATTGCTGTGAGTTTGAGACCAGCCTAGTCTACAAAGTGAGTCCAGAACAGCCAAGGCTACACAGAGAAAAACCTTCTGGAACACCCCCCCCAAAAAAGGTCTGTGCCACCAAGCCCAGCCACACTGTTTCTCTTTTGACCTTTCAAACATAAAAAGTGATCAAACTGTATAATATACGTACAATCTACTCACCTTAGTGTAGTTTAACCGTCCTTTTTCTTGAGCCTAAGATAGAAAAGAAGAAATTAATTTGTTAGTTCTGTTTTGTTTTTTGTTATTTCCTTTAGCAATTATCTAGTGTTTTGCTTATTTTTTGTTTTTTTGTTTTTGTTTTTTTTCGAGACAGGATTTCTATGTGTAGTCTTGGCTGTCCTGCACTTGCTTTGTAGACCAGGCTGGCCTCAAACTCACAGCGATTTGCCTGCCTCTGCCTCCCAAGTGCTGGGATTACAGGTGTATCCCAACTGTGTTTTGCTTTTTTTTTTTTTTTTTGGTTTTTCGAGACAGGGTTTCTCTGTGTAGCCTTGGCTGTCCTGGACTCACTTTGTAGACCAGGCTGGCCTCGAACTCAAAGCGATCCACCTGCCTCTGCCTCCCGAGTGCTGGGCTTATAGGCGTGCGCCACCACGCCAGGCTGTGTTTTACTTCTTAAGGAATAAAATTCATGGGGCTGGAAAGACGGTTCAGCGGTTAAGAGCATACACTGTCCTTCCAGAGTACACAAGTTTGGTTCCTAGCATGCATGTCGGCTAGTCTGCAAGCATCTGGAACTGCAGCTCTGGGGCAGCTGATGCTTCTAGTCCCAGGAGCCGCCAGCACGCACATGTACATACCTCCCCTCAAATACACACATTTAAAAAAATAATAGGAACAAGCCGGGCGTGGTGGTGCACGCCTTTAATCCCAGCACTCGGGAGGCAGAGGCAGGTGGATCGATGTGAGTTCAAGGCCAGCCTGGTCTACAAAGTGAGTCCAGGACAGCCAAGGCTACACAGAGAAACCCTGTCTCGAAAAACCAAAAAAAAAAAAAAAGGAACATTAAAAAAGAATAAAGTTCGATTCTTTTTCTCCACACCCCTTCTTTTATTTAACATATATTGAACCAGTATGAATTCATATAGCCAGTGATATCTCTTTCTGTACATATATGTACATCTGAAGTTCTTTCAACTTTTGTTTGAAATTTATACACATAAACACACATGCACATATCACATGCATGTATGCATGTGCATACAGCAGACACACATAGAGATAACTGGAGAGTTGGGGGAAGAGAAGAAAAGATATTGTATATATGGTCAAACTTGTTTCAAATTAAAAAAAAAAACTCAGAATCTTCAGTCTGTTCTTAACTGTTTATACGTATGGTAGTTTTGCCTCAACATGTGTCTGTGTACCACATGCATCCCTGGTACCCTTCCATAAGAGAATGTTGGATCCCCTAGGACTTAACTTAAGATGGTGTGAGCCACCATGTGCATGCTGGAAATCAAGCCTGGTTTGTCTGTAAGAGCAGCCAATGCTCTAACCGCTGAGCCATCTTCCCTTCCCCCACTGTTCCCGAGAGCTCTTTAGGGATCTAGGATTTCCAACAGACTGAGAAGTTTGAGTTTACTACTGAGATCCATTGTATCAATGATAATATGGGTCTACTCTTGAAGATATTTAAAAACCAGGTTATGCTCTGCTCAGATACTTTATTTATATCTGTTTGTTCATGGGAATATTTTCTAAAATAAAATAATATCTATTCTGAAAAACTTTCTGAGCTGGATGTAGTGGCACACATCTTTAATCCATCCATCTATTGTGAATTCCAGGACAACCAGAGCTACATAGTGAGACCCTGTCTTAAAACAAAACAAAAAAACTCCACAAAAACAAACAGACGCTGGGGGGCGAGGGAGGGGGGAGGAGAAAAGAAAAGAAAAGAAAAGAAAAAGAAAACCCATTGTCCCCAAACTTCCACAGGAGTGGTGGAGAAGCCTGGCCAGCCATTCGTTCCAATATCATACAAATATGCCTTGACCCTATGAATGACTCCTGGATGGCTTGTCAACATCTCAGCAATAGCACTTTTGATCCATACTCGGTCCTTTTCTTTTTTGAGACAAGGTGTTGATGTGTATAGTCCAGGCTGGCCTTGAACTTGTGATCCTCCTGCATTAACCTTCTAAGGCAATAATCTGTCTGTGCTAGGATTGCCAGCCATGTGCCATGACGTCTGGCTTCCACACTTTAAGTACTTCAACTCCAAAATGCTGGAATCACAGTGACCACCACCATGCCTGACCCAGCTGCCTCCTGAATTCATTTCAGGCTGATGCCCATTTTTCCACTGTCCACCT
>OU015750.1:66860186-66894860 GCA_907169655.1 Acomys percivali
ACACACACACACACACACACACACACACACACACACACACACACACAAACACCTATGAATTCCTGCCTTATGAGTTATGTTACACCTGAAAGTATAAAACTGGAATTTCTGTGGGCAGTTTTGTTTTGATTTGTTGTGTTTGAGACAGCATCTTTTTATTATATAGCTGTGGGTGTCCTAGGTAACTGAAAATGTAAAGTCAGATAGAGATAGCCACAAAGCAGCTGCGTTGGTGATATTTTATATTTCCCACGTCATTGAAAAGAATGAGCTATTGAAGTATTTCTTCCTTCTAGCCTCCCCCACTCTTGGGAGTATTCTCACTTCTTCTTAATAAATCTATGCTCCAGCTTTGATTAAAAAAGTGAAATCACATATTAAAATTAAAGCTTTCAATTTTACACAGTATACTTTCAAACTTTATGAACTTTTTATAATTTGTTTAACAGAGGGATTTACAAAGGAACTGTAGCAAAAATAAAAAATAGCCTACCATTCGGCGATAGTGATATTACATGTTATTTAATAATTTGAAGGAGTTACTCCAAGATTCTTTCAGGTGGTAAGAAAACATAAATATCAAAATTACATAGTATTTGCCAATTATACTTATACACCTACCACTGTCTCTGACTGACATATTTTACCCACACAATAAACATTTTCAAGATATAAAAGCAGCTTATTACATGCTGGCAGCTCTCTGTGTACACGCATCATATTTCTGAGTGCGGAGGACTGGTGTGCAGTACCTTGTGACTCATGGCCATGTGCTTCCCGTATTGAAAGGCCGTGTCCTGCAGGTCGGTGCTATGCTTTGCTAACTCCAACGCAGCCTGGCAGCTCTTCGCTAGCAAGGCACAGTGGGACAGGAAAGTCTGCTCCTTCCAGGTCGATATTCCAATGTCATCTGTGATAGCATTTTCCTGAAAAATGTAAAAAGGCCAAGATGAAACGGCTTTAGGATTAATTTAAGTGTGTTTCTGAAGAATAAAAGCATTAGCCACTGGCCAGATCTGTGGTGCAGCTGCAACCCAGGGCCTCAGAGTCCGAGTCCGGAGGGTAGTAAACTCCAGGCTAACTAGGGCCACCTTGTCTTAAAAAGAAAGAAAGAAAGAAAAAAGAAAGAAAGCAAGCAACAATTTCAAAACACTCCTGCTTCTGTAACTTCCTGACGAAGCTGAGTCAGTGCTCCAGTGCTCCAGGGCTCCGGGGCTCCAGGGCTCCAGTGACCAAGAGCAGTGAGCAGAGCACAGGGATGATGAAAGCACTTTTTAATTTTAAGCTCGAGAACATCTATAAAATATACTCTACCAGGTAAGCCAGACATGCAGAAACAGACCCCTGAAGTGACTCCTGCTTACACGCACCATCAGTTCTTGGATGTTACCGAGTGTTCTGGAGCATGACGATCCTAGTGCATTTAACTTGTGTGAAAATAGTAATGGCATAATGAAGACTGTGTGCATTGAGAAAACTAAAATTCCTACAAACGGGAAGATACTTGAACATAGTAGCAGGGGGAAGAACTAATAATTCATATAATAAATATAACTAAAACTTATCAGAAAGGAAACAGACAAAGTCTTTTATTCTACTGTATACACAAACATATTAAAAAAAAAAAAAAAAACAAGCTGGGCCTGGTGTCATACACCTGTGGAGGCAGAAGGATCAAGAGTTCAAGGCCAGCCTGGACCACATGACATTATTTAAGAAAACAAACCCAAACAATACAGCTAATTAAAAGCTATGAATATATTTGAGAAATGCAAAATTAAAGTGCTCCCGAAGGGATGAGGTGAGTAAGTGAACATAAAGATGCAGCATGCTAAGTGCGTGGGCCCCAAGCCCAGGAGGCTAGGCTAGGAAAGTGAATAGCACCATCCCATCCCCAAACAGGCAAGGGGATTCTAAACGTCACTTAGGAGACACGTGCATGCTCTGTTCTCTGGCCCATGCCAGTAACTAGCAGCTGACCCTCAGACTGGGAACCAAACAAACCTCTCCTCTCAAAAGGAAGGAAGAACAGACGGGAGGAAGGACAGGTGTCACAGTTACTGTTCTACAGCTGTGAAGAGACACCATGACCATTTTAAAAAAAGATTTATTTATTTATTATTATTATATATAAAGTACTCTGCCTGTGTGTACATCCGAGGGCACCAGATCACACTATAGATGGTTGTGAGCTACCATGTGGCTGCTGGGAATTGAACTCAGGACCTCAGCACCTCAGCGCTTCTAACTCCTGAGCCATCTCTCCAGCCCCAACCATGTTAACTCTTATTGGGAGCTTGCTAACAGTTTTAGAGTGTTAGTTTATGACCATCATGACAGGATGCAGGCAGACAGACATGGTGCTGGAGGAGTTGAGAGCTTTAACATCCTGATCCATAGGCAGCAGGGGTGGGGAGGGGGTTGGGGGGGAGGGAGAGAAGTAGAGAAGGAGGGACAGAGACAGACAGACAGACAGACAGACAGACATTGGGTCTGGCATGGGCCTTTGCAACCTCAAAGCCCACCCCCAGCAACACACACCTCCTACGGTGCTTTGAACAGTAATGGCCCACACAGACTCATCTGTTTGAATGCTTGGCCCACAGGGGGTGGCACTATTAAGAGGCGTGGCTTTGTTGGAGTGGGTGTGGCCTTGTTGGAGGAAGTGTGCCACTGTGTGGGGTAGGCTTTGAGTTCTCTTATGCTCAAGCTCTGCCTAGTGTGGCACAGTCTCTTCCTGCTGCCTGCTGATCAAGATGCAGAGCTCTCAGCTCCATCTCCAGCACCATGTCTGCCTGCACGCCGCCATGCTTCCCGCCATGATGATAATGGACTATAAACCTGTGAACTGTAAGCCAACCCCAGTGAAATGCTTTCCTTTGTAAGAGTTAGTTGCCTTATGGTGTCTCTTCATAGCAACAAAACTCTTAACTAAGATGCTTCCTAATCCTTCTCAAACAGCTCCATTCCCTGGTGACTTATGAGCCCCTGGGCCCGTTCTCATCCACATCACCTCAGGCGGGAATACAGGAAGGAGGGAGAGCAGCAAGGGCAGCCTTGAAATAAAGAAGATCACGCACTGTCCTGCGAGCGTGGATGGAGTAGGGCAAACAGAAACACTGAATTTCACCTAGCCTCACCTGATAATATGAGGAGGAGCTACCAGACTCAGTGGAGGGGAAAAAAAAAAAGACACACCTTTAATCCCAGCACTTGGGAGGTAGAGGCAGGCTTATCTGAGTTCAAGGCCAGCCTAGTCTACAGAGCAAGTATCAGGATAGCCAGTACTGCACAGAGAAATCCTGTCTTGAAACAAAAATAATAAATAAATAACTAAATAACTAAATAAATAAATAGGAGCTGACAAGCTGACCCAGGGGCTAAGAGTACTTACTGCTCTTGCAGAAGAGCAAAGTTTAGTCTCCAGCACCCACACTGGGCGGCTCACAACTACCTGCAACTCCAGTCTCTCTGTACTCACATGCCTGTATCTATACACATGCATGTGCGTGTGTGCGCGCGCGCGCACACACACACACTGAAATAAAACAAAAATATGTGTTTTGGACAGACAGAAAACGAGACAAAACCGTCCAGAAAACAACCAAAGTATATGCAGAAATTTACTATATTTTGTGGAAAAGCCGAGTAGGACTTTTCAGTAAATGTACTGTTTACTAGGACTATTTGGAAAAAGTGAAATCTGATCTGTATTTTATTCTACGATAAACTCCAAGTGCAACACTAAACCAAAGAAAGCACTGCACAACCCTAAGCAAAATGAAGACCACCATGGGCAGGAGAGGAGGAGGCAGGGTCTATTGCAGCTTAGGTAGACCTAGGACTCCTATGTACCGGAGACGAGCTGTGCAGCTCCCGAGCCGCCCGCCTTCACCTCCGCACTGCTGGGATTACAGCTATGCACAACCAGGCTCTATTTACACATCATGGTAGCAGAGACACCGGAATTGGGTTGTAAGAAGATGACACAGTAACACGATAGATGTTGGTTCATGTGAGCTGTTGGACCTGAAGATGCCTCTATAAACCAGATACGAGCAAGCATGCGGATTATCCTAGAGAGGCCTCCAGAAGAAATGCATCTGTCACCTTCTTGATTTTGTGGCCTCTCACACTTGGCTGGGGGAGGTGGAAACTAAATGAAAAATTTTGTGTATCTGTTGAAATTACTAACGTATTTGCTCCATGACTAGGCATTACATAGCTGCCACCTTTTAGGAGAATCCACAACCATGGTGGCCTGTAGGATGTGTGCATGGTGGATCTCTCATTGCTTAACACTGACCTCCCTTTAACAATCAATCCACACACAAAGCCAAAAACAAAACAAAACAAAACAAAAACAACAACAAAAAAACCAACCCAAACCAATCAATCCACTTCCCTTTCCTTCATTTCCTGTCTCGTTCCTCTGCTTTAAACAGCGTTCTTGGATGCTCATGGTGTCCTCAAGTGACCACGGGCATGTATCGGGACAGATACACAAGCACCTAATGGCGTGTGAGGCGTGGATTATGTATCTATCAAAGCTTTTCTCCGTCTTTTGGCATTTCTCTCCTCCTTTCTATTTTCCTCTGTCCTTCCTAACTTGGTTGAAATAAAGAATCAAAATAATTGTCCTTTAATGCTCCTTCTTGGCTCATACAGTCTATAAACTCTAAAACACAACAGTCAACCTTCCCTTTTATGGAAAAAGCAACGCCTTTTGGCCCAATTCTTACCCAAACTATCCCCTACGAGACCTGTCTTTCAGTTACATGGGACATTTAGATATTTCTTGAATTAAACACTACTTTTATATTTTTGGGAATTTTGAAATATTATTCTCTTCAAAGGCATTACTTCCTTGCATTCTCTGTCCACTGAGTAGTCCAGTAATAAGTGTACCTGAATACTATTCTCAGGAATTCCCATAAATATTTTCTTCCTTTGAAAAACATTACCTAGTTTCAGTTTTATGCAGTGCTTAATTCTCTCTGAACTGCATGAGTGACTATTTTAATCATTTAGGCATCCTTCCATTTCAAACAGCCTTCGGTTAAGTGACTATAGCCCTGTTTATCAGCTCAGTTCACCATGTCGCCGTGTGCTCATCTGAACGGTAAACACTAATGGGTGCTATACAACTGACGAGGGACTACTGGTTCATGGTGTGCCAGGGATGAGACTCAGAACAGGGTGCTAACCGTGGGGAAATGACGCTGGAGCTAAGAGCAGTTGTTGCTCTTGGAGAAGGCCCTGGCTTGATGCTCAGCACTCAAGTGGCAGCTCACAATTGTCTGTAACTCTAAAAATTTAAAAAATAACTGAACAATGTATGACCTCTTGATTAACTTTTGGTTGTTTGTGTTAACACACTCATCTACGCATCATGGGCCAGACCTCTGCAAAGTAATTTAGACATAAAGTTTGATAAAAGGTTTGTTCATAAGAAGCTCATGGTCCAAGGATAGAAAAAACAATCAGAAACATATGCACACAGATAGACAGAACCTATGAGATGTGGCTATCATACCAATTTCCATAGCATTTTAGGTTATACGTTAATTTTAAATGTATATTATTATATAAGTGTGTATGTAACCGTGTCTATGTAAAAGGCTAACTGCAGGACCTGAAACCACCCAAGGGCTAGTTCTATTCATGATGTCTTTCTTACTGAGACTTAGGACCTTTATTATTCATTACTTTTACGTTGTTAAATTATTCAGAGAACATACAATCTCTGAAAAAGATTCAGATAACCAGAAACAATTAATTTATGGCTCCCTGAAAACTACTGCCATCACTTAATTGGACCATAAGTTAATAACTCTGCACCTAAGTTAATCAGAAATGTTATTCCCCAAGCATCAAGTTATTACCTATTATGAAGCTGGTTATTAATGAAACAAAATCCTTTTATTCATTTCTTGCTGCAGGATATTTGACCCCATTGTGAACCCCGAGATTGTGAATTGTAAGAACTTGTTTCTTGTTTGGTTTGGTTCAGCCCTAGCACACACCTTTAACCCAAGAACTTTGTTTATTGTAAACAGGTGATTATGGTGTGGCTCAGCCCTAACATACATCTTTAACCCAAGAGCTTTCTGTACACAGGATTTAATAAAATTAACCCTAGGTCAAGAGGCAGAACAAGAAACCAGGGATTAAATAGATTAAATAGAAAGGAGGGCTTTGAGCTGAGGGGTATTTAAGACAGTATGGTGAAGAAGATATTTTTAGCTTTTGGCTTTTTCCTCCTGGGACGTCTACGGAGTAGGAAGGTCAGCTGGGTACTTTCTCTTTCTCTCTGAACTAGTAGGTTTTTACCCAACATCTGGTTTTATTGGTAAAATCGAACACTTGGGATTTTGTGTTTTAAAACAATAATTTATAGCAGATTGTCAAGTATATACTAGGAAAACTGGTCTGATAGCGACAGACATCTAAACCAGTTTCTTTAAATATAAGATATACAAAATGAGTGTGAAGTGGCTGGATGCAGTCAGAATAGATTTAGATATATTTACAGCACCACAGTGTGTGCAGGGTTAAAAACCATGTAAAATTTATTCTTTGAGAATTTCTCACACGCAACTTCATCCATCTATCTATCTATCTACCTACTTTATTTTGAGGCAGGGTTTCATGTAGGCTAGACTGTCCCTCAACTTTTATGTTCAAGGATGAGCTTAAACTCTTGATATTCTCATACCTCCCCCAAGTGTTGGGATATGGACATTTGCCACCATACCCAGCTACAGAAAGTTTTCTTCTTCCCTTTGTTGTACTGGAGCCTCCTAGCACAATCCTAGCACTCAGAGAGGCAGGGGCAGGCGGATCTCTGTTAGTTCGAGGCCAACCAGGACAGGCAAGTCCAGGACAGGCAAGGCTGTCTCAAAAAAGCAAAAAGATGATACTCAGTGGATATTTACTTTTGATGGGATTTCTTTATTTTAGGAAGGGGTATTATGTCATTATGCATACTGACTGTCAAACAGAGGTATCTTAATTTAGACTACTGTCACCTTGCTCTCTAGCTCATGATTTATTTTGCTTGGGTAAAGCTGCTTGAAATAATAGCAGGTAGGCTGGTAGTGCCTGAGATAGCAGCACTGGTCGTCTATTCACATGAGACTGGACCCCCAGGTTGGCATGGCTGTGGGCACTGATGCGTTAGTAAGCACCTGCTTCTTTGTCACTTTTCGTCTGTGAGATGCACACTCTGAGATGCTTTGCTCATGGGGTGAAACATTTATTTTTATTCACAGGAAGACCAAAGTGCATTTGTTACCGTGGCTATGAGGGCTTCAAGGTTAGGTTTATGGTGACTGAAAAAACGCAAACTAATTGGGTCAAGGAGTTGCCGGAATCTGTTGGGCCAAACGATTTCCTTTCACATGATCAGAAGAGTTTTGGATACTTGGAAGCTGACCATTTTGGAGTTGAAAGAATGTTTTAAAAGTATAAAATGGCTGGCAATGTGCTCAGCTTGGAGCACGTGCCAGAACTGAGTATGGGGCTCTCCAACTGTACCTCTCTCATGCCCCCTGCTCCCCCCACCCCCTTGCACAGATCACAGAAGCTTGAGCTTTGGGCCACTTAGATCCATATTCTGGGTCATTGTTTTTCATAAATGAGAACTAAATATGGGTTGGATAAGTGACTAGATTCCCTCAACACATACTGTAATGCTTAAATTATTTCCCCTGAATCTTTTTTTTTTTTTTTTTTTTGAGACGGAGTCTTATACAATACACTACATAGCAGAGGCTGGTCCTAAGCCTCCGAGTGCTGGGGTTACAGGTGTGGCTGTGAGGCCTAGCTCTTCATAACTATTTTCTGAAGCTGAGTAAGAGCTACACTTTAAAATGAGAGTAAGGGACTGGGGGGATGGCTCGCCATGAAGAGCACACACTGCCGGTGCAAAGACCTCAGCATCCAGGTCAGGCATCTACAACTGCTTGTCCCTCCAGCTCCAGGGATCTGGTGCCTTCTGGAATCTGTGGTCACTGTACTCATGTGCATGGTCACATATAAATAATAAAAAATAAAAATAAAATCTTAAAGATGAAAGTGAGACAAATACAGGGAAACTTCACAACCCAGTAGTTCAGGGCTAGGAGGATAAAGGAGACGAAGGGAGCCTGACTCATGCTGTTGGCTAATGGCACGGTGACGACACTGCTGCATTACTTAACATGCCACTCCACACCCCAAGCTTTAAGCATCATAATTTTTACTTAGCAGATAAGGAAGTTTCAAGAACATATTTTGAGCAAGACCAGGCACAAGTAAATGGTAGAGACTATCCTCATATATACAGCAATTGGATTTTGATTAACATATAACAGAAACATATACAATGCTTCATATAAGTTTAACTTGAAAATATTTATGTATATGAATGCTTTGTTTGCATGCTTGTCTGTGTAACACACACGTGCCTAGTGCCTAGTGAGGCTATAGGAAAGGATCAAATCCCCTGGAACTGGAGTTACAGACAGTTCTGAGGCACTGTGTGGGTGCTGGGAATTGAACCAGGGTCTTTGGAAGGGTATCAAGTGCTCTTACTGAGCCATCTCTCCAGCTCCCTTATTATCGTCTAGGGTAAAAAGTAGGCTGTGTGTAAGAGTGAACGATGTACGCCATCAATATGTATAATAAAAAAGGCATTTAATCCTATATGTTAAGCTTCGTAGTAATACCCTTTGAAGCAATGAATCAAAGAGATCTCATAACTAGTATGTCTTCAAGAATCCTGAGGCAACTCGAGGAGAAGAAAGGATGGTGTGTTAACAGCCTCATCTCATAGGGCAAGATAATCTGTTCTGATTTATATCCCAGTTACACAGGAGCTAGTAAAGTAGGCATTTGGAAGTGTTTGTCTGTTTTTTTTTTTAACATATAAATTTATTTTCTTACACATGAATAAAACAAACTACATACAGCAGGGAGAACCATGAGACAATCATGAGTTACGTAAATGTTACATTTATAGGGATTTGGGTCTTTGTATTTGTCATACTTGAAGTAAACATCTTTCCTGTCTTGTTGGGTCTAAATTTCTGAATGAAATTCAGTATCTAGCATTTGGAAGTTTTGAATCCATATAAATTACAACAAAACAAAACACAGCTGGAAAGATATGAAAATGTTTATTGTTAAAGCTTTTCAAAAGTGTTCCTAGAGGTTGGAGAGGTGGCCCAGGCGGTAAGGCGCCTGTCCTGCAAGCTTGCTGGCCTGCTTTTGGGTCCCAGGCATCCTGTGAAAGCCAGTGTGCACCTGTAGCTCCGGCTCCAGGGTATGAAAGAAGGGCAGGGACAGTGGGAGACTCCGCCTCAAAAAGAGCAACCCTTCCCTCCTGACGTCCTCAGGAGTGACCACAGCACTGAAGGCCATTACATGCTCTCGAGCCCACTCCGGGGATTCCTGGCAGTGTGGCCATGTTCCTTGCCACATGGGCCACTTTGCGAAGCTACTCGTATGATAGGCAACTGATTTCCCAAAGGGAGTGAGTAAATGCAAGGCCAAAAAGAGCTTAGTATGCCTTTATATCCTAGCTTTGGAAGGCAAGCGTAGGGACTACTAGGGGGTGGGGCTCACTGATGACCCTGGAGGCTGCCTACAACAGATGGAGTCCGCCATTAGATTTATCCCATCAACAGTCTGAACATTTCAGTCTCTTAAAACGTTCTGCCAAACTGCTCTCCAGAAAGAAGCTCCTGCGCCATTTACTGACCAGCCAAGCTTGAGAATGTCTTGCCACTGACCAAAATTACTACCTTGGTTGTTAACAAGTAAAAAGTGACATATCACTGCAACCTGGGAAGGCATTTCACTGATTAGCCAACTGGGTTTCTTCCTACTGCACCTTGACCCATACAAAAAGCTCAGCTCAAGCCAGGATGGGCAGGCAGGGAGAAGGCCAAGTGCAGTCTATGAGCCACTGATGATGGAGGAATGAGTAAGATGCTCTTCTTGACCACCACTACAGATAGATGTCTGCATCCTCTCACATGGAAGCACTGGAGCCATACCCTGAGCCTGGGTATCTCAGCAGCAAGAAAGTAATTAAGGTGACATGAGGCCATAAGCAGTTGGCCCCAACTAACACGGTTAGTGCCCTCAACCGTTATCAGATACCAAAGAACTCTCTAGTACTGTCTGTCTTTGCTATGTTTCGATACCGCTAGACAGGGGATGTCTGCAGGCAAGGACCAGAGCCCTCACTAGAGATGAAATGCCCGGAACTTTAGATGTACAGCCTCCAGACTGTGACAAAACCAATGTCTTCTATGTATGGCATCCCAGCTGACTTACACAACTTCCTTCTCGCGACAGTTTAGGACTTAAACTAGTAATCTTCAGTGTGTTTGTTTGTTTTTTGTCTTTTTTAAAAAAATGTTTGTGTCCTTTTTTTTTCCCTCAATTTTTGAGATAAGGTATTACTACATAGGTTGACCTGAAACCTGCAGTGATCTTCCTATCTTTGCGGTAAAGCTGGCTGGCTGTGGATGGACTGTCCACGGGTCAAGGTTTTTTCCTGGACTGAATGAAAAAAGCGGAAGCCAGATGAACCTAACCAAACCAAAACTCCAAAATCAAAACCACAAAAAGAGTGTCACCATGTTACCTTAAAAATTAAAAAAAAATCTCTACATTCTGGTTACCTGTTTCATTCTACCTCAAAATCAGTGGCATAAAACAACAGCCATTGCTATTCCCAAATATTTTCATGGGTTAGGACTTTAAATGATCGATTGGTCAGAACGCTGGCCTAATAGTTTCTTGTTTGTTGTGAGAATATACCCAACAGGATGCCACTTAAGGGAAGAAGAGTTTATTTGGCCTTACAGCTCATGGAGACACAGCTGGGAATAAGGCATAGCAGACGGAGCAGGAGACCAGCTGGTCACAGTGCATTCAAAGTCAGGAAATAGTGAACAGAGAGTGGAGCTTGGTTACAAAAGCTCAAGGTTTCTCCCCAGGATTCCACTTCATCGAGCAAGGATCCATAGCTTAAAGGTGCCACAGTCTTCACAACAACACACCAACTAGAGGCCAAGCCATCAAACGTACAGACCACCAGGGGACACTTTACCCTCATACCACAACAAGTGGGGGACAATCCTACTCCCTGGGGCTGGACTAGTCTGTCTGTCTCTGTGTGTGTGTGTGTGTGTGTGTGTGTGTGTGTGTGGTATGTGTGTGTGTGTGGTGTGTGTGTGTGGTGTGTGGTGTGTGTGTGTGTGTGTGTGTGTGTGTGCAGGCCAGAGAACAGCTTGCAGGCATGGATTCCTGGAATCAAACTCAAGGCATCAGCCTTGGTGGCAGGTCTTTGCTCACTGAGCCATCTTGCCAGCCCCTCAGAATGGTATTCTATTAAACATTTCACAAGCTTTATAGTAATGTTTCATCTCTCAGACAAATACACAGTCTTTTGATGTTTGGCTGTCAGTCAGTGACTTAAAGTACTTCTAAATGGTTAAATTCAATTTCAAAATTTAACAAAAACATTTGCCAACAATCTCCTATAAAGTGGAAGGTGTTCTTTAAAATTTTTTTTTTTAATTAAAAATTTCACTTTACATCCTGGTCATAGCCTCCTTCCTCTTTTACTCCTGGTCACACCCTTCCTTCCTGTTTCCTGTACGCCCCCTGCCCTATTCCTCAGAGAAGGAGAGCCCTCCCCTGCCCCCAGCACATCAAGTGGCATCAGGACTGAGCACCTCCTCTGGGGAAGGTGTTCTTGAGAGAAAGGACCAGTGAGCACACGAAGCCTTCCTTCTTCTCATCAGCTATACTCTGATAAACTATTATTTTACATGTTTAGTCTAATACTAATGCCTTGAGATTTGATTTCAGTGTGTTCATTTAACACACCTTTGCTGCTTTTGAAGCTCCTTTAAATAAAGATACTTTATGGATTAAGATATACAATGTAATAGTTATATATTATAAGTATATATAGTTGGTAAACCAAGAACCACCCACATGCCAGAACTAGGTGCTCCCCCATGGCCCACCTTGTGGGGTGGCTCAGCCATCACCGGCCAAATCCAACACATTTCCACTGACACCACAGGTCAAGTATTTTCCCTATGCACATGCTCCATGCCCCTTATAAAGTCCATGCCTTCACAGCCTGCTTTCTTTCCTATCCCTGCTCAGAGGCAGCCTTTTGTATATCCTCGCCCCAATAAGTCTCTCACGTGAGGTCTGTTTCACAGTGTGATTTTTATGGCATTCCTTGGCCCTCTGATTGCAGCAAACACTTACATATACATACATTCATACACACATAAACACACACACTATATATGTGTGTATATGTACACATTGTATAGTGTGTGTGTGTGTGTGTGTGTGTGTGTGTGTGTAGGACAGAGGTTAACACTGGGTGACTCTTTCTCCATTTCTCTATACCTTATCTATCTATCTATTTATCTATCTATCTATCTATCTATCTATCTATCTATCTATCTATCTATCTATCTAATGTATAAGTGCTCTGCTGCATATACACCTGCATGCCAGAAGGGGCATTAGACCCTATTATAAATGGTTCCAAGCCACCATGTGGGTCTGGAAGAGCAGCCAGTGCTCTTAACCTCTGAGCCATCTCTTTGGCCCTACCTTATTATTTATAAAACTATTTTGGGGGGAGGCTGGAGAGATAGATCACTACTTCGGCCTTTCCAGAGGACCAGAGTTTATTCCTTGCACCCATATCGGACGGCATACAACCACCTGTAACTCCAGCTCCAGATGATTTGACACTTTTAGCCTCTAAAGTATCAGTACTCACCTGCACATACCTTCACACAGACAATCAATGAAAAATACAGACAGATACACACATAATTAAAAATAAATCTTTTTTTTTTTTTTTTTAAAGACAGGTTTCTCTGTGTAACAGCCCTGGTGCTGGGATTAAAGGTGTGGGTAATCCCACCCCCACCTAAAAATAAATCTTTAAAATAATTATTTACTCAAGATACAACTGTGTAGGCCTGGCTGGTTAGAAGCTCATTCTGTAGACCAGGCTTGCCTGGAACTCAGAGACATGCCTGCCTCTGCCTCTTAAGTGCTGGTACCAGTGATGTGTGCCAGCACACCTGGTTTTATGCTTACCACGTTGCCATGCCTAGCTGCTTCTGTGGGTGCTGGGAGTGCTCAGGTCCTCATGGTGTGCACCAAACACTTTACACTCATCTACTGCCCTAGCTGATACTTTGCTTTTAAATGCAGTGCTGGATATCTAGTGATTTTTAAATTATTTTTCTTTTAAACTGTGTGGATCTCTCATATGTAATGTGTGGGTGTATTTTATAACTAGAACAAGCCATTTCAAATGACTCTCATTTGCTTTCAAATTGGAATAAGTTCAATATTTAACAAACAATTTAAAACTGTTTCTACTTGAAAAAAGTATGATGGTAAAATGATAGGTATTATTGTCAACACCACTATGAGACTCTTCAAAGTCTTGGCCTTGTGATATAAGCTTGAACAGATGCCCAGCAAACAATAAAACACGACCTGACACACCTTATTAGCTCATTATTACATGTCTTGGGTATAATATGAGGGGCAGGCTGTTAGTAAATGGGCCAGTGAAAGACACATTAGAGTATCATAATGCTTACTGTTTCACTTTCAAACCTCTTAAAATATGCATTTTCCTTTAAACTATATGTAAAAGCATATATGTATTTTCTTCAAAGAAAACAAACCCATTCTATTTCTAATCTATATCCCACCCCAGGCCTTCCTTTTTTTTTTTTTTTAATGGGCACAGTCTGCAAAGCATTGAATTTCCCATGTCTAGTACTCTGGACTTCTGTCTGCACACAGGTGCAGTCATGTCTGCACCTCAAACACTGTGGTCCTCCCTGCCTGCCAAGCATGGACTACTGTCATAAACAACATGGTAACACTTAGGCCAAGACATTTAGAATCAAGTGACTACTTCAATGATCATCATGTCCTTCAGCTTGGAAAACAATGATACCTAAGAAAAAATTGGGGGAAAACTCACTAAAATGCACAAAAGCACAATGGGTATGTATGTATGTATGTAGCTTTAGAATCCATACTGTTAATGGCGAGACTTTGTGGCTTTGGCCTGATTCACGACTCTTTAGATTGTAGAAAGAAAAATGAATGAGACCTAGCCAGCACATCAGGTACAGACCCCACAGTGACAACAGCGAGGGTCCAGCACGATGAAAGCTGGGGAGGGGCAGGGGACTGACTGCAAAGCCCAAGGGTGGTGCTGGAGAGTGGGAGGTGTGAGAAGCCTTGAGTGACTGAAGTCCTGAGCACTGCTGACATGGGCTCGGCCACATTGAGGACTTCAAATGCTTGAGCCCACGGGACACTGGCTGGTACCCATATGGCCTACTCTCAAGAGGATGGCAATGCTTTTCTCAGGTGTCTGCGTGTTCATGGACAGCTACTCAGCGTATACGAAGACTAGCAAGTGCAGCCTCCTCTTCCTGGATATTTACAGCCTGAAACTGCTTATCTGCAGAAACCAAGCCACGGTCCGAGGACCCAGTGCTGGAGGGAGTGAAGTTCTATCAGCGCTGCCTGGAGATTTTTCACAAGAGGCTTAATGAACTATGGAAATATCTTTTAAATACTATCACTGCTTCACGAACATGCTTGCCGTAGCTCTCCTGAAACTCTAAGTCCTAACTTGGCTCTCTACAGGCTGAGATGGTTCACACTGGGCTTAATCAATGGCTCCTATCCCTGGAAGGGCAGGGTTGGGTCTTTAAACTGGAAACTTCTGGTCAAACTCAAACCAGCTTCCTCATGACAGGCATGGGCTAGCCTCCAGATGGGACTGTAGTTTACTCTTGGTAGAGTTACCCTGAGTCCTGTGGATGTGGGGCTGTGTGTGGGGTAGACACCTGTAATCCCTGCACAAGGGAAGCTGAGGCAGGAGGGTTACAAACTGAAGCCAGCCCCAGTGACTGAGCCAGCTTCTACTCCAGTCGCTCTTTCTTTCTGGACTGGCAGCTTGGTCAGGCCTTTCCTTACTCAGACAGTAGAGCTCGGAAAGGCCATCTGTTACCAAAGTAAGACGAACAGCTGGATCCAGAGCTGAAGCACACGCAAACACACCCCAGTCTATTTCCGTAAGGGGAAAGCATTACAGTTCTGTGGCCGTATACGTTATCTATTGCCACATAAGAAATATACCAAACTTTGTGGCTTAATAAATTTTCACTATAACTCAGGGTTTCTGTACATCAGGAACCCAGCATGGCTCAGCTGGGTGGTTCTGGTGCCTTGTATGAGAGACAGAAAATGCTATATTCTACAAAAGAGTGAAACGAACTGATATACTTTTGTTTCTTTGGGGGGGGTTTGTTTTGTTTTGAGTCAGGGTTTATCTGATCTGCCTGGCTCTGCCTCCCAAAGGCTGGGATTAAAGGTGTGTATCACCACTGTGCAGCTATACTTTATATCCTTAATTTTGGTCTATCAATATGGAAAACATATTATTGTGGAATGCAATTAACTTTAGAAAAAATGCTGCTTGGGCTTAGCACCAAACTGAAAAACTTGTATGGGAAACACTGGGCTAATGAGGGTGAGCCTTGACTCTGTCTTAGTCACTGTCCCACTGCTGTGAACAGACACCATGACCACAGCAACTCTCATGAAAAAAAGCATTTAATTTCAGAGGGCTAGTCCACTATCCTCACGGCAGCCTGGAGGCGGATGTGCTGGTGAAGGAGCAGAGAGTTCTGCATCCAGATTCGCAAGCAGCAGGAAGAGAGGCGAGAGGCTACATCTGGCTCGGGTCCATGAAGCCCCAAAGTCCACCCCCAGTGACATACATCCTCCAACAAGGCCACATCTCCTCGTCCCTCCCAAGTAGTGCCGCTCCCTACCGACCCAGCATCCAAACACACGGGGACCACGCCCATTCAGCCTTGCATGGATTCCTTCTGAATTCAGCGTCTTCCTATCGTTTCCATTACCAGCAACTGTGTTTTGTGGCTTCATACGGACCTCCAGCTGGTCTCTCTGCCTCTCGTTTCTTTAGCTTGTGCATTAGATAGACTTCTCATTGCTAGACCAAGTGCTAGACAAAGAAACAAAGCAGAGGAGGAAGGATCTACGCGGCTCAAAGCTTAAGAGGGGACACTGCCGATCAAGTTGGGGAAAGCATGACATCCAGTCAGGACGCAGAGCAGAGAGGAAGTGGGATCCAGACATGACACAGCCTCCATGTACCCTATCCACATTCCCACCTAAACCCTTCCAAAGACCTTTTCATTAAATAAGATTCCAAGGTGTTTTCCTACTGAACGGTATTTTATTTTTATTTTTTATTTTTTTTATTTTTTTATTTTTTTTGGTTTTTCGAGACAGAGTTTCTCTCTGTAGCCTTGGCTGTCCTGGACCCGCTTTGTAGACCAGGCTGGTCTCGAACTCACAGTGATCCACCTGCCTCTGCCTCCTGAGTGCTGGGATTATAGGCGTGGGCCACCATGCCCGCCCCCTGAACGGTATTTTAAATCCCAATTCCTGAAGCCAAATGGCCAATATCTAACCGCTGGTTTACTTCTTTCAAAATGACCACCTTTCCCCAGCAGGGCGGTAGCTCCAGCTTTGTTCTATTTTTGCCTGTTTCAGCTCTCAGTTACATGCACGTGCCTTGTCTAACACAGGCGGATGAGTTTTGTCCAACAAGTGATAAAGAGCAAAGATCACACACCCTAAAACAGTGATTCTCTCCCCCTGCCCACCCCACCCCACCCCCTACTTAGGTTAAGTTGAACCTGGGTCCAGCACCCTTTCTCTCAAGCCTTTGCTGGTACTGGATCGGCTTTGTTTAATCTCCATGGCTGTCTGCGTTTTTACCATTCAGAACTCAGAGGGGCCTTCCATGAACTGTGTCCAGTCACCCTAACACTGCGCTTCCATTTGTCCCGATACCAGGCAGTTCTTTCTCTAGCTCCTTTGTTCCCGAGTGTATTTATTAGCAGTCCCCTCCTGTAAGGGGGCAGCTCCACGAAAGCAAAGACATCTCCCTCATGGAGCGCTCATACTTGTAGTCTCTTCCACACAGGAGATGCTCAAAAGCTATGTGAAATGACTGAAGCCAGTGTCTAATGTCAACTCCCGACGTGATAAATTTCATCAGTCCCTGGTTATCTTTCTAAGTTGTTTTACACCTTTTTTTTTTTTTTTTAAAGTCAGGGTCTCTCACTGAGCCTGGTCTCACTGACTTGGCCGACTGGCTGGCCACCGGGCTCCAGGGAGCCAGCAGTCTGTTTCTGCCCTACCCCACCCCTTTAGTACTGGGGTTGTACTTAGCCACCCAGATTCCACAGCTGCTAGGGACTTCAACTCAGGTCTCAGGCTTGTATGACAG
The DNA here is from genome assembly GCA_907169655.1 of Acomys percivali. Lineage (NCBI taxonomy): Eukaryota > Metazoa > Chordata > Mammalia > Rodentia > Muridae > Acomys > Acomys percivali. The sequence continues at coordinate 66,877,594 of OU015750.1, forward strand.
ACATTTTACTGACTGAGCCATCTCCAGAGCTCCCAACTTTGTTCTGGTTCATTTTTGCTCTACTTCTAGGATTCAGTTTAGAACTGACAGAAATTACCTCCCCCAAGAACTCCCCTTTCACCCCTCCCCCTCCCTCCCCTCCTCCCTTTTTTTCTTTGAGGCAGGCTGACCTCAATCTCTTTATTCTCTTGCCTCAGTCTCCTGAGCAAGTGGACTACAGGAGTGCATGACCATGCCCAGTTATGAAACTTCTGGAACTTAGTGAGTTCTTAGTGGGTTGTCCTTTCTCTCTTTGCACACACAGCCTCTGTACACATGTGTGACTTGCCATATGTTTTATGGGTAAACTGCTGTGCACGGCTTTCGCATGCACACCTCTCCTCTGAGTTGTGCATACTTTCAGATCCCAAGGGCAGTTCTGAGCTGCTGCTGTCTTAACTGCAGCTTTGGTTTAGATGTCCAGAAATACTCAGTATATTTTTTGGCACAAGCAGATTCAGTATATTTACTAATAAGCACTTGATCAATAATACCCAGTTTAGCTCTGCTTTAAAGAAATTAAAAAATGGGGCTGGAGAGGTGGCTCAGAGATTAAGAGCACTGACTGCTCTTCCAGAGGTCCTGAGTACATGGTGGCTCACAACTATCTATAATGTGACCTAATGCCCTCTTCTGGCCTCCAGGTGTAGATGCAGGCAGATCACTGAACACATAATAAACAAGCAAACAAACAAACAAGAAATTAAAAAACAAACAAAAACAACATCGTGTTATTTCAATTTATGGCGGCAACTAGACCCAAGCCAGAATCACTTTGGAAGAGGGAACCTCAGCTGATAAAATGCCCCCACCAGACTGGCCTGTGGACAAGCCTGTGGTGGTGCATCTTCTTGACTGATGAGTGATGTGGGAGGGCACAGCTCACTGTGGGCAGTGCCATCCCTGGGCTGCGGGTCCTGGGTTATATAAAAAAGCAGGCTGAGCAAGCCATGAGGAATAAGCCAGCAAGCAGCATCCTCCACGGCCTCTGTATCAGTTCCTGCCCTGATATGACAGACTGCTCTGGTACAATATCCCTTCATGACAGAGAGTAAGCAGTAAGCTGAAATAAAGCCTTTACTCCCCAAGTTGCTTCTCATCATGGCGTTTTATCACAGCAATAGAAATTCTAACTTAAGATAAACATTCATGTAATTTGTGTGCCTATGTATGTGTGTGTATGCTGTGGCATGTGGAGGTTGGAGAACAATTTACAGGAGTTGGTTCTCTCCTTTCACCAGTGAGATCCAGCGCCTGAGCTCAGGATGACAGACTGGGTGGCCTGCACCCTCAGCCACAGCCATGGAGCCATCTCACCGCCTCAACTCTACTGTTAATAAACGTTTCTTAATGACAATCCAACCAGATTCCAAAAGAAACAGATTAATTTGGGCTGGAGAGATGGCTCAGAGGTTAAGAGAGCTGACTGCTCTTCCAGAGGTCCCGAGTTCAATTCCTAGCAACCACTTGGTGGCTCACAACCATCTATAATGTGATCTGATACTCTCTTCTGGCCTGTAGATGTGCAGGCAGAACACTGTGTACATAATAAATAATTAAAGAAAAAAAAAAAAACAAACAGCTTAATTAGATTTTATACTCCAATCTCTTCATTATGCTGAAGATCAGTGCATTTTCTGAGAGACACTATCTTTACTGAGGAATCACCACTATTCTTTGGTTTCTAAGTAGATGCTGAGAGAACCAGCTGTTTATGATTCTATGTTGAAAGCATTATTCTTACATGATGGTTTAACAAAAGAAAAAGGGAAATCATTACTTGAATTCTTTGTTTATTTCTTTTTTGTTTTTTGTTTATTTCTTTGGAAGTGCCTGGGATCAAGCCCAGGGCCTGGTACCTGCTGGGCACTCGTGTGGGCGATATCCTCAGGCCCTTGCTTAATATCTGAAGAAGAACAAGAACAACCTACAGCATGAGTAATCCAACTACAGCAACAGGCTGCGCCACAGTCACCCTGACTTACCCTCCACGGTCTCCACTTCATCCTCCTTTGTCCACCAACACATCAGTCTACAAGGGTGATTTGCACTTCCCATCTCTGAAGTGCTTAACTTTTTTTTTTTTAATCTGAAAAGTCTGCCAGGCCACAACATTAATCTAATCTCAACTACACTGATGTACTTTTCTCTAAAAGCAATCTTCCTTTATAGCAACTTTGTCATCTTTTTCCCCCTCCTGGGTCAACCAAGTACAAAATTGGTACAGTTTTAAAATTTCTTATTCGCGTGACTGAAGTGCTTAACACCAACACTCAATGAATACTTAGTAATCTACAACACAAAGGTGTTGGGGACGGGCTACATGGCCAATTTTCAGCCATCTTGTCAGAACCTAGGTTCCTATTTCTCCAGAAGTCTGCCATTCACCAGAAACCAGCTGACCTTGTCGTAGGTCGGCAGTTAGACACCTGTTGTGGTTTATTGTGGGGGCTGGTCATTCCAGACCCCCGAGCTACTCCTTTTCCGGTGAGACTACTGGTAAGACCAGATTAAAGGCCAGCTGCCTGTGAGCAGCAGTTCTGGGAGCTTTTTCCTGACTAACCAGATCCTTCACGACTTTCCTGGAATTTCTCTCCTGCAATTAGCAGCTGTGAAGGTAGATACCTATCTGCTGGAGCATTCCAGAGTTAGGTATCCATAGCAACCCTTGCTTACGCAAATACCCATGCCTCTGTGCCTATATAAACTCTGTGAAAATTTTCAATAAATGGGGTTTGATCAGAATGCAGACTTGCCTCCTTCTTCGTGTTTGGTGTTCTGTCTTTATACAGGAAATTTCTCCACCCGAGCGTTAGTCGAACCCCGGCGGGCTGGGGCACAAAGGAACTATATATTTTACTGGGGGGATTTTGTATTTTTTATTTTATAAAAAGATGTTATAAGTAAAAAAAAAAAAGTCTTGTGGTCTAGCATTTCTGGCTAATATGGAGCAAAAGAGATTAGGTTTTTGTCTGAAAGAACTAAAACACTGGACAAAGTGCATGAACACGACTATCACAGTCACTGTTCTATTGATGTGAGGAGGCACCACAATTAAGGCAACTCTTATAAAAGAAAGTATTTTAATGGTGGGCTTGCTTACAGTTACAGAGGTTCATCCACTTTCATCATGGGGGTTGGGGGTCATGGTAGCATGCAGGCAGGCTTGGTGCTGGAAAAGTAGCAGAGACTTCTACATCCTGATCCACAGGCAGAAAGGGAGACTGCGTCAGGCTTGGGTCCTTTAAACCTCAAAGCCACCCCTAGTGACATACTTCTTCCAACAAGGACACACCTCTTAATACTTCTAATCCTTTCAAATAGTGCCACCTCCTGGTGACTAAGCATTTAAATATACGAGCCTATGGGGAACATTCTTATTCAAACCCCCTAGGCTTGTAGCCATACCATAATGCAAAAAAAAATGAACTCAGTACAACTTCAAAACTCTCCAAAGTTCAAAGTCCCTTCTGAGACTGTCTCTGAGACAATCTCTTCACTGTAACCTCAGGTATAAACAAAACAAAAAAGCAGACCACGTACGTCCAACATACAGAGGCACAGATTTTCCACTGGCACATTAGCATCTGAAAAGGAGGAAAGGACGCAGGGTGAGAAAACCTGGACCAAAGCAAGACCTCAACCCAGCAGTGCAAACTCCAAGCTCTGCGTCTCCATGCCTCTTCAGATCTCCAGCCCCTTTCAGCTTAGTTGACTAACCCACATGTCCCTGCCTTGCCCTGGTTCCACAGTGTTAGCAGTGCCCTTCGGCAGGGATCTCATGGCACTGGCACCTGCAACATCCTGGGGTCTCCAGTGAAATCCAGGCTTCACCTTCACAGCCTCATTCAGTGGCCTCTCTGGGCCTCATGGAGGGACACCCCCGGCACACACCTGGCCTCAGCAGCTTTCCTAAGCTGTAGAGGGAGATTCCACAATCCCTTTCTTGTATGCTTGATGATAAAGCCAGAGCCACATGGCCAACGCGCCTCAGCTTTGCTGGGGCTGGAACTTGGCCCCCTTGTTCAAACACACTGTCAAAGCTTTCTGTTTTCCATAGTTCCTTCATGGTTTACACTTTCCCTTAACTGGGGGTGGGGTGGGGTGTCAGCCATCACTCCTTTAGCTGGGGTGGGGTCAGCCATCACTCCCTTAGCTGGGGTGGGGGTGTCAGCCATCACTCCCTTAGCTGGGATGGGGGGTGAGCCATCACTCCCTTAGCTGGGGTGGGGTCAGCCATCACTCTCTTAGCTGGGGGGGGGTCAGCCATCACTCCCTTAGCTGGGGGTGGGGTCAGCCATCACTCCCTTAGCTGGGGTGGGGTCAGCCATCACTCCCTTAGCTGGGGGAGCGGTCAGCCATCACTCCCTTAGCTGGGGAGTCAGCCATCACTTCTTTTATTCCACTTAGCATCGGGCTGCTTTTTACATTATTTTTGTTTTTGTTTGTGCTTTGTTCTTCAAGACAGAGTTTCTCTGTGTAGCCTTGGCTGCCTTGAACTTGATTTGTAGACCAGGCCAGTCTCACTGAGATTTGCCTGCCCCTGCCTCCCAGAGTGCTGTGATTACAGGCATGCACCACTGCATTAAAAAAAAAAAAAAACAAAAAACAAACAAACAAACAAAAAACCCACTTTTTAAAAAACATTTCCTGGCACTACTTTTCTCCTCAAACGATATATTTTCTATTTTTCTTTGTCCCGCTTGTTCCTTTTCATAGGTCTGGGTAAGAGTGACCATCAATGACAATGCAGCAGAGGCTGTCTTAAAGTCTCCTCTGCCAATACTACTAAGCCCAAATTCTTCAATTTAGCCTCAAGTAGATTCTATAGATAAGGGCAGAAAGCAGCCACATTTGCCAAAATATCACAAGAATGGTCTGTTAGCCACTTGCTAATACTCTTCTTTTCTGAAACCTCTTGAGCCAGGCCATCATAATCGACATTGCTGATCTTCCTGTCTCTGCCTCCACAGAGGCATGAGGAATGCATGTGTGTGTGCTTGCACAAGGCAAGCATCTCTTTCTCTCAATAAAATCAAAACAAAAGAAAAATAAAGCCCTAAAATCAAAAGAGTCTACAAGGTCTGTCCCCAGGGTTCCATTGCTATCACTCACATCACACATTTACAGAGGATGTGGTTTGGGGCCGGGGAATTCATTTTAACCCCTCCCCCAGGCTAATAAGCTAGCTGTCTATACTTTATGGATGATAGTGAAAGGACAATGCTCTTGGAGTTTGAGTAGAAGGACTGTACTCATTAAGCCAGCGCAAGAAACATGTGCACAACTTGTATCATGTGCTGCCTTTGACTCAACTCCTGCAGAGGCAATGTAATGGTTTCTTTGGAGCAGAAGACAAGAGTCTGAGAGATCAATCGGTTTTGTTGCAACCAGTAAGCAAGATGATTAGCTCATCTTTCAAAGTAACTCGCTACGTAAAGAACAGTTCTGGAATATGACCTGGGTAGGGTCTGTAAGGTGGTTCAGCAGGCAAGGGGACCGATTGCCACGCCTGATGCCTGAGTTCAATCCCCAGGCTCTAGTCCTTAACAGTGAAGTTTTATTATGAATTTATTAATCAGAGGTCTCTTCCTTACAACCCGACTACTTTAAGCAAGAGGGAAAGGAGGTTAGTGAGAACAAGAATTAACCTTCCAGGAATCACTTCCGCGGGGCGAAGTCCTCAGCGTCTCCGGGTCTGTAAGCAGATTCTCTACCAGATCGCAGCAATCTGCACCTCAGCAGCCTAGTCTCTCCCAGCTGGTCTGCCTCCCCAGCACTCTCCTCCGCTTCCACCCCCATGGTCGATTGGCAACACAATAGCCCGGTCGGAGTCTCCGGCTCTTTTCCTTAATTCCGGACCCAGGATTGCTCCTCTCAGTTTATCTCAGTGGGGAATCTGGTGTTTTCAAGGGCAAAGCGCGCTAAGACTGCTTTCACCTGAGGCAAAGCCTGCCGTCCTTCCATAGAACTGACTGCCTATAAAGTTTTCCTTTGACCCTACACACGCCCTTCACTGTGGCATGCGTACACCTATATACATATACAAGATAAAGGTATAAAATGTTAGCTGGATATGCCTATAATCCCAGCACTCTGGGAAGCAGAGACAGGTGGACTGCTGTGAGTTTGAGGCCAGCCTGCTCTACAAAGCATAGAACCGGCCTCTGCCTCTCCTAGAATAGCCTCTCCCAATCAGTGATCTGTGGCATGTTTTCTCTACCAATATTCCTAGTACAATATGACAAAGAAAAGAATTAAAAAAGCACTTACTTTGAAAAGAAGGAAAATGTTCTTTATCCACGAGTGTCATATGACTATCTACATAGTGTCCCAGAATCTACAACATCAAAGGCTGTTATGACTAACACACTAGGGAGACTGTAGGAGGCAGGGTAAACAACAGTAACAGCAAACAACAAAAATGGCCCAAACACAACAGGCTATCTTGTTGGTGTCTTCTCAATACCAAATAGTAAAATGGGTGAAATGTTTATAAAGACGCTGTGAAGGGTATTATGATATCACTAAAGGATATTAATACTCTATATTGCTATTTATTAGGGAAATATAAGCTAAAACCACAATTAGCTAAAACTGTAAGGTAGGCCAAAATTATACTTTAGAATGGCTAAAATATTAAAAACTGATCACATTGCGTTTTAGCAAGGTGTGGAACAACCAGAATTCTCAAACATGACTGACAGAAATGTAACATGGGAGCCAGTGAGGTGGCCCAGCAGTAAAAACATGACTTAGGGGTTCTATGCTGTGATAAAACACCATGACCAAAGTAACCTGGCAGAGGAAAGGAACTATTTCATTTACATTTCTAGGCCACAGTCTATCACTGAGAAAAGTCAGGCCAGGAAGCTGGAGGCAGGAGCTGATGCAAAGGCCTTAGGGGGGTGCTGCTTACTGGCTTGCTCCCCAAGGCTTGTTCAGCCAGCTTTCTTATACCACCCAGGACCATCAGCCTAGAGGTGGCACCACCCACAGTGACCTGGACCCTCCCACGTGAATCATCAGTCAGGAAAACACATCACAGGCCCAGCTGGCGGCAATGTTTTCTTAATTGAGGATTTCTTCTCCAAAATGATTCTAGCTTGGTCAAGACGATGGAAACTAGCCAGTACAGAGCACTATATACCCATTGTATGATATATAAAGTCCATGATGAGGTTTCTATCCAAAAGGAAATAAATAGCAACATGATTATTCCTAGGTAAGCCCAAGAGAAAGGAAAGTGCACTGTTAGTAGACTATTCACACACGAATGCTCCCAGCAGCTTCATCTGGAGTGCTTTAACATTGGAAGCATCTCAAATTTTCACCAATAGGTGGATCACAGAGTGTGGCAGATCCTTACAATTGAATAACAGTTAGCAGCAGTAGTGAACTACTCACATTTGGAGTATGGATGCATTTCCATGTAACTGTTCAAAGGCCCCAATCAAAGGGTCAATACTTATCCATTTATACAAAATTCTACAAAACTACAAACTAATTTATAGTGAGCATGGATTGCCTGTGGCTCACGAAGAAGGTAAAGGATGGAGGAACACAAAGGGAGAAACAGCTGGGGGCAATGGAAATGCTTATTAACCTAACTGGTATAGTTTCCTTGCTCCATCCGTATATCTAGACATCAGATAATGCACTTTAAGTGTTCCCAGTTTATTGTATATTAATAATCGTCCTCGGAAAAATCTTCCACTACAACCATTCTAGGGCTTTCTAAATGATTAATTTAGCAATGGGAGTGGGGATGGGGGGCTACTGCTGACACACCAGGTACTGTTTTGCTATTAAAACACAGTGGCACTTATATTCTTGTAGGAAGAGACTTAAAGTTGTAATGATGATAAGAAAAGCACAAGATGGTAACACTTTTGATTGAGATAAAAGAATTAAGTAGGACAGACATTAAAATATTTCTGGGTGTGGAGAAGTGGCTATGAAGAAGCAGTTTCTGAAAAGGTAGCTATATGAATTCCAATGAGGGCGAGAGTGTCAGCGCGGAACAATCCCAGCATTCCTTTCCATGGGCCACCGTAAGGACCGCTCTCGACTTCTGACGCACATTGCTCTGACCACCTGAGAATCCCCTTGTTTGCCCACCTACAGCATGTAAACATGGTATCGGCTCTGCATTCCAGCATGGCATTACACATCTCCCACCATTCTCGACAACCAGCCCTACAAAGTTTTTTGTTTGGTTGGTTTTGATTTTGTTTTGTTTTGTTTTAAGACAGTCTCACTAAGTAGCCCTGGCTGGCCTCAAACTTAAAAGATCCACCTGCTTCTGCCTCTGGAGTGCTGGGATTCCAGGTGTGCGCCACTGGGCTTGGCTGCAGTGTCATTTTTCACTAATCCTTTATTTTACATGACAGAAAGAAACATTTCTTTCTAATCTTAAATGTTTCCTTTCATCAAGTCATTGCTCTACCTAGACTGCCTTCCATTCTGCACATTTCTTTCGACCCTTTAGTGTCTGTCTCAAATAGCAGATCCTGTCTGAAGGCTTTTCTGATTTCCCCACCGAGAGCACAATTATCTTGCTATCGTGTTTTAGACAGTGGCACAGAGCTGAGGCAGGCAGAGCACCTACAATATCTAGTAGACTCAAGTACCTTATTTTTCTATTTGACTCAAAAGCTGCCGAAGAGCCAAAGGAAGAGAAGTATAAACAAGAGACAAATAAAAAAGTAAGACGTATCTTGCCCCACAAAATCTATGACTAAATATGTAAAGTATGAACTCGGCTTGGAAAAGCCAGACTGGATCTCCACAACTTCAGTGACTGTTAATTAAGCAGCTCTTCCTCCAGAGAATTAGATTTAACCCTCTTATTTTGGGGGTGTGGGGCCAAGCCAACATGAGCATGAAGATAGGGGAGCCATGTCTGTTCCTTTTCTGGGTTACAACTTGAGTTAAAGGTATGTATTTACAAAGCATTGCAGTGCTGGTGGAGACCAGAAGAGGGCACTGGATCCTCTGTGACAGGCATCACAGATGACTATGAGCCGCCATGTGCATACTGGGAATTGAACCTGAGTCCTCTGGAGGGGCTCTCAGTGTCCTGAATCACAGGGCTATCTCTCTCCATTTCTCATCCCTGAGGTCTGATGATATTTGGATGACTCACTGTACAGAATAGAGGGTCAAATCACAGTTACAACAAAAAAAGTCTAACGGCCAGATATGCTGGCACAAGCCTGTAATCATAGCACAGCGGAGGCCGAGACAGGAGAATCTTTGTGAGTTCAAGGCCATCCTACTTTACATAGTGAGTTTCAGGACAGCCAGGCTAAACAGTGAGACCTTTACACACATGCACGCACGCACGCACACACGCACACAAGTGAGTGAGAGGACACAAAAGAAAAGCAGTAAAGGGAAGGAGTCTCAGCGGCTGAAGAAGCCAAGCACAGGCTCTCAAGGGAGCACCCCGCAGAGCCACAGGGCACGCTTAGCACTCCACAGTAAGTGTGAGCTGTGCATAAAATGTGGTCGGAGTCGCTGGAGACTCAGGCTCAGAGTTTTATTGGGGCTGCTCCTATAGGCACTCTGCCTAGAATGCAAAAAAGAAAATTCCAGATTCCCAGAAAACAGGTGTTTCAGCATAAAGCATGCCAACTTAAGAAGTAGCATAGGCACTGTGAACTGTTTTTATCTCAGAGGGGGAGAGAGTTTCTAAAATCCAAGATCCCACTGGCAGCCCAAGTCCAACTTCACAAGCAAGCTTTTGAAGGACAGCAAGCATGTCCTTTTATTAACTAGTGTAATTTTTTGAGAATTTTACACATGGGTCCTGTATTTACATCATTTCCACCTCTCCATGTCCTCTATCCAACTCCTCCAGTGTACCCACTCACGACCTCTTCTCTAATTATTATTAATATATTTATACTATTGTATATACAAAGCGCACACACACACACACACACACACACACACACACACACACACACAGAGACACGCAAGATATTCATGTCTTTGGTAGGGAAATGCAGGGTCTATGTGTGGGAGAGAGCTTCTGGAAACGTAAGTAGGGCCTGGGGACATTCCAGGCAAGCACTGTGTATTTGTGTACATACATGTATACATGTCTACCTGAGTTTATGCCATGTGTAAAACATGCAGTTAGGTGCCCCAGCAGCCAGGGGCCCTCAGATTGTGAGATGTTGTGAGATGCCTAATGTGGGTGCTAGCAATCGAACCCAGGTCCTCTGAAAGAACTGCAAGGGCTCTTAACCATTGGGCCATCTCTCCAGCCCACCTGTTTTACTTTATTTTTCTTAGACAAGGTCTTACTATGCAGCCCTGTTTGGCCTGGAACTTTGTAGACCAGGCAGACTTCTGCCTCCCAAATGCTGGCATTAAAGATGTGTACCACATCTTGCTTGTAATTGGCTTCTTTAATTAGCTATTATAGAAAAATATGGTAAAATTTATTTTTCTGATGCACATTTTTAAAAAGCCCAAGAGCTAATTTTATTATAAGGAAGAAATGGTTCACAAGCTACCAAAGGCAGAAGTAAAAACATTTTTTGATGAGTGGAACAAAGGATAAATTTTCTAAATTATTTTGCATGTTTTCATGATCACAGTTTACTTGAAATCTGTTAAATACTAGTGATTTGGGTTGTGTGTGTTTCACTGCTTTAGGGAAATTAGGTACGAACTTCTGAAGAAAGTGATTTATAAAGCATTCAGTTCCAATTCTCTCTCCTTAATGAACCCACCAGCCCGATAGACACCACTGCACACAGAGCTAAGTTGCCACTCCCAAATCTCCATCACTGCATTAACGTGATACGGAGAAGATGGAGTGCTGTTGTATTCTCTTATCCCTGCAGAGACGAGATGGTTTGCAGCCTACTCGACCGACCCTCAAAGCAATTCTTCTGTGCTCTGAATCAGCTCAAGGTTTCAAAGCTGGGCAACAGAGGCCACAGCAGGGGCTTCACTTCCCATATGACCTCTGCTTGTGGCAACTCTCAGTCATGCCAGCCTGGCATGTGTATGTGCATGTGTGTGCATGCACATGCGTGCATACGTGTGAGTGAGTGTGCTGTGATCTCTGTCTGCCTCTGAAGTGATTCCTTTCACTGTAATTGCAAGCACACTCAGGAAGGGGTAGAGGCAGGTTCTGGTTAGGGAGGAAAATGTGGTTAACTTCAGCTGGTCCTGGGGTGCAAATGGAGGCAGTACCAATGACTGTTGTGGTCCACTAGGACTGTTTGTTTCCATTATTGATAAATGACTGATCTTCAAATGGTTTGGCTATATTCCGAATCTAAACTACTTTGGAAAGACTCAAGTGCTTTAAAGGGCCTTGTGTGGGGAGGTAGGAGGGCAGATGGACAAAGCATTGCTATGTATTCTTTTAAGGGAAGGGAATGTATTAGCTAATGGGGAAATCGGCGAACAGTGTGTGCTCAGTGGATCCCCATTACATCAGTATCCCTTCAGAGTCGTGGTTGTTCTGTTCTTTTTCCAAACAGATTATATATTTTTAAATTGCATAGGATTTGGAATCTAATTTAAAAAAACTCTTGAATTCAAATCTAACCCTCAGGCATATTAATGAATAAGTTGTAGACATTAAACTTTGATGCTACTTACCAGCTCTGAACTGTAAGATTTTCTTCTATCCAATGAGACCATCCACAAGTGTGACCCTATCTCAGGTGAGGGGAACAATGAAACTGCAGAATCTGTGTAATAATTCTTGCTGCTATTAGGCCGTCTGACAGAGCCCTTCACAGATGCTCACACATGGTTAGTGAAGTGGGGGTATTAAGTGCACAAATAGCAAGAGTGGACAAACTGAGAGACCACAGCAACAACACCACGTTCACCTCAAGCGCTGAAGCATGTGGTGCTTATATCTATGATCTTGGGGTGGGAAGGGGAAGGCTAAGAAAGGCAGAGGCAGGAGGATTACATGGTGTGTGTGCTTGCTGGCTTTTGTTTTTTGAAACAGTCTCAGTATCTCAGGCCCAGATGTTCTTATGTAGCTCAGGTTAGCCTTGAACACATGGCAACCTTTATCTGAGTCCAGCCAAACCTGCGTGGCATCTTGTCTCAACAAATAAACACCCTCAAAAGCAAAACTAATGAGTGCCTTCTGTGGGAGTGAGCCGAATCCCTCAGAGACATCCCGGGAGGACACTGCCTCAGCTGCATCAGCTGCACACTGTGGTAATTACATAGTGAGACCTTAGGTATGGCCAAGGGAAGCCATCAAATCACAGGTTATTAAGGTACAGTGGGAGTAGAATAAGAGGGTAAGATCATAGGGTTTTAAGTTAGAATCCCAGTAAGTTGTGGAATCTTGAGAAATCATCCAATCCTTTCTAAACCACCATTTTCATATCTCAAAATGGGAGCACTGCCCCGTCCCCCGCCACGGACTTCTGTGAATCAACTGACAAGCAGGTAAATCATTTACAATGTCACGCGTTTAGCTGCTATCATCGTCACATTATGTGCAAGGGAACTCTGGGTGAGTAGTGCCAGGTCATAAATCACCACCCTTCCACCATGAGATATAAATCGCCAGGCACAGAGAGAACCACTCTTGCCTCTGAAAAATCTTGCAAACAGGGTTCACTGTGGTCTTCATCTTGTGAGGTCCCCACATACCACTGGGCTGCTTCTGTGAGGTCACATATGCCCCTTGGGGACCGTAGTTCCACGAATCAAATGCTAGCAGACGTCCAAGGTACAGAATTCTTCACATTTCACTAACCCCTGTTGCAACCTTCCAGAGTTCCTGTGCTATACTTCAGATTAAAAGTTTCTTTTTTATCTAAGCTGCTCAGGCTGTACGTTTCACTTTTGGTAAAATTGGCCTTTCTGCTTTTCAAGTGGACGTGTTAATGCTGAGGATGCACACACATGCATTGATTCTCAATGAGTGAAATCTTGCTAATGCAGGAGTTAGGGAAGTCAGGCTAATGAGACATTGAGAGGAGTCCCTTCTCACAGGAGATGGTCATGGCAGACGGCGGCGGCGGCAGGCAATGGAGCGTGCACTTTCCAGCTAATCCCCCACTGAAATGAAGTTAAGTGCACTTTAAGGAAATAAAACCTAACCTTTCTTGAGATGACCTGTTAAATGAGTCAAAAAGCCCTAATTCTAAACCTATAAAATTAATCAAAACAATCCAGCTGTGCAGCTGTCCTGGCTTCCATGGCGGAGACTAATAACTGCAGTAAGCTCTGGACCTTGGATGTGAAAGGCATTTCAGCCCTGCGCCCGCCCTTCCCGACAGCCTTGTGGAGCTCACTGTCTCACAGAGCCCTCTTTCTCTGGGGAGAAGCTGGCGCAGCCGTAAGCAGTCCTTGCTGCCAGCAGCCCCTTCTGACTGCGCTACCTGCCAGCCAGCAGTGCCCTGGTGTCCACCCGCTGCTGCAGACTGAACAGACTGTGATTCCAGCCAGAGGAGCAGAGGTTGCTTTAATTGGCTGCTATGTACTGAGCGTATGGCCATGAATTTGTAGCCAGAATGCTAACATAAAAAAGAAGAAAAAAACAAAACAAAACAACCCCCTCCCCAACACACATATACAAGGAAAAAAAAAAAAAAAAAGAAAAGAAAAAGAAAAAGAAAAAGAAAAATCCCACAAAGTTGAAACACAAAACAAGAATGTTTGCTTTCTGCCCTCATGCTGCAGTGCGGCCTTTACCCGTAACACGTCACGGTTCTGTACCTTGGCTGAAGCAGAGTTTTCCTGGTACACGCCTTGTACCAAGTCCATTAGAGCACTTGCTAAAAGTTCCACGACCTAAAAACACAAGGAGAAAAACAAAACTGAAAGATCGATTCAAAGGTGTAGCTCCATTTAGTCACAACGCAGGATTTGTGTTTGGCAGAAAAAAACCAGAGTTATACTCAGAGATTCTGGCAAATGGATTGCCCACCTGGATATTAAAGCTGTGATAAAAAAAATTTTTTTTTAGTCATAATTCAAGCAAAAAGAAAATCTTATAAGCTTAGCATTTCACCAATCTACATGAAAATCCAGTAACAACCATTTTGGATATAATCTTAAATCTCAGATGATGAATGAACTATTAACTCAATTTATTTTCTGCATGTTTATTTCTGTCAAGTGGATACCTTTCCAGTACTCCTATTCTGGGAGCTATTACACTGCTAATTTTCATACTTAATACAGAAAGAACAAACAGCAGTAAGAAAATGGCTCACCATTCACATGTGCTTGTTCTATTGTTCTTAAAATACTCCACGGCACCGGATGTGGCAGTGCACTTTTTAAAATCACAGTCCTCCCCATGCAAAGCCAGGCAGATCTCCGTGAGTTCAAGGCCAGCTTGGTCCACAGAGCAAATTCCAAAACAGCCAAGACTACATACAAAGACCCTGTCGCAGAAAAACCTAACTGATGTAGGTATTCACCAAGGAAGACTGCTGGGACTCAGTTTTGTCTTTATTAGCTGGCTGGCGACTACCCTGGGGGTTTGGGATCCCAGTATAGACCCAAGCCTTTTTCAGGGTGAGCTTTTAAGCACAAAAACCATGTTCTGGGTTGACATATTTTGGTTAATAAGAAAACTTAGCCAGAAGTAGAATTATAGAAGCCAAAAAGCAAAGTTAGTATGTTTAGAGACTTTCAGTTAACTATGAATTTTGGTGGATTAGACCTTTGTTTTGATTTTGGCAGGTGGTACTGTCTATATCTTGAGTTCTACAGCCTAAATGGTACAACCATCATGGAGTCAGCGGTGCTAAGGTTTTGGGGCCTACAAAGTCTGGGGCCCTATTAAACCAATAACAATGAATGATATACTATGGACATATTTGGCATAGGACCCCTGGGTCAAACATACCATAAACAATGAAAATTTTGACAGAACTAGTTAAAAAAAATAACAACCAAGCAAAATCAAAAGTGTTAAATTTGCTTCACAATGTGAAACACGCAGAAAACAAGAAATGGTCTCTGTGATTGTTTACACAAAGCCAGATAATTGGTAGTGTTCGATGGAATCATTGCAAAGGAGAGTTCTCGAAGCAGCCCCTGCTCTCTCACAGTCCTCACTGCATTTAGCTTCTTACACTGTATTTAGCTCTACTCTTGTCTTCCTAAAGTTTAGCTCAGTTCTGACTGAGTTCAGGGATTTTGTTTCAGCTTTTATCACTGCTGAAACGGAAGGAAGCCAAGGGATACACACTGGAGCATGAAGATACTTTAATCAGGCACCTTGTATTTAATATGCTTGTTCTTAGAGGCAAATGACATTGATTTGAAGAAGGGACTTGCTTTAAAGTTTTAACACAACAACATTTACCTCTATTCACACTGCATTCATTGATAATACGGAAAAGTTGATGATTAAAGGCATTTTTTTCCCCTAGCTCTGCACATGAGCTAATTTGTAAGACCCATAGTTTTTTTTTTTTTTTTTTCCCTTCCTTCTTCAAATCACATTTCCCTCTAAGTAACTAAATATTTAGGGAATATTCCAGCAACACAAGCTGCAGAGGGGCGGGAAGGACAATGATCCTACAATGCTACCAGATGTGTGGAGTTATGTCAGTGGGGAAGGGAGAAAAATGAATGGATAGTTTTTTCCTGAAAGTATCAGATAAGCCCTACTCCCAAATCCAGAAGGATTGAGTATCGCTGATAGGTCTATGAAAGACTGTAACTGACCGCACAGCATCAGACTGGGTTACAGTTTACACAAGCAGCATCCCGAGATCTGTCTGATGGCTGGACACATAATACAGATCAGTCACTCATTCAGCGATGTTATGGGTTTGAGGCAGTTGGGGCTCGGAGACCAGCTCTGGTAATGTGAAGAGGGATTTTCAAAGAGAAAGTCCAATGTGAGATGTCAAAATGACGGCGTGAACTTTTAACAGCTGATCTGGCCCTGGATAACCCAGGCTTCCTTTACCCCCTGAAATTCCAGATGAGGCAGAAGCAACAAAAACGTTTTGTTCTGACCCTTTTTCTCTTAGTACGTTCATAGTTTATAAATGACTGTGCTGATAAGTGGCTGTACCTGGACATATACCTACCTCTACAGCTATGGCAACTGGGAGGAGAAACAAATGGGGGAAGGGGTATCACGAGGAACAGAAACAGCCTAACGGAGTTCACTGTGGTCCATGCTAAGCAGCACACTGTACGTATAAATGCCTTCTCAGAGCCTGGAATGTTAATTTAAATAATCCTATCAAAGAAGGCGGACGCCTTTAATCCCAGCACTCAGGAGGCAGAGGCAGGTGAACTGCTCTGAGTTTGAAGTCTACAAAGGGAGTCCAGGACAGCCTAGGCTACACAGAGAAACCCTGTCTTGAAAAACCAAACCATGAGCCGGGCGTGGTGGCGCACGCCTGTAATCCCAGCACTCGGGAGGCAGAGGCAGGCAGATCGCTGTGAGTTCGAGGCCAGCCTGGTCTACAAAGTGAGTCCAGGACAGCCAAGGCTACACAGAGAAACCCTGTCTCGAAAAACCCAAAAAATAAAAACAATTAAAAACCAAACCAAATCAAACCAAAACAAACAAACAAAAAAAGAAGGATGGATTTAATTTTCATCCATCTTTAATACTGCAAATATTTATATAGAACTCATTAATAATGAAGTAAATTGATTTAACATTTGTTTGTTTTCTTTTCTAACTTACTTATTTATTTAGACACTGGCAGTGCCAACTAGAACTCTCTACATAAGCTAGGCTGGCATTGAACTTATAAAGGTCTGCCTACCTCTGTCTTTGGAGTGCTGGAATTGTAGGCATACAGCTCAGACTCTTTAAAATATATTTATCTGTATGTGTGATACCTGCTTGTTTATATATGCACCACGTATTTACAGGTATCCACGGAGGACAGAAGGGGGTCCCCTGGGACTGTTGTTACAAGCAGCTCACAGCTCCCTCACGTGGGTGCTGGGAACCAAATCCAGCTTCTCAGCAAGAATAACAAGTACTCTAACAAGTGCTCTAACCACTGCGCCATGTCTCCGGCCCCAACTTAAGATTCCTGGGAAATAAATGAAGTCATCAAAAGCGCTGAAGAACTGGCAAGTTTGGCTCCGTGCAAAAAGGTCCTTGCTCCCAAGCTGACAGTGACTTTAGTCCCTGAGACCCATGTGGTGGAAAGAAAGTCAATGACTCCCACAAGTTGTCCTCTGACTGCTACATATACAGTGTGTGTGTGTGTGTGTGTGTGTGTGTG
>OU015750.1:66894870-66933659 GCA_907169655.1 Acomys percivali
GAGAGAGAGAGAGAGAGAGAGAGAGAGAGAGAGAGAGAGAGAGAGAGGTGAGTTAAATGTGATTATATATGAGGGTGTTGTCTGTATGTAATTAAAAAAAAAAAAAAGAGCTAGTGAAGAAGACAACAGCACCCAGGAGAACCTAGTGAAGACAACAGCACCCAGGAGAACCTAGTGAGGACCATGGCACCACAACACAAACAAACCCCAAAACACCCCCAAAACAAAGCCCACAAATCTCAGCATTTATAATTAGGCAAGACACTTGTGACTTCTGTATTGCTGTGAAGCAAAAGACTTGACAGAAACAGCTTCAGGAAGGAGAGGGTGGCCTGGACTCAGGGTTTCAGAGGTCTAGTTCATCCTGGTTTAAGAAAACCACGGCTGTGGGAGCATGTGGCAGAAGACAGCATTTGTATCACCGTAGTCAGGGAGCAGCCAGTGAAAAAGGAACCCCAAGGATCTAATCAAATCGCCTGCTTCCTTTAGCTAGGTCCCACTTCTGGAATGTCCCAAAATAATGTCTTCAGGCAAAGACCAAGTGTGTTGAAGATGCTTGGGGACTTTGCTGATTTAAACCGTTACAGCTTATAAACCTGAAAATCTTTTATTTACAAACTTGGATGGAACATCTCATATTATTACTACATATATTTCAAAACTTCCTCTCCCCTACACTATACATTTCTGAGAGTTTAAATTATACTTTTTTATTTTGTTATAATACATCCTGCCCTCTTTCCTTTCCTCCCTCTGGCTCCTCCCAAACATCTCCTCGCTTTCTCTCAAATGCATGGCCTGTTTTAATTTAAACGCTCATATATTCTCTCTCTCCCTCCTCTCTTTCTCTTACTCCTAAAATATAAATACAACGTGCTAAGTTTATATAATGCTGTATGTATATAATCTCAAGGACGACCACTTCATAATGGATAACCACCTGTGGGGTGGGCTCTGCCCTGAGGAGGGCTTCTTCCATTCTCCGCAGTCCTTAGCTGCCTGTACTTCGCTTTCTAGGATAGGGGCTCCATGCAGTCTCCTCCTTCCACATTAGCATTTCTACTGGTATCATCCTTGTTCAATTTATTCCCTTACGCTATATTTTTTATCTATCAGCTTATCATGGTCCTTATCCTCCTGGGATGGTTTTCTTCTTTTCTCTTTTGGTGCTACTGAGGACTGACCCAGGGCCTTGTTTGTGTTAGACACGTTAGCACTGAGCTATGCGCAAGCCTTCCTTTCACATTATCTTGAAGAAGGGTTTCATTAAGTTGCCCGGGCTGGTCCTGAGCTCAGTCTAGCCCAGCCAGGCCTTGAACCTGATCCTCCTTTTTGCTTCAGATCCCTTATTAGCTCTGGGCACCACAAGAAAAACCCAAACCAAACCACAGCAAAAGAAACAATGCTAAGTTCTGATTCTTGAAAACTATAATAAACGGTCTTCATAAAAAATAGAAATTGAGACCCAGAGGCACGCCCGCTGCCACACAGAAGTGGGCATGTGCACAGAAGACAGCCATCATGGAAGGGGCACACCTACCACCATGCAGCGGTGGGTGGTGCCAGGACGACGGGCGAGTATGTGTTGGGGAGATGGCAGATAACGATAAGTGGCATGGTTTGTGCACTATGCAGAGAGAAGGAACTAGAAACAGGAGGGCAGTGAGGACCAGTTAGATGTGAGTAGCTTGCACTGCCACCTCAGGCCATGGTGTTCTGTCCTGTGCTGCTGCTGCGGGCCATGTGTGGGTCCATGGCCCCGCAACAGCAGGGGTCTGCGTTGATGTCTGTGGCCCATGTTAACACCAAAAGCCATGCAGACATCCCTGGCCTGGGCTGTGGCCTGGGGCTATGCTGATGTCCCAGGGCTAGGCAGAGCTGACTCTGCCCCTCACTGGTTGTAGCACCAGGGAGAGCTGACCCCACCCCTTGCCTGGGTAGCATGGGAGAGCTGGCCTTGATGGCATGAGTGTGACTGAATAACTTAGCTACCACCCAGGCACAGACTGAGGGCCTTGATTTCACCCACTCAACATCTACCTCATCTGTGAGCTGCTGGAGTACATGAAGGGGCTGGGCCTGCAGATCAAATATGCAGGATCTCCATGACAACGGGCAACAACAGGACATCGGAGAGGATCCAATATTGATGGTGCAGCAGAAGCCAGAGGCCTTTAGCCAGACCAGCGAGTCATTGCAATGAGCATTTGCAAGTGAAGATGTGTGGACAGTGTCACACACTGTAGCTTCCACGGAAAGGTAATTTTTTAAAAATATATTTTATTAATTTATTTATATTACATCTCAACTGTTATCCCATCCCTTGTATCCTCCCATTCCTCCCTCCCTTACATTTTCCCCTTACTCTCCTCCCCTATGACTGAGACTGAGGGGGACCACGTCCTCCTGTATACAGCAAGGTAATTTTTAATAATTATTTTTATTTTTTGTTTTCTTTTGGGGGAAGGTTGCAAGGGTGGAGGGTAGAGATAGAGGGATAGGGAGATGAGTGAGATTGGGGTACATGATGTGAAACTTCAAAAATAACCAATAAGCCGGGCGTGGTGGCGCACACCTTTAATCCCAGCACTCGGGAGGCAGAGGCAGGCGGATCGCTGTGAGTTCGAGGCCAGCCTGGACTACAAAGTGAGTCCAGGACAGTCAAGGCTACACAGAGAAACCCTGTCTCGAAAAACCAACCAACCAAACAAACAAAAAAAACCAACCAACCAAACAAACAAAAAAAACCAAAAATAACCAATAAAAAGTTAAAGAATAGAAATGGAGAAAAGTAGAAGCAATTGCCTTCCCTCCCCAGGAAAAAAGGTCCTTGCATTGCTACACAAAGATATCTATAATATATTCATAAAGAAGAAAAGCTGTTCATAAAACAGAATAATACGATAGGTATTTTAAAAGCAAAAACGAGGTCAGTCTATTGGGCTTCCATGTACAAAGAAAAAGTCTGAAAGGAAAAACAAGGGAAAATTATAATGTAAAAAATGATAGAGACTGGAAAACATTTAATTAAAAATTTCCAACCTTT
Source organism: Acomys percivali (assembly GCA_907169655.1). NCBI lineage: Eukaryota > Metazoa > Chordata > Mammalia > Rodentia > Muridae > Acomys > Acomys percivali. Next base: position 66,897,917 of record OU015750.1, read on the forward strand.
CTGCATCACTCGTGTTTATAATGGCTAACTTTATAACGGCTTAAACAGATCCATATTATATTCCCCTTTTCATTATGTTGCTTTTGTAATTGGGTAAAATAATAAGATTTCCCCCTCCCTTGTGAGAGGGCCAGCATATTGTTTCTATTCCCCAAGAGGTTTTAAGATGAGTTACAGATTTACAGAATATTGTCAGTCAACAGTCTCTAGAGCAGTAAGTGGTAGTAAGTAGTCTGTGCCGTTCTCAATAAATGTGATTCCGCTGTCCTGTCAGCCGGCAGTTGACAGATGGACTGGATTCAAGAATGCTACGGATGTTTAGCTAGTGTTCCGGAGCAGTCCGAATTAAAAGCTGGAGCAAAAAATAACTAAGTCTTTAGGGAGAAGAAAAGATAATTGTAAACTAGTGTGGCTTGAGTAAGGCTGAGTAGGTGGAGCTGATGTGGTGAGGTAACGTAGGTGAACTTAATGTGAGAGGGTTACTGTGTGGGCTGGAGCGATGGATCGGTAGTTAAAGAGCCCCAGCTGCTCTTCCAGAGGACTAGAGTTTGACTTCTGGCACCTATATGGCAACTCACAGCTGTCTATACCTCAAGCTCCAATGGCTCTGACACCCCCTTCATCCTTTGCAGCCCCAGGCATGCATACGGTGCAGACTTACATGCAGGCAAAACACCAATAAACATTGTCAAATAATATTTAAAAATTAATTGTGTGTCTATGGTGAGTGTTTGTGGACACACACTATAGCTTGTGTGGCAACTAGAAAACAACTCTGAGGAGTTGGCTCTCTCTTCCCACATGGGCTCAAGGGACCAAGTTAGGTCACAAGGTGTGTACAAGCATCTTTACCTACAGAGCCATCTTGCTGGCCCCTGAAGGTTATTTTTAGTGACAGTTTTTACTACACTCATGACAATGCGGAATAACAAAGTAATGTGAAATCCATTGTCTATTTAGGAGGTAAATGAACAGAACACCTCAGCCTTTACTACTCTTCCCAGCTGTTAGCAAAAGAAACATGTGTGCACATCTGCCACGCTGACGGCATCAGTCACACACAAGTTACGGCACTCCTCAATCCTCTCCCTTGACACACAGAAGCAGGGAAAGAGTGTATTTTCCTGGATGGGGGTTAGCTCAGTGCTTGCCGAGCACCCCAAGAGCCTGTGTGTAAGGTGAGGTGGCACACATGTAACCCCTGCACTTGGAAGGAGAAGCAAGGGCATCACAAGTTTAAGGTCATTTCAGGGGATTTAAAGGTTAAGCTTTGGCTATGTTTCAAAAAAATGGGCATCACAAGTTTAAGTTTAAGGTCATTTCAGGGGATTTAAGCTTTGGCTATGTTTCAAAAAAATAAGCATAAAATCAGTTAATCCTCATTGTCATATACATTAAAAAAATTTTTTTTTCTGAGACAGGGTTTCTCTGTGTAGCTTTAGCTGTCCTGAACTTGCTTTGTAGACCAGGCTGGCCTCGAAGTTCAGAGATCCACCTGTTTCTGCCTCTTGAGTGCTGTGATTAAAGTTATGCATTGGCCCTGCTTTCAAATATTTTTCAGGAAGAACAAATATAAATTTAGCATAAAAACAAGGCCATCTATATTATCAGAAAAATACAGAATTACAGATAATGAGGGGGATTGGGGAGTTGGCTTGGTGGTTAAGAGGACTTGTGGCTCTTGCAGAGGACCTAGGTTTGGCTCCCAGCACCCACATGGCAACATACAGCCATCTGCAACTCCTGCTCCAGGGCATCCAACATCCTCTTCTGGCCTCTAAGAGCACCAGGCAGTCACAGAAAATAAGATAAAGAAATGTTAAAAAAAAAAAAAAAAGAAAGAAAGAAAGAGAAGAAATGGAAATAGAAGAAGCTTAGGGTCTCAGAGCATTGGGCAACATTCTTTAGTTCTTCTTAGCACAAGTGAAACACAGGACACATTAGAGATCAAGTAAAAGATGGAAAGATTTTCAGGCTGTGAGGCCCAGATAAAGAGAAGCGTTCTCCCATAGAGACCGATCTACTGTCCAATATTTGTAAGGCTCTTTATCATTTACAAACTGGGTTCAAACTCATTGTTCTGTTCCAGGTGGACTGTGTTCCCAGTGCTCCGCTGGAGCACCCAGGCTGGCAGCCTCACTCGGGCAGTGACCTCTGCAGAACACAGGGAGCAGTAACTGTGGCCAAAAACTGAAGATGAAGTCTCCTCGGCCACCAGCTGGGCACACACAGCCCAGGCGAGCCCTAGTACTGCATGCTGATTAATATAAATGAGCGGCTGTGATACAGCTATCGCTGGAGTCTCTCAAACAAGGAGCTCCACGCCATCCCACCAGGCTTAATGAAGACGCTGATGAAAGGCCTACTGCAATAAACATACCACTAAGTCACAGAGGCTCTGGAGGGGCCGTTTGAAGGGAGGCTTTTCAATGCTGCCAGGCGGGTAAGGCCATGTGTTTCTGTGGGAGGGGGGACAATCTGTTCTACTGAGCTGGAAGTTCTGGCGAGGGAGGGCAGCAGTGAGAAATGGCACGACCAGCAGGACAGGTGCAGCAAAAATGCAGCAAATTGATAATTTTCACCTTTAATTTAGAGCAGCTGATACAATGCTGAACAAACTACTGGTGACATAAAGGTTTTGGAAACCTTCAGTTAGCTACAGGAAAGTATAAAATCACAATAGACACAACTTGAAATAGACCCATAAGCTCACGAAGATGGAGTAAAAAGTGCTGAGATCTCACTCTATCAGTGAGTGCACTCTCTGCATAAATGCTGATAGTCTGCACTGCGGCTGGCACTGTACTCACACAACTAGTCTCATTAAGCTAGAATTCCGTTGATAAGGATCAGCAAGATGGGCCACCAAGCCCAAGAGCCTGACTTCAATCCTGAGGATCAACATGGTGTGAGTGTAACCAGTTTGGCAGATGAAGACACTCTAAAGAGACACTCTAAAGAGCCAGGGCCGGTGGCTCACATCTTTAATCTGCTGCCCTGGGGAAGCAGAGGCAGGAGGATCTCTGTGAGTTTGAAGCCAGCCTGGTCTACACAGTGAGTTCCAGGACAGCCAGAGCTACATGGAGAGACAGGCCTCCAAAGAGAGTGTGAGAGAGAATTTCACCCAAGTCCAGAAAATGATGGGCGGGACCACACCCTGACCAGATGCTAAGTTGTGAATCTCCTTGGTCCTCTGTTTAAACTTGGATCACAACCCAGCATCCACAAGATGGACTTCGGGTGTTCGCTAGATTTCTTTTCTCCTCTTCCCAATGTGGTCATTAAGTAAATCTCCTTTTCCTGCTTCTTCTTGTAACTTGGCTTTTTTAATTGGCTTATTTAGGATAGCTACCTAGACTTGTCCTGTAGCACAGATTATGACCACAGGGTCCATAACATAAGGAAAGATCTGACCCCTGCAAGTAAGTTGTCCCCTGACTTCCACACATGCTTTGTGGTACATGTCCCCCCAAGCCCCCAGAATAAACATCAATTTAAAAATCCCTTTAACTAAGTAGTATACTTAAAGAGGTTTGTGCTTAAAACACCATTATTGGACTGTTAGGTCTCAGGAAGTCCATGTGTCCAGAACTGAGCTCAGGCTGATCACAGGACTTCAGGCAGTTTTCACAAAGCCAGCATTCCTCAGGAACCTGTGAGACCAACTCCAATCTGCCCCAGTCATTTCCCTCCCCTCCAGCAGAAGGGAGGTAGGGCTGGCTACCTGCCGTGCCTATCAACACACCAAAGCTCATCAGCCTCCAGGCTCCCTGAGTCTCTACTCACAAGTGCTGTTGTATATTTTAAAGTCTCTCCCTCTCCTCCCCCACACCCCTCTCTCTCTCCCTCCTCTGCTTTGGATTCTTTCAGATGTCTCTGAATAGCTTCTTTCTCTTATTCACAATGAAAACCTTCCCCTAATAAGGGGACCATGTCTAAATCCTAATACACAACTTTATCACATCTTACATACATTGTATTTCCATGGACACATTCTTTCCCTGCATCACTGAGAAAGCTGCACACAGAGGAGCTGTAATCCCTCAGTCCATCCATGATCTCTCTCTGGGTTTTGGTTTACTTATCCAGGAAGGCGGTGCCTGTGATTACCGACAACCAACTCCAGCCTCAGATGTGTCTACACTTACATCAGGTCTACACTCAACGCTCTGTGGTTTGGGTTTGTACTGTCTGACACAGGGTCTTGTTACTTTGTAACCCAGGCTAGCTTCAAACTTGCCAGTTGTCCCCCATTAACCTTTTGCCAATATGAGTCACTACCTCTGGCTGCATTTTAAAGTTAACAGCTGTCACACAGCTGGTTTGCAAGCTAAAACCTGTAGAAAACGAAAGAAAAAACCAAAAGCAAACCCAAAACATTGCTACTTTTTGAATAAAGATATATTTTTTGCTATTGACCATTGGCCAAAGCCAAAAAATCATCAATTTAAATACCAAGTTGGTTCTTGGGTGGCGTAAAAATAGGAAGATTTAAAAAGTTTAAAATCTTGCATAAAAAGGGGGAGGAATGAGATGCTTGCTGTGGGAAAAGTTGTATTACTAGAAACACTGTAAATAGGTGTTGAGAACTGAATGACTCATAAAAAACAAACAAACAAACAAACAAACAAACAAACAAAAACCCATCAAGCAAAACCAAACCAAACTGGGCATGGCGGCACACGCCTTTAATCCCAGCACTCAGGAGGCAGAGGCAGGAGGATCTCTGTGAGTTCGAGGCCAGCCTGGTTTACAAAGTGAGTCCAGGACAGCCAAGGCTACACAGAGAAACCCTGTCTCGAAAAAGCAAGCAAACAAACAAACAAACAAAAAAGTGTGATATCATGACCTGTCTGTCAAATGTGCTACTCTCCATCTTCTCCAGCATGGGCCCTGCTGAAGACGGAGGCCACCAGGTCTTGGATGTCACACTCAATGCCTGTTTACTCAGGGGCACTATTAGAATCTCGCTGAATTTTCAGAGACTTGAGCCTACTATCCCAGTGACTTGCCTATTCTCTTTCAATGCGGCTGATAATCCCCACGTTGTTTACAGTGCCTCACCTAGGGGATCTTCTCAAAGATGGCGCTGAGGGACAGTGGAATGCTGCCTTGTACAAGAGGCTTCCAAAGTTGTTAAAGTGCAAGCCCACAATGAGACCCACATTTACATCATGTATGCACTTAGTTCAGTTTTCAGTTCCCTTTCTAGTTGGTCCACACTAAAAGGAAGACATTTGCAATCCCACAGCATCCCACAGGCAGGACTCAAGAGTTAAAACCTAAATAGCTTGTCCAGAACTACACTTGTATTTTTCCCAAACACCTTTACAGCTCTTCAAAAAAGTAGCCATTGAGGGCATTCTAAACAATATGGTCTCCTGATACTCTGCAACAAAAGAGTAGCTAATTGTCCACTTCCTCCCTGTAGTGGTTTGAACAAAAATGGTCCCCATAATAGGTTCATAGGGAGTGGTACTATTAGGAGGTGTGGCCTTGTTGGAGGATGTGTGTCACTGGAGGGGGGTGTTGAGGTTTCAAAAGCTCAAGCCAAGCCCAATGTGTCTGTCTTCCTGCTGCTAGTGGATCTGTACCTCTGAGCTGCCTCTGCAGCCCCATTTCTGTGGCATGCTGACATACTTCCCGCCATGATGACAATGGGCTAAATTTCTGAACTGTAACTCAGCCCCAATTAAAGTTTTCCTTTATAAGAGTCGATGTGGTCTCTTCCCAGCAACAGAAACTCTAAGACAGCAGTTGGTGCCAGGGAATGGGCTATTGCTGTGATAAAGCAGACCATGCTTTTGCCTGGAGGACTATGGAGCAGTTTGGGGCTTTGGACTCTTTAAGTGGGGTTTACCGGGCCATACTAGTGAAAGACAGTAGTGCGGAGCGTGATGTGAACTCTGGGGGCTCTGCTCACCAATGTTAACTCGTGGCCTAGAACGCTTGTTCTTGTAATAATTTGAAGAAGAATGCGGCTGCTTTCTGCCCTGGTCTAAAATAATCTGCCTGAGGCTAAATTGAAGAGCTGTGGACTAACAGCTTTAGCAGAGGCCGTTTCTAAACAACCTTGCAGTGACTGTTACTATTAGTAGCAGGTCTTACGCAGACCTAAAAATCTGAGCAAGGAAAACCACAAAATACACAGTTGGAGGAGAAAAGGAACACGAGAAATATGGACAGATCAAAGGAAAACCTGATGCAAAGTGGTGACCTCAGAGCAAGACCCCACCCAGCTAGATACCAACTTATGAGAAAGAATTAAAGAAAAGTTTAGGAGTTGGTGGTGGCGCACGCTTTTAATCCCAGCACTTGGGAGGCAGAGGCAGGTGGATCTCTGTAAGTTTGAAGCTGGCCTGGTCTACAAAGTGAGTCCAGGACAGCCAGGGATGCACAAAGAAACCCTGTCTCGAAAAACCAAAACCAACCAACCAAAAACAAAAACTAAACACTACCACCACAACCACCCAAAAAACAAAACAAAACAAAAAAACAAAGAGAAAAGCTTAGGGTCAGGCATGGTGGTACATACCTTTAATCCTAACACTTGGAAGGCAGAGGCTGGCAGATCTAAATTCAAAGCCAGCCAGGTCTACAGGGCAAGTTTCAGAACAGCCAAGCTTAGGCAGTAAAGGAAACCACCGAAAATAGAAACCTAACGAAAATGCTACTGAACAAAGGGGCCGAGTTCCAGCCCGAGCAAGCAGCAGAAGCTGGCAGCTTTGGTCGTGGGGTTTTGGTTTTAGAGTCAAGAATACAAGAGAGGAATTGTGGAATCTCCATCTTTGGCCAAGGAAAGCTGCTGAGGCCAGACACTATGAGGGGTGTCCCTACTTGGAGTCCTAGAGTGGTCGTTGTGCAAAGCTGGGAAGGTGAAACCCGATTGCCTTGGAGACCCCAAAATATCAGAGATGACAGAGTCCTAGGATACCTGCCGAGGAGAGCTGCTAACAGGGACTGGAGCCAGCCCAAGACAGAGACCTGTGCTGCAGTCAACAAAGCTGAAAGGAGTTGGAGATCTGAAACACAATTTGACATCAGACATGGAGATGCAGAGTTTGGAGTTTGTCCAGCTGGGTTTGGTCTGGTTTTAGTCCAGCACTGCCTCACTATGCTGCTTTTCTTCCGTTTTAGAACAGTAATGTCTATTCTGTCCCATTGTAAATTAAAAGTATGCAATCTGCTTTTGGATTCTGATTTTACGGAGGATTACAGTTAAGAGATTGCCTGAGTCTCAGAAGATACTTTGAACTTTTAAACGGGGTCCAGACTGATAAGACATAAAGTTGGACTAATGATATGGTTACAAGCCTATGGGGGTCAGGGAGTGGAACATGGTGGCTTGAATGAAAATGGCCGCCATCATGACTCATAAAGAGCGGCACTATTAGAAGGTGTGAACTTGTTGGAGAAGGTGTGGTTTTGCTGGAGGAAGTGTGTCATTGGGAGTGGGCTTTGAAGGTTTTTTGGGGGGGGGGGCTTTGAAGTTTTAAAAGCCCAAGCCAAGGGCTGGAGAGATAGCTCAGAGGTTAAGAACATTGGCTGCTCTTCCAAAGGCCCCAAATTCAAGTCTCAGCAACCACATGGTGGCTCACAACCATATATAGTGAGATATGGTCCCTTCTTCTGGTATGTAGGTGTACATGCAGACTATATAAATAATAAATCTCAAAAAAAAAAAAAAAAAAAAAAGCCCAAGCCAAGGCCAGAGTCTGTCTCTTCCTGCTGCCTACAGAACTGGATGTAGAACTCTAGCACCATGTCTGCCTGCATGCCACCATGCTTCCTGCCATGATGATACTGGACTAAACCTCTGAAACAGGAAACCAGCCCCAATTAAAAGTTTTCTTTATTTTTGGTTGTGAACCTAGCCTTTAATGGCTGAGTCATCTCTCCAGCCCTAAATGTTTCTTTCATAAAAGTTGCCATGGTCATGGTGTCTCTTCACAGCAACAGAATGGTGACCAAGACGCCTCCTTCAAAGAAAATGATGTAGGAAAAAATTGAGGCTAGTTGCATTACACTCGTGCATCAAATAAGGGCTAGCTTATGGTCAGAAATTCTTCATACTATCCAGATATACAGCTGGCATGTTCCTGGAGGAGAGGTAGACTGAACGCAGCATCTTGTGCAGGGTGTGCGCGTATCTATCAGTGTTTGATTGTTTGTATTTATTGTGTTTGTTGAAACAGGGCTTTGGCATACAATCCATTGGCTGCTCTGGAATAGAAATGTAGGCTAGACTAGCTCCTAAGTTCCCAAACCACAAAAGCAGGAAGGTTACTGGAGGCCAGGGGGTTGAAGAGATGAGGATTCATGAATAGAAAAGACACACTTTATGGACCCCAGATGAAGGCTGACAGACACCCAGGCACGTGACAGCACATATAGACACACATGCAGACTGCTGGAGGCAAAAGCAAGGGTTCACACCTCTGACCTCGAGGCCACATCTATAGATACCTATATAAAGGTGTCATTCTGCTTTAAATAGTTCCATAACAGAATCTATCACTGCTTTCCTCAGGTTCCCCAGATACCGGGGGTCAACCATCTTGTCCTGACTCATAGCTCCAGATGCTCACCATTAGCCATCTTGGTCCAAGATGTATATTCCTATCAGTTGTCTGCTCCCAACACTGCTCAAGTATTGGGACTGCAGTGTGTGGCCACACCCAGCATATAATCTGCTTCCCTCTTCCACCCATAATGTTAAGATGAGAGTTTATTATGGAGTGACAAGGGATGCAAATGGGCACTGCCAAAGGGCCCAATGCAGAGGAAAACACTCTCTCAGGGTCAGAGAAGACAGTGGTTTAAGAGACCAAAATGGCTTTGAAATTGTATCTTCTCTTCTTAGCATAATGCATGTAAACTGTTTTGTTACATGCCAATACCACTGCAATATGTGGATTAACTACATGAAATCATAACTATTCCAAAATAACTTTGAAGTTATCAGTTGCAGCAGCAACATTCTCAGGAACGAATACTGGCCTGTTACCATATGTATTTTAAGTGTACAGACGACGAAGCCACGTAAGTTTCTCCACATGGCATATTTAAGAGGTCCTGGATCTCTGTGTATGCCTGATTGTTAACCTCACTCGCGTGCGCTGTTGTTATCCGCACTCCGCCATCTTCATGGCAGGCTCAAGCTCCACGTTCCCAGTCTTCATCCTTTTCTACAGCTCTTGGAATTCCCTACAAACATCAGACCTGTCAAGACTCCAGAAGATGGTCCTGATGTTGCCTTGATTTTACAGACAGGAAACCAAACACCAAAATGCAGCTTGCTTTTGCTTATGAGCTACTTCCCTAAAGCACTCCATGAAGCCTCCTTCATACTGCCCCCATGACCCCACCATGAGGAGTCAGGAGTTAAGGGGCTACAAAGCCCAGGACTGATAAGCAGGCTGCGGGAAAAGAAGGCTGACTTGAGCTCCAAATTCCAAGCATGTTAAACAGCTAATAGAAGAAGTGAAGGAGGACAAGAGAGGAGGGGGGATGGTGCAGTAGGAGGGAAGACAGTGTGAGCTGAGGCTACAGCTCAGCGGGCACAGTGTTTACCTAGCATGCATGAAGGCCTGGTTTTTTGGTTGTTGTTGTTGTTGGGGGTGTGTGGGAGGGGTGGTTCCCTGAGACAGGATTTCTGTGTGTAGACCAAGCTGGCCTCAAATTCAGAGATCTGCCTGCCCCTGCCCTGGGTACTGGGAATAAAGAAATGTGCCACCACACCAGGCTTTTTTTTTTCTTTCCCCGAGACAGCTTCTCTATTATGTAGTGAAACATGCCATGTAGACCAGGTTGGCCTCAAACTGAGAGATCTATCACCTGAATGCTAGGATTAAAAGCATATACTACCATGTTGATCAACGCCTTGGACTTAATCCCAGCACTGCATAAAGTGGATGAGATGGTTTATACTATAATCTGTGGGAGGTTGGTCTGATGTATTTTGATGCTAATTTCTGCTTGCTGTCTCTGTGCACTACCTGTACCTTGCCTAAGACCTTAACCTATGTGACCAATAAAAGGTCATCACACCTGGGCATAGCAAATGGGATAGGCATGGCTAGGGTTCCAGGGAGAAGGGAGACAGAGAGAATCTTGGGAGGAAGAGAGACCAGAGGAGAGGAGAGGAAGAAGAAGACTGCCATGGGCCAGGTAGAGGAGAAGCACATGGCTGGTGTGGATGGAGGACTTGGCCCAGAAGAACACTAGCAAGTACATGGGATTATGGATGGGAGGGAAACACTGTTTTCCAGACACAGCAGGGCAGTGTGTGACCGCATGGATAAGTCACACAAAATCCCACTCCTAGCTGAAGAGCTAATGGCATTGGAAAACTTCTGGGAGAGGGGGCATCAACTTGACAGAAATTATCAGAAGCAGATGGTATGGAATTGGATGGTATGGGATTGGGGATACCTGCCCCACTATGGGAAATAGTTTAGGAGATTAATGTCTGCCCTGCCCCAGGTTAACTAGGCTATTTTGAAATATAACAGGTGTCTGTGTCTTGATTGATTGCTAGCAGGTTAGAAAATACTGCCATAACAATAATTTCAGGCCTAATAATAAACATTATTGGTATTTAACTACAACAATAATCCTAGCACTTGAGTCCCTGTTTTAAACAACAGTAGCAACAACAACAAACCAAAAGCCAAGACTAGATGCTTTACATTCTTTCTGCCTTATTGTATCAAGCTTTACCTCTGTGAAACAGGTTTTAGGCTGAGCACATAATCATTGGTGGTTCCTAATCTCCAGGTGACTGACTGATTGTTGTCTGATAATGAAACCAGAACAAAGGCAATTAAAGATGTCCAGCTGGGTGGGATGACATAACCCTAAAATCTCAATACTAGGAGGCTGAGACAGGAGTACTGCAGGTTTGATAATAACTTTAGCCTAGGCTAAACAAAAACAAGACCCTGTCTCAATTAGAGAGAGAGAGAGAGAGAGAGAGAGAGAGAGATTAACTTTATGAATAGCAACAAATAATCAAGTGCATTTCCTCAAATGCTTGAAAGGAAACATCCCTGGCACAGCCACACTTTCTCCAACCCCACTTTAATGTTCTCACAGTTATAATCTCAGAACCGACCTTGGGGTCAGACGTTTGTCAGTTAATGACCTGTAGGACTAATGGCCTTAAGCTTTGCCTTGGGCATACAACAGCAGCAGGTCGTTAGCTGCGAGAAGGGCTCTCCCCAGTCACTACTGCTAAATAATAAAATCTGCCCCTGGGCTTAGGCTCTACAAGCCAACCCTGGCTGCTGGTGATTTTTTTTCCTTGCGTGCTTCCAACTCTAATAGAGTTAAGAAAATGATGGAAATGCTAAGACAAAAATGTATATCAATACAACTGAGCTATTAGTGAAAAGTGGTCTCAGTCAATCCTTTGAATTCTCTTGGGATTTCTTTTTCATGTTGATAGAATAGAGTAGGCATCTGATTACAAATGCACTGCAGTTTGCAACTATACACGCAAGTCAGTTGTTTGGAGCTTGCACCACACTTTCCTAACAAAACAAAGTTATAAAGAGGTCCCCTACAAAAGCTTGGTTACTTACTTCATAACATCAGAAATGCCATCTTCTTGCAATTAAAAAAAAAGGTGACTGGAAAACCAAATCCTTATAATGTTAGCAACTAAAAAAAGTAAGGGGAAAACCAAACACAAATATTTGCTAATTTATCTTTAAATGTTGACAGTTAAAAGAAAATTGGGCTTAATAAGAGGATGAGGGGATACACACACATTCTGTCCTAGGATTATTTCATTTTTAACTGTAATTCCCTGTCACTGCTTCTCCACTTTTTTTTTTAAATTAATTTATTCTTGTTACATCTCAATGGTTATCCCATCCCTTGTATCCTCCCATTCTTCCCTCCCATTTTCCCCTTACTCCCCTCCCCTATGACTGTTACTGAGGGGGATTACCTCCCCCTGTATATGTTCATAGGGTATCAAGTCTCTTCTCGGTGACCTGCTGTCCTTCCTCTAAGTGCCACCAGGTCTCCCCCTCCAGGGGACATGGTCAAATGTGAGGCACTAGAGTACGTGAGAAAGTCATATCCCTCTCTCCACTCAAGTGTGGAGACTGGCTAGATCTGGGTAGGTGCTTCTCCACTTTTAAGAAGTTTTGAGATAGGGTCTCATGCAGACCAGGCTGGCTTCAAACTTGTTAAATAGTGGATAATGAGACTCATGATCTCCTCCTGTCCTGCCTCTCAAGGGTGAGGATTATTTATTTAGCTTTCATAGTGCTGGAGGGTGACACCGATGCTACTGGAGGAGAAAAGTAACCCCCAGTTTCATCCAGCTGAGAACCCTGTCAGTTATAATAATGAACAGCCTGACAAGATATGCCCACTGGTCATTAATGGCACAGATGTTACGGGAGTCACCAATGACCTCTGATTGGCTCTGAGGCCCACTCCACGGGATGGAATCCATTCCTGCCACTGTGAACAGAGGCAAGAACCTGTGGCTACATAGTTCATAGGCCCTAGCGGAGAATCTACTATTAAGCTGTAAATAGGCATAGTGTTATAATGATTCATTGCTATACTACATATACATCAGCACAGCTCTCAACCCTCCTTAGAAGAGCTTCTTCTTGTAATAGATTGCAATTAATACAGAGATAATCAAGTAGTCAACATGTAGACTGTGGAGGGCTTAGCCCTAAATATGGTGTGTGTATGTACATGTATATGTGTATATGATGTATATACACATACATGATACATACATACATACATACATACATACATACATGCAAGATTGAGGAAACTTCGGGATATAGTGGGTGAAAAGACTGCAAAAGCCAGAAGTTGATGATTTCAAGCAAACAGTGTTTTACAGACACAGCAGGGCAGTGTGTGACAGCATAGACAAGTCCACACAAAATCCGACCACCAGCTGAGGAGCTATTGGCATTGGAAAACTTCTGGGAGAGGGAGCATCCGCTTCCTTTAAAGCTGGTTAGTGAACCATAGTTCAGAGCAAGCCCCACATCCACAAGTGACTGAGCAACACAATCTCGACTTGATCTGGAGCAGGGAACACACCTCGACGTTGGGTGGGTAGGCAGGTCAGGGTGACGCGGGTAGATATGGGAGGGGAATTAGATGAGGGGTAAATATGATAAAAACAGACTGTATGAAATTTCAATGAACTAAAAAATATTTTAAAAAGCCAAGTCAAGTGTTAGACACGATAATACACACTTGAGATGCAGAGGCAAAAAAGTTGTTTTTATTTATTTATTTATTATTTTATATTTATTATTATTTTGTGTGCATGCATGACTTAGAGGGTATGTGTATATGTGTCCCCATATATGGGGTCCAGAGGGCACACCTTCTCAGAAGCAGCTCATGAATCAAAGTTGTACTGTTCCTAACTCTTGTGCCTTGCTTGCCTAGAAACTGTCTCAAAGAACAAGAAAAAGATTACTATACTATAGCCTGTGCAGCCAAGCATGGTGCAGGTCCAGCTCAACACATTTGAAAAGCTGTGCTTCTGAAGAATGCAGGAGGTTTTTCCTGTTTTGCTGCAAGGCTCCCAGTTTGTCAGACCCTGAAAGAAGCATTCACTTTACACGATGGGATGTGATGTGACCTTCTCTGCCAAAGAAAATTACATTGTTTCACTCAAGGCTTTAATGAGATAATACATTTTAAAAGATATGATACTAGTTTGCTTTCTAGGGTTTTTTTTTTTTTTAGTATACTTTACATATACTAGTAATTTATTACTTTAAATGTCAAGGAAGCAGACTCATAAAGTGAAATCTATACATATCTATGTTAGCAAATGATAAAAAATTTGTTTTTGAATTGTATTTTCATGATAGTATTTATTTAACTGACATAGAGAAGGTGCCTTATTGTTACATAACAGCCTACTTCCCTATTGTACTACATACTCTGGCCATGAATATCTATACACAAGTGGATTATATGCAAGGTAGAATATTAATCTCGGGTGTCAAACTAAAGAGGCTAAAGATATTAACACAATAACTGCTGAGTATGTGATGGCATATGCCTATAATCCTCAGTAGGTGGAAACAGGAGGATGAAAATTCAAGGTTAACCTCAGCTACAAAACAAGTTTGAGGAGAGCTTGCGCTACATGAGATAATGTCTCACAGAAGCTCCTCTCCCCCAGTAAATAATCTCTATAAGTAAAATATGCTAGCAAGGGTATAAATGCATTGTCATAATAATGCCCATTTTAGATCTTTGACCCTGAACACTGAAGACAGAGCCCAGAGCCTACAAGAACTCTATACCATAGATCTAGATCTCAAAATGCCTCAAAAAATGCTTATATGAAATCTATATGATAGGGGAGACCTAAGTTCATATATGTAGCATGTTTTTAAGCTAGAAAGTAAAATTGATGTTAATAGACAGGACAAACACACACTCTAATAGCAACCTATTTACTTCAAATATTTAGGCTGAGGAGACGGCCTGGTCTGTCAAGTGCCCGTCATGCAAGGATGAAGGCTTGCCCGGTGTAAAACCCCAGGGTGGCAAAGCATTCCTGCAACCCCAACACAGGGGAGGCGTAGAAAGGAGGCCCCCTGGCTAGCCGGGTGAGCCAATCCCCAAGGTCCAGCCAGAATCAGGAAGAGCCTGCCTCAAGAAAAACACCTGCCTAAAAAACCCAAACAAACAAACCTGAGAGTTGGCTGGGCAAAGTGGTGCATGCCTTTAACCCCAGCATTCGGGAGGCAGAGCCAGCCAGATCTCTGAGTACAAGGCTAATCTGTTTTATAGAGTAAGTTCTAGGTCAGCCAGGCATACACAGTGAGACTCTGACTTAAAATTAATAAATAAAACATTAGATAGGGAGCAATTGAGGAAAACACTGACATAGCCTCTGGCCATTACATGCATATGCACATGCTATCTTCCTCACACACACCTAAATAAATACACATATATACACAAATATAATACATATACACATACACACAAATATACCAAGAAGATTTATATGCATAAATTGAACATATTTACACAAACAAAATTCTTCCTTGTAAACAGCATATTTATGCCTGTAGGAAGATGGAATTGACATAAGGAGATATATCCTCATAAGGAGTACATCTGTGCTGCCAGTTATTTAGAACTGCAAATCACTAATGCTTAATAGAATAGCCCAAGACTGACATCATAACAACACTCTTGGGTGTCAGACAAGAGCAGGCTGACTCCTAGTCTCCCATTTGATGAACAGCAGTAGGCTCATTCAGTGAAAATGACTGCATGTGTATATGTGTCTCTCAGTGAGAACTTATTTATTTATTTTTTTTCCTTTTTTAAAAAAATTTTATTAATTTATTCTTGTTACATCTCAATGGTTATCCCATCCCTTGTATCCTCCCAATCTTCCCTCCCTCCCATTTTCCCCTTATTCCCCTCCCCTATGACTGTTCCTGAGAGCGATTACCTCCCCCTGTATATGAGAACTTATTTAAATGTTAGGCTCCTTACTATAAAAATAAGACCACTCTCTCCTCTCTCCCCCCACAAAAAAGAATGGCAAGTAGTTCCCTAAATAAAATGATCTTATTTGCACTTTGGACTAATCTTAAAAATCCAGATCCAGTCTACATAAATACCAAAGAAAATCTGTAATTGTTTGCTAAGTGACAAGCTATAGCGGCTGGAAACATGGCTCAGCAGTTTAGAGCTCATAGGATTCCTATAGAGCGCCTGGGTTCGGTCTCACACTCACATGGCAGCTCATGACCGCTTTAATTCTGGTTCTAGAGGCTCTGACGCCCTCTTCAGTCTCCAAGGGCTCTTGCATGCACACGGTACATATATACTCACAGAATTTCACATACTACACATATATTTAAACAATCTTTAAATTATATTGCTTTTCTCTATTTTATAATCCACCCTTTAATTATTTAACATGTCTCTGTAATAACTTGATGCTCAAAACCTAGTTTAGAATCAGAAGTGAGCACATGATCATGATAGCTAGATGAGCATTACAGTATGTCCTACGTGCACCTATGTCAGTGGCATGTACACCTATGTCAGTGGCATGCACACCTATGACAATGGCATGCGCACCCGTGTCAATGGCATGTGCACATGTCAATGGCATGTGCACATGTCAGTGGCATGTGCACCTATGCCAATGGCATGTGCACCTATGTCAGTGGCATGAGGGAACATATGGCTCCAAAAGCTGAAGGTTTAGTCCAGGTCTTACATAATGGAGTACTAAAAAAAGTTCCATAGCTGAATGAATGAATGAAAACCCAACCATTCATTTTTAGAGTCACTCTTGAATTCAAAATCTTCTTAATTTGTACTTTTGACTCCATCTATAATAATAATAAGACTTTTGTTTCAGGATTAATATGCTATTTTCTATATTCAGGAATATTTAGAAGTCTAAGTGTTACCTAAGGCAATAACCTAGAAGAACTCTAATATCTTTAGGGAAAAGCCAAAGGGAGAATAATTGACTTTGCTAATTTTACCCTTGGCAATTATAAATCAGCTCTGAATTCCTTCTGAGTGCAGAAGCCTTCAGCTAACAGTCTGCCCCTGGAGGCTGAGGGAAACATACCATGTAGCTTGCAAACAAGCCCACTAGCAGAAGAAAGCAGAAAACCAGTAGAATGAATAAGCCATAAAATATTAAAGCTGCTACAAACATGCCAACTTTAGCCATAAAAAAAAAATAAAAAAAGAAAAAAAGCAGGCTGTCACTGTGGAAAACGGTGACATGTTACCACAGGAACTCTGTGTCACGTTCTGCCCCATCCCTCATTACCATGGTATCTATTTAATTCACCTTTGTTTACAATTTTTTCATATAAAAGGAAATTAAAACATCATGTAGAATTTAACTATTCCAAGATTGTAATCATTTTTAGAGGTAAGTCTTGTTTAATAAAATAGGTCCTGTGCTATAAAATATTCACGTTCCTTCAAGTACTATTCTGAGGGGAACAGAAGCAAGCGATCAGTTAAAAGGGCTGGCTCTGAATGTGGGGAGGTGTTCGCCAGAGAACACCTGACTCCACGTACTTTGGTTCCCTTCGCGGCCTCTGCGGTTCACAGTACTGTCCACACAATTTGGACCTCACCTATTCTGATCAAATTACGGCTGTGAAGTGCTTAGGTCTGGAGATCAACCACGGATCTGTGGACATGGCACGCTAGGTCTGTCGCAGAAGATGAGCCACGCTTGGGATCAAAAGGAGGGACGCACGGAATAAAGGCTTCACTTTGCAACCATCAACCCCAGAGAGACACACTCTCAAGCTGAAAGGGGATGTCCTGCTGGGGGGCGGGAGGGGGGGCGTGGGAGGAGGGAGGGGAGAGGGGCAAATGTGAGGGAGCAGTCGGTGCAGAGGCTGTGAGGGCTAGGGCTCCACGGGAGGGGACTCTGCTCGCTATTTCTCAGGCCACTGCTGGGGACATGCTTAGCTTTCCTTCGCCTTCTCCTGGTCTTCTCTTTGTAAATCAAGCAGCGCTGATGAAACCCAGTGCCTAACGTGGCAGGTAGTGGAGGTCCTGGGTTCTGGAACATGTATAGTGATGCCTTTGAGTGCTGAACACCAAGAGAAGATTTCAGAGGCTGCGAGTCTGATTTGATTTTCATGGGAATAAAACCTCCATTTTCACGGCAATTGAGCCACAGTGAAAGGAAGAATATATGGCTGGTACAAGTTGGTTAAAGGAAAGAGAACGTTTTAAATGTTATTCCCTCAAAGGGAAGTAGTTTGTGTAATTATTTGTTTGCATCATTATGGCCTGACTGTACTTTCATATAAAAGCACCACTACACTTTTGTAAGACAGCACGGAGAAGCTGGGGTAGCGCTGCAAAGTGTTAAACTTGATTGTGGTGTATTAAATCCTGTGTTCATCTGGTATCACAGGATGGTGCGAAGTAAATTCAAACTGACAAGAGGAAAACAAAGAGAAATTTGTCTGAAAGTAATGGGCCTTAGTTTTTTTTTTCCCCAAGGTAAGATAAAGTTGAGGCTAACTCTCAGAACACAGAACTAGGGACAATTAAGTAACAGATCTTGAATATTTCCTCCCCTCAGGCATTTGGGTCTAATCCATAGTGGCCACTGTTTATGCCTCAGCCACATGCAGCCCAATGCACCCAAACACTCCTCCCAACTTCACCGGCGGGAGGCTTTCCCTTCTCCAAGTAAGGCCCATACTTATCATAGGCAACAGCAGGGGCAGAAAGGCAGGACAGACCATAGGCCAGTGACTCCCAGAGACAGTTAAAGACTCGCTCTTGCCTGTGGGTCTGTGATAAAACCAGTGAGGCCCAACCAAATGCATGCTGCCATGAAGCAAGCAGCAGGTTAGCTCTGCTGGAAGGAGGCGAGAGGCTCTGCATCTGTCTCATGTTGGTAATTCGCTTTTCCCCATGTAAAATCATCATACCACCTTCTCCTTTAAAAGCTGTGGCTACAGTTCATGAAATATGTGCTAGCCTAAAGTACAAAACCATGGTGGATATGTAAGGACAGGATGCTACTGTCTCTCAGCATCTTATATTTCTGGCTGGTTATCTACCCACCAAACAAGGCACATTCTTAGCCTCCTTCCCTGATGGTGAGCAGGCTACTAAATGCTGGACAATGAGATATATGCAGAAGAGTCCTGTAAGTCCTCTGAGAAATGTCTTAAAGACACTGGAATCTGGTATCTAGACCAAGCTGCTCTCAAACTCACAGAAATCTGCCTGCCTCTGCCTCCCAAGTGCTGAGATTAAAAGTGTCCACCACCACACCTGATTTAAAACAACTATTCTTGATGGATATTCACATACTTGAGTTTGTTTCTTAGCCATATCTAACACTGTATTACTGATACTTTTTTTGTTTTGTTTTTTGTTTTGCCTGTTCACCAGCAGTGACCACAGATGCCAGAAAAGGCCACTGAACCCCCTGCAACTGAAGTTACAGACAGTGGTGAGCTGCCATGTCGGAGCTGGGTATTGAACCTGGGTCCTCTGGAAGAGCAGCCAGTGCGCTTAACTGCTGAGCCACCTCTCCAGGCCTCTATTTTCCTAAAGAATATAGTTTTTAAGGCTGTGCATTGGTGGGATGTGACTAATCTCAGCACTTCAGAGACAGAGGAAAGATCTTCACAAGTTCAAGCCTATGAGAGCACACAAGAGATGGGTTAATGGCCAGAAAACTCCCATAATCCTTCTGCCTCTGCACACTTGGGAGTCTGAGCCAACAGGAGCACTACAGATTTGAGGTCACACAGTGAAACCTTGTCTCAAACAAAAATATAACAAAGATTATCTACAATCTCATGAAGCAGTGGACTAATTATTATTCTGATGTATTTCCTTGTAGTTGTTCATTCATTCCTTTATATATGAGGATTATTTTTTGTTACATAGGCAAGAACTTGCTTAAAGTACAAGTTTAAAGTATAAAGTATAAATTAAGTGTATAAGTTATTATTTTAAATGCTATTTTTTTGCAAGCACATATTATGGTATGGATACTTCCCTACACTATTTAACATTTTTCACAAATTTTAATGCCTATTTAACATGCATTTGGATACATCATGTAAATCTTCCACTACTTGACATTATTCTGCTCACTTTTTACTATTACAGATAACTCTACAATGATGCAATAGATACACCTGCACAGCAAGTTCCCCATTCCAGATTATGCTCTTCAGATAAATATTTAAAATACTTCAAGGCTTTAAGTGTTTTCCGTCTCCTTCCCCACCCCTACCTACCCTCCTCCCCCTGCCTCTCTCTTCCTGCCATACAAGCCAGGCAAGCATTCTGTTACTGCGCTAGATCCCCAGCCTTGCTCTTTTATTTTGGATTTATATTTGGATTTTTAGTTTTGGTTTACTCTATAGCCCTGAACTTGTACTAATCCTCTTGCTTCATCCTCCTGTGTGCTTGTTTTCCCTTGGCCTTGAACTCATGATCACCCTGCCTCTTGCCTCAGAGTGCTAAGATGACAGCCGTGTGCCTGCCTCCTCAGAGTGCTGAGATGACAGCCGTGTGACTCACTTCTGCTCCTCTGAAGCGAGGCCTAGCACTAGTCTCTTTTATCTCATGTTGACACTGCCGATGTCACCTGCATCAGCGTCAGTGAGCATCCACACAGGGACACACAGACCTCTGTGGCTTCTGTAGTGGAGCATGAGCCACCTGTAGCCATGCAGGCACAGCGAGCCCTGTCTGTTTTTACCTTTGTGTTCTGTAGAAGAGCTAGTCCATTGCAGGCGTTTGCTAGAAGAAAGTCTCCACTCAGGATAGCAATTTTGTTTCCGAATTGCATATCTTTCAGCGGTCCATCAGAAGACTGCAATTCACTTAAATTTACTATCCCACGATGCACCAGGAGAGCCGTGTGGATAAGCTCTGTGATCTCTGCCAAACTTCTTTGACTGAAACATAAAGAAAATGTTTGTCTAAGTGTCAAGAATATATCACTTTATGACCAATGCCAGGATTCACTTCTCAAAAACAAAACCATGCACATGTGATCTGGAGGAAGCTTTCCTAATTAAGCTTTTAGAGGTCACTGTACTGACTAGTCTGGGGTGTCTCTGTAATCTTCCTTACTCTACCCTACAAGTATGGTCTCAGGTTAATGATGGCAGGAGCGCTACCTCCCCAGGTTCGCTGACACATCTTGCTCTCAAAGCACACTGCTGCCTCACCTGGCTTAAGGTTTCTGGGAGTCTTCAGTTATAGCACCAGTTAAATGTGAATATGGTCTGTGTAAGGCATGGGCTAAATGCTTTGTCACATTGTCTCTTTCAGTCCCACATGTAAAGCTAGGGGATTTTCAGAACCATGGCCTCTTTCTTCAAGGACCATGTCTTCGAGACTAAGATGGATGCATGTGCCTTCAGTAAAGAATAAGACAGAAAGGCCCGAGGAGCTCAAAGATCAGGACTGAATTCCATGAGACGTCAGGAGATGCCTATTTCCTTTTATATACTTTTCTATACTTTGTATGAGAATGACAGTATTACCTTTTATAACCAAACAAAAACTTCCAAGTATATCAACCCTGCAGAATGAAATCTGATGGAATACAATGCACGTGACAAAGTAGAACAAACAAAACAAAACAGTAAGATGGGAGCATGGTGGGTCATGCCTACAGAGCCGGCACTCAGGAGGCTGAGCGCAGAGGACTGCCAGGAGTTACACAGTGAGTTCCAGCCCAGCCTGGGTTACAGTACGAGACTCTGTCTTAAAGCACCACAAAACCAGAAATTACCCCTCACGCACATTAAAACAAAAGCAAGCAGTCACTGAAAATTTAAGCCTCCCCTCAACCCTGTGATAGGTATTATTAATCCTCCATTATAGGGGAGAAAATTGCTGCACACTGATGGAAAGAGTTCTCAGGGGCACAGTAATGTGGAGCTGGGGCTCTGCTGGAATCTAACTAATTCTAGATGATTCCGTGCGAATATAATGTGGTTTCCAGGCTCCCATTTCACCCCTCCACATTAACTCTGGGCTTGGCCAATAGAACATCAATAAACAAAGTTTAAGGAAAGCTCACAAAACATACAAGTGTGGGCTGACTTTAGGCAGTCACAAGGGTTGCATGACCCTTGGCAGAAGCCTTTCAGTCAATTCAGACAGGTAAAAATGAAAACGGTGGTGCCAAGTCACCAAAATACACAATGGCCTGCTATGAAATAATAGGTATTTGATAAGTAAACTAAATACTTATGAATAGTGTTGCAATAACAAAGGGCCAAACTGAGTCTAAACAATGTAGGGGTGAAAATGGTTTCCTTTTAGCATAAGCTAAAAAGGCAGTGAACAAACTGTTACTGGAAAAACTCTGCTGTGGTACTGGAAACACAGACATCTTTTACCAGCTAAAATAAAGTACCTTTAATAAACTTAGCTAGATAAGGAGATTTTAGGCCAATGCTGGAAGTACCCGCTAGCTTTTGCTGTAACATACACAGTGTATATGGATACACATACAATACAAGAGACAAACTAAAGAGAGCTGTTCAATTTGCAAGCATCTTAGAGGACAAAATAGGGCTGGAGAGATGGCTCAGCCATTAAAGGCTAGGCTCACAACCAAAAATATTAGAGCACAAAAGAAGAGCTAAAGACTTGCTGGGCTGAGAATAAAACTGCGTCACATTAGTATATTCGTAGAAAGTTTCCCAAAGAGAGAAACAGTATGAGGAAAAAGAACAAATTAAAAATGTGGACCAATAAGATGGTTCAGCAGGTAAAGGTTTGAGTGTGAGCCCCAGAATCCATGTGAAAATAAAAGGAGAGAGCATACTCCCTAAGAGTTGTCTGCTGACCTCCATATACCTGCTGGGCTTGCACATGGTGATGAAGAAGATGATGATGATGATGGTGGTGGTGGTGATGATGATGACAGTAATAACAGGTGTGAGCTGGGTGTGGTAGTATATACTTACAATCCCAGAATTTGGGAGGTGTAGGCAGGAGATCAGTAGTTCAAGATCATCCTCAACTACACAGTGAATTTGAGATTAGCAGGGGTTACATGAGACTCTGTTTACAACAACAACAACAACAACAACAACACCCTGAACATTGCAGATGGTGATGGGAAGGCCTCTCATCCTGACACAGCAGCTTCTTTGAGCTTTAAGGGAATTACCTCACAGCAGCTTCACTCTCAATTCAAAGTACAGAGGTCTGTCTCCTAAAGAACCATGGATGCGGCTTTCAGAACATGAAGTAAGCGTCACAGCAATCTCAGGCTTTATGGAGGTGGTTTGGGGTGAGTTAAAGGAAACAGGAGTTTCTGAACACCCAGCTTTGCATCTCTAACAGCAGACAACATCAGAGCGTTGTGCAACACTCATTATTTCTTTTTCTTTTTAAAGAGAGAGAATGTAAAGTTGTGCTGGGAAGAATATAATCAAAATATGTGGTGTGAAAAAATGTTAAATTAAATTAAGAAGCAAGCAAACAATCACCCGCGACATAGCTTTAAGTATGAACTAAGTCTCACAGAAAAGGGAGGCAGCTCAGAGGGCAGAGCGAGTGTTACAGAGAATGGCCAAACAGGAAGCTACTTCTAGGTACTAGGATTGGGCCTTAACCTAAAGGCAGCTCTCCTTATAGACCAGCTGGCTTTCAGAATCGCTAAGGACCAGGGAGGCTGCTCTCACTTAGAGATGAGATCTTATTACTATACAGTTACCCGGGTGGCCCTCAAGCAATCCTTTTCCTGCCCAGCAGCCTTGCTGCCCCCTCAGAAAATATTTTTAAGAAGTGGAGCTAAGATATTAAACCATCTTTTAAATAAAGTGAATAAAATAACTCAGGGAGGCAGAGGCAGGCGGGTCTCTGTGAGTTTGAGGCCAGCCTGGCCTACAGAGTGAATCCAGGACAGCCACACAGAGAAACCCTATCTCAAAAAACCAAAAGCAAATCGACCAACCCAACAAACACAAAGTGACTAAAAGAATAAGAATGTTGCCGCAGGGCTGGGAACATAGTTCAGTGGTCAAGAGTGCTTCCTGCTCCTCCAGAGGGCCATGTCCAGCTGTAGCTCAGAAATGAGTGAGGCTCCGATGCCCCTTTCCTGGCTTCTGACAGCACCCCTATATACATGGGACACACTTGCACAGATATGCACATAATAAGTAAAAATAAATCTGAAAAAAAATTATTGCTAACTTGCAAATACTTTATATTTTTATAAAGCCATCTCCTAAAAAGAGAAAGAAAAAAGCAAACCACAACTAATTCTGAGGGGGCAGAGTAAGAACTTGGGGGGGCAGGGTAAGATCTGGGGGTACAGGGTAAGATCTGAGAAGCACTAAGAGGGAGTAGAGAATGCATATAATCAAAATATATTGCATACATATATGAAATTCTCAAAAAATTAATAAAACCAGGCTTGGTGCCACATGTCTTTAATCCCAGCATTTGGGAGGCAGAGACAGGCAAATCTTTGTGAATTCGAGGCCAGCCTGGTCTATATAGCCAGTATTTATGTGGCCAGGGCTACATAGAGAGCCCCTACCTCCAAATCATTAAAAGAGTTAATAACATTATTTTTAAATTCATATAGCCACATTTAACAAAAACTACACACTGAAATCATGAAGAAGTCTCCAGCTCGAAAGGGTTAAGCATTTCGGTCAAGCCTCTCATGCAGTTTAGGAATAAAAAAAGCAAGAGCCCAGCAAGCAAGAAGCTGGGGGTGTTCTGAATTAGCCTAAGGATGAAAATGAGTAACTATGAGCTTTTAATAAAGACATCTATCATACTAAACAGCATTCATTAACTAAGTAAGAGCCTTTAAATGCCGTCATCAGGAGCAACAAGTACAATGGTAGCAATAGTTGAGTGAAAATTATCATTTACTGTCGCCATCACCTACAGAGCACGTTCGTTTGTACTGCCTACTCGCTGTCCTTATTACAGCGTTCCAAGGAGGTTAAATACTTCATCTACAGCATGAAGTTTAGAAAGGACAAAATGATAACTCAGTGACCAATGACAGTGTGAAATGTTACTGACCTAATGACTAGTGATGGGGAATGGGAGTAAGCCAAAGCTATCCAAGGATGCAACAGTGGTATGTGCCCACCATGCACTCACCCAGCTTTCATCCTTGTTTCTAAGCACCAGGGAAAGAAACTTAAGCCTCCACCCTCTCTCTCTGCGGACAGGATTTCACAATGCAGCAGTCCTAGATGATATGTAGAGCAGACTGTCCTCTCCCTGCTTCCTGAATGCTAGGACTCCCATCCCTGGCTTGTTTGACTTTGTTTTTGGCTGTTTGGTTGGTTGGTTTTTTGTTTTGTTTTGTTTTTTCATATCTTATTCTTAATTATGTCTCTGCCCGCATGTCTGTGTCTATGTGTGGGGGGGGGCGCTGTCCACTTTGTGAGTTCAGGTACCCGAGGAGTCCAGAAGGCATCAGATTTCCTGGAGCTGAGTTATAGGTGGTTTTGAGACACCTGTCATGGATGGGTCCTGGGGACCTAACCTGGGTCCCCTGGAAGAGCAGTAAGTGCTCTTAACTGCTGGCCAGCTCTCCAGCTCCAAGCTTGTCTCTTTTTGTTCAAAATAAATGGGAAAATTAATCAAGTTTCTCTCAAATCACTTGGTTAGACCAAATCAATAGAGTTATCTTAATCAAGAACCTAGCTTAAAAATACTTTTCTTTTTGTCTATTTCACAAGCAGCTCAGAGGTGAATTCCTTGCACGCCCAAGTAATTCATTCTTACTTAGCTCATCACTGAAAGGAAGAGAGCAAACTGGAGAACAGATTTCTTCCAGTTTCCAACTTCATAGATTTTGTTGTTCTTGTTTTTAACTACTTAGACTATAACTGCTAAAGAGGAAACTACTGCTATCACGGGCCCCCACTTTCTGAAGGAATAGGTGTTTAAACTTGTTCTGTAATTACTATCTAGTATTGTACTCCCAACGTCCCACATTTTATCAGCTGAACAACTCTGCATCCCATTATGCAAAAACACAGGGTAGTGGCCAGCAGGGAGGCTGTGCAGGGCGAAGGAAAATAAGAGAATCTGCTTCTTCTTCTTTTTTAAAAATACATTTTATTAATTTATTCATATTACATCTCAATAGTTATCCCATCCCTTGTATCCTCCCATTCCTCCCTCCCTCTTGGTTTACCCCTACTCCCCTCCCCTATGGCTGTGACTGAGGGGGACCTCCTCCCCCTGTATATGCTCATAGGGTATCAAGTCTCTTCTTGGTAGCCTGCTATCCTTCTTCTGAGTGTCTCCAGGCCTCCCCATCTAGGGGACGTGGTCAAATATGGGGCAGCAGAGTTCGTGTGAAAGTCAGGCCCCACTCTCCACTCAACTGTGGAGAATGTCCTGTCCATTGGCTAGATCTGGGGAGAATCTGCTTCTTAGGACTTTACTCCTATTTTAGGTGCCCAGAGCGATGTAGTTAGGCTTTCCGTGCGTGGGATCTAAAAATTACCTTAAATAAAAATCTTCATGCATATTTTGTACTCTTGGTTATTTATTTTTCCTGCTTAGCCTTCATTAGAAAGGAATAAAAAAGAAATAAGCTGGTGAGCTGGAGAGATGGCTCAGAGGTTAAGAGCACCATCTGCTCTTCCAAGGGTCCTGAGTTCAATTCCCAGCAACCACATGGTGGCTCATAACCATCTATAATGAGATCTGGGGTCCTCTTCTGGTGGGCAGGTGGACACGCAGGCAGAACATTGTATAAATAATAAATAAATAAATCTTAAAAAAGAAAGAAAGAAAGAAATAAGCTGGACACGTGGTACTCATGAGGATGACAGAGAGTTGGAGGCCAACCCTGGCTACTAATGAGTTCCAGGCCAGCCTAGGGTATAGAGTGTAACCTACGTAAGCCAATGGTATAATATGAGACACAGACTCAATTCTTCCCAGCACCCCAGCCCCAACAACAACAACAAAACCAAACCAACCCACTTACCAAAAGTGATCAGAGTAAGGAAGCAATTGCTGCATGAAGGCTTTTTTTGTTTCGTTTTGTTTTAAACAGGAATTTATGTGCAGCAGCACAGCAAGATGCCCTTAAGGGTACTATAGTAAGCAACTATATCTTGGGGATAACTACAGCTACCTAATTGGACTTAAGGCCTGCTCAACAGAGGGAAATCCATGCCTTATACTAGAGTGTAGCCAACTATCTGGGTGGATACTAGAAAACCTATTACCACCACTTCTTTTAAACAGTGTAATTTCTAACTGCATTCTACATACATACACATACAAATATATGTGCGTATATATGTATATGTATGTGTACACACACACACCTACACACACACACATTTATTTATTTATTTATTTATTTATTTATTTATTTATTTATTTTCCCAGGAGCAGATAGAGACCATCACAGAAATTCACGACTGGTCAAAGCACAATGAACAGCTGCTTACGGGGTGTCTATCCGCAGCTGATATGTCTATAACACAGTCCCTATACTCAAGGCTCAGGGGACATTATAGATGAGGGACAGAAAGACTATAAGAGCCTGAGGATTAGAGCATCCAGTACAAGAATGTCTTCTATATGTGACAGGGAGCTGCATCCATTAAATCCCAGCAGGCTTTGCTTATATAATCCATTTGTATGCATGTATATATCTATGTAACGATAATAACCGAAGAGGAGGTAGAAGCCATGATGCTGACAGGAAATGGCGCACAGGAGGAGTCGGAAAAGGAAAAGTGTGGAATGGAAATCAAGTAAATACAGAACTCATATATGAAATTTTAAAAAAAGTTAAAAAATTTATACTCAGTCTTTCTCTTTGAATTATATATTAAGAATTTCATTTGCTTTTGACTTTATTCGCCTCTGATACTTCCCCACAATCTTAAACCCTACCTTTCAGAGCATGAACAGTAGACATTGTTAGTTATCTACTCACCTACCTCCTCACAGTAACAGCTTTATTATGTGTGAGGTAGCCATGCACTCCTTTAAAAAGGTCTCCTCATTAGCTGGGCATGGTGGCGTAGGCTTTTAATCCTAGCTCGTGGAAAGTGAAGGCAGGAGGATCTTCATCCTCTACATAGGTTAGCCTCAGCGGCTTAGGACCCCATCTCAAAACCAAACTCCAAAGATTCCGTCAGCAGCTGATCCAGCTCTGTGATCACATGACAAGTCTAGCCAAAGAGATAGTGCAGAGCCTAGGAGGTGGGCTTCCGGAAAACCCACTGATTCTCAGCAGCAGGAGACAGACTGATTCAGTTGGTACGTACCTTGGACATTCAGGGCTTAACACATCTAGACTATAACCCAACTTCTTAGAGACACAGTAGAGACTTGGAGATTGTGGCAGTTTGAGTGTGATCGGCCCCAATAGGCCATAGGGACTATTAGAGGTGTGGGCCTGTTGGAGAAAGAGTGTCACTGCGGAGGCGGGCTTTGAGGTATTTTCACGACACGCCCAGTGACACAGTCTCTTGCTGCCTGCAGACCAAGATAGATGTGTAACTCTCGGCTCCTCCAGCACCATGTCTGCCGGCACGCTGCCGAGCTTCCTACCATAATGGACTAACCCTCCGAAACTGTAAGCCAGCAGATTTCCTGTTGCTGTGGTCACATTGTCTCCTCACAGCAGTGAGGACCATAACTAAGTCAGCGGTCTAATGTAGCCTCCAGTCTGTGGGAGGGAGAAGAAGAAGAAAGGAGAGCTTGGGTTCTACCCTTGTTTTTATCATCTTTGTCTCTGTTTACACCCCTCCATCAACCCCTGCCCTGTGCCGGTGACTGAGCAGGACCTGGGGATGCCAAACAAGTGCTTAGCCATGAGCTACACACTCAGCAAGGAAACTTGTTTTCTGAGATAAGTAAATACTGTACTCCTTAGAGCTACTGTTGAGTTCAGCCTAATTAATTCCTAAGAGATATGATTAAAAAAATTGTGCCCAAAAAAAGGTAAGACATTTTATGTTTATCTTTCTGCACTCTTGTTTTTTTATAACTAATATTCTCTTGAAAATGGTCCTAGGTTATTTACTGGTAAAGAAACTGCTTGCTCATTTAACATTATCCAGAGAGACCACTATATATGATAATGACATATATGTCTGCTGCTTTAGGGTGAGTAATTGGTGGTACATTTTTGTTCAAAGAGTTTCTTTTGGTTTATTGTGTTTGTGTAGATGTGTGTGTGCATGTACACTGGGGCCATGTGTTGGGATTCTGCTTTAGTGTGCCTACCTGTGATGGCCCTGCCTAGTATAAAAGGACAGACTTACCTTACTCCCCCCCTACTCTTCCCCTCTCTTCTTCTGCCTCTATCCCTCTCTCTCTTTCTCTCTGGGGTACCCCTTTCCCCTTTCCCTCTCCCCATGCCCATTTAATAAATCTTATATAATCTAATATCTGACATCTGTTGTCTTATCATCTTATATTAAACATAAAATTGGTGCCTGTGACTCTGATACGAAACTCAGAGGACCATTCCCTTGTCTCAATTTCTTTCTCTAAGAACTCTTCTGCTCTCTGACTTCCTGCTGCCACTGGCTAAGAACTCAGACTAACCTAGGCGCACTTGTCCAGAGCCACACACATGTGAGGAAGCCTTCCCAACCAGCTTTTCAAGACTGCCACTGAGGTAAATGGATGCTCTCTTTGTCTCGGGTTGCCCCCAGCCCTGCGGAGCCTAACCTTGGCCCCTAGAACACTCAAGCACGGGGCTTCCTGTCCCTCCTGCCTGTGCAGGGGCATGGTCTTGGAGCTGTGCCTACCCTGCTATTAGAGTTGGGTGAGAACAGAGGTGCTGGGCGGCCCAGGTTGCCCTCTGCACATCCTGAGATTTTGAACCGGAGCGCCTGCTACTGGCACTCCCTGCTTCATGGCCAGCTTGTGCGTCCACTCTGTTCCAAAGCAACCCAGATCATTTCTGGGGTACTTGAGGACTGCCTGTTAGTTCTCTTCAATTTAAAAATTCTTACACATGGCCTGGCCACATGACTGCTTGCTTTGCTGCTGCTGCCCTGGCCCCTCCTCCTTTCATCTGCCCAAAATTAACTGGATACTCCCTAAGCCCGCCTGCCCAAAGGCGGGCCAGGGAAGGCCAGGGGCGGGGTAACCTTCATGCCGTGACTAGCGGCTGGCAGCTGTGCTAACTCAGTAAATTGTAGGCTAAGAGAGTCAAATATTCCTGGCTCTCGGCTAAAAAACTGCCTTTTTTTTTTCTCTAAGACTATACTTTCCAACTCCTAAAAATAAAAATTGTCTCTGATTTCTTTTTATACTCTCAAAAAATCATACAATTGTTTATTGGGTGTGATGTTTGGACCATATTTAAAACTTAACCTCTGTTTATCTCCTTTTAGACAAAAAGCCAACAAGTCATTTTATTGCACCCTGGTTCAAAATGTTCCTGATTTCAAGGTTATAAAGGCCTATTTCAAGATTATGTTTTTAACCCTGATCCAAAATGTTTTTGTGTCTTTATTAATTCCTAGACAAATAAATAAATGCTGTTCCTCCTGTCACCATAAGCTAACCTAGATTCATCTATAGGCTTCTTGGCTAATGGGTTTGATATGTTTTTTAAAAATTATCCTATAATGCTCTACTGTATTAACATTCATTTGTTTACAATGTTAAAATTTAGATCACTGCCTTAAAACATGTTTAGCCTAGAATTCTAAATGAGGTGTAATTGATCATACAAAAAATCTGTTCTGATTTCTTTTTATGGACTATGTTTAAGCTTTTAAGGCTCTAATTTAACAGGGATAAAACCTAAACTCCTAGCTTTAATTGTTAATATATTATAAATGAAGTCCTTTAACATGTTCAAAAATATATTTTTAGTTATGCTAAGAACCAATGTGACTAGTTATATTTTCAAGGTGAAACACAGAATGAGATCGTAACATTCTATTTTATGTTTACAAAGTATAGTTTAGAGCAGATAACTAGATATAAAGATTGCTTAACTCAAATATGCTAACCCTCAATCTTGTCAGAGGTCTGCTGAATATGGCATTTAACGTGTAAATTTATTATAAAAAATAGAGTTTCCCAGATTATAACAGTAGTTCCCCAAGGTCTCAGAAGATTTGGGCACAATGGCAGGTGACTTCAACCCCAGATTGTGGTTTCTGGCCACAGAGCAAAAGTGCTCCCAATGTCTCACCCTCTGCTGTGGATCAGCCTGTGGACAAACTGGACACCCAGAGAGTCATTGTCTCATGTTGCTGAACACAAGATGAGGTCAGTCTCTTCCATGTTCACCTTCCACAGAAACAGCCTCTCATCCTGTGTGCCTGATGCAAGACTGTCTCATGGTGCAAGGCTGCCACAGGAGACAACCGGGACACTGTCTATTTATTGTGATGTGACTGACTAGTCATCTCTGTCATTTTTATTAATACATAGATTTCTTTAGGTTACAATTTACTCTTCTCAGGTCTCTGATCACATTGACAGCTAAGCTGATGTTAGCTTGATAGCTAAAAAACAGACAATTAGCTCCTTAGATCAAAGTAATCTACCACAGTCAACTCACTAGCTAGTTAAGACTACTAGATACTAGATCTCTTATTTAAAAGGGCAAACAGGTTTGTCTTACTCACAGACCTCCGGTTAAAGATAAACAGACTTCAAAACCTGCCCAGTCCTCTTCTCATTCAGGAGACCAAGCTTTACACTCCACTCCTAGAGTTATTGTCAAGTCTAGATACAGTCCACCTTGTTACCATTCTTTCAGCTAAAGGACAGTTACTGCTTACAGCAATTTCATCTATGTTTTAAAGCTTTCAAGAAGGCGTTTTGTGAATGTTTCAGGGTCTAAGAAGGTGTTTTAAGGTGGATACATGCAAGTTATGAATGTTACAAAGCCTAAGGTGTTTTATGAATGCTAGAAGGTTTAAGAAAGCGTTTTAAGTTGGTAAGTGCAAATTGTAAAGATTAAAATGTCTAAAAAATGTTTTATTTCTTCTTGCTATCGTTGTATTAACTGTTCAGAGTGTTTATACTGATCAATAGAGCTCTGATTTATTTAACTATGGTAAAACATTCCACTATACGATCCTATCATAGCTCCAAACTAAAAAATTTGAACTTCCTTTTGTTTGTCTTTTTCTTAAAATGTCACTAATTGTACTAAAATTAGATACATCCAGTCTTGGACAGACGTCTTTCATGATGTGCACTGATGCTAAACTGAGCTTTTGCCCTCTTCTCTACAGGAGGTTTCTGTCCTCCCCATGTTACTGTTCCACAGGTGTCAGAAAAGTTCCATAAGGCTCTGCTTTTCCTAAGCGCACCTCAAAGAGCACTTGTGCTTTTAACATAAAGTTCTTTTCCCAAGCCTCTGCTATGCCTTTTCCTACAATGTGTTTTCCTAACAATGTGTTTTTCACTGCAGCTTTCAAACAATGATGATGTTAATGTGTCTAAAATTTATCTCCCTTTATGAACTTAGAAGGATTCTTGTAAGCTACAGGAAACCCATCTCTCCGGTCAAATGGAATCCAGATAAGCACTGCCAATCCAAAGCCTAAGTTTCTCACCTATCGCCTGTTTCTGCGGGTGGATTCCTTCTCCTTTTCACTGGTTTTGGGACTCCCCTTTCCTAGCCACCTGCTTGCCACCTTTCTGCACCCAATGCCAGCTGAATTCTCCCTTCCTAGGCGACACCTTGCTGGTTCCCTGGGAGCGGAGGTAACCAACCCTGGTCTGCCTGACGATGGCTGGTCCTTCTCACTGACCTACAACTAGGACCGTTCCCACTGGGTCAGAACTGACACAGTTGCTCCCATCACTGCTTGGGCCTCCAAAAATTGATAGTGCACTAGGCTGTGTCCCTCGGCCAGCTCAGCTGCAGAGTGTGCTCTTTTAGTCGCTGTCCAGTCCTGAACAGTCACTGGAACAGTCTGTGCACCTGTTTTTTGAGTCACAATCTCTTCTGGGGACGCCTTAAGGGATTACTGGCTTCACCTCCCCATTGGAAATGTTCAGATGCCTGTCCCCCCTTGGGATGTTTTTTAGAGAATCTCAAATCCCTACGCCCACATTAAGGGCTTTTTAAGCTTAGACGCCTCTGCAACCAAACTTGGACAGATCCAAAACTAAACCATTTTAATTATTGCCAGCAGTCGGGCAAAATGGAAGGAAGTTCCCATGTTCAAACCTTCTCTTTGCTCTCCCAAAATTTCAAGCATTGTCTCTTTCCTTCTTTTCAAGCCTTTTTCTCTTTGCTTTCCCAAGAGTTTCAAAGGGAATTTTCTCCCTGACCTACTAACTTTGTCTTCTGCCCACATATATGTTCCAGTATCCTGCCAGACTTCCTACATCCAGGACACCATCAAAGCAGCTACCACAGTTGCCCCAGTCCCACCTCACAGATTGTGTCAGCTGGACCCTTCCCAGCTGCAGATGTTCTCAGACCTTGGACAGCAAATGCAACAGCCTGTTCTTCTGGAACCTGGCCACTATTTCAGCCTTTTAAACCCCCTTTCGCCACCCTACTGTCAGCAGGAAGCAGTTAAGATGAGCACTTCACCCCTTATCCATTACGGAAGGCTGAGATGGTGTGCTCCAGGCCCGAGACAGACAGCTCCAGGTTCCCCCAGCTCTCCTCGGTACCCATCTGCTGCAGGACATGGCTGACATACACTGCCCTCTACCCTGAACTTTCAGGACAGAGCTTTTTCCTCCCCTTCATCATGTCATCTGGACATTTTTTGCTATTGCTTTTCTCTTTTTCTCCATTACCTACATTTATATAATTTAACTTACCTTATATAAAAACAATCCAATGTTCCTCATTTTTCATATAGGAAAAGGGATGAATGTCAGAACTGTGCTTCAGTCTGCCTACCTGTGATGTCATGGCCTACCTGCAACGGGGGCGTGGCCTACCTGCAACGGGGGCGTGGCCTACCTGCAACGGGGGCGTGGCCCTGCCCAGGGCTATATGAAAGGACAGCCCCTT
Organism: Acomys percivali; assembly: GCA_907169655.1. Taxonomy (NCBI): domain Eukaryota; kingdom Metazoa; phylum Chordata; class Mammalia; order Rodentia; family Muridae; genus Acomys; species Acomys percivali. The sequence continues at coordinate 66,931,434 of OU015750.1, forward strand.
GTCCTGGCCCTCTCTTGTTACCCCTTTACCGCTTTCTCTCTTCCTCTGTCTCTGTCTGTCTGTCTGTCTCTCTCTCTCTGGGGTACCTCTCCTCCCTTTCCTTCTCTCCCCTTGCTTATTTAATAAACCTCATATAATCTAATATCTGGTACCTTGTATCTTACCATCTTATATTAAACATAAAGCCATGTACCTGTAAAGGTTAGAATACAACTTTTTGGGAGTTGGTTCTTCCCCTCCATCTTGCTTTTGTTTGCTTATCTTTAGGCACGGTCTCCTTTGGGGTTTCTGCTGTCCCTGAGCTTCCAGTCACTTCTGTCTCTACTTCCATGTCACTGGGATTACACCACACTGGCTTTTTCACTTGGATTTCAGGGACTGAACTCGGGTCATTGGCTTGCACAATTTAAATATTAAAAACTCAGCTTTAGCACACACCACAATCCCAGCATAAGCAGGATGATCTCTGTGAGTGAGAGGCCGGTCTGGCTTACAGTCTCGGCTCCAGGCCAACCAAGCCTACATAGTGAGACTCTATGTCTCACAGTGACTGAGACCAATAGTGAGACGGTAAAAAGAACCAGCTCTATGCCACTTTCTAAATAAAGTTTTAACTCCTTCTGTACCCTTTCATTTCTACATTTAATTATCTACTTCCATACACTACCTAGAAAGTTCTTGTTAAATGAGCAATTTGTTACTTAGCAACAGCTTTAGAAAGGTGGCAGGACTGCTGTCACTGATTTCAAAAGAGGAAACAGTGCTATGTGCTAAAGTCAGGCCTATGGAGACACAGTGGTAAGTCCTCAGGGGTCAATTAACCTCCAGTTAGCCCCTCCCAGGTCGTCACAGGTACACAGCTGCTGCCGAACAGCTGAATTAAAGCTTGCTCTCTACAGAAGCGTGAGGTCTCTGTATGCCGTGGACTTAGGTCTGAGGAAAACACAACAGCGATGGATGCCCTTCCCACAGGGAGAGTCAAGACAACGGAGCGCTTCTTTCCAATGCCTTGTTTTCTTCTCTGTTCTCTCATCCCTCCTTCCATTCCTTTGCTTCCAGAGTTTTCAAAAATATAGAATGGTACAGTCAACATTTATGTTGTCTGCTACCTAAACGTCCACATGTTGTTATTTCTTGTTTCTAAAGATGCAGTTAAGAAATAAAACTTTCAAACATACAAGTCTGCACTCCCTGTCTACTCAGGCAATTAATTTTATTCCTTCTCAAGTCTCTGATGGGCTGAAGACGAGAAAGTTTAGTTTTACAATTAAGCTTAGTTGTTTAGGGGTTAAGATGTTTTTTATGTTTAGATGTTTTAAGTTGATAATAACAAGACATGATAGATAATGATTTACATTCAGAATTTTAGGCTCACCAAGATAGGAAAGATGTTTTCTTCAAGGCTGCCAAATACAAATAGCCAAAACACTATGAATGTAACACACACACACACACACACACACACACACACACACACACACACACACACAATTCCTGATTGTTTTGTGGTTCTTCTTGCTGTAGGTAGTATATTCTTTATGTGTGTAGTAATATAAATGTATATGTAAAAATATTTAATAATAACAATAATAATAAAGACCCTCTATGGACTGACTCATCGCCAGCTTTCAGAACTGTCAACACCAGGTCACTCTAGCTTCAGTCACAGCTTTCGCTCTCTTTACAGACTACACTGATGTAAATGCCACATTCAACGTCATTTCATGTGAAAAGACCTCAGTTGTCCTATTTAAAAAGTGGCTAGTGGTGGTTATGTCTGCACTTATTAAATTAATTACTTTGAGCCAATTTTTACGATATGCTGAGCACATGTGTAAAATAAGTTTTGCAAGAATAACTCAGCTGATTAGTAAATAAGCTGTTATTTCAAACAGCAGCTCTTGGAGGTAAGCAGAGCTCCCCCTGTCCAGAAGGGAGCTCAGCTGACAGGCTGCATCCACACAGCTGGTAAACTGCAGCTGGATAGAAGCCAGGGGCTCTTGGGGTCGAAAGCCTAGGCTCTTTGCATATCAATAGCAAACTCATCAAAATCCAAAACACAACACGGACAAGATTTAGGATCTTTTCTGAAAACAAAATGGTAGGCAAGAGTCATTTATTTAAAGTCATTTTACTTGAATCCTAAAACATTTTTAAGTTAGAAAAGAGATTTTATAATCATGTAGGAATAAATTAAAAGCTTAGAAAGATTTCAGAAAAAAAAAA
>OU015750.1:66944363-66954806 GCA_907169655.1 Acomys percivali
AGAACAGTAGACTAACACCCAGACACATAGAGAACAGTAGACTAACACCCAGACACACAGAGAGAGGACAGTAGACTAACACCCAACACACACACACACACACACACACACACACACACACACACACGACAGTAGACTAACAGCCAGACACATAGAGGACAGTAGACTAAACCCAGAGAGACATCTCACCCTTTTCTTACCTTATCGTCTAGGTTTTCAGAAAAGTAAAAGTAGAAAAAAGTCAAAAAACAAAAAATAATTTATACCCTAATTTTTAGTGACTACACACACAGAAACAGACAGACAGATAGACAGACAGACACACAGAACACTTGTATATAGTAAATGGAACGGACACTGGCAAATCATTTAGTTATCAACATACCAATAGTATCCTATTCTTAATTACATTTCCCTCAGAGGAGAAGAAAGCCAGGGAATATTTGGAGGAACTATTATCTGTATAGGAGAAGATATATAGCCTAAATAGTAAATAAATAAATAATTAAAAATTAAATGGTATTTCTGAGTATCTTTTAAAATATTCGGATCCTATAGAATATTCTTGCTATCACGTATGAAATCATTTTCAAACAACAGACCTGGCCACAAAAACTGTGAATAGATTCGGTAAGAACAATTTTTCCTTAAAAAAAGAAAAAAATTGCTTTAATAAGGCATAATGTGTATTATTTAAAAAATCACACTTAAAGCTTATTCTTCAAAGAATTTTAGCACAGTTGTGCAAGCTTAGCATTTATCAGGCCCTGGTTTAATCTAGCGCCTCCAGAGGTAGCCAGTGAAACCGCACAAAAGGGAAAGCATGGGTGCGGTCTAATCATAGAGCATTTCCATCCTCTACAACACGTGATGTCTACAACATGACTACAGCACAGCCAAGGCTAACACAGAGGGATGCTGCCTCGACCGACCGACCGACCAACCAACCAACCACAGAGAGACCCTGACTCGACCAACCAACCAACCAATTGACTGACCAACCAACCATCCAACCAACCAACCAACCAATCAACCAACAAAAAACATGTAATGTCATCCTCAGGCTGTGCTACTCGGCTATCATTTTTGGTTTTTAAGTGTTTGGCGCTGTTAATGAAATTAATTATAAAACCAATAAAGTAAAATAGAAATGCCAACAATTTTTACTCAAAAATATTAAGACAAATAGGAAAATACCCCCTCTCTCCCTCCCTTTCTTCCTCTCATACTCTCCACCTCACCCCAAAGCCAAACATAAATAAAAGACCTATTTGGTGCTTGAGAGTAAATGAAAAACAAAAACAAAACAAAACAAAAAGACCCTACATGCAAGGTGTTTTTAAAATTGGATGAAGAATTGTGTTTCTGCATTGTAAGTGTCTGTGTACAGCTTTCAAATGAATTACTTAGAAAGAAAATGTTCAATTTGTTTATTTGCCAAAAATTATATTATTTCTCTGAAATCATACTGTATGTGTTGGCAATCCTTAAGTCTGAGTTCTTCTTAATTGTTATTTTTTTGTATAGTGTTTATATTAGTTAGTTTCCTATCGTTACAACAAAACACCACAACCAAGGCAACTTACAGAAGAAGCATTTGTTCCGGGCTTTCAGTTCCAGGGTTAGGGCCCATAATGACAGGGACAGCAGGTGGCAGGTACAGACGAGATGAAAGCTCACATCCCGAACCACAAACAAGAGGCAGAGAGGAAGAACTGGGGATGGCAGTTTTGAAACCTGAAAGCCTGTCCACCAATGGCATACTTCCTCCAGCAAGGCCACACCTCCTGATCCTCCCAAAATAGCACTACCATATGAACAAATAAAATGAAATAAAATTGTATTAAATGACACCAAATGGGTTATTCTACGCTTAAAAGAAAAACAAAAGGAGAACCCATCTAGTTTGTGATCTCTATAACTGTTCTACAAGTCTTTTGACAGACAATTGTATAAGTTTTATGCTTTGAATTTTGTGAAGAAAAACGATTCTAACTTACACCCTGAAGTTAGCTCAGCGTTGCCCACTGATGACTATTGTGGGCACTTTCTTTGATGAAGTTTTTCCTTTTTCTACAAACACTCTCTCCCCCTCCTCAATTTCAACCACAAGGTAAGTGGTTGTTGCCACTGCTGTGTGGCCCTTAGTCTCACCTATGTTGAATGAGTGACTTGCAGCCGAGCACATGGTGGCGATTCAAAGGTGCTCAGATTCTTTTTCCAGGTATCTGAAGTTGAGAATGGTCTGGGAGCTCTTGAAAGTCTGGAGAAGAATTAAAACCTCCCTTAGGTTGAGGGTGGTGGTGCATGCCTGCACTCCCAGCACGCAGGAGGCTGAAGCAGAATTATCTTGAGTTCTAGGCCAGCCTAAGCCTCAAAGCAATACCAGGGTAAAGGTGGGCGTTGGGGGGCGGGGGACCATGAATCATGGAAGTTTAAAGGCTAAGACAGAGGGGTTGTGAGTTCGAGACTAGCCTGGGCCACATGGTTTAGACTCAGTCTCAAAAAAGGACAAGGGTTGAGGCTATATAGCTTAACGTCAAGTGTTTGCCTAGTATGTCTGGATTTGATCACCAGCATCTCAGCAAAATGAAATGAACAAACAGCCCCCCCCAAACAAAATCAAAACCACCAATAACAAAAAGTATACTTTAATCACATTTTTCTGCTTATAATACCTGTGCTCTTAAAACTTTTAAGGTTTTCTTTAAATCACTTCTCAAGATTTATATCTATTTTAGGGGACAGGATAGAGCTTAAAGGTGCAGATTCCAACCACTGTCTACATCCAAACTCAAGCTCTGACGATTCTCAGCTATACAGCCGTGAGCAGCATGCTTGGCCACTCTCCAGCTCTAGCCTCTCACCTGTAAAATGGTAGTACCTGGGGCTGGGATAGTAACAACCTACTGAGCAGAAAACAGATCTATTTCTAGTGACAGCATCGCTCACTGGCGACAAGCCTTCCTGCCCTGTCCTGGACAGATGCACTGAGCTTTAGAGCTCTCTCAGCCAATAGGACACGGGATGTGCTGCTCTGGACACCGGGGGATGGAGTAGTTGACAATATTCCAGACACTGCAGGGGAGTGGGATAGGACTGTGTGTTTACCCCTCAAGCTGGAGTCAAATGTAAGGCTCTTGGGAAATACTGAAGCCCTTGGACCTCGCTCATGCAACCCCGCAGCCTTATCGATCAGTTCTAGAGATTCAGATACTAAACACTAGACAGGGACCAGAGACCACGTGTCTGACCACACCACAAACCTAAATTTTGTTTTCTAATATATTTTTTAAATAGTTTATGCTATCCCAGGAAGCCAACAAAACAGTACAAGTTTTCTGGTCAGAAATTTCCAAAAACATTCTAGATAATTACAAAAACAAATCAGGTAACAGAATATTCAACTTCTTCTGCTGTTTATATTAAAATTTAATGACAGTCCAGATACAGAATGAAGATATTTCATTACATAAAAAACTTTAAATAGTATTTCAGAAGCAGTCCTTGATTACATCTTTGACTAAGATAGTCAAAGGTGATCAGAGATAAATTTTGAAAATTGCTCACCTTGGAAAATATATACTTGCAAAATATGTTAAGTTCGTAAAATCTGGCTTCAAGCTAAATCGTTATAAATATAAAGAGATCCGGTTTCCATGAAGACCTTAAGACCATAAGACCACAGACCACATTACTTTTAGCTGTACTTTCTTCTTCCTCAGTGATCTGTCTCCATTCTCATGGCTGACCATGATTTCTAACTTTGGCCTCAGGCTGTGCAGCTCATCTCCAAATCTGAGACCAGTAGGTGATATTGCTTTTTACTTATACACATATTTATGTTTTGAATTAATGTGTCTGTATGTCTACATGCTTTCATGTTCACATACCTGTGTGTGCACATATCTGCATGTGCATGTGCATGTGCATGTGGAGGTGAAGAGAGGCCACTGAGTGTTCTCTTCTGTCATGTTCTGCCTGCTTTTTGAGGCAGCGTCTCCCCCTGAATCCAGGGCTCAAGTTTTCTAGACTAGGCTAGAAGCCAGCGAATCCCCGCGATCCTCTTGTCTCCAGAGCCGGGCTGAAAGATGCGCACGGGAAAGCCGGCTTCTTCCTAAGTGCTGGATCCAAACTCTAGACTAATGATTGCACAAGTATGCTGAAATACTGAACCCTCTCCCTAGCCCCTAGAACACACATTTTTAAAAAAAGTATATTTATTTATTTGTTGGTGTGTGTGTGTGTGTGTGTGTGTGTGTGTGTGTGTGTGTACACAGATGCTAGTGCCACAGTGTAAGCACCTCAGGCTTGACAGCGGCCGGGCACCGCCTATGAGGACATCTAACCACCAGGCTCTGCCCACAGAACACGCTTGTGGCCATGATGGTCAGCCCCAGCCCCTCTAGATGTGCAGCCAACTCCACCTTACAGAGTAAAAAGCCCAAGATCAGACTACAACTTCCCACCAATCCCAGGCCACCCTGGAAAGCTCCCCTCAACACACACACACACACACACACACACACACACACACACAAAAAAAAAAAAAAACCCTATGCAAAGCCTCTTCCTGCTCAGTTCTTGGCTGCTTCTCACCCGCGCAGAGGCAACCACCCTCCTGTGTTTGTCCCAATAAATCTCTTATGTGAGTTTTGTTGTGTGTGGTGTGACTTTGTGGTACTCCTTGTCTCCCTACTGCCAGGAGACCTTTTCCCTCTGAGCTGTAACACTTACACATAGTGTGTTTAGAGGTCAGAGGTCAACCTCTGGGAGTTGGTTGTCCACTATCATTTGGGTCCTTGGGATCAGGCTTGGTTGCCTTTATGCACTGGGCCATGTTGTTAGCTTGAGAGCACACATTTTTACAGATGACGTAAACATGTACCTTGGAAGAATGGCCAAATGCACACCCAGTTTTCTCCTGTGCTTTGTGAGTGCTCATTATCGGCCTGGTGAGCCATAAGAACTCTGCTCTCAAGGGACTTCAGGAGGGAAAGGACAGAGGTGACCAGTAGGGACACAGAAGCAAAGGTGATGCTCACCACTCACGGCAGGAAACACCTCAAACTGCCACCACACATTGTCCTCACAGTTCTACCTAAAACACCGGGCAGCAGCTTAAAAGGTTTAGAGTCAAAGAACTTATGGAGAGAGTCAACTGATGAACTTCAGACTCACAGATAGGAAACGTCTGCTCCCTCAGACGTTTCTGCAAACGGGAAATGGGAGTGTGGTCCTCTATAAGTACCATGTCTTATCAACTGCACGTCACTAAATTTCCCATGTACTTTGGCCTTTCCTCGCATCTTGTAGGTTTTAATTCAGATTCATGCATTTCTGTATGTCTCTATTGATCACCTTAGCTCTCTGCTGCCATGACTTCCTTCTCTGTTTCTATTATGTCTCTATGTCTGACTTGATCACTTTAATTCTCTGCAACCCTGTGTCTTCTCTGGTCACTGCTTAGCTCATTCTTGTGTCCACATACAGTTTCTCAAGGAAGCCTGTGACTTCTCATCACTTTGCATGCCACCCAGAGAGTAATTTGAGTCTATATGAATTATTCTTTTACAAATATTGATGACTCCTCTCTCTACAAGAGGGTGTATTCAAAGAAAGTTTTGAAAACAGTAAGGCTGTAAGAACCAGAGGACCTGAAATGTCTGAGCAGAAGCCACCCAATTCCACGCAAGTTTTTATTAGAAAACTTCCTAAGAAAAGTTAACAATGGTTCACAAACTATTTTGAAAGTCAAAAACCAACCTAACAAGAAATCAATCATTCAATCAACATTAGACTCAGATTGTGTAGTGTGCCATTATAACCTAAAATACACTGGCCTTAATCTATACATTTCACAACCACATGAAACTATCGACTCTTGAACTAGTTATGATGAAAGTAAAAAAAAAAAACAAAAACAAAAAACTATTTTACTTATAAATTAAATGTCCAAACAGATAAAATTGAGAGAATTAAGCTAGATTATTGACAAAAAAATTCCTCAGGCACTTCATACTATGGGTCAGGTTTTAGAAAAGTATGCTTAACAAAGCATGAAGTATATAGTTGGTCCTTTATTTTCAAACTAGGCTAAAGCACTAGAGTTTAGCTGAAGATGGAGCACAGTGACAAACACTGCCAAGCAGAACACTATGGAGAACATGGCGGACCGAGACTACTACAGTCTATAATGGTACACTGACTTGGTGACCCTTCCTGAGGAAGGTCCCATTCAAGGGCAACAAAAAGGCTGATCCTGAAGAAGCAGGACTGCTGCTCCCTGCTCCCAACTCCACACAGTTCTCTGGTGGCTACAGGTGAGTGGCTGCCAGTCCTAACAGAGCTCACTGTCCCTGCCAGACAAGGCACAGGGCTGGCAGCTGCCATGGGGTTTGAACACAGTGGTGGCTGGCAGACTGAAACTGAAGTGTGGGTGGAGCACGGGTTTGGGTGCAATCAATTCTGAATCATTTCAGCTCTACAGATTTCTGAAGTGTTGATGAACACTGCTTCGAAAATGCTGTTACGTTCTACTAATTTTGTATTGATTTATACAAGTAGAAATAAATATGTCTTCGATGTTTAAGGGATGTGTGTGTAATCTCTTCTCAGAGCCAAGAAGGAAAAAGCAAAGAGAAGACAAGGGAAGAAAAGCCTGGGGCAGCTCCTTTTCTGGTCACAGCCCCACATGATCTGGATAAGTTAAAGAGAAGGAAATGACAGAGTTGCTACTGCCTGCCACAACTCCTCCGCGTGCAGAGACACATGTCGACGCACATGGTTCTTAGCCGCTCTCTTGCTTAGTGAGAGTACCTACGCTAAAGACGCTCGAGTTGACAGCTGCCTTCGGAGCCCACCGAAGAATACTCATAGTCAGCTAATTATCAGAATGTCAAGTCGGTTTACTACCTAATTTCATCGTACACTTTTTGTCTAGATGCAAGTGCCCTGCTGTGGCCTTTAAACAGAGGCCTACTTAGTAATCAGAGCAGCCTTATAGAGTTAATTCAGCTTGAGAAGAGTAAAGAAAGAAATGAGGCTAACATAGCCCTCTGTCTTCATCCTCTTTCTGAAGAAAAGCGCTCTGAAGTGAGAAATGCGGCTTTCTAGCACATGTTTAATTCCCCCCACCACACAGAGTGGGCTTGGTGGTCCTAGCACCCAGAGCACAAGGGCATGCTACGCTACACAGTGAGCTCCAACAGCTGGAATACATGAGACCTGACTTAAAAATATATATATTCAAAGAAAAAAATATTTTTTTTAAAAAAAGTACCTGTTCAGCTTTGGGTGGTCCCTAGTTGAATTGCCCTTTAATGACCACAGAAAATGTCTAAGCTGGGAGTCCCGAGAGGAGAGGCTGGGGCAGCTGTGGTGCCCACAGTGAAGAAAGGGTAGGATGTTGGGCAGTTCCTCAGGTAACACAAGCAATTCCATTGTTCTGGGTCTCTACAGTTTGCATTGTTCTCCTTCTCTTTCTCTCCCCTTCCTGGTCTCCTCAGCTGCAGAGAGTGAGCCTAGGGCCTTGCCCCATGCTAGACAAGCACCGTACTAGGACTCTTCCATCTGTAATAGCATATCTCAAGTTTCAGTACCTCCCGCAGCCAGACCCTGAACACGCAACAGTCAATTGTGAGCCTCTCGGCAAATAACACTGATTTAAATTCTATAGAGTGCCCGCCAGAGTCATCTGAGGGGAGGGAACATCAACTGGGCAACGGCCTACACAAGATCTGGCTGGAGGCAAGTCGGGAGGGGATTTTCTTAATTAGTAATTGACGTGCGAGGGGCCAACTCGCTGTGGGCAATGCCACCCTGGGCTGGTGGTCCTGGGTTCTGTTAAGAAAGGCGGCTGGGCAAGCCTGAGGAGCAAGGCAGCCGGCTGCACTCCTCCACGGCCTCTGCTATCAGCTCCTGCCTCCTGCTTCTTGTCCTGCCTTCCTCAGATAATGGACAGTGATGAGCAAGTGTAAGCAAAATAAACCCCTTCCTGTCCAACTCGCTTTTGGAAATAGTAACACTACATAGGACAACACACAAAGACCCAGACCAACCTAACCTACCACATTAAGCTGCCTGGGCGGCCAACAGCAATAACAAACTAACAAAGCCAAGCCAAGGTCAGGCTGCCCACTGTCTCCTAGTCCTAGAGGCTAGAAGTTCACAATCAAGGAGCCATAGGATTCAGCGTCTGGCAAGGGCTCTCTGCTTTACAGATTGCCCCACTCTCAAGGAGTCTCTCCCATCTTTCTTGTGCATGCACACTGCAAGAAAGAGTTCTTTGTTTCTCTTCTTAGAAAGGACACCAGTCCTGCGACCTCACTTAATCTTAACGGTTTCCCTGAGAGTTGTCTCCAAACCCAGTCGCAGCCAGGGTTAGGACTTGAGGGACACAGTTCAGCAGAACATAACACCTACTAAGAACTAAGTGTGAGCTTTGTAGTCTGCTAATAAATATCCTATCAAAAGTTATATTAAAATTAACCTGTAACAAAGTATATTTAAAACCCAAGTATATTTAGTGGAAACAAGCACATTCTGATAAGTATCCTGTCTCTTCTCTTAAAGCAGTTTTGACAGGGTTTTACACAACCATGAGTGAGATACAGTACAGTTACTAAGGAGCTATTGCCTTATAAGAAAGACACATGCATAAATACAAATAGACTTTGATGAATAAATGTTATTAAAGGCATATGTTTAGCGTAAAAATATCTGGCTTAAACCTCAGATCTGCTATTTCCTGGCTATGCAGATCTCAGCTAAATTTCTTACCATCTCCAGGCTTCACTGTCTCTACCCATATAGAGGGCTACCACCACCGCTGACCTTGCCCTGTGGGGCTGCTGGGAAACAAAGTACTTTCAGTGTACCGCCCTGCCACCTGATCTGTGCTCAATACATAGGAACTAGCCCCAGCATGACCACTCATGTTTGTATAGTATGCTATGGAAGCCCAGAAAAGAGAGCTTAGTGTGGAGATCAGGGAAGTTTCCAGAACAGAGGAGAGCAGAGCATACACGCTAAGGAACAGCCAGCTGAAAGAAGGAAGGAATGCAGTTCCCACAGACATGTTCAGCCATTTAGTATAAGAACCATCCGGTCCTCCTTGTCCTGGAGCCTAAGGTACAGTCCATACTCTCTTCACAGGGTTTGCCAGGCACCCTCCCACTGCTCCTTACTCACTCTAAAGATCCGGGCCCTTTAAGTCCTGTCAGACCTGCTTTTTCTCCTTTGTCCTGAAAACATGAAAAGAGATGCTGAGCAGAGGGAGTTTAGCTAAATGGCTAAGAGTTTGGGCCCTGGAGTAAGACTACTTGGGTTAGTCTTACTAGCCCCACTATGTCACTTTGAGCAAGCCCTCCCCCCACCCCCTTCACAGCTCCTATCTCTTAGGACTGCTGAGAAGTGTGTGAGTTAGTCCACACAGGACAATTAGAGGAGCCTGGCTGACGAGAAGTCACCTTATACTAGAAGTGTGGTTGTCTGTGTGGGTAAAGGAAGAAGAGAGAATCAATGGGCAACGAAAAGAAAATTAATACTTGTTGATTTCCTGCCCAGATCCCGACTTCATCTACATCTTTCCATGTGACAACAGCTCTGAAAGGTGTCAATACGAGCCCCCTGAACCACTGTACACACAGGGACTCAGAAACACCAACAAATGTGGGCACGACCAGGGTTCAAACCACAGGTGAATGCATAGTAACGTTCCCTCCACAACTATTTCTTTTCACCTCTCAGGGCCTCCATTTTCTTAGCTTGAAAATTGTGTCATCCTTGATAGTACTAGGAGGAGACACGAGCCCCACCTCATTTGTCACATGATATTCCAGGTCTTCTGCAAGACGTGTAAGCAAGTGCTCACGGTCCCCCTGTACAGGCTAACTGGGCGTTCTACTTCATAAGAATTCTGAATTATAGTACGTAAGCCGAGAAAACACTTCCTTGTCCAGAAAATTAAAACATATAATTACCCAGGGGACAGTAGAAATATTTGTTATTCTCTTGAAACTTGTATTGTTTTTAAGAAATTACAATTAACTAGACTTCAGTGTTTTCTAAAATGAAGCATCCAATTCTAATCTTGGGCTTAACATTTTCCATCCTCCAAATAGTGTATAAAATATTCTATGGGCTTTTGATAGCCACATGATCCATATTTCATTGTAATTTGGCTTGCCATATAGCCTTTCAGTTCTTTTCTCAAATAATATAAAATTCTTCTAACAAAATGAAAACAAAGTTTTTAAAAAGTAAAGCTTAAAAAGGAAACCATGAGAAAGGTCAGCAACTGAGCATCAAAAATGTAAGCCTTTAGCCTCAGAGGACCCAGGCGCAGGGAGCAGGTGCAGGGACCAAGGCCAGGGCTCTTACACACTGTACCCAAGTACAGGGACCAGGGCCAGGGCTCTTACACACTGTACCCAAGTGCAA
>OU015750.1:66985047-67000126 GCA_907169655.1 Acomys percivali
TTTTACCATATGCTGCCCATCCAGAAAAACACAGACGGTGGATGCCCAGTTCTAATAACCGTGGGGTGAGGTTGATTAATCAGACTCCTAATGATGTGTACAACTATGTCCCCAGCTAAAAGAGAGACTGCAGACACTCCTGGAGCCCCAAGGCTGACTAGAGACCTGGGGATGCTCTGACCTTTTCCTATCTTTGGGGAATTTTGTTGGCTTGTTTGCTGATTGAAACTCACTAAATTGAATTTGTGAGTAACTAATAAACTACATCTACAGTTTTCAAATCACAGAATGTAATATGTTAGATTGAAAGACCTGGAAATGTAAATTTAATTAAATAAGAATAAGCCAGCTAAGGTAGCACACCCCTATAAGCACACTTGGGAGGCAGAGGCAGGAGAATTGTTTGTGTTCCAAAGATGTGGACCTTCAGGAGCCTTTACATTTGTTTATTTATTTGATGTGTGTCTGTGTGGACATGTACGTGTACGTGTGAGTGTACAAGTGCATGCCTGTGTGTGTGTGTGTGTGTGTGTGTGTGTGTGTGTATTTCCAATGATAGAAAGGCTATGATACCAAGCAGAAACAAGTATTAACTGACAGATGAATGTTATTTTCCTAGTTGCCTTAGGGTTTTTGTTTGGTTTTGTTTGTTTGTTTAAGTCTGGAGAAAAACAAAACAAAACCTCAACAAACCCTGTATTTTAAAGACAACAGAAAATTTCAAAGGCAGTAAGCTTTCCCATTTGAAGAAATAGAATAAAATAGTCCATGTTTGATGATTCCTCAGAGACACGTTTTTTGTTTGTTTTGTTTTTTGTTTTTGTTTTTTTCCCCAAGACTGGGTTTCTCTGTATAGCCCTGGCTATCTTGGAACTCACTCTGCAGACCAGGCTGGTCTCAAATTCACAAAGATCCACCTGCCTCTGCCTCTCAAGTGCTGGGACTAAAGGTGTGCACCACCACCACTTGCCTGAGACCAGCATTAAGTACTTTAATTAACTAGGATTTAGACATAGAGGCAAAGTTAAGTGGTATCAAAGAAGTGACACAGACACTCACTCACACACACACAAACACACACACACACAGAGCAATTTGATGACAATATTAGTTGCAAAAGAAAAATTTAACACTCATAAAAAGTCTTAAAGTACTATAATTTGAGAGTCACTAAGAACAGCCTGGATGTCATGGACTTTTGGTGAAATTAGCAGGAGAGCTACAGGTTAATTTCCATTGACAAAATGACCCAAATTGTATTATTACTGCCGCTTCTACCCGAAGACTAAATTGTCCTCAACTTGAGACAATTTTAGGGCCTGAGGTGACCAGTCTTTAGAACCTGGAAGTTACAGCAGGCACTGACATGGCTTGAGGGCCACATGCACATCCCACCTGAATTAAATCTCTAAGAGACAACAGTGCCAAGGACTGTCTCACCAAAGCTCTCCTGAGGCTGCAATTAGGTTTGATGGGCATGTGGCAGAAGACAGGGAGGGGGAGAAAAGAGAAAGTAGAATAGTGAATAGGAAAGGAAACTGAGCCAGGGGCTTTGTACAAGTGAGGACTGACCATCAGCAGGTTCCTGAAATAGCTAACTATAAACCAACGTCAAAAGTGTCACCTTTGTAGGTAGATGTGGCACACCACCTTAGACGTAGAGTCAGAAAACAACAGCAACAAAGATACGAGAACTCAACTTTTTAACTACTGATGGATGAATTTAAGTAATTAGAAAGTAATCTTTGGTGGCACCAAAAACTTCAATGAGCTTATAGATTGTTACGTATTCGCCCCCTATGCTCATATCTTATAACCCCAACTTAGTGTGGAAGCAAAGGGCCAAGAAGACAGAGGCTCGATGGAGTGCAAGCGCCACTGCACTACACAGACAGTGACACAGCTAGGAGCTGCTGGGCATGATCCTTCCCACTACACAGTCCATGGTCTGTGCACAGAAGAAACCAGCCAAACATGTTTCCAAAGTACTTCCTGCTTTTCTTCACTCAAAGTATCAATTCCAAGAGACTCCGTCGCTCATTTTCTATGGCTTTACTCAGTCTCCTATGTAGGTAGTTTTAATAACAGCTGCTACAATAAAGCAATGCATATTGAGTGCTAAGAATATCAGCATTCTTAGCTAATGACGTCCAACCGTGCAAAAGTGTCAAACTGTACTCGAACAAGCTGAAGAGACAGAGGCCAATGGTCCTAGAATTAGTATTTACATAACATATTAAGCAGAGGAGAAAGCCAAATGTGACACAGGCAATGGCAGATGGGGAAAGCCAGTGAAAATCAGCAAGTGGGGGAAATGGCGATATAATTTACAGAGAAACAGATAATACCTCAAGGGCAAATTAGGAGGAGGTGTGTAGCAATGAGAAATGCAGCAGATTTTAGCAAGAAAAATGGGTTTTCAAAAGTATTGGAAAAATAAGACAGAACAGTATTACTGCAATATTATGGTTCAGAAGAGCAAAATTTTAGAGAAAATCTCATTAATTTTTTCAACATCAACACTAATTTAGGGTACAAGAGACCAAGACATAGGGGAATTAGAAGTGACAAGAATGATGGGGCACAGATCGTGTGTGTGCCTCTCTCACATAGAGTCCCACCAGAGGAAAAATCCCTACGACTGACTGACAAAGTTAAAGCCATCAGCCCTCATTATCTTGAATGTCACCACCTAATTAACCTGAGGACCTTGTAGACACTTATAATGGCCACCAATGGAGGTAATAAAAGAAAAAGATTATCATAGGACCATCTTTCAAACTATGTGCCAATAGAAAAACACAATTCAATTTCTTAGAGTTTCACTTATATGCTGGTTAATGAGCAGGGTGGGCCCTGTTTACTACAGATTACCCCTGGCAGTTCACCCCTCAGAACACAGCAACAGTTGCCCTAGCAGGAGAGGCAGGGAAGAAATCTCACTTAGCAGATGCCAGTAGGCAGACTGCTTCATTCGGCAGTGTCACGTGAGCCGTCATCTGGCCATAGTTTCTTTTTCTTCGAGTCAGCTAGTTATCATCAGACATGCTACATGTCTGTAATGTGTCGTGCATTTTGCTACAACTTATCTTCAGTGTTCAGAACAAAGCCTGGTATACAAGACAATTCAACTTTAATACATTAATAATGTATCCTGGGGCTGGAGAAATGGCTCAGTGGTTAAGAGTGCCGCCTGCTCTACCAGAGGTCCTGAGTTCAATTCCCAGCAACCACATGGTGGCTCACAACCATCTACAATGTGATCTGATACCATCTCCTGCAGATAAAGCACTCATATGCAATAAAAAAAAAGAACTTAAAAAAAATAATGTATCCTGCCTAAAAGTATGTGACCACCAAGTGAGAGACCTGAGATCCAATTTGATATCTGTCTCTGTAGGTCATTTCATTCAATGTAAGGAGACAACAAATGCCATAGAATTCAAATATAGAGTCAACAGGAAAAAGAGCTTAAAATGAGGGCAAAGTACTTTCTGGGTAAGAGATGTGTCATTTTTCCTCCCCACTGCCTTGAACCGTCTTTGGGTTCCAGGTCTGATGTGCTGAGAGCTGGAGCGGCAGGAGGGTGCAGCCTCCTCCCTCTGGGCCTGCTCAGTGAGGCTCCCAGGCAGCAGCACCAGGGGAATGGAGGCTTTTTAAACACTGCCCCAGGAAGCCTTGAATAGCCCCCATTCACACATAAACCTAAAGACTTACAGTACACTAAGAATGCTGTGCAGGTTAAAAAAAAAAAAAGACTTTTTAGTTTGGTATTTTAAAAATAAATAAAAAATAAAAACAAACCCTCACAGAGTCTAGCCCTGGCCAGGGAGTGTGAGACTGGAATGAGGGTCTGCAGAGACCCAGCTTGTGGTCCATGGCACCGTGCCCTTCGGGGGGTGGGGGTGGGGGGACTCTGACAGTCGTGCTTCCAAAATAGTTCACCAATTCACAACCTTGGGGAAGGAAAGCATCTTTTCTTAATTCTGGGTTATCTGTTTAAAATTGGGGAAAATATCAGTTTCTCCATACAAACAATTCATGTACATTTTTAATTTTTATTTCCAGAAACAGAAAGGAAGGAAGCCTGCATTTGAAGCTTAATGAGTTAAAGCTTTGCTGACTCTTATTTTACCCTGTATGAAACAAAAACACATAGACTTTGTCCTAATAGGTATTAAAATCCAGATTTGCAGGGCAAGTGCTTCGCCAATTAAACCAGCTCAAAATAATCCACTTTTAAAAGGCATCAAAGGGGTTGAAGAGATGGCTCAGCAGTTAAGAGTGCTGACTGCTTCTGCAAAGGACCTGGGTTTATACCCAGAACCCAAATGGTGCTCACAAGCACCAGTCCCTCCAGCGCCTGAGGAGCCCATGCCACCTCCTGGCCTCTGGAGGCCCTTGCACACATGGGTGCGCATGAACTTCAATGACTATTTAAGTGGGCACCAAGGAGTAAAGGATAACAGCGCAGCAATAAAGACTAGAAAATGCTGGAAACACTGTGGTAATAGTTAGGCCGACATTTCTCCTTCTGTCTTCCCTCCTAGTCACTGGGCAGCTGACAATAGCCTTCGGTTCACTCGGAATGAGGGAGAAAAAGCAGTGGAAAGGCCCAGAGTCTCCCCTAACTTCCTAAGTAAGGCGAGGATACCTATCTGCCTCTCTTTCTCATTGATTTGTAAAGGACGGGCTGATGACAGCAAGGATGCAGAGACAGGAAGCAAGTCCTACTTCACAGCAGCCCCACTGGTTGGTTACCTGTCTCCCACAGAGTAAGCACTACAGCTATCCCTACTCTACAGGTGGCAGCTAAGGTCTCGCTCCAGGTCAAAATAGACAAGAGAGTCACAATTCAAAGCTTGACAATTAGACCACAATTTTATAACCTGGCTATTATTTAACTCTTACCTAATTACGAGTTATTTGTTGTCGTTCCCTGGAGCCCTAGGACCAGTAGATGCAGCCTGTGACTCCACTGCTTACAGGGAGATGGAACTTAAGAGTAAAACAGATGGGCCAGGCACAGGCTGAATGAAGAGCCTTAGTTTTTAACTGGTACATCAAGCTAAAATAAACACACACACTAAGTGTTTTTTGTTTGTTTGTTTTTTGTTTTGTTTTTAGCAGAACTTTTTTTTAAAGATTTATTTATTATGTATACAGTGCACATCAGATCACATTATAGATGGTTGTGAGCCACCATGTGGTTGCTGGGAATTGAACTCAGGGCCTCTGGAGGAGCAGTCAGTGCTCCTAACCACTGAGCTATCTCTCCAGCCCCCTACTCAGTGGTTTTTAAGCTCTATAACTATCCAACTAGAAAACACCCGCTATTCACCTTTATTACAACATATTTTCCTGTAACACCATGTTTACTTTGTATTTCCATATGAAAATATTTCTATCAGTACATTGATCATTTTATAACAACAATAAATAATCCAAAATTACAAATACTGCTCTCACTAGCACATTAGTGAGTAAATATAAGGTACTTTATCCATTAAGATGGAAATGTTAAGCCTAGAAGGAGAACTCAATAGGAATTACACCTAGCATTTGTAATGAGCATTAGTAAAAAATGCCTTTTAGACATGTAAAAACCACTTAGTCAGGATCCCACCACACCCAAAGCTGCACCTGATAAACAGAACCCAGTGACATCATTCAAGATAACAAGACACAGTCCCAGGACCCCATGACACCCACTGGACAGTATGTAAGCAGAGACCAAGAGCCATGCTCAGCTTTGCACACCTGGGGAGACGCCACCTGGTTCTGCCATGTGGCTGGAGAGTCTCCCCCAGGATCTCAACCTAAGCTTGGGTCAGAAGCTTGTGTTAGAGACTGGACCTGACCTTCAGCTAAGATATGTCACACAGGTGGGAGCCTTGGGGAGATCGGCTTAGGACCATAGTTAGAAATTTCGAGTGGGAACATTGTGTGTTGACTCCCAGCATAAAAAAAAATATAACTTTTTGGGCTGGAGAGATGGCTCAGAGGTTAAGAGCACTGTGTGTTCTTCCAAAGGTCCTGAGTTCAATGCCCAGCAATCACATGGTGACTCACAACCATCTATAATGTGATCTGATGCCCTCTTCTGGCCTACCAGGTGTACATGCAGGCAGAGCATTGTATACATACTAATAAATAAATTAAATATACATAAAACCTTTCTTATACTATGAGTATCTACCTTCTTGCTTGCAAGAGCACTTCAAAAGAAAAAACTCCCAAACCCATACAAGTTGGAAGGCACTATTTTGCTTTAATGTGTATGTATGTAAGCCTCTGTGCGGATATGTATACCAAGTGCACACAGGAGCCCAGAGCCTGGGCGAGGGCACTGGAGCCCCTGGGACTGGAATTACAGTTGTGAGCCATCGTGTGGGCACAAGGAATCGAACTTGGGCCGTCCGGAAGAGCAGCCACGGCTCTTACCTGCTGAGCCATGTCTACAGCATTAAAGGTAGCATTGTGCTCCTAATTTTACAGACAGGAAAACTAAGGCCCAAAGTAATAAATAGCAGAACCTGACACAAGGAGCTCTGGGGTCTAAATCCTTCTGAAGCTTCCCCTTCAAAAGCTCAGACGGGAAGAAACTCAAGTACAGAACAAGCTTTTCTTAAAAACATGTAGAGTCAATGCTGGCTGGGCGTGGTGCTTCTTGCCTTGAATTCCAGCACTCGGGAAGCAGAGGCAGGAGGATCTCTGTGTGCGAGTGTGAGGCCAGCTTGGTCTATATCGTTAGTTCCAGTACAGCCAGAGCTACACAGTTAGATTCTGTCTCAAAAAAAATCCCTCAAAAGAAAAAGAAAAAGGGGGGGGGGGGCTCAATCAGTCACTGGCTTAGACTGTCCTAATAGGCAGAAGGCACCATGGAAACGGAACAAATAGCAATGTGTTCTTAGTACCTAAACTGCAGGCGCCTCTTAAGCACCATCAGTCATTCCAGTAATACACATTCTAAGAAAAGGATGAGCTCAGCTCTGTGCACTGCGTTGAGCTGTCGTATCTCTTGGATTTTCACAAATCGGAACTGCTCCATGGACATTCTCAGACATGAGGACCTTGGCCATGTTGACGACCTCAGGTCAGCTGACCTTCAGACGCTCTCTCACTGTGGGTTTGGCCAACGACTCTTGGCCAATGCATAATCAACTGCATTAGATTATGCGTCTTTGACAGGAAGGTCACAGAAATGATGCTCTATTTATTCTTCCCACATCAATTTCAGTTTGTCTCATAGAAGTAGCTTTCACTTTGACCATTTGGATAAAGTGATGCTGCCTTCAAATATTTCGTAGTTGAATCAATACCTAGAAAATGGTTCTAACTATTCTTTATTATTCAAGAGCAGAAAACTGCTCCATAAAATATAAAATAAGTATACTTCTCACTGCATATTATGGTTCCCACTGAAACTGTTAAAATATATAAATACCATGAAAGCAACTGCCTACATAAAAATTACAGTAGTTAAAACTCAGCATAACCATTTCGCACAATTACTCGTCTGAAGGGTCTGATCGTCTCATATACCTAACAGAGCTATTATTCTCTGTCTGCATTCCTCCAAAATGGCCTTTTAATTAATGATGGGGAGACCTAGTAATTTCCTACCAAACAGCCCGAGCCATGAATTGACACATGTTTTCTGAAATGATCTGTCAGACAATCAGAAAATATTATTACATTCTAAAGAGAATTTTAGGAAAGACGTGAACCATAGAAACTTAATTTGACAAGTTCAGGAAACTTCTGACTTTCATTTCACAATTTCACAATTTGGAAACACCACCACGAACGGACTCTGTCATAAGACAGCAAGTAGCAAAAAGTCATGGTTTTGAAAAAGTAAAGAGAAACAACCTCAACAATTTAGTTGCTATTAAAAGTTTACCTTAAAGAAACAAAACAAGCCAGGTGTGGCAAGGCCTGTAATCCCAGCACTCTGGGAGGTGGAGACAGGCGATCTCTGTGAGTTCCAGGCCAGCCTGATCTATGAGTCCAGGACAGCCAAGGCTACACAGAAAAACCCTGTCTCAGAAAACAAAACAAGACAAAACACAACCAAAAACCTTCATTAGCTTTGTAAGACAGCCCACAATTGATCACCTTCTAATTTTTATGCTATAAAAAATTCCTACAAGCTATACTAAATTCTTATGTAAGTTGGTAATAGAAATAAAACAAAAACAAATAGGATGCCCTTAGCTGGGAATTTATACATGAATACATGTAAGTAACAGAACTTGCATTTTTAGTACACTGAACTCAGTAGAGAATTTTTTTATTACTTATACATTTAGAAACATACATGCCCTGGAACATCCAAAGTAGGCCAGGTGAGCGTAGAACTCACAGGGATCTGTCTGTCTATGCCCTCCAAGTGCTGGAACTAAAGGCAAGTGCCACTACATTTGGCTCAGCAGAAGAGTCTAAAATTTTCTTTAAAATTCCTCTTTGGGCTATGTAATTTTAGCACAACTTATGTTGGCTACTTCTATTTATTTCATTATACTACCAAACAGTTTTCGAAATCCAGGACCCAAGAAGGCTATCACAGAACCTGCGCTTTGCTTCTTATATTTACCCAAAACTCAACAAAACTGTAACGTAGCTCATTTTAGACAAGATAGTGCAAGAGCGACAGATGCGAACAGCAAGAGGTGGTTGAACACACTGTACCCACAAGGAAAATCTCAAAAAAGAAACCAGCGTTTCATATAGAGTAGTAGTAGTTCTCAGAGGGAGAAACCTCCTCTTCTCCACAGGGGACTCTGGGAATGTCTACTGCTATTTTGATTGTCCCAGCTTGAGGAGACATTCAGAACATGTGACAACGGAACCTTCTAGCCACTCACAACAGAGGGATGAGGTGGAAAACTCTGATTTCAAGAGAACATGTGGGGCTGGAGATATCTCCGGGGTCACGAGCACTGGCTGCTGTTGCAGAGGACTGGGGTTCAGGTCTTAGCATCCACATGGCAGCTCACGATTACCTCTAACTCCTGTTACAGCGGATTCAGTGCCTGTTTCTGGCTTCCACAGGCACCAGGCACAAATGCAGTACACAGAAACGCATTCTGGCAAAACATTCATACACATAAAATAAAAATCAACGTATTTTTAAAAAGCGTGTATATACTAACAGGACCTAGCCTGCAGGATCACTACAAAGGCTAATAATGAACACTAAGCATATAAAATACTCAATATTCTCTTGGACTCATAAAGTGGCCATAATGTTTACTGTTATTGTTTGAATGATCAAGGATGTAATAAAAGTCGGAACAAAAGCAAATGTATTTTACGGGCCACACTATAAAAACATCAAGATAATTTAGAAGAACATGAAAAATAAAGTGTTTCAAAGACTATGGCAAAATGTTTTTGATGCATATATAGATACTAGGCTTGTGGAAACCAAACCTGTGGGTACATACAATCACTTTGGGTTAGGAAAAATTAGTTCTACATTAGTAAGAATGACAGTAAAGCATCTACGTACTCCTTTACTCCGTAGACAAGAGTCTCAAGAATATCAACTAATTCTATTTAGTAAATACAACAATGTATTTTTAAATGTATTTATTTTATGCATATGTTAATGTATGTAAGAGTGTTTGGGAGCCTACGGTGGACTGGCATGTCCATGTCCATGTATATGGAGGCCAGAGGACAATGTTGGGTGTTAGCCACAGGAACAGCACACACCTCCTCTGAGAAAGAGTCTCCCATTGGTCCAAAGGTGACCAATTAGATCTCTGCCCTGCGGGGGACTCCAGGGGCCTTCCTGTCTCAGTCTACCCAGGGCTCATTACAACCATGTGCCACCAGACTCAATACTTTTATGTGGGTTTTGGGGATTGAACTCAGGCCATCTCGTGTTTGCAAGGCAAGCTTTTGCTAACTGATCAGTCTTCCCCAGCCCTCAAGTACTTTTAATAGCCTCACTTTTAAACCTTTCAACAATTCTGCGTAAAGCCTTGCACTCCCTGTTGCAGTCTCTGCCACAGGACTTAAGGAGACAGCAGTGGCTAAACATGGTAGCTAGTGTGGTTCCAGGCACCTTTCTCTCCCAGACATCATGTTCTCATACCTGTTACCTCTTCAGACTCCTTTTTATTGGTTTTCCAAAGGGGGAAAAAAGCCATTTATTGCTTGTAAAGCAAAATGCGCGCGCGCGCGCACACACACACACACACACTACCTCTAACTAGGATAGCGTTTACATTTTCTTCTCAGTTCTTGAAAATACCCCAAATTCTCAATTGAGAGCCCTTAACCTAATCGATGAGATTCTGAGGTAAAATAATTCTTGGCATAAATTTTACAGAAAAAAAATTTTTTTCAGGAGAAAAACAACAACAACACTGGACATTTTTATATTTTTTTTCTTTCTTTTTTTCATTTTTTCTTTTAGTAAAAAGCTTATGACTTTGAAAGATTGGAGATTTTAAGCAAACATTCAGTGGTTTGGGAAATGCAGTTTCCATGGTAACCAACATGGTCTTCTTTATATAGCATTATAAACAGATGGTAAAGAGTGGTCATGTTTGTTTCTTTGCCAGTATATCAATAAAACTGCTGTAATTCTGTATTGAATACACTTAAACTATTTAACGAATTCAACATACTAACCACAAGATGTAGCAATTCAAATGAATATAATTAAGTAGTATCTGGGGTTTTTCCCTTTTAATAAACACATGAAGATCTTGAACAGTGAATTCACTATAGTCCTCGTCGCAGGCAACAGTCTTCCTTGGCAAGATGTTGTACAAATGTTTTCCCAGCACTTGCCATGCAGGGCAGAGAACCACAAATAGGAATCTGATGACAAGCAATAATGGATTAAAATAAGAGTAGAACCATGTCCGTAATGGTGGTCGTCTGCCGGGTTTTCTTAAAGAACAAATAAGAAATTAAGAAATGCAGAGTTTCTTTAACCCCCACCAAAATGTGAAAAGCAATATTGTTTTAAAAATCCATTTCCATTCCATGTGCATAGTAATGGCTTCCAGAAATACAGGTGCTCTGGGTTCCACTGTGGTAACTTGCTAGCAAACTAAAAGCAGCCAAGAAATTATGAATGTGGTCCGTCTGCCAATAAAGCTGGCGCAGCCATTCCAGGGTACATAGCAACTTGGTATGAATAACATATCCTGAACTTAAAGAAGTCAGTCCTGAGGGCTCCACCAGGAGCTGGGGCTCCACAGGGTCCCAGAACCTTAGTAAGTTCATCTTAGGGGTATTGTGGTGCATTTCCCAAGCTAGGTTGAATAATACTTAAGAACAGCTAGAGCAATGCTACTAGTTTTAACTATATAAAATGATCTTTTGTATCACATTCTGCAAAGAATATTTGGTAAATGGTATTTGTTCTAAGTCCTCACCCTATAAATTATTATATTCATATGTTTGCCCCTAAGTATTCCCATTTTTATCATTTATACGTCCTCTTTTTCTTACACTATAATTAGTTTATTAGAAGTGAGATACTTCACTGTACAGACAAGTCACGATGGGCATAGGAAAGCGGCCATGCATAGTTATCAAAGGAGAGACACCGGGCAGTGTCAGATGGCATATGATGATTCAATGGAAAAATAAAATCTTTCCTTTAAAACAGTAAAGAGTCAGCCCTTTGGGGGGGGGGGGCGCTATGAGCCTAATATGCAGCCACCATTTAAAACCAGCAGAGACTGTGGTTCCCCTCCCTTTACCCCACTGAGAGGTCTGTGCCAGTGCTTCATCCCGACAGGACACATACCTCAGTGGTGTGTCCCCTCTCGCTACAGACGGCGCTCAGCCCAAGGAAAGAAGTGCTGACTTCTTCAGGTACAGAAATTTCTTTAGTAAAGGGAGCTCAATAAAATACAACAAGACTTGGGTGTGAAGACCCTTCCCCGTGAATTATACCAAACAGCACTGTCTACCTGTCAGAATATCAGACGCCATGTTGAATAACTCACAGAAACACTCAGCAGTGGAACTCTCGTAGTCTTAGATCATGTTAACTTTTCGTTCAAAGATGACTTTTATACGTAATTAGCAGTAATGAAAGTAGGTGTTTGAAGTGGGAAGCGCCCCGTCCCTCTCGCCCCGCCCCCCAACCTCCAAGCTGCATTCGGGATAAAGATTCCACAGGCTGTCTGAGATCAGAACCCGGGCCTGTGCAGCCTTGGACTGCTGCTCAGCAAAGGCCTCTGAGGTAAAGCTCCTGATTTACAAAGAAGCTTAAGATACAGGATGGTAGGGGGCTGGAGAGATGGTTCAGAGGTTAAGAGCACTGATTGTTCTTCCAGAAGTCCTGAGTTCAATTCCCAGCAAACACATGGTGGCTCACAACCATCTATAATGTGGCCTGATGCCCTCTTTTGGTGTGTAGGTGTACATGCAGGCAGAGTACTGTATACATAATAATAAATATTTTTTAAAAAGATACAGGATGGTCTAAAGCAAGATTCTCAAGCTTCCTAATGCTGTGACCCTTTAACACAGTTCCTTATGCTGTGGTGACCCCCAAATGGAAAATTATTTTTGTTGCTACTTCTTAACTGCTATTATGCTGCTGCTGTTATGCATCATAATGTAGATACCTGATATGCAAGGCCCTGGTTGAGAACCACTGTTCTAATTCCTGCAGAGTTCCTGGAGTCAGGAAGTAAACAACTCAAAGGTCTCAGAAGTCCCTGAAACTGAGCAGGCAGGCTGGGCCCCTGCTTCCTTCCCCTAGCATATGTAACTAGTAAGGATGGTGGAGATTCTCAGATCAGCCAAGCCACCTGGAAGAGACAGATGAGCTGAACTGCCTGGGAGAAGCAGAGATCAACGGAACTGTGTGGAAGGTGCTCAAACCACCTAAGCTACCAGGGAAGGGCACTCTCCAGGCTGCCAAGCCACCTGCAAGCACAGTTCAGTTTGCTCAAGGCTGCCTTGGGCCTTGGTGATGCAGATGGCTTTGAGTCATTTCTGTTTCCATATGCACCCCTCATCACTCCTGTAAGCGACCCTGATGAAACTCACAGGCTCACCAACCGTACTCTGGAGGTACCCTCAGTTTGGTCTGTCACCTCATCTAGGAGGTTCTGTTCTGGGTCCCAGGTGTTGTAGGGGTGCAGAGTCAAGTGATCTTGGGCTACCTTCTGCTCTGTTTAGTAGCCACTAACTGCCGACCTTTGTATCAGTTAACACATCACAAGTTCCCATAATCCAAAAGCCAAGACTGTTATCAGCAAGCATCAGCAGGAGCCGGGAGCAGCTCACCCCTGAGCTGAGAAGCAGGCCCACACAGGGGCATAATGGAGCCTGGACCACTTTCTCTGTACATTTAGCTGCTTTGCTTCTGCATCAGATGGTTGCTGTTTCCTCCATCTTAGGAGAGACTGCCTGCTTTGCTGTAACCAGTCTGCATATATTTCCACTGACGGATCTGAAAGGCACCTTGATAAATTATTTTCTTTTGTTCTGTAAGTATAAAACCTTTATGAAACCATTCTTACTTCGCAAATGGTTCTTGGGGCAACCTAAAGTTGTCGTCTCAGGCCATGGTCACTAACAAACTCATTCCCTTGAAGGTGAGGGGTGTATTTCTTGGCAACAGGATATTTTGCACATTTCTTTTGTGACGTACACTCAAACCATGTTTAAAAAGCATATTAGTGCACTGCCCTCCAAAAGAGTACAAGTGAGTGCAGTAGACCACAAATGTTACCTCGAACTGTAGGTGTGCCGTATAGAAAAAGGGCTGCTGTCCAATGGGCTGTAACCGTCTTTACCACATGTTTTTCTCCATTTACACTAGTGCCTTGCTTGGATGGTTGGGGAAAAAAAAGTAAATAGAAATAGAGTAATTACAAATTCTCTGAATTGTCAGTGATGGAAAATACAAACAGGTGTGGGGATTTAGCTCAGTGGTAGAGCGTTTGCACAAGGCCCTGGGTTCAGTCCTCAGCTCTGCAAAACCAAACCAAACCAAACCATGCCCATATTACAGCAGTGGAAATGGCTTCTCCATTTTTGGTTTGTTTTCGTACATTTCCACAGCTGCTGGAATTCCCACAAGCCATTGCTCCTGGAGAAACTTCACGTGGCCGTTTGTGTAGCTGGTGATATTCTATCTTCGTCTTATACTGAGCCCTCACAACATAGCACGACTAAGGCTTGGTGCTTTAAAAAAAAAATTAAAACTCAGAAAACAGGGTGGGGGGAAATACCAACCCTAATGCATTCAGGAACAAACAGCCTATTACAGAGAATAAGTGTGTCTGGCAGAATTCTAGAGATGACAGAAAACAAGAGGAAACAGCATTTCTTAATGTCATTTAAATATGCACAGAGGAGCCGGGGATGTGCCAGGACAGAGAGTCAACAGGAACTCCACTATTCCCGTACACACAATAGGGCCTCATTAGCAGTGAGGAACAGGTGCCTGGGGACCCATTTATAAAGCTATTAACTATTAGAGCTGCTGGGACCCAGATTTATTTTAGTACTAAGCAACAGATTTAAAAAGATACAAATTTAAATCTATGCATTAGCATGTGAAAGCAATGCCCAGCTTTGCAGCCCTGTTTACTAGGAAGGTATTTTCCTGTAGTTCTGACCATGAGGACAGTGGAGTTCACAAGTGTTTCCTAATTCCCACAGCCATCTGCATGGCCTACCTCATTTGAATATAAAAACCATCTGAGAAAAGGCCTATTGCTTTGACTTGTCAAAATGAAACAGGATCAATCTACAAACTTTATCTACAAGAACAAAGTTTTTATTCAGACTTAAAAGAAATAATGGCACACGTGTAGCTGTGTTTTAAACAAATAGTGGCAAACATGTCACTGTTTTAAAAGCAGAAAAAGGCTGGAAAGAACCAACGGGTAAGAGCACACAGGCTCCTGCGGGAGGACCCGAGATCAGCTCCTAGTACTCACATGGCAGCTCATCAGTGCCTTCAACTCCAGTCCCAGGGGATAACACCCCCTCTGCCTCCACAGACACTGCACACACATGTGGGGCGCGCGCACACACACACACACACACACACACACACACACACACACACACACAC
>OU015750.1:67000136-67040860 GCA_907169655.1 Acomys percivali
ACACACACACACACACACACACACACACACACACACACACACACACAAATATGAAGTAAAAATTAGTCTATAACAATTTTTAAAAAGCAGAAACGGGAGTCACAGACAGGCCTCCCGTCCTGAATTGAGTGCATTTCACCACATTTTATACCTGTTTGGTTTCAGACATCCCTTGGTCCCCGCCTGCTACAGGGTGAGGCTGGCACACCCCACCCCTACCCTAAACTGGCCAGCCCTCCCCATTCACTATGTAATTCAGCCATTTTGAATGATGTTTGGCGTGGGCGCCCCCCCACCCCACTTTCCTTCTTTCAGCATTTCCTCTTTCCTCTTCTTCTCTCTGTGCATGCCACTCTGTCCCCTCTTTTTCCCTCCCCCTTCAAGTCCTCCAACTATATGGCTGCTTCCAATAACCCTGCATTTATATACTATAACTTTGTCTTGTCATTAACTCCTTCTGCTCTCTCTATCAATACATACTTTGAAAAGTACTGAGTAGCAACAGTTATCTTCTAGTACTGTTTACTGTTTTGCTTCAGATGACTAACACATGTCTCCTCCTCTCCCCTCCTTCCTCCCTCTCCACCTCACCAGCCTCTCCAGTGTCTTGCTAAATTGCCCAAGATGGCCTCAAATTCATAATCCTCCTGCCCCTGCACCCTCAGTAGCTAGATTATAGGTGCGTATCACCACACTAGTTTTCTCTCATACATTTACGTACAGAATACAAAAATAAGTATAGTTAAATACTACAGCTACTACAGCAGAACCTAACATCCAAGGATGGTATGAAAGTCAATGAGCTAACTGTTATTGCTGGTATTATTTCAAGCTTACACCTACCTGTGTCTAGTATTTTAAATTTGATTTATTTGCTTATATAATTTTCTGATAGTGCCATTTTTTTCTACTTACTCATAATACTAAGAGATTGTACTTGTACCATATCTTATGGATGGAGCCACTGTAGATATAAAATGGTAAAAAGAAAAAAAAAATGAGATGTTGCTAGGAATGACAAAGACAGAACCATGAGTCTTACAAATACAGTAATCTTTTAAATGGAATTGATTTGATAAGGCCAAAGGCTCCCAATGTGGATATTAATGGCATCTTGTGAAGGACTGTGCAGTGTAGGCTGTTGAACAGCATCCCGACTTCTCTGCACTAGCTGCCAGGAATAGGCTCCTTCCAGTTGTACTAGCCCAAACTATCTCAAATATAGACATTGTCCTCACGAGTTAAAGTCAGCTTGGCTGGGAATCAGTAGGCAATGTTTTTTTTCCCAAAGTAATGATACATACTGAGTTTTATGATTAATATAAGAAAATAAGATGATAAGGTACCAGAGAGCAGATATTAGAATATATGAGGTTTATTAAGTGAGCATGGGGAGAGAAGGAAAGGGGGAGGGGTACCCCAGAGAGAGAGAGAAAGGGGTAAGGGGGGGAAGAGTAAGGAATAAGAGAGGGAGGGGGTGAGGTAGCAGGGCCATGCCCCCATGGCAGGTAGGCAATGACGTCACAGATAGGCAGAGTGAAGCAGAATGCTAACACTGGGTATTACTTGAAGTAAGGCAAGTCATTAGCTCTGGTATTCTCTCAAATAACTTCAGATCTAAGGCATCAGATATTAGGATAACCAAATAAGAAATAAAAGCACATGTAGTCAGTATCAAGATAAAGCTTTGGTTTTGATTTTATGCCCAAAGAAACAGGAAATGAAGAACACAAGCCCATGTCACTAATGAGAGAGAGGTATCTTTCTTTACACTAAGGCTTGTCAGATTAGAAATAGCCCTCCCCTCACGCTACCCCGACTATACACACACATACACAAACACACAAGAACCCTTAGTATTTCTTCCCTGAGACTCAAAATACCTGTCATTTTGCTTACATACAGATTTTGGTTAAGCATATTTCAAACACCGGGAACAAGTGATGTAGTTCTTGCTTAACCTAGCAATGCTCTAGGAACAAAAAATAATAACCCAGTGCTTTGTTTGCTCTCTGTGTATGTATATGATGGGCAAACATAAAGTTATAAGGCCATTCTAAAACTTTCTATGTCTCAAAGACCTCAGGAATACTGAAGGCTTGCTGTACTAGAGCAGGAGACTGTCAGGTCCAGCGCGCCACGTGACTTGGGCATGAGGCAGGTGACAGGAGCCTAGCAAACACGCAGAGTCCCTGGAAAGTTAATGTTTGCCACTCAGTGGCCAACCAAGCGTGAACAGGCTGAGAGGCAAGCCTGCCTTCCAGCAGCGCCCTCTGCGGCCCTGACTCAGAAGCGCTCCACTGAAAGCAGCCTGCACAACTGTTGAGTGAGTCACCAGGACACAGTTGTTCATTTTGGTGTTGACTTCTCACTAGAAAAAAAAAAAAAATCACCAAGTGGTTTCAAATTCTCACATTCAACAAATCTGTTTCTTCAACACGGTCAAAGAAGAGAGTGGTTTGTGTTTTCACAAAGGAATGCTACAAGCTGAGGAGCTCTCTTACTCTTGCTTTGTTTTGACTTCATGTACAGTGAGTACCTCCAACATCAGCTATTGGGACATAACTTGCTCCATCTACCTACATACTGGGCAATATTTCCTTTAGCAAGAGGAGCACTTTATAGGTACACGAAAATTTAATGCAGTTGTTAGAGATACATGAATGTTTGATTTCTATAGATGACAATTTATTTTTAGTTGGAAAACTGCAATGCCAAACTATTTGGCATTTAATACTACAATTTGCATACATTACAATATTCATGATATACAATAAATACCCAAATCCTATTTGAAAACTGGGAATTAGAATTAACAAACTGTGCCTCACAGTTTAAAGAATGCTTTCATTTTTTAAAAAAAGTAAACATGCCAATTTGATAAATGATTTTTCAGCTTTTGCTAACAAACTGAAATTCTTTTGAAATTCCTTGAACAATTCTAAATATTTAAACTATAATATACATTATAATATATAATACTATTATGCTGTATATATGATATAAAAGCCAATACATACTCAAGGCTGTAAGTTACATTGACACACTGTATTTCATGTGCGCTCCTGTGTACATTTCAGACAGCAGAGGGTTAATCTAACGCAAGACTCTTTCACTGTAACAGCCATGCGCCTCCACAGACTGCAGACAGAAGAGTTTTGAAATAAAAATTGCTCTGTGATCTTATCTGCTTCACTTTCCAATTTGTATTTTGAGAGAAAATTTAGGGTTGATATTTTCTTCTGGATCTACAAGTAACTTTCCACTAAAATACTATTTCATTTAAGTAACAAATCCTCTCTCTTTTTATACAATGGAAACTAGCCTTCCTTCAAAATAAACAAAGAAAAAACCAACAACTAACCAAATAGGGCTTCAGTTATAAATAATACACATGAAATATTAAATCACACATGTGGGTCAGTGTGGCTTAGTGACTAAGGCACCTGCTGCCAATACTATGAACAGAGTTCAATCCCTGGGGTCCACCTGCTGGAAGGACCCCCTACTATTTGTCCTCTGAAACACATATGCCCCCACACACTAAATAAACAAATAGTATACTTCTAAAAATTAAGATCATTTATATAATACAATCCAAATCACTCACACTTGAAATCTATACAGAGATTGTGAACTATCGTAATGGAAGAGCTGGCTAACAAACAGGAAATGAAGAATTGTGGTTCTCGGCCATCCAGCCAAAGGCGGACACTCCATGGAAACCTATTGAATTCTTTATGAGAACAGCATGGGCTTTGTCAGGACTGCTTCTACTTTCATCACCTAGCTCTGCCACAGCCCAGAAGGGCAGGGAAGGCTGTGACAGCCACCAGCTTTGTCCCCGCTGCCGGAGAAGACTCACTTGCTAGCTAACAACGAGCTCCACGACCAGAGACGTGGCCTGCGGCTCCATGGACGGAATAAGTGGATCTAACTTGAGCAGCAGAGGAAGGAGGAGGCAAGGATTTAAGCGGGAGCTCCAGGCAGCGGAAGGGACACACTCCGTACAGAGGCTGCATGCATTGCAGCTGAGGCCAGAGAAAGCCCATGTCCTCTCAGCTTGCAGCAGTGCAGACTAGCCCGCAGGGAGGGCCACCTGACCCTTCAGTGTGCTGGGAGGAGCTTCACTCCTTCTGTTCCCGGAGTTTCAGCAGAGCTTACTAGCGATCTTTGGCTGACCACTAGGCTGTACAGACACATGGGCAACTGCTGGAAATTGAGACCTACAGATAAAATCAGGAAATGCAAAAAACAAAAAACCGCAGAGCACAGATGTTGCAGCTGCTTACCATATAGTCCAGGCAAGCCATAGAACAAGCAAATAATAACTAAATCGCCAACAAAGAAGGGAAGGCCAGAACCTAGAGTTGCTACAATGTATCATCTAGAATGTCCAATTGTCAACAGGAAGTGACGACCCATGAAAGAAATACAAACACGTGATGCATGAGAACCAACCACTAGAAAGTGCCTAGAAATACCTTTAAGTTAATATATTTAGCAATATTATGTGAAAGCTTTAAATAAAACCAACTTTCAGGCAGTGGTAGTGCACATTTTTAATCGTTCAAAGCCAGCCTACAGAGCTACATAGCTACAGAGTAAACTCAAGTTGGCCAGGGCCTATACAGAACCTTGTTGAAAGAAGAAAGAAAGAAAGAAAGAAAGAAAGAAAGAAAGAAAGAAAGAAAGAAAGAAAGAAAGAAAGAAAGAAAGAAAGGAGAGAGAGAGAAAGAAAGAGAGAAATTAAGAAAGAAAGAAAAGAAAGAGAGAAAGAAAGAGAAAGAAACAAAGAGAGAGAAAGAAAAAAGGAGGAGGAGGAGGAAGACAACAACAGCCAAACTTAAAAGAAAGAAAAACAAAACCAAAGAAAACCCAGCAAACCTAAAGGAAGTCCCTCAGGCTGTGTGGATATGATGTCTGTAGCATCTGAGTCCATAGGACTCAAACATTAGGAATTAGTGAATATGTACATTAAATGAATTCTATGAATTTTTTCTCATTTCTACTCTTAGTCTTAATAAAATACATGAATACATAAAGTAAAATGTATAAGGCATTAATTGTCTTATAACATATGCATGTAATATATATTTTAAAAGAATACAGGGAGAAATGGAAATAGACTACACAGCATTTTTCATTATTCTGCCAGAATTAAAATGTGTTATTTCTGAAAATTCTTAGGTTATGTTGTAAACCCTAGGAACAATGACTAAAAAATAAAAAATAAAAAATTCAAATCATATAATTAAAAAACCATTCAGGCATGTTCATAGTGTTGGAGAGGCTAAGGCAGAAGAATCAAGAGTTCAAAGCAAGCCTGGGCTACCCTAATGAAACTGTCTCAAGAAAGCAAAATACAAACAAACAAGAAGAGACCCATGAGAAATAGAAACAAGATAAAATCTTCCTAACACACAATAAAAGTAAAATATACACTAAAATATCTTTATCCAAGAGAAAAATAAAGAGAAGGGAATAATATAGAACATAAAACAGAACAGTGAAACACATATCATAGCCCACTGATGAGTAGATGATGTTGAGGGATGGTCGGATGTATTTTATTGCTAATTAATAAAAAGCCTTCACACCTGGGCAGGGCAAAGGAGATAGGTGTGGCTAAAGGTCCCCGGGCTTGGGGAGACAGAAAGAATCTTGGGGAGAAGAAAGAGTCCCGGAAGAAAGAGTGGAGAAGAAAGCCATGCCATCATGGGTTAAGTGGAGAAGAAGCACATGACTGACGTGGATGGAGATTCGGCCCAGATGAAGAACATTAGCAAGTATATGGGATTATGGATGGAAGGGATCGTGATAGCAATTATTAGAAGCAGATGGCATGGGAAGTAGTTTAGAGAATTGACATCTGCCCTGCCCAAGGTTACTAAGGCTATTTTAAAATATAACAAGTGTCTGTGTCTTGATTGATTGCTCGCGGGTTATGCTGACGTAATAATAATTATAGGCCTCATGATAAACATTATTAGGCCGTACTGATAAATTAACAACAACAAGATGATTTATGAATGACCTATAACCCACCTGGAAGGCAGGGATTTACAATCAATATCCCACCAATGTGCTGCTGTCTATAAGGACACACTTTACTTGAACGTAAAATGTAGAAAATGATACACTGTGCAGAATCACCACAGTAACTGCACAGCTACAGTAATGCTAAATGCAACAGACTTTAAGAAACATGACCAGATCTACGAAAAAAATCAGTAGAAACAATGCAGACCATTACCTACCCACAAAAGCGCCAGCATATAACAGATAACGACAATTATGAATGTAGATACACCTAATAATAGATATCTCAAATGAAGCAAAAACTCTCCTAAAGAAAATAGTAGGCAACTCAGAAAGGAAGAAGGTAGAGTTCAGTATTTCACTTTGACTCACTGATGGAACATCTACCTGGACCCGCAGCAAAGACACAGCGCACTGTGGCAGAACTGCGGGCCATTCACACACAGCATGTTTACAGAACACCCCATACAATGTGTGCAAAATATACATTCTTCTCAAGTGCACATGAAATATTCTCTATATGCTGAGCCACGGAATAAGTCTTAATACACTGGAAAACAGTGCAGTCATAAAAAGGATATCTAGGCTGAAGAGATGGCCCAACAGTTAAGAGCACTAGCTGCTCCTCTAGAAGACTAAGATTCTGTTCCCAGCACCAGATGGCAGTTTACAAGCACGGTCAACCCCAGCTGCAGGGGACCGAATCCATCCTGTGGCCCTGAGGATACAAGCCATAAACAAGATGCACAGACAGACAGGTAGCCAAAGCATCCACACTGGTTTAAAGTGGGGCAGGGAGGGCAATGCTATGCAACTGTAACAATTAGGAAGGATCTCAAATGCAAAATGGGGAAACCCAAGTTCAGAGAGTAAGCATACTTTTAAATAGCCTATGAGTCAAGTGGGAAAAGTATAAGTAAAAAATTTAAATATTTTCAATTGAGTGCAGAGCCTCAAATCAATAGTTTTTACATCTACGCTAAGATGTAGCTTTCCTATGACTTCCTCATGTCAAGATCTTTGAGCATTCATTCTAAATGACTTTGTTTTACTGCTTCAGTTAAAATTCCCTTTTCTTAATGAGGTACAAGAATGTCAAAACAAAAGGATACTTCAGCTAAAAAAAAAACCCATCCATTGTATGGAATGGAATGCAAACATAACATTAGATTTTTTTTTTCCAGGACAGAGTTTCTGTTCTGGACTCACTTTGTAGACCAGGCTGGCCTCAAACTCACAGAGCTCCACCTGCCTCTGCCTCCTAGAGTGCTGGGATTAGACCACACTTGTCTAACATTAGATTTTTTAAAGTAATTATTTATAATGTGTGTGCGTTCCTAAGTATATGTATGTGTACCACAGGTGTGCAGGTGCCCATGGAAATCAGAATGTTAGTTGTCCTGAAACTGGAATTACATGTGGTTGTGAGCTGCCTGATGTGCTGGGTCCTCTGCAAGTGCTCTTAACCATGGCACCATCTCTCTATTCTCTACTGAGAAATTTTAAAGTACAGAAAGAAGTCCAAAGGCCTGTCGATTCTGAAAAATAAACCCTGCTCATGAGTTTGGAGGGGCCTGCTATAATTTTCAGCAGTATTATCCTGAGGCCCAGGTAATTTTAGAACACACATTACTGGTAAGGATTTGTAGAATTCAGAAATTATTCACCAACTATTGATAGGATGTTTCAGTAAAAACACCAACAATTTATCTTTAAGTCATTAACACAAGATCACATTAAAAAAGGATCACAATTTGGAGAAGGTAAGACCATGCAAAGATCCAAATATGCTATCAGTGACTTCCACAAAGGATTTCATTAGTAAAGGGAATGTCTTGATCTGCAGTTTACACTGAGAACTTGGCACCCAATAACATCTACAACATGAAAGATCTCCAAAGATAGCAGTGTGGCTTACAATGCTGAATTTTAAGTCCACCATTTAAACACAGCTGGAGTGTATTTCAAATACAAGGAAGTGCATATTAAACAATCCAACTTTAATTTCTTTTTTTGATCATAATGCAGAGGACACACACACACACACACACACACACACACACACACACACGTTTAGCAAACATCAATTCTAGATCCATAGATAGCAACTGTAGAATGATTTATTCTGCCATGTCGTCTCAAGTAGCAAAAGGGAAGATAGTTCTTGACGATGCTAAGAAGATCCAGGTGCCTTTGAGCCTCCAGTTCCCAGGCCGCAAACAAAGCAATCCTCCTCTTACCTCTTTAAGCATAGACGAAGTATATGTGTTAACAAAATGTCAGCCACCAGAGCAGTGCCCTAGAAGTGTGGGGTCTCTGCAAAACAGGAAACTCAGGGAAGTGGGGCTGCTGCTGCTGCTTCTTCCTCTTCTTCTTCTTTTTTTTTTTTTTTGTTTTTTTGTTTTTTACTTTTTTGGGGAGCTGCTTCTTCTTGCCAAAGGGTTCAGAGCACTTAGATTTTAGGAAAGCAGGAAAGGACACTGAGTTGCTTCGGGTTTCTTTTTAAGCTCCTACATAAGGATGTGGACACGTTTAAGGTTAAGCCAGATATGGCAGATTAAAGAAGAGTTGAAGGCAGCACAGAGCCCTCTGCAGGGCAGGTCCTCGCGCTCTTATCTGCTTCACTGATGGGATGATTTCAAGCTTCACCTATGACCTACTACACGAAGATTCCGGTTCTTTCTCTGTGGCATGTTGACTTGTTCTTTTTTTTTTTCCTCCTACTGCATCGTTTATTTCTGCCTTCCCAAAAGTTACATGGAAAGCACAGGGGAAAGACAGGCACAAGAGGAAAGGACACCAGCCCCTCCACAAACAAGGACCACTGCAGCTCAGCTCTTGAGCCTGGGCTCGCAAACCGGGATGAGCATCTGGGTGGGGCCACGCTTTGTCAAATGACTTGCTGAAGCTCAGGCACCCTCGCCCGTTGGAACAATACTGACCCTGGCCAAGAGATTACCCTCAGCCTCCTGCATACGGAGCCCATGGTAAGCTGACCCCCACAGGCTGCAGCAGCCTACAGGTCCCTCCAGCCCTGATCCCCTCTAGCAAGGCTCCCCAACCTCTTTGTCAGGTAAGGCAGCGGTTTGGTAGGAGGATCACCAAAGGTGGTGGCCAAACCTCAGCCCAGACCCGGCTATAGGGACCTGGGCCCAGGAGGCCTGCAGGATGCAAGATGCCACAGACACGGTGCGAGGCCTCGTGGTGGAGCTTTCCAGTCTCAACTGGCTGATTATGAGCACCCACCGGGACTTGTTCTTTATAGTGAAAATATTCACGAGGAACGTGAAACCAGCAACAATACAACAGAGGCAGTAGGAATAAAGGCAAACACCACTGGGTCTTAAAAACATATGGATCCAGGATACCTAATGACTAATTCTTTGAGGAATTAGTCACAAGTCAAGTCAACAATTTATTAACAGCTTTAACACAAGGGAGACAGTATCTGCTGGCTTCCTTTTCTAATGCACGCCACAAAATGCTGGGGATATGTAAAAATTACCCCCATGGAGCTCTTCGGCTGAAGGACAGGCCTTTCTCCCACCGACTTACTGGAAGCTAAATGCCTACTGCTGAAGACTCCACACATTTAAGACTGAGGGAGTGGAGCCGGAAGTGACCCGGAAGCCTCCTCCCTGAGGACCAGCTCCCACAGAACTGGAAGGTGCTATGCAGTGCGCCAAGGGAGAAAAGCAATCAAGAGTCCTACTCACAAAAGCCACTTGGCCCCCATCACTGCTAAGAATTGTTTGGCAAACGCTTAGTGAATAAAGTGTGAAATCGTGTTTCAGAAACGATCTCTTGAGCTGACAGGAGACAAACGCAGAAGAAAAGATGATCTGTGGCTAAGGACTCTGCCACTGAGAACTTCCTTTCCATTCCAGTCTAAGTATTTCATTGTTGCAGAAGAGGTAAGAACGAGCTTGCTACTAGAGAAGAAACCCACCTCATCCTGGAGGTCAACTGTGAACTGAGAGTCCCTCAATTATCAACAGCCCTCGTGAGAGATAAGAAGAAAACCAAACAGAAAAGTTGTGAGAGAAAAACCCCACGTTGATAAGAGAGTAAAGGAAGACACTTGGAACTGGCCACCCTCCCCCTAGGCAGCACCACGCTGGGTTTTTATTTAACTCTTTGTACAGCTGTGCCTGCTGTGGTGGGGCTGATGGCACTTCTGGAGCTCCTGCAGAAAGGGACAGAAACTGCAGAGTGGGTCCAAGGAGGCACATGAAAGCAAGTGCTTTCACGCCCTCTCTCCCTCCCATCATGATACAAGGGCCAGAGAGAGTCTTTACGAGTTTCTAGTTCCCATGTTAGGGACAATAACTAGAATTACTGCCTGAACACTTTCTAGTAATGTTCAACATATCAACATAGATTATGACTGAGCCTAACATACTGTAACTATAACCCTTACTTTCCCCACTTTTCAGCACTTGTTTCCTGTATGTCTAGGGTTTCTATTGCTGTAACAAAACACCATGACCAAAAAGCAAGTTGGGGAGCATAGGGTTTATTTGGCTTACACTTTTATATCATTAGAGGAAATCCAGATAGGAACTCAAACAGCGCAGGAACCTGGAGGCAGGAGCTGATGCAGAAGTCATGGAGAGGTGCTGCTTCCTGGCTTGCTCAGTCAGCTTTCTTATAGAAGCCAGGATCACCAGCGCAGGGGTGGCCCCACCCACAATGGGCTGGGCCTTCCCCCATCAATCACTAATTAAGTGGTGGAGCACACCTTTAATCCTAGCACTCCGGATGCAGAGGCAGGTGAATCTTTGAGTTCGAGGCCAGCCTGGTCTACAAAGAGAGTCCGGGACAGCCAAGGCTACATAGAGAAACCCTGTCTCAAAAAACCAAAAAGAAAAAGAAAATGACTTACAGCTGGATCTTTTTTTTTTAACAGCTGGATCTTACGGAGGCATTTTTCTCAATTAAGATTTCCTGCCTTCAGACAACTCTACTTTGTGTGTCAATTTGACATAACACTAGCCAGCACTATATATTAAATATGTTTTGATTGTTTCATAGATTAGAAAAAAAGACACCTGTTCATCATTTTAAAGTTCAAGCAATCTAAACAAGTACAAAAATGTCACAATGACCGAAATTCCTCTACAACCTACTTACAAAATTTAACATTTAGTTTAAAAGAAAATCTAAACATCTCTTTGCTAGTCACAGTAATAAATTTGTAAAGTGTATTAATTAATTTGCATTTTTTCATAAAATGGGCTTTAGCCACTTCTCAAGTAAGATATTTTTCCTAAAAATAATCACCAATTTTGAAGTATGAACTTTATACTTCTCTGAGTTTCTTTATTTACTAAAAATAATCTGATAATTGATAGCAACTAATCTCTTTATACATCTTTTTTTTTTCCAAAAAATTTATTTACGGTGTTTATTATGTACACCTGCATACCAGAAGAGGGCACCAGATCTTATTATAGATGGTTATGAGCCACCATGTGGTTGCTGGGAACTGAACTCAGGACCTTTGGGAGAGCAGCCAGTGCTTCTAACCTCTGAGCCATCTCTCCAGCCCTAGAAACCTTATAAAACATAAATGTCTGGACATCAGCTGGGCATGCTTTACTACTGACCAAACTTGTAACTATTTGCATACAAGAACTCTACAGAATGCAGCCTGTGCCTGCACTGCGGATTTCAATGGACTTCAGATTTCAGTTTAGTTCACTGGATAGAATAGCCAACCAAGGCATGGCGCATGCCTGTAAGCCTGTAATCCCAGCACTTGGGAGGCAGAAGAGTACGGATCACTGTGAGTTCAAAGCCAGTCTGGTCTATAGAGCAAGTCCAGGACAGCCAGGGCTACATAGAGAAACCCCATCTGGAAAAACAATAACAAAAAACAAACAAACAAGAACGACCAATCAGTGCAGCAATGGAACATACTGGGAAAGAACACTTAGTATTTATAATCACCTTTAAAAAGTTTCTCTGTGTACCCTTGGCTGTCCTGGAACTCATTCTGTAGACCATGCTGGCCTTGAACTCAAAGAATCGCTTGCCTTCCCACCCCATCCCACCGCCACCGAGTACAGGACTAGAGGTGGTGCTACCAGCGCAGCTCCATGTTCATTTTTGTTTGACACAGGGTCCTGCTATGTAACCCCGGTTGGCCTTCAATTCACCATTCTCCCTGTCCCAGCTCCCCACGTGCTGGATTTGGAGTGGACCACCACACCTAACTGCTATTTCCTTCATTCAGAAAAGTCTTAAGTAACAGAACTGATCGTAGCCAAATGCTGAGATGTCATGAAAGTAACATGAACATGACTCATTAGTTTAAATGTGAGTGACAAATCACTAACATCTGTACATGTTTGATGCAGAACTGGGCAAAGAGTTGTCTGCTTCAGTTTCCAGGTTTGATCCATATATTTTAAAGCCCGGCTAACCTAAGTGCACAGTGATATTAAGTATATCATCACGAACTGAGTCTTTTACATTTAAAAATACTTCTTTCTACCTCTTGTAATGTTATTTGTTCCTCAGTGAAGTTTTAGATAAATACAGTCAACGTTCTGTTTGTTGCACATCTTTCCGCTCTTTGGGCCTCATTTAAATTTTGTTTTTTAATTAACAGAGTAAGCTGCTTCATTATGAAACTGCCATACACACTTAACTGTATGCATCATATTCACAGATCTCACCCGCTCCCCTCCCCCTTCTCGTTCTAAATCCTCAGAAGAAGGTTGCCCTGCACTGGCTGACCATTCCGTCCCCGGAAACTGAGCTGAAATCTGAATGCTGAAATCCGAAGTGCAGGCCCAGCTCCCCTCTGCTTTCATGCCCTGTGTATGTATGTATGCATGTGTATATTATGTATACACATGTGTGTATGCTATGTCTACACATATATGCATATGTATTCATGCATATGTGTGCATGCAAACATGTGTATACTTACAGCTTATATAATCATTGACAAAACTGGATTTAGATCTACCGTTTGTTTGTTTGTTTGTTTGTTTGTGGTGCAGGTCTCACCATGCAACCCTGGCTGCCCTGCTACACTCTCCATGAAGGCCAGGTTGGCCTCAGACTCGGAGATCCGCCTGCCTCTGGATCACCTGCCCAGTTCTAAATCTACCATCTTGCTGTTTGTTTTCTACTTCTTTCACATGTTCTTTTTGTTTTTCACTTCCTGCCTTCTGGGCTGAGTGCTTCTCAGCACTGCATCTTATGTAAACTCTCAGACTTACTTTTCAAACGTTTGGTCTAGATTTGCAGTGCTCACCTTTTACTTTAACACAATTTACCTTCAAATATTAGTATACTCTTTTAAAAAAAGACTTATTTATTATTATGTATACAGTGCTCTGCAGGCCAGGAGAGGGTGTCTGATCACATTATAGATGGTTGTGAGCTACCATGTGGTTGCTGGAATTGAACTCAGGACCTCTGGAATAGCAGTCAGTGCCCTTAACCTCTGAGCCATCTCTCCAGTCCTACTATACTCTTTTTTATACAATATATTTAGCTTTCAACAGCACAGCACTCCCTCAGTGGGTGCCTCCAGCTGTACACACAGAGTGTACCTCAGCAGTCAATCTGACAGTCACAGTAGCTATGAAGTACACACAGCATGCTCACTAACAGCATAGAGCATGGACTTTTCCCAGTTTTGTCTAATAAAGTATTCAACCATTAATAAAGGTCATTTTTTAAAATATATATAATGAGTGATTAATAAAGGTCATTTTTAATGAGTACAGTAGAATATTTCTCTATCAATACTTTAAAAATGCTGCCTTTGTGAGTTCTTGATTTAACAGTTTCTGGTTTATCGTGGTAAAGATTACCTTGTTGTCCCTCTGTGCTCAATCCACCTGAATATGAGTGTTTTCTTTATCACTTATTTTCAGCAATGATATATCCTATTGGTTGGCTTTATTCTCCTTGGGGTTTGTTGAGACTCTAGATTTGTTTTTGACATTTCCCATCAAATTTGAAATTTTCACAGCCAGGTGGTGGTGGTACACACCTTTAATCTCAGCATTCAGGAGGCAGAGGTGGCGGTGTCTAATTTTAGGGCTTTATTTCTTTGAATATTTTGCTCATTGATCTTTTTTTATGCTATATCTAACTTTCTGTGATCCCATCGAGTGGGGTCCATTAAAGAGGCTCCACATCCCACCTCTGTCCATTCTGTTTGGGTCTTAGATCTCTGCTTCTCTGCCTACAGTGTCCGTGCTTTCCTGTAATTGCTAGAACACACTTACTGCACTTACTAGAGCTGTCTTAGCACTGTCTCATGTCTCATCCCATCGCTTCTGCCTTCTAAATGGTTCTACTCGCTTTACTTATACACTGTAGTCTCCTCTTTCTAGACTTGTCTAGTATTGAATATTTCATTTTGTTATCTTCATGAAAAGAGGGTTGAACTTTGTTTTAGCTGACAATAAAATTACACATGAGCTAATTTGTCTGATGTGTTCTTATACTCAGGACAGATGTAGAAAAGTCTGTGGGTTTTTCTTTGGTGGTGGTGATGGTGGGGGAGGGGATCTCAGCCCAGTTGTCCTGAGACTTGCTGCAATGCTCTGGCCTCAGTCACAAGTGCTAGGATTACACACCCAGCTTTCTGATGCTTTCACTTAGAACTAGTGTAGCTGTCACTTAAAGTGTGGACTTGCAAAGTCCATGGACTTTCACTCTCCCTATATGCGGGACTTAAAGTGACACACTCACACATCTAGAACCCTGTCTGCAAACCCATGCCTGTGTAAACCCCTGCCCTGTGTGGTATGTTCTTCCCATCTGGACCTGACAGCTCTGCACTAACAGGGTGCTGTCAAGGTTTCTCTTCCCTGCACACTCTGGCAATTACCTGCAGGCAGAAAGCCAAGCTAAGCACAGCGCTGCCTCTTCTGCTTCCCTGCCCTATGGGGTGACAGTGCTATTCTGCTTGTTGTCCAGTACGGGAAGACAGTTGTTCGCGTGTACTGTCCTGTCTCCTAGCTGTTTATTACGAAAAGGCAATTCCGGGTTCTGCTGTTGCCTTGTGGCTAGAAGCGAAGTCCTTTCTCATAATACCTGATTGTATGTCGAGCACCACAGGGACTGCATGGGCTGCAGTCGATGCCGTTTCCCACAGCAGACTTGCTCTTCCCCGTTAGAAGCCAGGAACCGAGCTAGGATGGGGCTGTGGCAGCTGTGGCTACATCCTGCTTAAGCTCTCTGTTCCAGCGTCTCACGGGTGAAGTTGTCAATCTGTGCAGGCCCCTCCCTCTAGTTTAAGTAGTTCTCAAAGCATGGTCTATGGACCCTTAGGGTCCCTAATTTTTTTCTGAAGATCGACACAATAAAAACTATAATAATCCTAAGATATTTTACCCTTCCAACTGTGCTGACATTGTCACTGATGGGGCAAAAGCAATGGTGTGCAAACTGATGGAACCTCAGCACAATCTAGCCAGTGGCTCCAACCACACACTTATACTCTTCAATGCCTCCGTAGGGGAAAAATGACCATTTTTACTTAATATATTTGATAAATAGAAAACAGTTAGTTATAGTAACTCCTGATTAGAAGCATATGTCTTTTTTTTTTTTTTTTATGAACTAAGCTATAAAAGGAGTACTGTGTCAAGTATTTTTTTATGAAAACAAAAAATAGTTGGTATCTCAAGGGAAAGTTCTTGTGTGGGTGTTTGATTTGTGAGCTGGAGTAACAATTATCTCCTTTCCCTCCATAAACATCGCTTTCACTTGAAAGAACAGCCAATAGCCAAATTATGACCTTCCTACTTCAATGGTTACTCTTGCTTTCTTAAAAGATGTATTGGTTGCAAATAATAAAAATTGAGTTCTCAGGTGAGTGAGTATTATAGCTGTGGAAAATCTGTGTCAGCCACTAGAACCTTGACAGCTTTACATCATTTACCTAGTTTTTTGTTTTTGTTTTTTAATATTTGTTTTGTGTGTATACGCACCACATGTTTGTGGGTCCAGAGGTCAGAACAGGCATCAGCTGCCCTGGACCTGGTGGTGCAGACGCATGTGAGCTGCCACGTGGGTGCTGGGAATCAAACCTAAGTCCTCTGGAATAGCATCTGAACCATCTTTTCAACATCTACCTTTTTTTTTTTTTTTTTTAATGAGGTCAATATAGTGTTCTTAGGGACAGTATAATCAAATATGTCAATGTTTGGAGAGTCCAAATACATTGGTGAGACAGTATTTCCAAATCACCAATGTATGCTACAAATTACAAACAGGTAAAAGACTCACTTAAAATATATGATAGATCAATGGGCTTTAGTGTAATAAGTACAAAAAGTTCACTGATTTTGTTTCAAATCCCATACCACATCTAAGAACCTAGCACAGGCACAGGAGTGAGGAGGAGCCCCAAGTGCCATGAGAGGCTATTGAACGACGCCCCCCCCTTTTCTCCAGCCGCCTAACAATTATCCTCAGTAACATTTCTACCAAAGACGTTTATTAATAATAGCATGTGATGAGTTCACTGTGTTAATATATATTGAAAAGTCCTTCGTCCTTTCAATTTCTAAATTTCAGCCACAATAAACATCAGCAGACATACGCCATAGGAGCCAAGCCTCGCAGGGATCCATCCTCCTTGCTTTGTAAGACTGCAGTGAGGCCCTGAGACCCACAAGCTTTCAAACTCAGCATGAGACTGCAGGGGACTTGTGCCAAGCATGCTTCTGTTTGTATGCATGTTTTTAATACCAGTGCCATATAGTCAACTTGCTCATGTTCTAGCTTATTTCTCCTGCTATGTTAA
Organism: Acomys percivali; assembly: GCA_907169655.1. NCBI lineage: Eukaryota > Metazoa > Chordata > Mammalia > Rodentia > Muridae > Acomys > Acomys percivali. The sequence continues at coordinate 67,016,965 of OU015750.1, forward strand.
AGCATTCTGACCAAAACCACCGAGGGAGGAAAGAGTGCCTATGGCTTATAGTTCCAGGGTATAGCCCATTACTGAGGGGAAACCAAGGCAGGAATTAATCAGTCCACCAGAAAATACCCCAAAATCAAGAGCAGCTAGAAGCTGGACATGGTGGCGCACACCTTTAATCCCAGCACTTGGGAGGCAGAGGTAATTGGATCTCTGTGAGTTCAGGGTCAGCCAGGACTATGCAGTAAATCAGGAAGATCCTGTCTCAAAAAGAATTAAAAAAAAAAAAAAAAATTAAGAGCAGAGAGGAATAAATGTACTCATGGTGTCTGCTTCTTTGCTACTCTTTCATCTTTTTTTCTGTCTCATCTAGCACAGTACCCCTGTCTAGGGAACAGTGCCATCCTCGGCAAGCGGGGCCCTCCTACATTAACTGTCACCCAAGACAATCCCCCCACAGACAAGCCTAGAGACCAGCTTGATAAAAATGACTCAACCAAGACTCTCTTCGCAGGTGATCCCAAGTTACAACAAGCTGAAACTAAAACTAACCACCACAGTGCTCCCTGTGACTTTGCTTATGGTCATTTCTAGACAGAATGATTCTGAATGCATGTCCACGTGCAGGACACAGGTCTGGGGAGGCACATGTGGGTGGGTGGGTACAAATACCTATGAGGTTCACAGGTTGCTATCAGATACCTTCCTCAGTCATTCTTAGTTTTCAGATGGAGGCTCTTTCAGAACCTAGAGCTCACTGATTGGCTACACTGGCTGACCAGCAAGCTAGGGGCCATCCTGTCTGCCTAGCCAGCACTAGGATTGTAGGCACACACCACAGTATCAGTGTGTGCGTGCATGCATGTGTGTGTGTCGGGGGGCGCTGAAGACCTAAGCTTGGGTCCCCATGCTTGCCGTAGCCCCAGCTACCATACCTATAGTCTATCTGGAAAGTTCCAAGTCTGCCCATCAGTCTATGCACTGGAGCTTTAACTTTATCCCCTAGAAGTCTGGTAAGAGGTGTGAAGAGACTTGGGGAAAAGAGACTGTCAACATCACAATAAGAGTGAGTGATAAAGTAGAAATCTCAGAAAGATGTATTTTAGGAAATTTAAAAGGTTAGCAGCCAAAGTGGGGCTTACATTCCAATACAGCTAAATACGTTATTTGGCCTTAATTTTATTCTAAGAGTGAATTCCTAAAGGTCAGAAAGTTACTAATTTCGAAACATATACAACAATTTTTTTTCTAAAATGAAGCTCAAACAATACTCTCAGAGAGAGTTCTTGAATAACACACACACACAGAGAGAGAGAGAGAGAGAGAGAGAGAGAGAGAGAGAGAGAGAGAGAGAGGGAGAGAGAGAGAACATCACAGATCCAGAAAATACTGCCAATAGAAGGAAATATCAGGAGCCAGAGTAGGAAGTAAAAATTGTGGAGCCAAAGGAACAGCAACAACATCAATGTTCTCTAAGCAAATGAGGTCTGGACATATGAAAGGAGGGGACTGTCTGCCATCAGCTCCCGCACGGCACACAGGAGCGCAGAGGGAGCTGCAGAAGGCCTGCCTGCTCAGAAACCCTGCCTTCTGCCCCTGGTAAAGAAGTAAAGATCTCCAGGGGATTTCCCAATCTTAGCTGATTTTTATAGATGAGCTAGCATGCTGACATAGCCATTAAGAGGTAACACGGGAGCCCAGGAAAGAGGGGTCAATCAAACAGTGTTTGCTCAGAACCAAACTGGGCCGAATAATTGCTAAGAAGAATTGCAGAGTTCAGAAACCCGCGACTGTGGAGTGTGGCAAATATACAAACAACAGGGATGGCCTGGAAGAAATCTAATGAGAAAATGCTATTTGTTTAAGACAAGGGCTCACTATGGAGACCGTGATGGTCTTGAATGGATGCCCCTCCTGTCTCAGCCACCACTGTCAACCATGCAGACTCTTTACTTTCTTTTTGTTATTTGAAACAGGGTCCAGTGCTGTGCTGTACTTCAGAATGACCTGTAGAGCAGGCTGCCCTCAAAATAACAGCAATCTTTCCCTGCCTCGGCCTCCTAGTACTGGTGTGACAGGCATGAGCCACCACCCCCAGCTATAATTAGAGAATCTTAACTCAGGGAGTAAGGCCTTCGTTATTATTTGATTCCAAAAAAGAGACTTTTATGCCGGGTGGTGATGGTGCGCACCTTAAATCCCAGCACTTGGAAGGCAGAGGCAGGCGGATTGCTGTGAGTTGGAGGCCAGCCTGGTCTACAAAGCGAGTCTAGGACAGCCAAGGCTACACAAAGAAACCTTGTCTCAAAAAAAAAAAAAAAAAAAAAAAAAGTGATTTTTACACAATGATTTAATCATTTTTGAACCAAATAAAGCTAATGGAAGATATCATGGGTTGGGGAGAGATACTGCCTGTCTAATTCTGCAGAAAATTTCCAGGCTCACATAAACTGATTTGCACGCAGTCTTAGTGCTCTATTGCTGTGAAGAAACGCCATGACCACGGCAACTCTTATAAAGGAAACCATTTATTTCATTGGGGCTGGCTGTAAGTTTCAGAGGTTTAGTCCTAGAAAAGTTAGCTGAGAGTTCTACATCTAGATCTACAGGCGGCAGGAAGAGAGACACACTGGGCCTGGCTTGAGCTTTTCAAAACCTCCAAGCACACTTCCAGTGCCACTTCCTCCAACGAGCCCCACCTCCTAATCCTTTCAAATAGTGCCACTCCTTGGTGACTAAACAATCAAATCTATGAGCCTGTGGGGACCGTTCTCATTCAAATCACCACATATGTCTTCAGAAAACCAGACCAATATTTTATCTTCTATTTAAATGGAATGTGGAGCGAAACTAAAAACCTAATACATTGTAACACTGAAATGTTTAAGTCCCAGACACCAGTTACCCACAGCTACAGATAATTTTGGAGTGACAGAACAGTACCCAAAACACTGGTGAGATGTGTCCTAGGTGTAAAACCCTAGTTCTAAGTAGACACTCATGTCAGGCTCTCTGTGCTTGCAAAAGATACTCAGCAGGACCAGCAGACTCGACCTCGGCAGAGGACTGTGGAGCTGGAGAGACGGCTCGGCAGTACAGAGCACTTGCTGCTCTTGCAGAGAATCCAAGTTCAGCCCGCAGCAGCCACCCTGGGCACTCACAGCACCCCTAATGCCAGCTTCATAGGATCTCACGCCCTCCTCCGAACTCTGTGGACACCAGGCACACATGTGGCCTATACTCACACAGACATTCATAATTTTAGGGTCTGAGGAAAAGGAAAGAGGGGTGTCTGAAGTAGGAAGAGCAGTGAGCAACTCTTTGCGGCCGCTACAGCGGCAGCTACACACCTACACACGCACGCACGCACGCACGCACGCACGCACACGCGAGTTTCAGCCTGAGTCTAATGCCCACCCAACAAAGTAGTCACTCAATTGAAAAACCACAATATTCAAGCCTCTAAATCCTTGGGAATTAGCACCAAAGGCCCCTCATCGCACCATCAGTCTTGACTGACAGTTATAAAAAAGGCCACCAGAGACCTGGACTCAGTAACATCAACAGGCATCTCTGTGGGCAGCTGTCGCAGATCAAAGGAGTAGGCGGGCCAGTGCACATGCCCCGATTTTTTTTGGGGGGGGGACAGAGAAGGAAGGAGCAGAATACTAAGCATGTGACTATGGGGGGGGCAATGTTTTTATTTCCTTACAGTGGCAGAACTCTGCTAATTCTTATAGGGAACAAATCACATGTCAGCTCACTATGGTGACACTCAATTCTACTTGCTGTTCATGGAGGAAGATGTGTCTTATTTCTGTAGGAAAACTACAAAACTCTGCTCCTAGGATTGTATCTAACCCTATTTCAAGGAGACAACAAAGCAAAAAAACAAAAAACAAAACAAAAAAAACACAGTCTTCCAACTTACAGCAGGCAGGACGGAAGCCCACAGGCCATGGCGTGGGAAGCAAACAGGAAAGAAAGTCGACTCAACAGAGGCGTTTGAGGGCAATAAACAGATAGCAGCCCTGCAGATGAACGGTCCGGGTTGTTTGTGATTAGTCTGATTATCCTCTAAGTGCAAAGGCTATGCGGCAAGTCATATCCGGGTGATTCGCTAGCAAGGTACTTTCATCAGATAATAAATTAGAGTGTAATTAAAGTGCATTCTGTCTGTTTACTGTGGACTAAGATGGCTTACTATAATTCTCAATTATCTGCATGAATACACAACATGACAGCGTGGGGAGTAAACCTTCTAGGAGTGGGTAACAGACAGCTTAGGCTGGGGCAAAAACTGCTACATTTTTTCTCTGTTTCTTCAAGAAAGCTTTCTCACACTTTGTAGCCCATTAGCAATCGGCTAAGGGCATAACTAACCACAAAGGACAGAAAACAGCTGGGAAAACCTGAGACCAGATAGAGTGGAACAATCATGGGGAAACACGCGGCACTTCAAATGAGAAGCTTGTACTTAAACAAGTGCTTGTAAAGTATAAGACAGTTTCACTGTATAAATATCTTGTAAAAATTAGTAATGAGACAACTGAGAACCTACGATCAATGATGAATTTAAAATATCAGAAAAAGCTGGGTGTGGTGGCGCACACCTTTAATCCCAGCACTTGGATGGCAGAGGCAGGAGGATCGCTGTGAGTTCGAGGCCAACCTGGTCTACAAAGTGAGTCCAGGACACCCAAGGCTACACAGAGAAGCCCTGTCTCGAAAATCCAAAAAGAAAAAAAAAAGAAAAAAATCAGAAAAAAGAAACAGTAAATAAAAACCTGTTTAAAAAATTACTTAGACCAGGGTCACATTTTTTAAATAATTAGTGAAGGTTTTTTTAAAAAAAATGACCAATATTGACTGGCAAAGACCAAGTGACATGGACACTCTGCTACACTGCTGATAGGGCTTTTCAAAACTGCAATCTGGCATTCTGAATTGAACAGTGCACACATGCTTATCATTTTAGGTCCGAGCTGCCACACCACGGGTACTAATAAACAAAAATACTTATCACAGCTTGATTCTCAATAATGAGAGTCTTACACAAAAACCCAGCTGAGCAAAGTTATGCACACTATCCAACAATTGTATGCAAATAAAACGTGCATATAGAAGACCAGCAAGGAAAATATCAACGTGATTACAATTTTGTTAAGGTAGTGTGGCAAGCTAAATAATTACCGCCCAGATGTCTACTTCCTAACCTCCAGACTATGAATAGTACCTCATGTGCAAGAATAACTTTTTTTTTTTTGCAAGGCAGGGGACTGAAATCAGTGCCTCAAGCACGCAAAGTAGCTTAACTCTAACGGGCTACAAGCACTGTCCCAGTATCAGATACTGCAGAGGCGATTACGGATTTTCACTTGGGGAAGATTTATCCTAGAAGAGCGCTGCTGTCCCAGTGTAATCACAGATGCTATAAGAGGGAGGCAGGATGGTCAGAGTGATGGAGGCCGCAGTGAGGGAGGGCAGGGAGCCTCCTGGAGCTGGGCAGGTTGGGGTGGCTGCTGCAGGAGAACGCAGTTCTGCCTACATCCTCTCATTGCTCTTCAGACTCACCTCAGCCTCCTGGTGTCCAGAGCACAAGTTAGTGCATGTCTAATAAACCGCTATTTCGAGTCACTAATTTGTAGCAACTAAATAAAACAGCAGCGGGAAACTCTGCATATGGTAAGACAGACATTTTTAAACTTCCTATGATATTTCATATTACTTTTGTTTTGTTGTTTTTCAAGACAGAGTCTCTCTGTGTAGCCCTGGCTGTCCTGAAAGTCACAATGTAGACCAGGCTAGCCTCGATTCAGAGATCATCTGCCTCTGTCTCTGGAGTGCTGAGTCTACAGGCGTGCACCACCACACCCAGCTGTATTTTGTAATGCATCTATCAGTGCGCTGTAAAACAAGGCCTAGCTAAGATCTGAGTACAGCTGAAAACCCCCTCTGCTGTCATGGCGCTCAGGCCAGAGCAAGCACGAGCAGCAGGAGATCAGGGAGAAGAGAGGCAGAGAAGAGCAATGCTATGCCTTTTCCCAGCCCTGAGATACTGGTCATTTCAAAAGCCCCACACTGTTAGCATGCAGCCAATGGTGTCCTTAACCCAACGTACAAACTGAAAATCAACCGAACACCCATTCTTTAAAAACAAACAACAAAAAACCCTCAAATAAAACCACTATATTAATTGTAAGTCTATATTAGCTTAAAATTTTGAACTGGGAATTGTGTTCTGGTTTAAACAGTTTGTCAAAGGTGGTAAAATAAATGAATGAATGAATGAATGAATGAATAAATAAAAAAAAAATCACTATGTTTCCTGTCTGTTTCTCTTTATGGATGTCAAAACACTAGCAGAGAGGGCTGGAGAGATGGCTCAGAGGTTAGAAGCACTGGCTGCTCTTCCAGAGGTCCTGAGTTCAATTCCCAGCAACCACATGGTGGCTCACAGCCATCTATAATGAGATCTGGTGCCCTCTTCTGCCCTGCAGGTGTACATGCAGGCAAAACACTGTATACATAATAATAAATAAATAAATATTAAAAATAAACTATCATTGAGAAGTTCTCCAAGAGAAAAGTTTCATTAGCTTTAGCTCAAGGAACAAAACGCAAATAGCTCACGAGTGACTGCTTTCCTCAGTCTTTACTAACAAAGGACGGACCTTTCTGTAAGATGACTAGAACGTCATAAAGTTAGGCTACCCTTCTAGTTTGCTTTTCCAATAGTGGGCTCTAACTGAGTCTGCAGAAGTCTAACAATGAGCTCTTTTACCTTACAAAAGCAGGATCTTACTCTGGTAGCTCAAACTAGCCTTAAATTCACTAACTACTGAAGCTTCCAGAGGGCTGGGTACGAAGTGCGGGACACGGTGTCCTATCTTATAACTCTCTCTGTCTCTGTGTCTCTGTGTCTGTCTCTCTCTGTCTCTCTCTGTCTCTCTCTGTCTCTGTGTGTGTGTGTGTGTGTGTGTGTGCGTGTGTGTGTGCGCGCGCTATTAAGCTATATCCCTCCTCCTTTGAGAAAAGGATCTCTGTGTAGTTCAGATTAGCCTTAAACTTGACATATAACCCAGACTGGCCTCAAACTCAGTGGATCTTCTTACTGCTGCCTCCTAAATGCTTGGATTCCAGGATTGCATCACCATATCAACTTGACAATATGGTGTGTGTGTGTGCGTGTGTGTGTGTGTGTGTGTGTGTGTGTGTGTGTGTGTGTGTGTATATATATATATATATATATTTTGCTTTGGCTTTTAAGACAGAATCTTACTATGTAGCCCAAGTCAAGTGCAAACTCATGGCAATCCTCCTGCTTCAGCTTCCCAAGTGTTAAATTGGAGATCCTAGGCCTGGTCTGATATGTTTTTAAGAGGCACATTTTCCCTCTTTTTCAGGTATCATATCCCCACATTTACAGAAGTTGCATAAACTGTAGTACGTTAAAAAGCAGATGTTTTCAAATGTGAGAGTAAGGCTACAGAGTACATGCTGACAGTCACATGCATCTTTTGGTCAACTTGTATGCAGCGGCATCTCATATTCTTCCTCAGCAGCAAAATCCACATATGAAAGACATGGTTATCAACTGAGTCTGCCCAAAGCTTGATCTCCATAGCAACTGTAACACTGCTACATGTAGTGTATAAGGCCTCAGAGTTAATAGCACATGCACACAGAGCACTGGCATTATGTAGTACTGACTAGGGTTGCTGTAGAAACCTAAACTCAAGTCCCTGACAACAAAGGGAAAAACAAGAAAACAAGAACAAAGGGTCCTCGAGAGCTAATGCATATAACGTTTGCTCTCAAGAAAGACAACACCTTCCCAAGCACTCTGTTAACAGCTCTGCATTGACAGCACTAAAGGGAAATTTTCTACATTAAGATTTTAAATGATGTCAAATCTTTGTTTAGCATTAAGAACCACTTCCTGCTTTCTAAGCCCCTCTTCCTGTCCACTGCGGAATCAGATGCTTAGAGGGTCGTTCCAGCAAGCACCACCTCTTCCTACTCTTAGCCTTGGATGGGCAAGTCCTACACAGACAAGCTGGAGAGGCGCCAGGTTTGAGCTGATACATTAAAAAGTACATCCTTATTAGGTACCATTCAATACATTTATATATTGTATAATGTTCAAAAGAGAGTGAGCATATGTATGTCATCAAACTCTTACCATTGGCTTATACTGAAAACATCCCAAACCCTTTCTTCTAGATTTTGAAAAACACATGCTATTACCATTCTAAGTCACACTGCTATGCAGGTCGCCAAAACTTGTACTGAGATTCTTTATTAATGTATGTGTGCATGTGTGCACGCGTGCGTGTGCACACAGGCCACAGCTCACATGTGGAGGAGGTCAGAGGACAACACTGTGAGCTGGTTCCTTACATTCACCTTTACTTAGGGTATAGGGCTGGAACCCAGGTTGTGACATCTGCGTGGATGACAAGGGTCTGCTCAGAGCTCTCACCAACACCATTTGCTCCTATCTAATGACAGCTTAGCTCCTACTGGCCAACCGTCCTCAGTTCTCGATTTCTGATCCCCGTCAGTTTCTCTTCTTCTGGATCACCCTTTTTAGATTCCATGAGTCACGTGAAATTTGTCTGGTAACCACCAAGCTTATTTTGTTTAACATAATGGTTTCCAGTTACACACATATTGTCAACAGGATTTCATCCTTTTTATGGCTGAACAGTATTCTGTTGTGTTATATAAGCACATTTTCTGTATCTAGTCATTGGTAGATAGATAATATCCCTTTTCTTGGCAATTGTAAATAGTGCTGCAATAAATATAAATGTACTAATTTCCTGATACAGTATATCTCAGATCTACTTTTAAGTTTTTGAGAAGCCTCCATGGTACTTCCCACAATGGCTCTACTACTTTACATTCTCACAATGCACCAGGGTTCCCTTTTCTCCACATCCTCACTTGCTATGTGTCTTGGTCAGTGTTCTATTGCTGTGCAGAGACACCATGAGCACAGCAACTCCTATAAAAGAAAGCATTTAATTGGGAGCTGGCTTACGCTTCAGAGGTTTAGTCCGTTATCATCATGGCAGGAAGCATGGTGGCAGGTAGTTGTGGTGCTGGAGAAGGAGCTGAGAGCTACATCTTGATCCACAAGCAAAGAGAAAGAAAAAAGAAAGAAAGAAAAAAAGACACAGGGCCAAGTGTGGGCTTTTTGAAACCCTGACGCCCACACCCAGTGACACACTTTCTCCAACAAGGCAACTTCTACTCTACGGAAGCCATACTTCCCAATCCTTCTCAAACAGTTCCACTCCCTGATGACTAAGCATTCAAACACGTGAGGCTATAGGAAGCATTCTTAACCATACAGGTTTTGTCTTTTTCAATAACAGCCCTTCTTACAAAAGGAGATCTCATTGTGATTTTAATTTTATGTCTCAGAGTGACTGATGATGCTAAGTATCATGACCCTTTGTATGTCTTCTTTGGGAAATGTCTACATATATTTATTAATCTACTCAGTTTCCATTTCTGTTGGATTATGGAGGAGGTGCTCCAGCTGAGTGCTCACATAATCTGGTTATTAACTCCTTTTCAGGGTTTGTCTCCTTTCACATACAATGTTTTGTTTTGTTTTGTTTTTTTCGAGACAGGGTCTCTCTGTGTAGCCCTGGCTGCCCTGGAACTCTCTCTGTGGACCAGGCTGGCCTAGAACTCACAGTGATCCTCCTGCCTCTGACTCCCAAATCCTGGGATTAATCACATACAATTTTTCAATTTGATGAGATCCACCTGCTTTTTGCTTTTGTTTTCTATGTTTTGGGGATTTTACACCCATAAATACTTGCTCATTTTAGTGTCCTAAACCATTCCCCTATGTCTTCTTCTCAAAGTTTTACAATTTCTTACATGTAGATCTGTAATCCACTTCGAGTTGATTGCTTTGTAGCAGATGAGCTGGTGTCTGGTTCCATTTTTCTGCACACAGAGACCCAGTCTGCAAGGCACCACCTGGTAAGCAGTTTGCCCCTCCTCCGCTGCGCGTGCCTGGTACTCTGTTGACAATAAGCTGGAGAAGAGCCTGGTTCATGCTCGGACTCTCCATTCGAGCCCACTGCTCTGTATGTTTGTTCATTCTTAGGCAATTACCATGCTATTTTAGTTACTGTAACTTTGTATAGATAAATTAATAGTTAGTCTGTTAATAACGTACTAGAAAGTGTACAGGAAAAAAACAGTCCAAAAAAAACCCAAAACAAAACAAAAAAGTCAGGCGTGGTGGCACAGGCCTTTAATCATTAATCACAGGCCTTTAGCACTCAGGAGGCAGAGGCAGGCGATCTCTGTGCATTTGAGGCCAGCTTGGTCTACAAAGCAAGTACCAAGACAATCAAGGCTGTTACACAGAGAAACCCTGTCCCGAAAAACAAAAACCACAGAACACAAAACACAAAACAAAACAATGGTAAGACTAGTGCTGTATCTTCCTTTATGTTATCTTGACAAAAAAAGAGTCCCGCCAGTTCTGCGGATAAGCAAGAACTGAGGTGCATAAGAAATCACTTTAAAATCCTCAAAGCTTATCTGATGGTGTGTAGGTGAGATCAAAGTTCAGATTTCTCCAGTAAGGTCACATGGTTTCTCATGCGCTTTTTCCTTCCTCGGGTAAACTGCTTGGAGAGTCTGTCTAATAACAGAGCACTGCTGCTGTCCGTCAGGGTGAGTGTAGGAACTATATTACTCAGCCTGTGTCTACGGCACCTTAAAATCTTGTTTTTGTTCTCTGCTTCTGAATGAAGACAATTTACAAGGTTTCTGGGGCTCCCTGAGCCAAAGTTCTCTGATTTTGACTCAGAATCAGACACTACTGTGTTCTTCCTAATGTCCACACTTGGCTTTGTAGTTGAAGGGAAGACAGAGGCCACACTGCTCCTGTGCTCCACCAGTCTGCACGCAGCCTACAGGCTTTTCTTCCACAGCCACTGGTTCAGATGGCCCAGTGATTTAGCCTGAGCATCTGAGACACGTGCTGAAACTCCCTCAACAGTTACTAACGATTATGATGCTTTCTGATCCAATATCATTTAAGCTTTGACATGCACACATCTCGTGTCCTCATGCATATGCTAAGATGTCTTAGAGAAACCCTTTCTACTTCAACCTCCCCTGTTAGATTTCAATCACAGCAGAGGCCGCTAAACGTTTGCTGACTTCTTATGATGACATAAGCATACTTTTCCTTTCCATCCTTTGACACCAGCATTGTTTTCAACACTTAGCTGTTATCTTTCTACTTCCCCTGTCTTAGAGGGAAAAAAAACCTACAAAGGAAAGAATACAGAATAAAACCAGGAGCTTTGAAGGGCATGCTTCCTGTCTGTGCAAAATAAAAGAGAATTAAATGAATTTATTCCCTTCACACATGGCTTTCAAAATAAAACCATTACTTAACAAGAAAGTAGCTACTTTACTAGAGCATGACTAGAAAAGCCAAGGGACGGACGCTGTGAACGGACGGGTCTGTCACTCGCCAGGCACGTGAACAGCTCCAACAGTCGCTGTTCCCAACAGTCCCCACCACGTGTGCATGATGAGAAAGTGTGTATGAATACAGACTTTAAAAAAAAATCAATTATAGGCCAGGCATGGTGGTATACACCCTTAATCCCAGCACTGGGGAGGCAGAGGGACTCAGACTGATGTGAGTTCGAGGCCAGCCTGGTCTACAAAGCAAGCCTAGGACAGCCAAGGCTACACAGAGAAACCCTGTCTTAAGAAAACCAAAACAAACAAAATATATATATATAAATCAATTATACAAATCCTATCTATGCAAAAACTTTTTTTTTCCTTCAGTGCCAGAAAGGTTTCTGACTAAGGACCTGGTCTTTTAAGAATAGTTGCCCAAGTAACTCCAGATGTTGTGCTTAGGGTTTTGGTTAAGTGATAGGAGGAAGAGGGCAAAAACCAAAAGAACCCTTCCTATTAGAAATCTTTGCTTTCTGTCCCAAATGCGCCTTTTCTTGTAGAATTACTGGGAGGTTCCCGAATTAAGACTTATGACAACTTATGTAAGATATGAACATGTAAGGATTGCCATAGCATTGTTACTTTAAAATATGATTTTTTGGTTAGAATATATATCCCAATTATATGAAACACTTGTAATGAACTTACCAACTAGGTATGAAGCAATATTATAAAAGAATAAATTCTAGAATGGCAAATCCTACATATTTTGTGGGAGTTATGTACCTGTTGATTACAGTTCTCCAATTATAACTAAATCTCCAATGTCCTAAAACTAATATTTGTATGCTATACACTGAATATAATCATATTTTTCTGAAACATTCAGAGTGTTCACTGGTACACTGCACAAACTCATACAGAACTGTATGTTTGCCCTTGTTTCTATCTTCAAGGTATATGCCAAATGCCTCGAAGATTTCAAAATTCAAAAGGGTGCAACTGCACCTTGTAGCAATCCATTCTTAACAAGTATTATAGCCAGCAAAACTTTCCCCACCTAATTTTAATTAGCCCTGGTAGAATTTAATTGCATTTTCTCTTGATTTGTTTCCAGGAAGTGTTGATCCCTATCTTTAATCCATGACATGTACGTAAGAAGGACCACAGCAATTTAATTAAGGCAAAGGTCAGAAAAGGAGTAGGAAGTTCTGATTAGGAAAGTTTTATTCCACCCACTTTAATCTTGTGTGCACTTACTAAAGACTTTCTGAATTGACTCGAAGTGGGAAGATGGGACTACAAAGAGGAATCACCTATTTCAAGTTTACAGTCTTGGGAGCATTTATTTTCAACATTGTTTATTTTATGTGTATGTGTGTATGCCTGAGTGTATGTATGTGCACCACATGCAGTCTGGACCTGGAGTTACAGGTGGTTGCGAGCCACCATGTGAATGCTGGGAAGTGAACCCTGGACCTCTACAAAAGCAGTAAGTGTTCTTAACCCATCTCTCTAACCCAGGAAACACTTTTTATGTCTTCTTCTTTTTTGAACAATGAATCTTATATTTTACAATGACACAAAAGAACTATGCAACTCTGTCTGCACTTGTCACAATCCTGGGCCACAAGTCTACACTCCTTTGCAACTGGACTTTTGGTGGCAGAACCATTCATCTCATTTTTAGTGTTTCCTGTGACCCCTACATTACCTTCAAAATAAAGGCACACCATCTTTTCTTCCATCTGACTTTCTTTGTTGGACCTCTGATTGGTCTTTCCTAACTGTGGCTATCACCATGTCACTCCCACCAACAGCAGGAAGTCTGCTCAGCCATTCCTTGGGTCCCTACACAGAAATGATAAGCAAATGTTTGCTCCTATGTTGTCAGCATAGTTGATCATAGCTCCTACCAGAAGACCCAGAGAAATCCAGAATTTCAATCTGGAGGTCCTACTGCATCCTCGTTTTGACATCTTGAACATTCAGGAAGACAGAAACACTTAAACTCATATTCCAAAACACAGGGACCAGGTTGACCTGGTCAGCTGTAAAGAAGCAATTCAAAAGCTGGGTGTGGTGGCACAGCCCTTCAGTCCCACCACTCAAACGGCAGAGGCAGATGGAGCTCTGTGCATTCCAGGCTGGTCTACATAGTGAGTTCCAGGCCAGGTAGGACTATACTGTAGAGACACTGTCTCAATAAAATAAAGCAGAAAAGCAATAGCTCAACTGGTCCTCTGGAGGGCATTTCCTAGACCAGCGGAAACAGCCACCTCTGCAGACAACAGATGGAGGCCTCTAGTCAGTGATGTCATAGCTTCTAACCCTTGTGAGGACACTGCTTAAGGAGAGCGGTGACATTTGTGTTCCATCCTGTGACTAAGCACAGCTTCCTAAATGTGAATGTGGGGTTATTTTCTGTGACTCCAACTTAAGGCAGGAAGTGGGGAGAGGCAGAAACAGCTAGAAGGGAAGAAAGTGCTGCAAAAGCTGGAGTTTATCCTCCAGATCATGGGGTGCTCCCGAAGCCTTTCGACGGAGCTCCACACACGGAAGAGAAAACCATCTGTCTGCAGGAAGCTCCACTAAACTGACCCTGGGTACCACTCTAAGATTCGATAGGCACCTAAAGAATCAGGCCCCCTGTTTTTAATCCAACTACAAATATTTCTTCCCCTAACTACTGAGACATCTAAGTGCCCACACGGCTCCAGTAGCAGCAGTGGCTCCTTAGCAAACAGCAGCTAATTTACCTAGAAGAAAAGAATCCTTCTACAAATATGTCAAATTCTAAAAGAAAGCTGCCAAGAGAAGCACTCCTCACCTCCCAGGGCAACGCCTCACGCATCACCAACCCAGCCTAGAGTTTACAAAACCTGATGTGCGTTGTGTTCGCTGGTGCTGGAGTTTGTAGCACTCAAAGTAGCTAAGCACTCCATATTTTGAACTCACTTCTTTAAATTAAACCACTTCAACTAAAAAAAAAAGATCTAAAATGTAATTGTGAGCCACATTCTAGCCAGCATCGTTACTCTCCTCAGCTTCCTGAGTCATTATTAAATCCCATTTTATTTTAAGTTTATTGATGGAATGTTATTTTGTTTCAGAAAGAATGGCTATTTTGTCAGGGATATTTCCTAGTCTCTAGTTAGGAAAGAGAAAAGAAAACTATGTTGTGACCTATTGCCTCACCCTTCTGTCCAGCGAGCCTTACAGGGTAAGGCTTAGTAGTCCTCAATATAGGAAATACTATCCCATCTTTGCTGATGAGAAAACTGAAGTCCTAAGAGGCTAGCTTGTCTAAATAGTAGCGAGTAACCTACTGGGTCTGGCGCTTCCTAAACCAGAAGGCAGATCTGCCCACTCCCAAACTATGCTTGTTCTAGTCTGCCATGCAATGTTAACTGCTGCAACTTCTGGTAGTTACTGTGAGGCTCTTATCTCCACCTCAACTTGCACAACAAAGCACACCTCCCAGATAATTTTAGTCTATACCATTTCTTTGGGTTCTTAAACATCCTTCAAGGAAAAGTGTTAGAAGATGTTGACTGCCCGAGACCACAAAGAAATTATTAGACACAAATAATAGCTAAGAATGGTGGCTGCATTTGTTGAACATGCAAAGCAAAGCTTCATAATCTGTTGTAATGTGATCCTCACTGTAATTCTGTGAGGCGAGGATAAATATCATCTCTTCCACAGTGAGGAAACAGGCCCAAAGAACTCTGCAGATCATACAATTAGGAAATGGCAATATTAAAATGTTAAGATTGGTAGGTGCACAAGCCATGTTCTTAACCAAAACATTATACGGGTCTGCCCCCAAGACTGCAGTACTCTGTACAGATAGTATACATTTGCCATAATTATCAAGCATAAGTTAAACTCTGTCTGCCGTCCCCACCCCGTGCTGAATGAACAGGGCCAGAAGCAGCAGGCAAGTGGCAAGATAATATCCACCAGGAATTCACTGGGTCATAGGCACAGGTGGCCAGAAACATGATTTTGGGAGAAGTTAAGCCACCAAGGTCCCAGGCTATCCTCTTTGGGACAGAAGATATTACTTTGACAATTAAGCCATTTAAAGATGCCATTATTCTAAGAAGCATCCACAATTATGTATATAGAAAAGCTTATCCAATGGAACAGTAAAACCATGAAAGATGAAAAGCCCATCTCTGGTGTCAAACTAGGCTGACTGGGCATACTGTAAGAATTTGTAAAATAAGGATAACATGCTAGTTCTAGTACTACCAAATTCTAGACACTCACTTTGGACTCATGATATTATGTCATGAAGACTCTGTTGTCATGTAGTCATCCCTAAAAAGTACGTAAGAAAACAATTTAAAAGAATACATAAGATGCTTTTAATAAAAGTCTCTCTCTCTCTCTCTCTCTCTCTCTCTCTCTCTCTCTCTCTCTCTCTCTCTCTCTCTCTCTCTGCATTATATATAATTCTGGAAAAATAATAAACAGTACTCCTTTTGAACACAGAGCAGCATAAACAATGCAGCTAAGGGTCATTGGAGCTGCACGTTCCTTCAAGGTGTCTTTAGGACTTAGCACCGTATCAGACGATAACAAGGTCAAATGAAGAACTGTCAGAGTGTCCTCCCAATGGCCACTTCGCCATACAGACCAGACCAGCAGCCTATGGCACAAGCATCTGGACTCCCACTATTGCAAAAAAGCAGTGACTATGAAATGGAGCATTACAACACAGTGTTGCCTAGCCGTTTCCTCCCAGTTCATCTTAGAGGAAATCTCATGAAGGCACAGGAGTCCTAAAGACTGGAGAACTTCCACGTGTCAGGAGCCTCCTTAAGCCTCAGAAGTAACAGCTCGGAAAGTTCTTGAAACTGACAGATTTACTAGACCCCCCTCCCTCTCCAAGCATATCTAAGTAGTAAGGACTGCTGAGACGTCAGGATATAGAGTGCTACAGGTTTCCAGCTTTTGTGAGCTATCATCCATGCTGGGATGGGCTCTGTGTGTGTGTGTGTGTGTGTGTGTGTGTGTATGTCACACACACACACACACACACACATATATGTATATGAATGAGAAATAGGCTGAAGTTAGAGAGAAAGTTTACAAAGAAAAAGATTCAAAACAGCACTTTCATTCCAAGAATAAATCTGACTTGGTGATATTTAACAATCTGACAGAAATCATATTACAAATCCCTTATAATTATTATTATAAACACTATGGAGATTGTGTTCATACAAATGATCAATGTTTGGCAAATTCAAAACATTAGAGTATAACATAGCATTCACTAGATCTATCTCTCTGCTTACAAAGCTGGAAATAAAACCAAGTCATTTTGCTTAAAAAAAAAAAAATCTTTGAGCCAATGACAAAACATTCCAAGGAGATTCTGGAAGAATAGTAATTTTTAAAGCTATTTTAAGTATTTGTTAAAATGAAATTTCAGTACACGAAAATAGATATATAAAAAAAAAAAAAAGAAAGTAAGTCTGTGAAAAACTGGATGAGTCATAAGAGAAGCAAGCCTAGCTGCAATGCAGCCCCTGCACTGAGTGCACAGCCTCTGAAGGGTTAGCGCCCAGAACCCATTTTTGAAGCCTCGTCTAGGAGCTAATTTTGGAAGAACATTCATTGAACTTTTCTTTAAACCACAAGCACAGATAAAGGTTTGCTGTGACTAACGAGCTGCTAAGATGTTTTGGGTTTTGCTTGCTTGCCTTCCCAGGCTTCCCGTGACATAGACTGGTCTTGAATTCCTGGTATAGCTGAGGATAATCTAATCTTGAACTTCTGAGCCTCGGGCGTCCACCTCTTCAGTGGAATTACCAAGGAGTGCCACCACCACATCCGGTTGTCTATGATTCAGGTATGAACCCAGATGAATCCCAGGGCTTTAGACAGACAAGCAGTCTACTAACTGAGCTACACGTCTTCTAAGGTGTTTGTAAAGAAAAGTCCGAATCCTAATTAATAATCAAAAGCAATCATGCACCACAGTATAATGGAAACTAACCTGTTAATAGTAATGACCAGGATAGGAAAAATGGTGGTGGTGCACACCTTTAATTCCAGCACTCAAGAGGAAGGCAGGTGGATCTCTGTGAGTTCGAGGCCAGCCTGGCCTACAAAGAGGGTTCCAGGACAGCCAAAGCTACACAGAGAAACCCTGTCTCAGAAGATGGGGGGTGGGGGGTGGGGGAGGAGGGGAAGAAAGAAAGATGTCTGAATTCTAATTTGTCAAAATCTAAGCACAATGTAAGGGTTATAGCAATTCAGACATAGGCAGCCCACTAAGATGGGTTTTGATTTAAATAACTAAAGCAACTCCAGAGCTAGTGAACTGAGATATGGGGAAATCAGAAACTCTCACCCCAACCCAAGACCCCTAAAGAAGTTCCTTAAATGAAGAAGAGGCTGTATATTTTGCAATGTGCTTTTCCCAAATGAATCATAACCTGGAAGAAAAAAAAAAACTGAAAGAAAAAAAATCTGTTGGGCACACAACACAAAGGGCTTGCCAAGCTCCCACAGCCAGGTCCAGAGGTGGTTAACAGCCCAAATGATCTCTATGTTATCTGTGTGACCACGCCCAGGCAGCTCCTTCCTTAGGCCTTTAAGCTAGTACAGGTACCCTATCTCCAGAACCCACCTTCTTGGAGAAATAACATGTACCCTGAGTTGAGTTTCGATGTAATTATGCTTATTTGTGCACAGGGAATTGTATTACACCAGGGAAATTTTCCCAAAATTTTTACTGGTATTAAATATGCTGGCAATAAACTGCCTAGCATCACACTCTCTAGAAAGTTGGATCCAGGTTGACAAAAATCAATCTGAACTGAGTTTTTATTCTTATCTCTTCATGGTTCTTTTCCCTTCAATAATCCACTAGCTCTTAAAAGTTACTAGCATGGAGCCAGGTTTGGTGGTGCATGCCTTTAATCCCAGGACTCAAGGAGGCAGTGGCAGGTGGATCTCTGTGAGTTCTAGGCCAGCCTGGTCTACAAAGCGCATCCAGGACAGTCAGGGCTATACAGAGAAACCTTGTCTCAATAAACAAACAAAAGTTAACTGCATGGGGCTGGGGAGACAGCTCAGTAGCTAAAAGCACTTACAAGCAAAGGACTCCTGTTCAGTAACCAGAACCCACATGGCAGCTCACTACTGTAAGTAGCTCCAGTTCTAGGAGATCCAACAGTCTTCTCTGGCCTGCACAGTCACCAGCATGCACATGTTGCACACATACATGCATAGACATAAAATAAAATAAATATTTTTTAAAGTTATTAGCATAAATCAAGCTAACTAGCTCCATGGGTACAGCCCTTCCCACCGAGTCTGATGACCTGAGTTCAATCCCCAGGATGCAAATCATGGATAAAAGAAGAAAATTGACTCCTCCAAGTCAAGAGTCCTCAGAACATGCATGTGCATGTCCACACATTTACATGAATAAATGGGGAAAATTGGGAGAAGCTAGGGTGAGAATATGATCAGATACAGTGTACATATGTATTAAATTGTCAACGAATAAACAAAAATATTCTCTTTAAAAAACGTTAGGCGTGCAGGTCCATCAGGTGGACTGGTAAGGGATATGTAAAGGGGGCAGGATAGAGAGAGGCATGCATGGTGAGGCAGTGCTCTCTCACAGCAGTCCTCATGAGCCCACGCCAACATCTGTCAGAATCCCTACAGTGGCTCTCTAGGTTGGTGCGGGGGGGGGGGGGGGGGGGGGTGGGGGGGGGGGGGGGGGGGGGGGGAGGGGGGGGAGCGGGAGCGGACACGGACGACAGCGATGGGGACACGACGTCAACAGGAATATTGTACCAAAACTCACAAGACAGAAACAATTAGCTCTTTCCTGAGACTTCTACAGAATTGTTCAAAGACAGGCGTACCGACAGGTTCTGGGTGGAAGGAGCCCTGTGCACATACCATCCTCCTTTCTTCACTTTCTTATTAGGTGGACAATTCTTTAAATGTTCTGGTATAAAATGTTGTATGCACCTATGAAAAACCCTCAGGGAAAACCCTTAACCTGTACGGTTTCAGAACAAGCCAACAGCCATTTCAGCCAGAAGCTGAAGTAACTTTTTCCTTTTGAAAAATAGCTCTCAGCTTGCTGCTGGACTCAGGTGAAAACTGACTAGAACCCTGAGTGACCACACAGTCAAGCTGTGCATCACTCATTATTATTGGATGCGTTTAACTCAAAATTCTATCAGGCCCAAATGTATTCTCTAGGCACAACTGAGTTGGAAGTCAGATCGCTGGCAAAATACTTCATGAGTGTCCTGCTCCCTCCACCCAGCTCTCAATCTGTTCCTACAGTTCAGGAGCTCCCTGTGACCACCAAGTCTGACAGGGATAGAAGGGCCCTCTGGTTACAGAAAGACCTAACCACCGTACTAGAATTGCAAGAAGCACATGATCACCACACAACTCCATTCAGGGGGCTCCTGGGAGCTGGGAGAGGAAAGCACCGAACTACACATACCCTTGTTCCTACTGTTCCTTACTAAGCAGTCTGGAGATAGGATTTACAGGGCAATTTTGAGCATGTCTCATAGCCTGGCTGAATGATCAGACTGAGATGGGGTGTATCTGGACAGGCAGTGACAAGGTGGTTCTGAGAAGGGCCACTGGGTCAGTCTCTGGAATGGGACAGCACCTGAAAACGTCTGTGTTCCATGCGACCATAAGCCACCTCGCTAGCAGAGACAGGATGGCTGGTCTCAATGCCTAGACAATTCAACCCTTCATTAAGTGGCAGTTCTGACAGTTGGAAGGCTGAACATGTCCTCAATAACAGGGATGTCTCTGCACCAATGCGAAATTGATGGCATCACTGTTAAGTATTTGCAAACTGTGAAGTCCTCCCAATGAGCCATTTACTCAGAAGGAGCTGACTCTGCTGACTCTTCACAACAGAGATGTTACAATTTGTCAAACTCCTCAGAAGAGGCATTCACTCTGGGCTTCTATGTGATTCCATGTGATACTGCTAGCAATGTAATAGCCTCTGGACTTGTGTGTTCACATGACATCCAACTCAACAGTGCCTCAGAGGAATGAAACCACGATTAACTGGTACTCAAGGCCTTCTGTGTTCTTAAACATGCGTCCTTCCATGTTCCACAAGCACCTGGCTCACATTATGGTAAAACAGCCCACAACCACACAGGCCAGGCACCCCCAGGCACCCCCAGCCTGCTGGAAAGAAGGCTGGGCTGCTGCTGTGGGATGTAGCTTGTTAGGGGAAGTAGCACCGCCACAGCACTTCTCACAACTACAGCTGATGATGACTCTACACTCTGTTTCCTCTAAGACTAGGAAAGGTTCTGCATACAGGGAAAGAGTGCTGCCTCCACGAGACTCCAGAATGCTGCTCTGAACTAGAAGCTGAGATTGCTGTCTGGTTCATCGAGGCAGGCAAGGGAGACTTCAACGGAGAGATACAGGAGTTCCCAAGAAGGTACGTGTGTCCTGCTTACAGTGGGACCTGGAATGAGCACGGGGCAATCTGTCCTTAGTAGGGGGCACGAGCCCTGCCATGCTGCTAACTACTACACACAGACATCTAGGCCAGGCCATAGATTATATAACCGCTTCATGATGAGATAAGAAACAACCCACCAAGCCAAGAATCCTAGCTAGCTAGGGTCACGGCCACTTGCAGCTATAAGCCAGGATGCTCACTCGGGTGCATATTTAGCTATGATCCAGCATTACCGGTTGTGACTTAAAATTCAAACGACCGATACAAGCAGTGAGAAAGAAGTATGTTCTTTTTCATGTCAGACAGAAGTTTGTGGAAACTGCAAGGATGCGTCCTACTATGCAGTGCGGCACCCACAAGATGAGGCACTCAAAACTCACTTCCGGTCCCGCAGCCACCACAGCAGCATGTAAAGCAGCAGGATGAAAAAAGAGGTTGGGGGAGCAAGAGAGGGCCCCCCAACTCCTTTCTACAAAATTTTCATTATTTTTTATTTTATTTTGCTACAAGTTAATCACATGGCCAATCACAGTGACAAAGTGACTGCAGCCCCATTCTCGAGGGAAGATACAGTGAAGGTTAGAAAGGCAACCACTAGCCATGGCTTTTGCGTCAAGGCTTCAGGGTACTTCCTTTGCCCTACTCTCTGTTCTCTGTCTAGATGGGCACAATGCTAGTTGACCAACCCACAGCTTTGCCCTCAGTCTAAACAACATGTGAGCCGAGTCACAATCGGGTATCACTCAGCAGTCCTAAGCTCAAGAGTCAGCTACCTCTGTGAGAGGTGGCAGGAAGGACGGTGTTGGTTTAGGTCGGGGGTGGGAGGGGTGGGGGGGGTCAGCCAACTGACCAAGGGGAGGCCTAGACCTTTGCAAGGCTGATCATGGCACACAGTCCTAGCATGCAGGGGAACTCATTTGGAAGAGTTGTATGATGCAAGAAAGACCAGACTTGCTGCCCAGGGCACTCTAAAGCTAGAGGACCCTGTCACTTCTCTGTCCCCGTTAGAGGCTCTAAGGCCCGATTAGCTCCTCCTTGCTCAGGCAACCCCAAATCAGTTTCTCTGCTTGTAATTAAGCCATGCTGACAAAATTCTACATACTATTTCCAAGAGACTGGAAACTCTGTGGCTTTCCATCTTACCTGGGCTGAGTACTTCCCACTCGAGCTGTGGTGTCCACCTTCCTTAGCGGTACCTGATCCACCTCGAGTTGCATTTTAGACATCCCTTCATGCCATCAGGCCCCAGTAAATACACAGATGTCTCTCTGTGCTCTCCAAACACTCCCCTCGCACACATCCCCTGCTGCCTCAAGATCCAGTTGCTCGGCTTACTCTAGGTTGGTTCTACAATCAAGTTCTCTCAGTCCCACTTCATAGAAATGCTTTGAACTCATAATTTCACAACTGTAACCTGTATCCATATCCCACCTCCATCCTTAAGTCCCCAAGAACATCTCAGGCTCAATATGCAGGAGTAACTGAGACTTCTCCATTCATTATCCCTGACCCCAGAACCATTCTTCTATATCATCATTCAATTTTTTAAAACTGTTTTCATTTTTCTTTTTTTTTTAATATTTTTATTTAATTTTTAAATTTATGTGCATTGGTGTGAGGGTGTCAGATCTTGGAGTTACAGACAGTTGTGAGCTGCTGTGTGGGTGCTGGGAATTGAACCCGGGACCTTTGGAAGAGCGGATGGTGCTCTTAACCACTGAGCCAACTCTCTAGCCCTCATCATTTAATTTTTAAACATGGTAATCATAACGAATATGCGATATTTTATTGCACTGATAGCTTTATATGTCTATCTTATTTAACTAGATCTCATGTTGAGTAGCCCAATGTGTCTGGCAGTGTGTGGTGGGTTTTGTGTCCTCCATGATAAGCACAGAACCTGGCCAGCAGCTAAAGAAGAAAGAAATGCACTGTAGCAGTCTTTTCCCGTGTCTCCCTGTGCCCAGCTTATCTTTTCTGCAATTCATGATCTCTCCATCTGCCAAAGCCAACTTTTAAAAGGCTCATCTAGTCATATATCTCTTCCTGACAGTGGGAGACTAGATCTTCTTAACGCAATATAAAAATCACCTCAAAATCTGGCTCCAGCTCTTCCTTTATCTCATAAATCAACTTTACTTGGCTCACAGATGCTTCACTAACAGTGGCCAAACACTCAGTGAACAGCACATAGACAAACAACTGCTTTACATCTGCACTGGAACAAGCCTGCCCGGAATGACTTTCTGTCAGTCTGAGAAGAGGTACCTCAACTGAGAAAATGCTACCATCACACTCCCTGTAGGCCAGTCTGTGGAACAATTGCATAATTAATAACTATGCTGGAGAGCCCAGGCCACTGTGGGCAGTGCCATGCCTGTGCAGGTGGTCCTAAATTGTTCAAAAAAGAAAGCTGAGCCAGGTGTGGTGGCACACATCATTCAGGTACATTTCTATGAGTTCAAAACTGGCTACACAGTGATACCCTATCTCGAAAAAAAAATTTTTTAAGGGAAAAAAATAAGCAGACCAAGCAAGCCACGAGGAGCAAGGCAGTAAGCAGCATCCTCCATGGCGCCTGCTTTAGGTCCTGCCTTGAGATCCTGCCCTGACTTCCCTTCGTGATGGACTGAGACCCGTAAGATGAAGTAAACCCTTTCCTCCCCAAGTTGCTTTTATCATGGTGTTTATCACAGCAATAGAAACCCTAACTAAGAGAAGCTATAAACAAGAGTCTTTAGCAATAAGAAATGAAATACAATTGCTGTCTATGCTCTGCCCAGTTTTCTGGTTATTTACAGTGGAGGAGCAAGTCTAAGATCTATCATCATTTACTCCACTATGGGAGCAGCAGACATTTCTGGCCTCTTCTTCTGCTTTATCCCATTCCATGTTTACCCAACACAACAACACAACACAACAAATGTTTCCTAGACTTTA
>OU015750.1:67040870-67056241 GCA_907169655.1 Acomys percivali
TGTTTATACACCCCATGCCCAGAGTGCCTCAAATATTTGTGGAATGAATTAAAATTTATAATTTTCTCCTAGTCATCCAAGAAAGAGTTCTTTGTAAAGAAATACAGGTTTTTAGTCAGTAATTATAGAACTGAAACTAGAAAGGGTCTTTCATAAACATGGAAGACTAAAATTAAATTTCTAATAACAAACTTAAAAGAACTCTAAAGAATTCTACCATATTAAAACAAACAAACAAACAAACAAACAAACCCTAACAGGTACTCTAGAGAGTCAAGTAACTAGAGGGGACCAAACGGTCTCTTCTAAGGAATCAATGTCCCCTAAGAGATGAGACTAAAGCTATACTTTATCTCCCACAACTGCATTCTAATGAGCCCCACCTATCTGACTCTAAAATAGAGAACAGAGTGTTTTAAAGACAAAAGAAAAAAGTATTTAAGCGAATGTTTAGTCCTAGAAGGCCAATCTGTCCAGAAAATTGAGAGAAAAGAAAGCAGAAGCAAAGAGGTCAGCTGCATGTGCACACAGAGCAGTTCCACAGCACGAGGCATCTGTGTCTTGTGAGCAACTGTATGCCATCCGCAAGCTCTCAGAAGCGATCAATCTACTGCGAGTGGTCAGCAGCTCTAGTTTGCTTTTCTCTCACTGTGATAAACACTACACCTAAAACCAAGCTGGGAATAGTAGGGGTTTTTTTCCTTTTATGCTTCCAGGTAACCGTTAGTCACTGAAGGAAGCTGAGGTAGGGCCTGAAACAGAGACCACGGAGGGAAACTGCTTACTGCCTTCCTTCTGAGCTAGTTCCCTGCTAGCCTGTTTGCTTGCTGGCTTCCTCCCTTTTTTCTTCTTGTTTATTTTTTGAGTCAGAGTCTCACTACTACGTCATCCTGGCTGTCTTGGAACTCACTATGTAGACCACACGGGCCTTGAACTCACAGAGATCGGCCTACTTCCACCTCCTGGGTGCTAGGATCAGAGGCATACAAGGCTCTGCTGGCCCCAGTCCATATGTCTGCACAGTACTGTTATGTGCTGGGCCCTCCAACCTGAATCATCAGTTGAAATCATGCTCACAAGCCAATCTGATGGAGGCATGCAATTGAGGTTCCCTCTGTCCCAGTGACTCTAGTTTGTGCCAAATTGGCAATAAAAACTAACTTGCACAACAGTATACTAAGTAAGCTTTAAAAAAAAAAACCTTTAAATATTGACATATAAATGATTAAAAAATATATCATGCATAAGTGGGTACTGAGCTCAATTAGACAGGCAGCAATGAAACCAAGGACACAGCTGTGCTGGCAGGAAGAGAGAGGCCGACTTACTGTGGCTCCTTTTTAGCTTCCTCCCCTCCTAATAATCTACCTGGGCACTCCTATAGACTACTGTCCAGCTGGGACAGGTCCACAGCGCCTCATCCAAAGCCCCTGTCTTGGCCACTGTTCTACTGCTGTAAAGAGACACCACAACCAAGGCCATTCTTATGGGTTAGTCTACTTTCATCAGGGCGGGGAACATGGCAGCAGGCACGATGCTGGAGCAGTAGCTGAGAGCTATATCTAATCAGCAGGCCGGAGGCCGAAAAAGAGACACTGGGCCTGCCATGGGCTTTTGAAACCTCAAAGCCAAGCCCCAGCGACATCCTTCCTCCAACAGGGCCACGCCTCCTAATCCTTCTAATTCTTCTCAAATAGTGCCACTCCCTGATGACTAAGCATTCAAATAGCTGAGCCTGGGGAGAGCATTCTTACTCAAACCACCATACACCTGAAACAGATATCTGTCTGAATGCAACTCTTTTGTGATTTTAGAAAGGTGCTTTTAACTCTGCATTACAACAAAAGCTAAGTTGATCCTATAATCAAACAATATTTCTACAACAGAATAACTATTCACATTGACTGGGATGAATAAAAGTCTCACATCCATTAAAGTCAGGTTATAAATCCAAAAAATACATTGTTTGCTGAGGTGGGTTTTTGTTGTTGTTGTTGTTTTGTTTTGTTGAGACAGGGTTTCTCTGTGTAGCCTTCGATGTCCTCGACTTGCTTTGTAAACCAGGCTGGCCTTGAACTCACAGAGATCCGCCTGCCTCTGCTTTCTGAGTGCTGGGATTAGAGGTGTGAGGCACCACATCTGGCTATTTTCTAAGTTTTTAAGATTCTTAAATTGTGGAGGAAAAAAAATCATGTATTTTTATTGTATCACTGCATTCAAGTTTTTGGTTTTAGTTTTTTTCCACTGAGAAGGGCTTTCTTACAAGCCAAATCCAGTAGTTTCCAGACAGTTTAAAGCTGGCAATCCCAATGGAAACCACCTTGGGCAACCACTTACTTCACTGTTTAATACTGGAAAAGCCTTAAGAGATGAAATGAGTTGCCTGGGGTCACATGCTGTCTACCTACGAATTGAAATTAGAGACCCAAGTCATCAGTCTCCCAAGCTTTCTCCTCTCTCTTCTCCTCCTTTCCCTCCTAGTCTTCTCCTATCCCATGATGCCTTGAGTTGAAGTGATGTATCTCTAAGTCTTTCAAAATAAATATTGAAATAATTACAGACGACACACTGCAAAAATAGGATAGAGTTCTCTCTACCTTAGACCCAGCCTCACTTAAGAGTGGTGAAGTTTTACTTGTAGCATAATTCTAAAATCCTACCCCCAAATCAGCCTAATTCTATTTCCATTTTCAGCAGGCTCTCAGGGTTCAGTTCTTCGCAGCTTTATCCCGTCTAGACCCACGTAGTCACCATCCCAGGACTCCAACCTGTTCCACCAGCACGATACACCTCTTCATAGTTTCTCTCCACCGTGCTCCCCACACCGTCCCCTAATTTCTAAATCACTCATCTGGTCTCCATCTCTACAGCTTTGGCATTTTAAAAATGATAAAAAAAAAAAAATGGTGTCTATCTTAGTTTGCCTTCTATTGCTGCGCTAGAATACTGGCCAAGAGGAAATGGTTTACGTGGCTTCTGTTCCCAGTCATGGTCCCCTGAGGGAAGGCAAGGCAGGAGCCTAGAGGTAGAAGCTGATGGTGGCCATCATGGAAGGTGGCCATTCACTAGGTTACTCAACCTTCCTTCTTGTACAGCCCAGGAACACCTGCCCAGGGTGTTGCACCACCCCAGTGGGCGGGTCCTCCCACATCAATCATTGATCAAGAAAATACATTAGTGTCTTGCCTAAAAGCCAATCTGATAGGGGCATTTTCTCAACTGAGGTTCTCTCCTCCCAGATGACTCCAGCTTGTGTCAAACTGGCCAAAATAATAATATTAATAATAATAAATCACATATAAACTTGAGAAACTGAGTTCTGTAAAAGCTTGTGTTCGTATGCTGGGTACGGTGGCTTTAATCCCAGCACTCAGCACTCAGGAAGGACAGGAGGTCATATCACAGAGTTCCAGCCAGTCAGAGCTACAGGGTGAGACCAGGTTGTGGGAAGGACTGTAAACTTTGTCACAGGTGAAAGCAGTCTTGGCGGGCTTTGCCTTTGGACACACCAGGGATACTCCCTGAGATTAACCTTGAGATAGACTGGGTGGAGCCATCCTGGTCCTGAATTCAGGAAAGGGACTGAGGGACTCCACCTGGACTATTGTGTTTCTGATCGACCCTCAATGGGAGACAGAGACCAGCCCTTGCCTGTGAGAGACAGGCAGGAGGAGAAGACAGAGAGGTGCAGCAGGTTCAGACCAGGCTTGAAGGGCATGTGGATCACGAAGAGGATCAGCGAACAGGCTGGACCAGCGCGCAGGCCAGAGACATCTAGGGTCCCGTCCCGTGGAACGGATACTGGAAGGTTCACTCTTGTTTCCCTTTAACCTTTTTTCTCTTTTGTGTAAGCTAGTTGGGTTGTATAATAAAGTTTAATTATTAAGAAACACAGCCAACACCAGGTCTTCAAAATAACAAAACCTTAAAGTTCACACAGATGAACTGCTTAGCCTGACTGTTCTGAGGTGCACTGGCCTAGCTACTCCACCCTTTCTCTCTGAGTTCGACCCCTTGGGGTGTTGTGGGAATAGAATTACACAGTATGTGTTTTCAATGAGTTTCCAATTTCACTTAGCATATGTTTTCAAGATTCGCCTCTGCTGTAACATGTCAGGTTTGGGTGTTTTTTTTTTCTTTGTTTGTTTGTTTGTTTGTTTTTAAGGTTGAATAACATTTCATTGTATGTCTACACACTCCATTAATGCATTCACCCGCTGATGAACACATGATCTGCTTCTACCTTCTGGCTATTGTAACTAATACTAGAAACACAAATATACAAAGATCTGAGGCTGTCTTCAATTCTTTTGGAAATATATTTAGAAATAGAATGGCTGAGTCACATGGTAACTCCTAATTTTCTGAAGAAAAAAAATAACTATTTTCACTTCACAGAATTCTTTCGGGATTCATTCAAGCTGAATAAACGGATATCAGTATTCTTTTTATCAAGTACTGTTTGTGTTTGGGAGGGCATATATATATATATATATATATATATATATATATATATATATATATTATACACACACACACACACACACATATATATATATACACACACACATATATGTTCAAATAGATGTGTACATATGGGAGGCAAGAGATGGACACTGGAGTCTTCCTTGATCTTGCTCCATTTTATATTTTCAGACAGGGCCTCTCATTAAAGTCACTGAGCTCAATTTGTCTTCTGTTGATCTCGTTAATATATAGGCTGGCTGGTCAATGGGCCACCCTGTCTCCACACCGCTTTTTTGTGGGTACTTGGAATCTAAACTCAGGTACTCAAGCTTGCCCGGTAGGCAACTTAGTGACTAAGACATCTCTTCAGCTCCACCAAACAGAAGTTTATGGTTATGGATGCATCACAGTTTGATCAACCATTCACCAAGGAAGGACATTTGGGTTGCTCAGGTTGGGGCTCTTCCAAATACCCATGTGGACAGTATCTTCCTCTTAGTTATCAACACTTTGCTGATGAGACTTTGGCAGATTTACAGTCAACTTTCAATATTTTAAACATCCCTGTATGGGTTCAGATATAGACAAGGTTTTTTTTTTGTGTTTTGGGGGTTTTGTTTTTTGTTTTGTTTTGTTTTGTTTTTTGATAAATGTTTGAGTATGAGCAATGAGATACACAATTTACTCTTATTTAATTAATCTTATAAGAAACTGCCATTTCCCAGACTGGCCATGTCAACTTACATGCATGCCAAACCTAGGGTTTCTGTTCCTTCACCAGGATGCTGTACTGTCATTGCTTATTTCACTCCTCCTCATAAGCATGGGAAGCAGCTCACCGTGACGAGAACCAGCATTTCCCTAAGGGCTAATGGTTCTGGACACTTCTTAGCCCACCTGCCATCTTTTTGTACAACTGTACTGCTTGCTTTTTCACTACTGATTTTAAGACAGAGTCTCCTGTTTAGCCCAGAATTTGCTGGTTTAGCTAGACTGGATGGCCAGCCAAGCACAGGGATCCTCTGTCTCCACATCCTCGGTGCCAGGGCTACAGGCCTCCAGCCTTCCCACCTCGTTGCTGGAGATCAAATTCAGGTCATGTGCTTGCACAACAGGCTCTTGACATCCCCACAATCCCTCTTTGTATTATTTTTATTCTAGCCACTTCTCTATATGTTGAAATAAAATACAAACCACGAGGTTTGAGCTGTTTTTTAAGCGATAAATGGGTTTGTTTGTTTAAGACTCTAATGGCAGGTTTAACACTAGTCTAGTTTCTGTTTTTTGTTTTTTGTTTTTTTGTTTTTTTACCACAATTAAGTGGTAAAAACATCAAGAGGAAATGACTTCTACCTGGATAGCCAAATAGCTAGAAATTTGTTAAGAGCTGTCCACTTCTCGTCTTAATCTTTCTGAGATAAACAATTAAATAGTGAAGAATATTTATTCCTTTATTTTTGCTTGTGACAGAGAGATTGGCCTGCCTCTGCCTCCCAAGAGCTAAGATTAAAGGCGTGCGCTACCACTGCCCGGCTCTGTCCCCTTTTTAAAATACCACTTCTTGAATGTGACCAAATAAATATACATCTCTGACTGCTATCTTCACAAACCACCGAAGCACCTGTACCTCTCTAATAGTTAAGGCAAAACTGTGAGAAACATTCAATTTTTTCCTCTTAAGAAAACCATTCACCCACGGAATCAAATAGAAGAATATGAAAGAGACATCAAAGATGTCTAAAAAAGATCAAACTGGCTAGGTCCAGAGTTAGCATTAGTGTCCTGACCACAATAAAATAAATTAAAAAAAAAAAAAAAAAAAGACGAGTGGGTCCCGTGGGTCAGTGGGAGAGGGGGTCGCTCACCTGGCAGTGGTGAGCAACGGGTGCTGCGTCCCCACCAGCTTCCGAACCTGCATGGCGATGTTGCTGAGCTCGTCACTGAGCAGGCAGCGGAGGCTCATGAAGGATGCGGGATAGCCCACGATCTTCTCTGCCTCTGATACCACCTGGTTCCAATGGGCTGGAGACCTGGAAGACCGAGCACGCCAGGAGCCCACCGAGGAGATGGTGTCAGGGGATCTGGAGCACCACCACTGGCGATATGGGGGACCAGAAGCCCCGAGGTAACCGGACAAGCGCAACAGCAGCTGCCGGAGGCTCATGGTTTGAGTCTGAGAGGATCAGGGACCTGGGGAAGGTGTCCAGAAATAACACAGGAAACAGACAAGGGCTAAAAAAAGGAACTTTGGAAATCGAAAAGGAAACGGCGATTCCAAACTCTCGGAGAAGTGTAGTTTTCTGGAGCCGTAAGCAGGAATAAAGTTTGTTGCTTCTGCAACCCAGGCTGGCGGGAGCGCAGCTACTGCTCAGAACTACAGTGGCCACCTGTGGTAGAAACCACAGCCACTGCCTACATGGGGGACGCCACATTGGAGGCATGAAATGCGGCCTGCCGTAAAGATAGGGGCGGGTTGATGAACGGCAAAGGGTGCTTTTTTACTTTACGGCACAGCTGAACCCGCCCACAGAGGGGCGGGGCTTTGGCGGTGACCGGTAGGCGAGGGGACGGATGGAAGCCTCTGTCCTTGGACTTCGGTGTCCGCCCTTTGTGGGGGGGATGTGGGGGGGCCGTGGCGAGGGCTCGCGGGGAAGCCTGTCGCTTCTGTGCGCCTCAGGCCCTCGGTAGGGGCGTCGGACACA
Source organism: Acomys percivali (assembly GCA_907169655.1). Lineage (NCBI taxonomy): Eukaryota > Metazoa > Chordata > Mammalia > Rodentia > Muridae > Acomys > Acomys percivali. Next base: position 67,048,040 of record OU015750.1, read on the forward strand.
GGAGGGCCGCCCCTCCAGCCGCTGCGAGCCCCAGCAGAGCTGGGACACAAGTCGATCGCTCGGTGGGGCTGAGCCCTCCTTCACCCAGCTCCGCCGCGGACGTGCCGGGGTTTCTCCTGGGACCCACCCTTACAGAAGCAGCATTGCCTTCTGCACAAGGACGCTGTGGGGATAGGGCTCCACTCTTCTCATTTCCTGGCTCCCGGCTTGAAAATTCACTGGCTTGACTGCACTTCACGTTATTAGCTCACTTGATCTCCTGTTGCATCTTGAAGCCAGGCCGCATGCATGAACGCTAGGCATTGCTCTACCTGGGAGCCACATACCAGACCTAACAATCTGGTTATTTGAATACATACTCTTAACCACAGCATTAAGTTAATATGCTACCAAAAATTCTTTTCTCCTCACTGCTAAAGGAAAACTGTCATTGTGACAATGATTTTAGTACTGGGGGGGGGGGGGGCGGGTATGAGGAGAGCTTTTTTTATAGGCCTGACGCTGACCTGTGACTTGTGATCCTCATCCATCTTAAGTTCGGGGGTTCGGGATGAGGGTCACTCTGCTCTACTGGTACTCTCTATTCAAGTATGTCTAGCACCTTGCCCCTTCTGGTTGTGCAAAACAAGTGTTAAGAGTCCTTGTTTGTCAATGATAAAGAATACCACAAACCCCTGAGTTTATTCCGTTGCCAAAAAAAAAAAAGTAAACTCAAGATAAGTGATGTAAAAACAATAAAGGACGTGTTACCTACATTTTACACTCAGGAATAGTTTTAGAAACTCAAGAGGGCTACGGAGATGATGGTTCAGCAGTTAGGAGTTAGGATGGCTCTTCCAGAGGACCCGGATTCGATTCCCGGCACCCACATGGCAGCTCACAACTGTCTGTAACTCCTGTTCCAGAGAACCTGACCCCCTCACATAGATACACATGCAAGCAAAACATGCTCATAAAAACAAACATACAAACAAAAGAAATCTCACTTAAGCTTTCAAAATTCATAGTTGCTATTTTTTAAGTTCACATCATGTAAATGAGCTAAAAAGACAAAATTGTTCACACTGCAAAACAAGATACTTTTTATCTACAGGTTTAGCTGAGACTCCCTTTGGATGGCAAATCTGTGATTTAAAGATTCTATTTTAGGGCCAGGAATGGTGCTTGCCAGCACTTAGGACCAGAGGCAGAAGAATCTCTGAGTTCAAGGGCAGCCAGGGCTCCATAATGAGACCCTCTATCCAAAAAAAAAAAAAAAAAAAAAAAAAAAAAAAAAAAAAATCAATTAATTTTAAAAGATCAGTGTAGATAAAACTTGTTAGTATTTTACTGAAGGCAAATTATGTTTAAAAACAATCTCCCCACAAGGAAGGTTCTATGTAAGAGATAGATTCCTAACAATAAATCCAAGTATGTTTCTATGTAAAAATCAAGGTGAAAAGTGAAATATTTTACCATTCTAAAAAAGTCCCAAAGCCTGAGCTCCTGGGTTATCCAAGGAGAGAGAAGTCATGAAAATCCAGAGAGAGAGAGAGAGAGAGAGAGAGAGAGAGAGAGAGAGAGAGAGAGAGAGAGGAGGCTGGCTTTGATGTATTGTGCACCCGAGGCTACTTCTTCGGGACTGTGGTACCTTAAGAGTAACTTTTCATGCATTTGCCTTAATAACAATTCACAGCGTGTACTTTAATTTCTCCACAGAAGCCAAGTACATTATTCTCTGGTCATACTCTATTAACCAAGTTTCTGATTATTCATGGGACTGCGGGTCCCATTCGCTTTAACTAACCAGCACTTCCCTTTATTCGTACAGTTAAAGGGTTGCATTACATCTAACGATAGTCACTTTCAGAAGGTTAAGATGAGCTTCGTTCTTTAATCCTCCAGATAAATGTGTATTTCCTTAAATCTTTAAGGCTAAAGAAATGTCCAAATTGCAAGTGACTTGCAGAGGCAAGGAAGGGGTGTGTCCGAGATTCTACTTTGCCTTTGCCACCGATAATAGTTATTTTTAAATGTGTGTGGATGTGTATAGAAAGGAGGAATACAGAGTCTCTCAACCTCAGTATTACTGACATTTCAAAACATGATTCTTGGTTGAGGGGGAAAGAAATCTGTCTTAATTCTTGTAAGACACTCAGCGGTGTCAGTGACATGTGCCCACTAGATGCCAGATGTACCTAAATTGTGACAGCCAGATACATCGTCTCTAAACATTGGTAACCTTCTGTCCCCAGGAAGGCAAAACTAGACCACTGGAATATGAGAGACGCCAAAAGCAAAATCAGTCTCCAACTATGACATGTGTTCCCACAAAGCATCAAGGGAAGGTCTGTCAGAATCCTTACAAGGTTGTAGTCGGCCATATGCAGAGACTTCAACTTGGTAGTGGAATTTTCCAGAGACAGCAAACTAACAAAAGATGGTCATGATTCCTCTGCCACCTTTCTCATAATCCTTTCTTAGTAAGTGGACTTGACTTAGGCTAACCCTCAGCATTTAACCAACCTTAGAAAGAAGCAAGGCCATATTTTGTGGCCTCTTCTTTGCCTGGAAACACAAGCTAATCTTTGGAAATACAAGGTATTAAGGTTGGCGGTGCTGTGGACATTAGCATGCCTATGACTTGGTGAATAAAAACATTTCAATCACCCAGGTGTCACCCTCTGCGCAGCCGCCTCTTGTTGACCCTGAGAGAGTTCTCTCATGAGCAAAGGAAAGCACTTTGCAGCCGGACAATGAAGGGATCCAAGTAATCACCAGCAGAAATCCTCAAGTTTGACAACCCACTTGATCAATCGCCTACGAGGAGCAGGAATGGCGCCTCCTGTCACTAGGAATACAAAACAGCATGCTGTGATTAGATAATTACAGTATTATGTATCCATTTGTCTTTTGACCGGTATCAACTCGATTCCAAATGCAAAGTGACTTAACGCAAAAGATTGTTCATTGCTGTGCTGTTTTTACTAGGAAAAGAAACCAAACAACCTCAAAGTGGAAAGTAATTAAATAAACTAAAGTAAGTACATCTAGAGACATGTTGCAATTGAAAAAAATTAAGGGCCTCTCTTTATACATTTTAGAATATATACAGAATTTTAAAAGCACCAGGTGTAAAACAGTATAACATTTTGGTGAAACAGATAAAACTCTGAATATATTTTGGCATATATTCTTAATAAGAAGGAACAGAGATCAGCTTGGAGACTACTAACTATTCTATAAACCTTGGTTTTATAGCTTTGGTTTTAGAATCATGTATACGTTTATGTATTGTAAATAATTTTAAATACAAAAGAAAAATATAACTCCTAAAATTTGAAAATCAATGGAATATAGTGAGGACTTTGGCTTCTTTAAAAACCCAGTTATGTTATATTAATATGTTTTTGTTTTAATCCCAATTGTGGGATGTGGGGCTGCTTCAGATTGTCTACAGCAGCTGTCTGTAATGTGTCTCATGCTCTGGCAGGGCCGTGACTTTTTGCCAGCTGCAGAGGAGCTGTCGAGTGATGTTTATAGGAAACCGGTAGCCACAGAACACCCATAGCAAAACATGGGTTTGGGGACATACAACTAAGTGGCATAACCAAATTGCCTAGATCGATGAAAAAAGTTCTCCATGGTAAAAATAATTTCATCAACTGAAAGAGAAAGGCTAGACTTAATTTCTTTGTAGATTCATTGATTCAAGCATTGATCATTCACTAATGAGAAGCTAGTAGAGTGCTTTGCCAGGGAGAGCACGGCAGACACCGTCTGTGACTATCGTCCATCTTGATGTCAACAGGGAAGGCCATGCGTGCATAACTCCTGATGAGGGCCATCATGGGGCACACACCAGCACCTCAGGAGGGCAGCCGGGTGCGTAGAGAGACACTGTCTCAGACAACAGCAAGGAGTAAGATGAACCATCTTGGAAGGAGATCTTCCAGCCATTTCAGGATCTGAAGGCCTGTTTGACAAGTTACCCCAAACCAAACAGAACCAGGTAAGATGCACACAGATTCCTCACCTTCCTAATAACATGTTTATTGTTTTAAGTTTATAAATAAGAAATAATTTGTTATGTTGCAATAACTAATACTATTATCTATTAAACATCATATCATTTAATAAAGTGAATCTGCTACTAACACAAGATAGAATATTGAAAGTAACTATTACTCTCCATGGAGATGTTCTCAATTTGCCTTTCCACCCAGAAGTTTACTTTATCTTTTATTTATCATTCCTTAAAAATACTATTTAATAATGTATGTGTTCCAAAAATATATCATTTGGCTTATTATTTGTAACTTAAAAAAGAAGTTCCGTTCCAGTAGCAATATTTTATCTTTTTTATTTATTCAGCATTATTTTGCTGAGATTCACCCATAGTGATGTGTGCAGTGACATTTTATTTGTTGTCACTGCTATAGTTTCCATTGTGTGACAACACCACATTTTCTTTATTCACATGTCTGAGAATATATACTTCCATATACAATCCAAACATTCTTCAACAAGTGAATATATGTGTGTGTTTGCATGTAAATATGTATGTATGTTGTATGTGTTTGGTGTACACACACACATAGCCATGTTCTCATGTGTGCAGGCATATGTTTATGTGATCATACATGCACATGTGTGTACATGCGTGTTGAAGCCAGAGGTTGAAGTTGACTGTCTTCCTTGGTCACTCTACAACCTTTTTACTTATGCAGAGAGTCTAATTGGACCCAGAGCCTGACGGTATGGCTGCTCTAGCTAGGCAGCTTGCCCTGGAATCCAGCCTCCACCTCCTGAGCACTGGGATCTCAAGTCACCATCACGCATTTCTGACTCTTTACCTGGGTTCTAGGAATCCAAATTCTGATCCTGGCACTTGCCCAGCACGTGTTTTATCTACCGTGTCATTTCCCTGACATGTTTCCAAACTTTTTTTCTGTTAGAAGAATGCCACCATGAACAAGTTCATGGATGCGTCTGCGTGCATATGGCCAAAGATTAAGTTTAGCAATGGAATCTGCTCTTGGCTATGTGAATATTCAACTTTAATAAATTATTCCAAACAGATTTCCAAGTAGTTTTCCAGCTTATACTTCACCAGCCACTTATGAGGGATCCTGTAGATCAGATCTTCTCAAAACTTGATAGTTAGACTTCTAGAGAATTCCAATAAACCAGTATCAACTGGAATCTCATTAAAGTAAGGCTCCCATTTTGTCTTTTCACTAAATTACTGACTGCACTTTCTCCTTGCAGATAAAGGAAAGCGTTTAAACTCACAGCTCTTCATTATGACTTTTCTTTCCCACATGCTTGCCTCTCATACTCACAACAGCCTTTTCTTGCCATTTTCCTTCTAATGTTCGAAGTGTTTGACCTTAAAACTACTGTATTTAGGGAGGAAATGGACCACAACTCACTGCCCTCCCCTGGCTTCCCTCCCCACTGGGCTGCGGTGTGGAATTGCCTAGCAGGGCTGCTAGTTAATGTCACACTGAGATTAGCTCACCAGGGGAAGTCAGTAGGTCCTTTTCGTTTCCAAGGACTCTTGCCTGAGGACTATTTTCTTTTAGAAACTTGGATTGGGATGGTTTCTGCTGAGGTTTTCAGTTGAACATTGACAGTATTAGAAAAGGCCAACCACCTGGGTTTCACAGCTCTGTCCTGAGTAACTACAGGGTCATACGGCTCATCACTTAACTCCTCTGAGTTTAAAGTTATACACACACACATGCATGCACGCGCACTTATACAGTGTCATGGCATTTTATCTGTTAGCATACCTGCCCCCAGGCTGCCTAGCAACCTATGACATCATCACTAAGTGTGCCCCTGCCCAGGATATAAAAAGGGAAAACCCACCTCATCTCTCTCTTGTTCTTTTACTCTTACTTCCTCCCTCTCTCTCTCTCTCTCTCTCTCTCTCTCTCTCTCTCTCTCTCTCTGTCTCTATGTCTGTCTCTATGTCTCTCTTTCTCTCTCCCTTCCCCTTCCCCCTTCCCTGCTCTCCCCTCCCCCTTCCCTGCTCTCCCCTCCCCCTTCCCTGCTCTCCCCACACTTCTACAATAAACTTCTATACATCATATCTATTGCCTGGCATCTTATTTTGCATATTTAACAATATAAGCAATGGATGCCCTAGAGTGTCTAACCTCTAAAGAATATGAACAGATTTCTTCTGTCTTAAAACACATTTTTCCCTCTAACAGTGTATAATCTTTCAGTCAGAGCTCTACACACTCACACACACACACACACACACACACACACACACACAATCATCCCATCAATTAATGCTAAAATACCCCTTTCCACACATTTATGAAAAAGCCAGTCAAGCTTTTTTGTTGATAAGTTCAGTGATCAATTTAGGTAAATGTCAGTGTCAAGTACTATGTAGACTCATGTCATGCTTTCTAGAAATAACTATGGCTCAGTGTTTACTGACAAGTACTTCCTGCTTTTGCGGATCCCCAGAACAGTTCCCAGCACGTTCATGGTGGCTTACATATCTGCTTCCAGAGCATCTGGTGCCCTCTTGTGGCCTCAGCAAGGCACAGAGGCATGCGCATGCGCACATTGCACACACATGGGCAAGACACAGAGGGAGGGATGGACTGTGTTAACACTGCTAATATGGGAGCAGCGACATCGATTTGAGGGGCTGCAAAGAGTTTGCTAAAGATCGTTTGAGGAGATTGGGTGATGAGGGCAAATCAAGTAAGGCTGATGATTCCCAGAAACGCATGCAAGAGACGCCACTGTCAACTACAATAGTATCAGAGCTGTGTCTTAAGACTGTCCTTGTTTAAAATCACCCAGAGGAACTCTGCTGTGCTCTGTCCTTTGAAATCATGCCATAAATAAACATCTGTAGTAAATATGTTTGAACATTATAGGGCTTGTAGGACTATGTTGGGAGTAATCAGTTTGAAGTGCATAACAAAATAAAAGGAATATGCTGATGCCAAAAGCTCTAGGAGTCACATTAGTTTTCCAAGAATTAAAGAGACGAGGTCTCTAAAGTCTAAACAAAGAGTAACTACAAAAGCTGTTCTTTCCACGGACAGTGACAGAGTTTGGTGATTAAGAGGTCAGACATGGGAGCCAGATGCTGGGCTTGAATGCCAGCTTGCAGTTAACAAGTAGTGCAACGTCGGAAAACCCTCCAAAGGACCAGAGCTGTAGTTCTCTCGTTCGTGAAACGGGAAGACTAATACTAAGCATTATCAATAGGTAATTATTAAGATTAGCACGAGCTCATAAATATAAGAAACTTAGCTCCGAGGGTGGCGTACAGTAAGTTTATAATACAAACACCCTTTGTCCTCCATTATGGAAGGGAAGGGCTTTTTACCTTCAAACCAACAAGAAATAGGAAGCTCTTTTCATTTCTTGTACTTTTAGGAAGACAGCTGGTTTTAATTCCAGAACAAATAATACAATTTACCCACATAGCATAAGCATACAGAAGACAATTGAAATTCTGTGATGCTTTTTAAATGTCACAATAATTTTGTTTTAAGGCCATTCCCACTTGTAGGGCTTACAATCTATAATTAAATTAAATTAAAAAAAAAAAAAACTTAGGACATAGTAAGCCCAGGATTACCTGGAACTTACTATGTAGCCCAAGGTAGCATTGAGCTTGTCACAATCCACTTGTCTTGTCTTCTCTATTGCTGGAATTACAAACATGAACTATCATGCGAGCCTTTTATAATCTTATTTTGGATTATTATTTATTATTAGAGGCATATTTTTATATTTTTGTTTATTTATTTTACATGTGTACCTGAGTGTATGCATGTGCACCACATTTATGCAGGAGCCCTGTGGCAGTCAGAGGAGAGCACTGGATCCTCTAGGACTGGAGTTACAGGTACCGTATAAGCTGTAATATGAATGCTAGGACCCTTGGTCTTCTGCAAGGGAGGTAATTGCTTTTAACTGCTGAGCCATCTCTCCAGCCCTGAAGAGATCTTTGGAATTAGTCTTCTTATGCTTTTTGTTGTACATATTATTATATTTAGTGTTTTTATCGTATACAACTTTTTTTCCAGTTTAAATTGTTTGTTTTTAAGATTTGTTTTGACTCTTTTGGGTCTTAGCCCCAAGATGACAAAAAAAGAAGAGGAAGATGAGGAAGAGAGAAGAAGAAGAAGAAGAAGAAGAAGAAGAAGAAGAAGAAGAAGAAGAAGAAGAAGA
>OU015750.1:67056251-67074857 GCA_907169655.1 Acomys percivali
GAAGAAGAAGAAGAAGAAGAAGAAGAAGAAGAAGAAGAAGAAGAAGAGAAAAAGGAAGATGAAGATGAGGAAGAAGAAGAAGAGGAAGATGAGGAAGAAGAGGAGGAGGAAGAGAGAAGAAGAAAAGGAGGAGAAGAAGAAGAAGAAGAAGAAGAAGAAGAAGAAGAAGAAGAAGTTGTTGCTCATCACTTGCAACACTGTAGAACCTGCTGCTATCACAGACATATCTGAAGCGAGTGTCTTTCACATTTATGTGCTTCCCAAACTCTCTGTCAAACTGTATTACTGTGTGAGCTGTGCCATGCACGGCAAGGTGGTCAGGAACCGACACTGTGAAAGCCAGAAGGATCAAACACCCCTGCCACGATGTAGACCTGTTGGTGCCACACCACAACCTTCACCAAAGCCCAGTAAAAGAGGTGGCTTCAAAAGGACAGGAGAAAAAAAAAACCACCTTGGAAAAATAAAATTAAAGTTATATGTAAACATATATTTATTTGTTTTTAATCATATGTATGTGTATATATGCATTGAGTGTAGGTGTCTACGGAAACTAGAGGCTTCAGATCAACTAGAGCTGTAGTTACAGGCAGTTGTCAGCCGCCTGACATGGGTGCCTGGGACCACAGTTGGTCCTCTGGAAGAGCAATATGTGCTCTTAACCACTGGTCCATCTCTCCAGCTCTGTTGTAGAAGAATTTAAACTTCACAGGAAACTAAGAAAAACAGAGTAGCAAGTCCTCATGGATTTAGCATTGGAAGCTATCAGCATTGTGTCTTCCCTTTCTGGACAACGCTGACATGCTATTCATCAAACCTCAGATATTATAATGTCCATACTTCAGAAACAGAGACTTCCTTTAAATAAAAATAATTCCAGAACAACTGTGCCTAACAAAAATGGCGAAAATTCTTACTATTCAAATGGCTTCAGAAATATCTTTATATAATTTGCTTCTGTTTATAATTATTTGGCTTCCCAGTTTGGAAATGGCTGCGTCTCATGCTTCCTCCACGGGGAGGTAAGCTGCTACCTGGAGCTATAACTTGAAATGCCATTGTTAATGAACAGGATGGAGAGATGGGTCTGCTTGTATTTTGTAACACCGACCTAGGATTCTATCACACGACAGTAGATGATTTTGCTCCTGGAGAAAAAGGAATTGATGCTTCTAAAATAGTTGTGGAGCAATGTCAGGTCTCAGCGGCTAATGCACTTTGCCATCAAACCTCATGCCATCAGGCACATGCCATGAACCCTAGAGTTGACATGGTGGAAGGAGAAGATCAACTGAACACACACACACACATACACACACACACACACACACACACACACACACATGCCTGTGAACATACACACACGTCAACACATGAAAATGAATAAGTAAACAACTGCTTTAAAAAGTAAAGAGGGGGGCTGGAGAGATGGCTCAGAGGTTAAGAGCCCTGACTGCTTTCCCAAAGGTCATAAGTTCAATTCCCAGCAACCACATGGTGGCTCACAACCATCTATAATGAAATATGGTGCTCTCTTCTGGCTTGCAGGCAGAATGCTGTATACATAATAAATAAATAAATCTTTTAAAAAAAAAAAGTAAAGAGGTTGTGGCATTGCAAGCAGAAGGGGCTTCTCTGGGCGTTCGCGCCCCCTGTCCTTAATGGATCTGGCTAGCATATGTCTTTAGTAATCTTCTGGATGCGACTCCAGCTGTTCGTTGATGCCCCACTCTCTTCCTTACAAATATTTCCACAGGGCTTATCTGTGACATTTATACGTTGGTTCTCATATTTTATAACCATGCCTCAGGGGTTTGTTTTGTTTTGTTTGTTTGTTTGTTTGTTTTTCCTCTACAGAACCATTTGTATACCTTGGAGGACTCATAGCTGAGTTTCTCTTGAACTTCATTTTTAGTATTTTTAATGTTGATTTAATGACTGCCAAAGCAGCCCCCCCACCAGTGGCTGAATGAGGAGACACTTTGTAATTACTTCATAGGTTACTTATAATTATCAGAGTAAATAAGGTTTCCCTCTCAAAGTAGGTGGACAGGAAATAAGTAGCAAAGGAGGTATTTAAGCAGATAAACCGTTAATATGTTTGTATGGAAGGATTCTAAAAATAAGGGCAGCCACATCCTGCGGTGGATTCCTACTGTATTCTCCTTTGCAGCCAGGAAAGCAAACGAGAAAAACATCTTCATTGATTAGACCCTCAAAATAGTTTTATCTTGCCTACTTAATTTCCTCAAGTCTAATTTATTATCACAAAATCAGCATTGCTGGGTTTTGTTGTTGCTGGGTTTTGTTGTTGTTGTTGTTGTTTGTTTGTTTGTTTGTAATGCCTCTTGGAGTTTGGCTTGTGCCAGCCAAGAGAATAACTAAGGTCTGAGGTTCTAGAATCAAATTCAGTGGATTCAAATCCTGGTTCTGTTTTTTGTTTGTTCGTTTGTTTGCTTGTTTTTTGAGATAGGGCTTCCCTCTGATAGCCTTGGGTGTCCTGTACTCTCTTTGTAGACCAGGCTGGCCTCAATCTCACAGAGATCCGCATGCCTCTGCCTCCTGAGTGCTGGATTAAAGGTATACGCCACCAACCGCCCAGTGGCTTCATTATTTCTTGACTGTGCCTGTAAGTCGTTTAGCCTTCTGAGCCTTGGTTTCTTCATTTGTAAAACAGACACACACACAAAAGAAGAGGAGGAAGGAAGGATGAGAAAGAAAAATTAAAAGGTATAAAATACCTACACACATCTCTTGTACTGTTTTTTCAAAAATTGTTAATTTTTCTTTCAGCTTGAAAAATATTTACCTCAATTTCCCTCAAGGTGGACTATTATCTCTTCCCCAGCAATGTCAGTCTTCATTAGCAGAATGTGTGTAGATGCCACTGGGTTGATTCCAAAGCTAGCAGCGTGTAGTTCCATTTGCTTTCATGCACTCCTCCCGGCTCTACGCGAACAGGCCTCAGCTGTAAAAGGATTCAAACGACAGAGCAGACCCGACTCAGTTTGCGCAGCCTCAGTAGGAGCCGGGCAGCCGCGCTCAGCCTAGACCATGGAAACCTTAGTTGGCCAGTAGACCGATAGCAAGATAGTATCGCTCTAAGCTACTGTTTTTGTTTTCTGGTTTGTTCTTGTTTTGTTTTGTTTTTTGAGTGGTTTGTTACAGCGGTTTGTTACTTTGCCACAGTTAAAGCTCGCTAATACATAAAATTATTGTCTTGGCTAAATGAAGATGCTTTATGTAAGTCCTTTGGCATGGTGGTAGGCAGAGCGTGGATGCTCTTCTCGGGTAGGATCAGTATTGCTGTTATATTGCTGTCATTATAACTACTGCTCATCGAGTTTGCAGGAAGAGTCACTCCCCAAGCATGCACTCAAACATGCAGCCCCGAGCTTATGCCACCAGCTCCCGAACGCTACTTGTGCTACCTTACTTCTCTGGTTTCTGCAAATACAGAACACTTGCGTCTACTTCTCTGGGCTATGGGGCAGAGGAAGAGGAAGAAGTCTTTGTACCATAAGCCAAAACTCATATGAGATAGGTAGGGAAGTGAGGTCAGATGAAAACTGCCGGCAAGCCTTTTTCTTGGCCTTGAACTTCATATCCACTTTATTCTGCCTTCCATTTCAGTTAGGACCCGAGGCTGCAGTGTTGCACGTGGCTTTCTAAAAAGGAGATATGTTTGTCAAGAAAACTCTCATTATAGATATGAACGCCACATCAATATGTGTATACCACCTGAGCAACTGGGAATATGTCTTGTACTGATATATAACATGTGTTATATACATAACATATTCTATGGATTTTAAGGCATGGATTTGATCACGCTTTTATATCTGTGAAATCAAAGTGTAACTTAGAATTGATGGCAAGTAGTAGTTTCATTGCTATAGTATTTGTTGTGATTATCAATATCTCAGTAGCTTTCAATGATACCTATTGTGGGGTGTGTGTGTGTGTGTGTGTGTGCATATATGTGTTCATGCGTGTGTATGTGTGCGTGTGTGCGTATGTGTGTATGTGTGCGTGTGTGCATGTGTGTGTATGTGTGCATGCATGTGTATGTGTGCGTATGTGTGTATGTGCACGTGTGTGCATGTGTGTATGCCTGTGTATGTGTGTGTGCGTGCGTGCACACATGAAGGCTTTGGCTCTACTGGCTTTTGCTGCGGTGGATTTGGGCGTTCTGGTCTTGGCTTAACTCTATAAGGCTAAACATGTTATTCTAGAACCCAGATCCAGCTAGTGACCATCTTGGACTCTTTGGGTGAAGGAACAAAAGCTGATTCAAACTTTACAAACCTATGTAAAGCTGCTTGGGTGAGGTGACCTAATTTTATGTTCCTGTGACAAAACACCCTGACCAAAAGTGACCTGGGGAGGAACGTATGTATTTCTCCTACACTTCCACATCACAGTCCATCACTGAGGGAAGTGAGGTCAGGAACTCATTCAAGCAGGAACCTGGAGGCAGACTGTTGGAGACTGGTCTGGTGCAATGTATTCTGATGCTAATCACTGGTCCCCAAGATCCAGTTGCTGCTCAGAGGAGCAAGTACTCAAGTACGCCTGACCTTGTTGTAAACCTTGCTCCACCTACTTAAAGGTGATTGGTTAATAAAAAAGGCTGAAGCCTGGGCAGGGAAGAAATGAGGTAGGCATGGCTCAGGTTCAGGGGCTTTGGGGACCAAAGGATCTTGGGTGGGAGACAGGGACAGGGGGAAGAAAGAAGGAGAGGGGTCACAGTGGGTTAGTGTGGAGAAAAGTAGGTGGTTGGATCAGCGTGGATGGAGGAAAACAGCTCAGATGGAGAACATTAGCGAGTATCTTGGGATTAGGGCTGGGAAGTAGCCCAGATAGAAATGACTAAAGCAGATGGCCTGGGGTGAGGGCTGGGAAGAGATAAGGATAGCTTAGAGGGTTAACATCTGCCCAGCCCCAGGTAAAAATGTGTCGTATTCTAAAATATAGTAGGTGTCTATGTCCTTTATTGGTTATCATAGTGAGTTAGATAATACCACCATAATAATCATAAGGCTAATTTAATAATAAGTATTAATAGATATTTATTTCATTACTAGAACAACAGACACGGAGGAATACAGCTTGCTTTCCATGGCTTACTCAGCCTGCTTCTTATGCAACCCAGGACCACCTGCCACAGTTGGCTAGACCCTCCCACATCAACCATCAATCAAGAAAACGGCCCACAGACATGTCCACAAGCCTGTCTGGTGGGACCATTTCCTGAATTGAGGTTCCCTATTCCCAGGTGACGATCATTTGTGTCAAGCTGACAAAAACTAACCAGCACATATGGTCTTTGTCATACCCACTCACATTCAATTGGTTAAAACAAGTCACGTGGCCAGGCCTGACAATGGAGTACAGATGTGTGCTCTACCCACTGCGAAGCTGAGAAGGCATGTGGGGACAGAAATTGGGAACAGAAAAAAAAAAAAGTACCATGGCAACATTTTTTTCCTTTTCTCGTGGTACATAAAACAATGGTGTGTTTCACAATGCCTGGCATCTTAGAAACAGTGTTGTAGACTATATCACCGCTAAAGGAACCTCTGGGCATGATGTTTTTATAAGCTCCTCTTTTTTTTTAAATCTGGTTGAGCTTTACAAAAACAGAGAATTGTCCATTGTTTCTTTGGGATTTTTCTCTCCTTAAATCAAAGCACTTGATGATGGGGGAGGAGGAGGAGGCCTGTTGACACACTCTGTTAACCCTTGTTCTGGTAACTCACTATTGTTACTTAATTTTGTAGATATAGAAGGTTGGATTATGGGCAAGTGGTTGGAGGACTGTGTTCACAGCATCCTTAACTATTAACTAATAACAGTTTGTTTTTTCCCCACACACCAGAGACTTACACAGCACATATGGCCATAAGGGAAGTGAGGAAATGTTACTTTCAGTGCAACTGGATAAACTTTAATGGCTATTTCCCATCAAGAAAGAGGTAGGTAGTTATTGGAGGATACATATTTTCATCTGCAATGTGAGTGGTAAAGTTGGAAATGCAGGCAGAATCCTGAGTACATAATGCATTTTTCGCAGGTGATGGGTGGAGGAGGAGAGCCCAGGCAGGTGGCCATTACTTAGTTTTAGCAACCAATAAATGCGGTTAAGCCTATGGGTAAAGTAGAAAGGTACAAGATGTGTCTCAGATGTAGGGTAGAAAGTCATACTGTTTACTGATCCCATGCTGCTAGCTGTCTGTTTCTTTTCACACCCTCAATGACAGTGATTTCTCAAACTAGCTGACTATCAGAGGCCCTGAAAAACTAAAAAAACACGAATCGCTTACCTTCATTTCCAGACTTTCTGCTTCAGCGAGTCTAAGATAGGGAGATGATCGATCAAACTTGGAAACTGGGCTGGTAAGGTGGCTCAGCAGGTAGAGGTGTTGACAGCAGTTCCTGACAACCTGAGTCTAAACTCCAGGCCCCATGTGGTAGAAGGAAAGAACTGATTTCCCAAACTTCTCTCAAACCCATCTCATGTGTGCCATGGACATGCTTGCCACACATGACTGGCACAATAAAGAAATGAAATACAATAGAAATTAAAACAGCAACAGAAGTGGAAACCATGCCTCTCTTTTTAATTAATAATTTTTGTTCATTGACGTGTGTGTGTGTGTGTGTGTGTGTGTGTGTGTGTGTGTGTGTGTGTGAGATGCATTCTGGTTGCTCTTCTTCACACCCCTCAGATCTCCCTCCTCTCACTCCACTTCTTTCCTACAAATCTTTTTCCTAAATTTATGCCTATTTTGCTTTATTTTATTTCCTACAGAGTTTATCCAGGACCACCCCCATGGAACCATCAATTAGAGCCTGGTAGGGTCATCTATGGGACACAACTGGAAACTCTGTCCCCTGCTCCCACTATCTGTTAGTTGCCAATACTTCACCAATAAGATGTAAGGTCCTATGAGCTCTTTTCTTGTTCTTAGCTGACAGTTGGGTGGGGTGCGCACTACTTGTATGAGCTCAGGGCTAATACTTGCAGCTGCTGTGAGTTCATGATCACCATGCCTGGCTTATAGTTTTTTGGTTTTGGTTTTTTGGTATTTCGAGGCAGGGCCTGTCTGTGTTAGCATTGGCTGTCCTGGACTCACTTTGTAGACCAGGCTGGCTTCGAACTCACAGTGATCCACTTGCCTCTGCCTCTTGAGTGCTAGGAATAAAGGTGTGCATTATTATGCCCGGCCTGCCTGGTTTACAGTTTTAGAGTTTTGGTCCACTATCAGCATGGCTGGGAGCATGGTGGCAAGCATGGCAGGCGTGGTGCTGGAGGTGTACTTGAGAGCAGAGAAAAAGGGAGCAAGACTGAGTCTGGCATGGAGTTTCAAGACCTCAGTGACATTTTGAGACCAAATGACACATTTCTTCAACAAGTCCACACCTCCTAATCTTTCAAATCCTACCAGACAGTTTTACTTCCTAGTAATTAAGCATTCAAATAGATGAGCCTATGGGAGCCATTCTTATTGGAACCACATCTACAGTCATGGATTTTTATTTTATTTTATTTTTTAAAAAGATTTATTTATTTTATATATTGCATATGAGTGCTTTATCTGCAGAAGAGGGTATCAGATTACATTATAGATGGTTCTGAGCCACCATGTGGTTGCTGGGAATTGAACTCAGGACCTCTGGAAGAGCAAGAGGTGCTCTTAACCACTGAGCCATCTCTTCAGCCCCCTAGTCATGGATTTTTAGATCAAGTTTTCTTGTGGAAAAAAATTTCAAATCTAATCAACAGGCAATTGGTTGCTCCCATGACAGTCGGGTCACTATTATACCATGAGTGCATCATGGCTGGCTGCTTGGTTTTATAGTTCATAGAGTTCAGAGTTTGAAAAAAAAATCATTCATGCCTTTATTCCTTGTGGCTGTTTGAATGAAAACGGCCCCTATAGCCCCATAGGGAGTGGCTTTGTTAGAAGATGTGGCCTTGTTGGAGGAAGTGTGACACTTGGGGTGGCTCACTTCTAAGGTTTCAGAAGCTCAAGTCAGGCCCAGTGTTTCTATCTCTTCCTGCTGCCTGCTGATCCAGACGTAGAACTCACGGTTACCTCTCCAGCACCATGTCTGCCTATGTGCCACTGTGCTTCCTACCATGACAGTAACAAACTAAACCTCTGAAACGGCAAGCCAGCCCCAGTTAAATGTTTTCCTTTCTAAGAGTTGCTATGGACATGGTGTCTTGTCAAAGCAACAGAAACCCCGACTAAGACAGGAGTTGGTGCCAGGGAATGGGGCATTGCTGTGATAGGCTAGCCCATGCTTTTGTTTGGAGGAATACGGAACAGTTTGGGACTTTGGACTAGAAAAGCAGCCAAAACACTTTAGGAGGGGCATATTGGGCCATCCCAGTAGGAGCATAGAAGACCATGGTTCTGAGGGTAGTTTTAACTGTGGGGCCTGACTCAAGGGGTTTCAGACGACAAGAATATTCTATGGGGCCTAGAGACCAGTCTTGTGATACTTTGGCTAAGAACGAGGTTGCTTCCCACCCTTGTCTTAAGAAAAATTGAAGAGTTATAGATTAATATCTTTGGCAGAGGAGATTTCCAGACAGCTTAGTATTGACTGGGTTGCTTGGCTATTAATGGTCACATTTATGTGAATATATAACGAACAGGAGCAAGCCCATTAGCAGCACCCCTCCATGGCCTTGGCACCAGCTCCTATCTCTGAGTTCCTGCCCTGACTTCCTTCAGTGATGGACTACGAATATGGAAGCGTAATACAAAGAAACTCTCTCCCCCTTAATTTGCGTTTGGTCTTGGTGTTTCATCACAGCAATAGTGACCCAAACTAACACAACCCCCTCCCCTTCCCATCAGCCCACCTAGGAGTCATCTGGCACTATAAAAGCTAGCCAACAAGGAAGAAGTTTCTAGCTCAGTTCCGGTTAGGTGTCTCTGCATTTTATCTGCAAGATATGTGATGTTTTCATCAATATGGCCTTATTGATCAATTCTGGTGGGCAACCAAGAGGAATGGCAGGAGCCTATATTGTTTAGGAGGGCTTCTGGGGCCTCTCCAACTAATAACTCCTATAGAACTATGCCACACTTGTCACTGGGGATTTTGATTACTGACACATTACTTCTAGGACCAACACTCTTTGGCTTTGTAGTATCTGCCTTCATAGTCTGCATTGTGTTTTTAAGTTGAGTAATCAGACAGCGGGTTGCTGTGTGGCTTCTCACCATCCCTGTGTCTCCCCCATGCCCTTAAGCCCTCTCCCTGCTTGAATGCCCCCCCCAGGACTCAGCTTCTCTACCCTCATTTTACTTGTGTGCTATTGTCCCTATTTCCTTAAGGCAATCCCCCGCCCACTCTCTAGTTTCCTGGCTTCTGCATGTGCTCCAAGTTCAATGCCCCAAACTAAAGAGTCAAGTCTTCATAGGTGTCCACGTAGCTCCACATATGGACAGGAACATGAAGCATTTGTCTCTCCAGACCTGGGTCATCTCACTCAGTATAATGTTTTTCAGTTCTATCTGTTTACCCTGCAAATTTCGTAATTTTACTTTTATTTATAGATGGATAAAATTGCATTGCATATATGCCCCATATTTTCATGATCTATTCGTGGTAGATACTGCCACCAACATTTGTTGTCATTTGATTTATGTTGATGGTCATTATGATTAGAGTGAGATGGAAATTTTAGAATACTTTAATCTGCATTTCCTTGATGGCTAAGGATGCTTTTTAATGTTTAAAAGTATTTTCTAGCCATCTGAGTTTCTTCTTATTCTTTTGAGTACCATCACCTATTTTTCAAATTGGGTTGTTTGTTTTCTTTGAGTTTAGTTTTTTGAGTTCCTTGTATAGTTTAGTCACTAACCCTTAATCCAAGTATGGCTGTCAAATATTCGTTCCTTTTTATGGATGGTCTTTCAGTTAACATTTTCCCTTGCTGTACAGAAGCCTTTTTAATTTCATGAGATTCTGTTTCTTGATTGTGATACCAGAGACTTATTCAGAAAAATTTAACCCAGGCCTGTATGCTAGGGATACCTCGTTATATTTCCTCCTGCAGCTTCAGGGTATCACTTCTTCTGTTGAGGTCCTTGATCTATTTGGCTTTGAGGTTTTCTTCAGGGTGAGAGGCGAGGACCTAGTTTCCTTCTTCTACACGTTGATATCCAGTTTTCCCAATACTATTTGTTAAAGATGCTGTCTTTTTTTTTTTTTTTTAAGGTGTATATCTATGGTTTGTTTGTCAAAAATCAGATAGCTGTAGATGTGTGGACTTATATTTGGGTCCTCTATTCTATTTCATTCATCTAAGTATCTGTTTTTAATGCTAGTACCATGCAGTTTTTGTGGCTCTACAGTGTACCTTGAAGTCAGAACAGTGCTACCTCTAGCAGTGTTATTTTTGGTGAGGATTTGGTGATCTCTGGGCTTTCGTGTGTCCATATACATTTTTAAATTGTTTTCTTTTTCCTAGTCTGTGAAGAATATCTCTGACATCTTGATTGAGATTGCATTGGATATGGAGCTTGCTTTGGTAGTATGACCAGTTTCAAAACACTGATTCCTCCTATCCATGTGAGCTTCTTCCCTCTTCTAGTGTCTGCCTGAGTTTCTTTCTTCAGAGCCTTGATGTTTTCATTGTAGAGAATTTTCATTGCCTTGCTTATATTTTTTGCTAGGGCTATTTTTTTTAATGGTATTATTTCACTGATTCCTTTTTCAGTGTGTTTGTCATTGGTATATAGAAAGAATACTGATTTTTGTGCATTGATTTTATATGATGCTACTTTGGGGAGAGTGCTTATCAGCTCTTAAGGTTTTTGTTTTGTTCTGTTCTGTTTGTGGCATCTTTAGGTTTTATTATAATATGATTATATCCCTTACAAAGTGCTACACTGATGTATTTTGCCGTTTGTATCCTTTTATTAACCCCCTTGACTAACTGCTCTAGCAAAGACTTCGTTATTTGAAAAAGAGTAGAAAGGGATCATACTTGTCTTGTTCCTGATCTTAGTGGGGATGTTTTCAATTTTCTCCACTTAGAATCATGTTGGCTCTACTTTGGCGACATATAGTCTTTATTATATTGAGATGTGCTCTCAATATTCTCAAACTCTTTATGACTTTTTTTCTTATGAAGGGATGTTAAATTTTGTTGAAGGCTTCTACTTCATCTAGTGAAATGATCATCATCAATTGTGTGATTTGTAGTATAGTTATCCTGTAATATATGGCTAATATGTGTGTATATGTGAGTACATACCATATGTGTCTTTCTGGGTCTGGGTTACCTTGTTCAGGATGATTGTTTCTAGTTCCATCCATTCACCTCCACATTTCATGATTTTCTTGTTTTTAATAGCTGAGTAGCATTCCTTTGTGAAAATGTAGCATATTTTCTTTTTCCATTCTTCAGTTGAGGGACATCTAGGTTGTTTCCAGTTTCTGCCTATTATGAATAAAGCCTCTATGAACATTGTTGAGCAAATATCCTTGTGGTATGTTATAGCTGGGTCTTGAGGTAGCACTATTTCTAATTTTCTGTAAAAGCATCAGGTTGATTTCAAGAGTGGTTGCACAAGTTTGCACTCCCACCAGCAATGGAGGAGTGTTCCTTTTTCTCCACATCCTCACCTGCATGTCCTGTATCTTGAGCTTTTGATCTTAGCCCATCTGACTGGTGTAAGATGGAATCTCAGAGTCATTTGGATTTGCATTTCCCTGAAGGCTAAAGACATTGAGCATTTCTTTATGTGCTTCTCAGCCATTCAAGATTTCTCTCTCAAACATTCCCTGTTTAGTTTTGTACCCCGTTTTTATAGGATAAATTTGTTTGTTAGTGTTTATTTTTTGAATTCTTTATATATTTTTGATATTAGTCCTCTGTTGGATGTAGGGTTGATGAAGATCTTCTTAATCTGAAAGTTGCCATTTTGTTCTATTGACAGTGTCCTTTGCCTTACAGAAGCTTTTAAGTTTCATGTGGTCCCATTTATTAATTGTTGATCTTAGAGCCTGAGCCGTTGGTGTTCTGTTCAGGAAGTTGTCTCCTGTGCTGATGAGTTCAAGGCAGATTGCCACTTTCTCTTCTAGTAGATTTGTTATTTCTGGTTTTATGTTAAGGTCTTTGATCCACTTGTACTTGAGTTTTGTGCAAGGTGATAAATATGAGTCTATTTGCATTTTCCTACATGAAGACATCCAATTGGACCAGCACCATTTGTTGAAGATGCTGTCTTTTTTCCATTGTATGGTTGGCTTCTTTGTAAAAAATCAAGTGTCCATAAGTGTGTGGGTTTATTTCTGAGTCTTTGATTCAATTCCATTGATCGAGCACTCTATTAATATGCCAATGCCATGAAGTTGTTATTACTATTGCTCTGTAGAACAGCTTGAAGTCAGGGATGGAAGTACCTCCAGAAGTTCTTTTATTGTATAGGATTGTTTTAGCTATTCTGGGTTTTTTGTTTTTCCATATGAAGTTGATAATCGTTCTTTCAAGGTCTGTGAAGAATTGTGTTAGTATTTTGATGGGAATTGCATTGAATCTGTACATTGTTTTTGGTAAGATGGCCAGTTTTACTATGTTAATCCTACTGATCCATGAGTATGGGAGATCTTTCCACCTTCTGATATTGTCTTCAGTTTCTTTCTTCAGAGACTTGGAGTTCTTGTCATACAGGTCTTTGACTTGCTTGGTTAAAGTTACACCAAGATACTTTATATAATTTGTGGCTAGTGTGAAAGGTGTTATTCCCTAATTTTTTCTCAGCTCATTTGTTATTTGTATACAGGAAGGCTATTGATTTTTTAAAAAATATTTTTGTATCCAGCCACTTTGCTGAAGATATTTATTAGCTGTAGAAATTCTCTGGTAGAATTTTTGGGGTCACTTATATATACTATCATAATATCTGCAAATAGGAATACTTTGGCTTCTTCCTTTCTGAAAGCTATCCCCTTGATTTCCTTTAGTTGCTTATTGTTCTAGCTAGGACTTCAAACACTATGTTGAAGAGATATAGAGAGAGTGGGCAGCTGTATCTTGTCCTCAACTTTAGTGGAATTGCTTTGAGCTTCTCTCCATTTAATTTGATGTTAGCTATTGGATTGTTGTATACAGCCTTTATTATGTTTAGGTATGGGCCTTGGATCCCTGATCTCCCCAAGACTTTTATCATGAAGGGATGTTGGATTTTGTCATAGGCATTTTCTTGTATCTAATGAGATGGTCATGTGATGTTTTTCTTTTAGTTTGTTTATGTGGCAGGTGACATTGATGGATTTCATATGTTGAACCATCCCTGCATCCGTGGGACAAAGCCTACTTAATCATGGTGGATGACATATCTGATATGTTCTTGAATTTGGTTTGCTAGTATTTTATTGAGTATTTTTGTATCAATCTTTATAAGGGAAATTGGTCTGAAATTTTCTTCCTTTGTTGAGTTTTTGTGTGGTTTAGGTATCAGGATGACTGTGGCTTCATAGAATTAGTTTAATAGTGTTCCTTCTGTTTCTATTTTGTGGAATAGTTTGAGGAATATTGGTATTAGCTCTTCTTTCTGGTAGAATTGTGAGCTAAAACCATCTGGCCCTAGGCTTTCTTTTTTGTTGGGAGACTTTTGATGACTGCTTCTATTTCCTTAAAGGTTATAGGACTGTTTAAACTGTTTATCTGATCTTAATTTACCTTTGGTAAGTGAAATCTGTCAAGAAAATTGTCCATTTCCTTTAGATTTTCCAATTTTGTGGAATACAGACTTTTAAAGTAAGACCTATTGATGCTTTGGATTTCCTCAATGTCTGTTGTCACGTCCCCTTTTTCATTTCTGATTTTGTTAATTTGGATACTGTTGCTCTGCCTTTTAGTTAGTTTGTCTAGAGGTTTGTCTAACTTGTTAATTTTACCAAAGAATCAGCTCTTAGTTTCATTGATTCTTTGGATTGTTCTCTTTGTTTCTAAGTTATTGGTTTCAGTGCTGAGTTTGAGTATTTCCTGTTGGGAGCTTTCCTTGGGAAGGTAAGAATAACAGATGCCAGGGGATTTAGATAATCTGTTTATTGAAGAGAATGGAATGTTGAAGTTCTCCACAGTTACTGTCTTGTGATCAGTCTGCGCCTTTACATTTAATAATTTTGTTTTATGAAATTGGGTGCACCTGTGTTTGATGTGTATATGTTTAAAATTGTGATAACATTATGATAGGCAAATTTGGGCCAAGGGTTCCTGCTCAAACTAAAGCACCAGCCAAGGACAATACAGGCAGTAAACTTTAAACCCTTACCCAGATCTAGCCAATGGTCAGAACAGTCTCCACACTTGAGTGGAGGGTGGGATATGACTTTCTCACATACTCTGGTGCCTCACATTTGACTATGTCCCCTGGAGGGGGAGACTTGGTGGCACTCAGAGGAAGGACAGCAGGTAACCGAGAAGAGACTTGATACCCTATGAGCATATACAGGGGGAGGTAATCCCCCTCAGGAACAGTCATAGGGGAGGGGAATAAGGGGAAAATGGGAGGGAGGGAAGAATGGGAGGATACAAGGGATGGGACAACCATTGAGATGTAACAAGAATAAATTAATAAAAGAAAAAAAGAAAAGGAAGTAGCGAAAGTTAAAAAAAATTGTGATAATATCTTTTCGTTGTTGTTTTGGTTTTTCAAGACAGGATTTCTCTGTGTATAGCCTTGGCTGGCTCGGACTTGCTCTATAGACCAGGCTGGCCTTGAATTCACAAAGATTCACCTGCCTTTGCCTCCAGGAATGCTGGGACTAAAGGCGTGCACAGCCATGCCTGGTTTTATGATACTGTCTTGATGGATTGTTCCCTTAATGAGAATGAAGTGGCCTTCTTTATCTGTTCAAATTAGTTTTGGTTTGAGTCTATTTTGTTAAATATTAGAACAGCAATGCTTACTTGTGTATTAGTTCTATTCACTTGGAATATTTTTCCGTTCTTTCACTGATGGTAGTGGTCTATCTTTGATGGTGAGGTGTGTTTCTTGGAAGCATCAAAAAGATAGATGCCGTTTTCTAATTTAATCTTCCAGTCTGGGTCTTTTTTTATTAGAGGGTTGGAACCACCTATAATCAGAGTTATTCTTGAAAGGTACACACTAATTTCTATTTTTAACTTTTTTTGCATGTTCTTAGACTTTTCCTTGAGATATGGTCTCACTGTGTAACTCTAGCTGGTCTTGAACTCTTCTGCCTCCCAAGTGCAGGTATTAAAGGCACACACCATTGCATGGCTTCCTAAAAGTAACTACCCTGGTATTGCTTAATTTTCCCTGTAGCCTCTACGGAGTGAGTATTCTTCTCTCCAGTTCAAAATAGTCCTTCTAGTTTCCTCTGTTAAGTTGACTTCATAGTAATAAAGCCCTCCATATGTTTTAACTATGGGAGGTATTTTTTTTTTCACTTATGTAGGAATGCTTTGCAGGGTATAATATTTGGGATTGGAAGTTGTGATACTCCAGAGCTTGGAATACATCTTTCCAAGCCTTTCTGGGTTTAAATATTTTCATCACATAAACAGTGGTTATATGATATGTGACTTGCAGATTTTAGCTTTCTTTCTCTAGTCTGCATATTTAGTGTTTTTAACTATAGTGTATCATAGAAAGTTTCTTTTCTTTTCTGCCTCTATTTAGTTTTCTTTTTTCTTTTTGGTTTTTTGAGACAGGGTTTCTCTGTGTAGCCTTGGCTGTCCTGGACTCGCTTTGTAGACCAGGCTGGCCTCGAACTTACAGCTATCCGCCTGCCTCTGCCTCTCGAGTGCTGGGATTAAAGGCGCGCTCCACCACGCCCGGCTACTTAGTATTCTTTAAGCCTCTTGTATGTGAATATGTATCTGTTTCTCAAGATTTGAGATTTTTAAAAATTATTATTACTTTATCAAAAACATTTACTGTGCCTTTGATCTGGAATTATTCTCCACTTCCCCTGTTCATGTATAGTCTTTCCTTGTGTAACAGAGCTCTGGCTGTGCTGGACTTGATTTGTAGATCAGGCAGGTCTCAAACTCACAGAGATCTGCCTGCCTCTGCCTCTGTGCTGAGATAAAAGTGCTGTGCCACCATACCTGGCTATGAGATAGTTATTATGCAATGGACTCTATTATCCAAAACATTCATTTTGTCATTGTTACCATATCATAATAGTAGATAATAATTCCTATAGATTCTATCAATAAGGTAAATACTGGAGTGGGAGGGGACACTCCCAATCACTACCTCCTAATCTCATCTATTGCCTTCTGGACTCCTGCAAGCCCATTTACATAGCTACTTATTTATCATCTCTCCTGCCTTTTCCGTGTTGCCTGGTCGGTCTTACCAGCCTGCATATGTGATCTTATTACTCCTGTATTTTATTTTACTTTGTTTATTTACTTTTGTGATGCTTGGAGTCAAACCAGGGCTTCCTTGATGCTAGGTAAGTCCTCTACCCCTGAGTCACACCCCCTTCCTCGCTATTGTATTTTAACATTTACTACCTTCAGGAAGTCCTAGAACTAATGAGTCCATAGCCTGTTAGAATGAAGTCACTCACAATCGGTTCCTATCTCACCCATGGTCTCCCTTTCACATGTTCACCAAAGGCACGCTGAATAGTTTTCCTTCCCGTCACCTGTTTGCCCTTTCAAATCTTGACACCTTTCTGCATCTGTTTCTTTTGCCTAGGAGGACTCCTTGTTTTCTTTCTCACCTGACAATGCTCTACTCAGTTTGCTCCCAAGTCCAACTCAGATGGTCACTACTTCTATCTGTAACTCAGAATCAGCCTTCTGATTTTTAGAATCTGCACCATACTTTATCAGGCCAGTTCAGTATTCCTGCATGGAGCAAGGAGGAGCTTCCAAGGCCTCACACCTTACTGAGAAGCTATCAGCGGTTGATGGCTGCCCGGATGGAGAGTCGCTTTTCTTTGTAAGTGTGGCCACTGTAGGTTGCCCAAGCCCAGGATCTGAACATATACTCACATGCATATAGGCAGCACTGATTGGACTCAGTATACTAAAATGGTAGAAAGATAAGATGAAAAGTCCCATAGTGTGCTGAAGGGGAGAGTGAGAGGTAGGTATGCTCAAGCTATCCAATATGTGTGTGAAATTTTCAAGAACTAAATTTTAAAGTATTATTAAAAATCACTCCTTTTATGTTCATAGTCCCTACTAGCATGCTTGTATTTAGTAGAATTTTTTTTTCTTTATTTTATTTTTATCTTTGAGACAGGGTCTCTCTGCATAGCCCTGGCTGTCCTGGAACTTACTATGTAGACCAGGTTGGCCTCAAATTCATACAAATCTGCCTGCCTCTGCTTCTCAAGAGCTGGGCTTTAAAGCCTGCACCACCATGCCTGGCTTTTTTTTTTGGTTTGTTTTAATTAAAACTTTACTGTAAAGAACTTTCAAATAAAAAAACACCGCACACCAAAACGAACCAGTCCCGAAGCCTATATATCTCAATGGATGTCTATAAAATGCTTGTTTAAATAAAACACGCTCACCACCTTATCTGTTGTTTACACAATAAAGACAAAGGCTGAGCTCACAGCACCTAGCCGACACACACACCAGCACCTAGCCGGCACACACACCAGCACCTAGCCGACACACACACCAGCACCTAGTTGACACACACACCAGCACCTAGCCGCACTTCGTCCAGCCCAGACCTGCTGTGCTCTACAATTCCACCCTGTGCAATCAATAATTCTGAAGCATCGCAGGAATTCCCACAATGCAAATATGCGATTAGGAATTTCAGCAGCAGGAACTGGATATATAAGGGTCTGTGTGTCTTTTTAAGGGCTTAATCACAGCTAGTCAGAAAACTTAAGCTAACAAGAGCATTTCATTTCTTAAGCATCCTAATTAATTGATGCTTAGCATTCGGGTTACCAAATTTGCCTTTTAAAGCTTGCATTTAGAGGTTGCAAATATATCTATTAGTGTGAATTTCTAGGTCAGTAAGGCTTTGATTTGCAGTATTTAATGTTTGCATAATTTAACCTTTGCCTGACTTTGAAAAATCATTCCACAGACCTACATTTACTTTCCTAATGGAATGATTTGCTCCAAAGCATTGTCCTGACCCTTAGGGCCGTTTCACATGGTGTCTGCTGTAGTTTGAATCTTAGAATCTTACTTTCTGTTCAAGTCTCAGTCTCCCCACACCCTGGCGTATGGAACAGGTTCTTCAATAGTCACCATCTCTGGAGTCTGTGCCCCATAAGATGAAAGAAGAACATTCAGGACAACTTGTGAGGACATGCAGTATGTTGTGGTAGTTCCTAGGGAGCGTCGGAAGCAGACTGAAGTCCTAGGTGAGGCGTTGCTGTAGCCTGGCCTTCTGAGCCCCTCAGCCTGTTCTCCACTCTCCTGAGCTCCCTGAGCTCCTTAACCACCCCCTTCATTAAAGTGAACATATGTGTCTCTGTGTGTACATATATGCACATGTATATTCCTTTTAAATTAAAATAACATATAACATATAGACATACATACATACAATTTAAGTACACACACACACATATATAGGGAGGGAGGGACGGACACACACACACACA
>OU015750.1:67074867-67089124 GCA_907169655.1 Acomys percivali
TATTGAATCTTTAACTTATCTACTTAGTTTTTTATTTCTTTTTTAACTGAAATGTATAATTGTGATCTCATACTTAAACTTTGGAGTCTTTCCTGCTCAACTTCTCCCCTCTAGGATATAATAAAAAAGACAACATATGGCCCAACAGCACATTGAAGACAGAATTTCTGTGATAGAAAAATGTTTTCTTTGCTGCGTGATGTTTCTCAAATGAGGAAGGTCTAAACAGATCTCTGTCCTCTGTAACTGTTTACTGCATGCCATGTTTGATTGGAAAATACTGAAATATAGTATGTTGCGTTTGGAGTGTTGAGTATTCTGTTATGGGTGATTTAGTTTCCATAACAACCATGTAAAAATTAGAATAAAGATGAAATTATAATTATTTAACACATCCATGAGCTTGATTTCCACTCCAGAAGTGTTAAAATAGCTGAGCACAGAAGCGCAGCAGTGTGATGTGGGTCACACTGTAGTTCCCCTCTTGGGGAGTCAGCGGGATGGAATTTATTCAGACCTTCTTTTCCCTCATGGGACCCTGTGCTCAGCCTTACTTTCCTATGGTGTGAAGTAAGTAAGCATTTTTACGGCTTCTTTTTATTGGCTGGTGACTGGAATCTCAGAACTCAAGAGGCTGAGGCAGGAGAATTCCCTAGAGTTCAAGAGTAGTTCAGGCTACATAGTAACATGGTTTAACAGGGTGGGGGGCGGGCGGGGCCCACAAAGCAAGACTCTGTCTCAAGATCAAAGAGGAAGGGAGAGGAGGCGTTTCTGTTTCATCAGTGAGTGACATCAGGGAAGGCAAAGGAACTGAAATGAGATATTAAGGTGGAATTTGTATTTACCAGAAGTTTAAACTCTTGACTAACAATGCTGTGTGTGTTTAAATTAGTCTTATTGTGGTATTTTTAAAAATTATTTTATTATTTTTAATTATGTGTGTGTGTGTTCTGTGTGCTTGTGTGGTTTATGCACAAGAGTTTGATCTCCCTGGAGTTGGAGTTACAGGCAGCTGTGAGCTGTTAGATGTGGGTACTGAGAACTGAGCTTAGGTTATCTCAAAGAGCAGTGTGGTCTCTCAACTACTGAGCCGTCTCTCCAACCCCAAACTTTAATTTTCCTTTTTTGAGAAAGGATCTATTTAGACCAGGCCAGCCTTCAACTCACAGAGATCCACCTGCCACTACCTGGAATTTAAAGGCATGCAGTCATGCATGTTAAAATTTTCACTCACCCTTTAATGGATAGGATTGGTCATTTGAGGATAGATCAAATATTACATGGCAAAAAGTGTACTTTTCTCAGACTCACTGATTGGAGCTGTTTAACAGATACACAAAATCTTGATTAACTTTTGATTAACATATTTTGTGTTTCAATTCGTCTTATGATTTTTTTTTTTTTTGGAGCCACAAGCTATTTTCATTTCTATTTATATAGAAAACAATTAGGCAAATAATGCCTGAAATTTACTTAAGGAGATGGAAAACTCTATTTTTAAAACTGCTAAAAGCAAATTTGAGTCACAGAGTAAATAAAAATGTAAGCTACTTTGATATAAAGTCCATGAGCATTTGGTAAATGTGACCTTTATATTTTTAATAATTGAACTTAATCTCTGTTTCATAACATTGACATGAAGAGGTACAAGTGAGGTCTCCAGACAATCTCAGTGGCCTGGGCCCCTCTTGTTCCCACCCTTTCTGCTTTGCCTATCAGACTGGCCTGTACCTGGGATTGAAGAGTGTGTGTCATTTGCTCCTTAGCTGTGACATTCTTTATATGGCATACACTGAGATGAGAGATTCCTCCAAGTCTCTATCTAAATACTTTGGGTAGGGGTTACAGCAATTCTGTAGTGTCTCAGAGTCATGCCTGTCCCATTCTCAGTTATACATGAAATGCATATTGTAGATGGAGGAGATGTACAGTCACCCAGGACCTCCAGCCAAGCTCCTTATACCTCTATGTCTATCCCTGTGTGCGGGCCTGGACCATGTGGGGCTGGTGCAATCTCTACATTCTCTCTGGCTAGCTTCTGTTGTGGGTTCCATCTTGGGAGGAAGGTGTGAGCCTTCCTCTCTTTGACTCCTCCCTTCAGAGTCCTTCAGGCCTGGCAGGAGTTTTACCTGTCCCTCTCCATCACACACAGGCACTGGGACCTGGATGAGAACCTACAGTGACAATCTCTCTAATGTCTGAGATCCTTTCCTTATCGACACTGCTTTTTCTCAAACCTAGGGTGCTGTGATCTCTTTCTGGGTTGGGAAATGTCCCCTTGGCTTCTTATTTTTGTAAACCTTAACTTCACACAGACTTTATAATCTTTTTTTAAAAAATATTTTATTTATATTTTTTAATGTATATGAGTGCCCCTAGCTGCATATACAGCTGCATGTCAGAAGAGAGCGTTAGATGGTTGTGAGCCACCGTGTGGTTGCTGGGAGTCGAACTCATGACCTCTGGAAGAGCAGACCATGCTCTTAACCTCTGAGCCATCTCTCCAGCCCAGACTTTATAATCTTAATCTTTTACACTGCTGAGTCCTGATACTGAAAATCCAGGTTTTGCTCCAACTACTGCTATTGCTTTGGATTTCACAAACCCATTTTAAAACTTGGAAGTTGCTGGGTAGTGAAAAGGTTCTGTAAGACTCCAAAGGGTCCTTCTCCAACTTCAATGTCAGGAAAACTACCACTTAAAAGATTCTATTATGCCAGGCAGTGGTGGCATACACCTTTAATCCCAGCACTGGGGAGGCAGAGGCAGCCAGATCTCTATGAGTTCAAGGCCATCCTGTTCTATAGAGTGAGTTCTAGGACAGCCAAGGCTACACAGAGAAACCCTGTCTTGAAATCTCCTCCACCCCACAAAAAATCCCCCCAAATTCCAAAGTCATAGGCAAGTCACGTTGATCTGTGGATTTCCTTCACAGGAGCCTTCCCCTGACACAAATTGATGCCAAAGTCTGATTTGAATTAAAGGATGCATGAGATATAAAAGAATTAGCAGACGGCTGGAGAGATGGCTCAGCGGTTAAGAGCACTGACTGCTCTTCCAAAGGGCCCAGGTTCAATTCCCAGCACCCACATGGCAGCTTACAATTGTCTGTAACTCCAAGATCTGACATGCTCACACAGACATACATGCAGGCAAAAACACCAATGTACATACAGTAAAAATAAATAAATTATTAAAAAAAAAAAAAAGAATTAGCAGAGACAAACAGCAACAACAACAACCAAAACAAAACAAAACCCAACAACAACAAAAGACTTCACAACATATAAGACTGCCTCACACCTAGTTGTTGATCTAGTTTCTCCTTGATTTTCAAACTTATTTTTATTTTCTAATTAATGACTCTAGAGGTTGACAAATGGACAATGGCCAGACCACATATGGCAACAGGACTCAGACTGACAGGCTGCAGCAAAAGCCAGAGCAGCCAAACCACCATCTCTGGCTGCCAGTAGACTTGGTCAGTGCCTGACAGCTTTCCAATCCCTTACCAACCCCCTTCCAACTCATAGCTAACCAGAGAAAGCCAAACATGCCTTGTAGTATGCCTTGCTTCTGCTCAGCTCCTTCCTCTGTTAGCTGGCCGGCAGGCACTCCATGCCAGTAGCCTCCAATCAGAACACACCTGGAGCCTCTCTTTCTCTCTTTTCCCCTTCCCACTCTCATGCCTGCCTTTGACTCCCTGCCAAGTGCTGGCTATGGTGGCTGACTCCCTTGCTCTAAATAAATAGCCTTTGTTCTCATTTGGGTGGGCTTTGTTTGTTTCCTCGGGCTTGCTACACGTAAAGCTATTATATTGAGGTGTGTGCTTCGAATGCTGAGACTGATGCGGTTTTTTGTTTTTTGTTTTTTTTAATTTTTTTTTCACACAGAGACATTTGGAGTAAATAAATACTGGGCTTTGATTTCTGCTTTGTTGAGTAAGACTTAAAAATTATAGCTCATGCCGGGCGTGGTGGTGTACGCCTTTAATCCCAGCACTTAGGAGGCAGAGGCAGGTGGATCACTATGAGTTTGAGGCCAGACTGGTCTACAAAGTGAGTCCAGGACAGCTAAGGCTACACAGAGAAACCCTGTCTTGAAAAAAAAATTATAACTCAAAAATCATTTGGTCCTTGAGTTTATAGGCTCTGACATGCTTTTGCCTCAGATAGACACAACTATAATATTCTTGAAATTGGATCTGAAATTCTCGTCTTTGCAAATTTAAGATTAACACTTTTTTTTTTCAAGACAGGGTTCTCTGTGTTACCCTAGGCTGTCCTAGACTCACTTTTAGACCAGGCTGGCCTCTAACTCACAGCGATTCACCTGCCTCTGCCTCCCAAGTGCTGGGATTAAAGGCATGCGCCACTATACCCAGCTAGATTAATATATTTTTAACAAATTACTATGCAGAGGGACATTAATTTGAAAATGAAGCATGTTTTTTATTAGGTAGGCAACTGTTCCTCGTGTGTCAGTTTTCTTCAGCCGCCACATAACTGTACTGGTATGCACAGATAAACCGAAAGCCTTAGTGAAATAACAGTGGTCTTTAGAAGAGCAAATTATGCATTTTTTTTTACACACAGAAAGCTATGGGTTACTTCCAGGTCATTGAAATCATAGTATGTGGCCATCACAGCAATATCCTAAAAGATCAATTACAATGCTCATGTCACAAAGGAAAACTTGGTCAGTAAACTAGAATGACCTATTAAAGGCCCTCCCATGCCAGAAAGATGAGGTCCCTCACTCAGCTTCAAGGTACCCCAAGTTTGCATGAAGTTTCTACGCACTGGAGAACTTCCTGTGCGCCTGTGATGGAAAGAGAGTCCATCTCTGATCTCCTGGCTATGGGGTAGTCTTCACCTGACACACCGGCCATGAATGTGAAGCCTTCATGCTGCAGCAGGGAGAGGGGACGCCCCTCAAGGGCATGGCAACTTGAGCTGTCTTGGTGTTTCATGGCAATGCTTATCATGGCCAGGTGGGTGGCCTACGCACACATAGCAGAAGTAGAAGGAACACGGGCCTTCCCAGAGACACAGCAGAATGTCTTCCACTATGTGTGTGTGCACCCTGGTTTTCAAGTCTCCTTCCTTTTACCATGGCCTGCATCTTCCCTGTATCTTGCTACTTAGTCCTCTCTCACACACCCGAAGCACTCTGCTAACTCTTCCTGTAGCTGGACACCTTGCAAGTCCTCAACCCAGCTGAGCACGGGTCCTTTAGCATCTTTGGAATCCTGACCACAACATTCTCCTCCTGGATTCTAGGATCTCTACATCAGTATTTCCTTCTCATTTATTTTTTTCTCTGTTATGATTCAAAACTTACCTCAGAGAGGCTTTTGTGTTTTAGCAAACATAGACCTACAACCTTCTACATTCCTTTTTAGAGGTTGAGTGTGATAGCTGTAACCCAGCACCTAAGAGGCTGATGCAGGAGGATTGTTACAAGTTAATGGAAAGTTTAGATGACATAGTTAGTTCTAGGCTAGCCTGGGCTACTAAATTGCACGCAGGGGGTCGGGGGATTCCTGTCTCAAAACTAACTGGTCTGGAGAGATGGCTCAGTGGTTAAGAGCACTGCTCTTCCAGAGGACCCCTGTTCAATTCTCAGCATCCACATGGCAGCTCACAACTATCTGTAACTCCAGTTCCAGCGGGATCTGACACCCTAATACAACTGCACATGAAAAAAAAAGCTAAATAATTTATAAAAAACGAACTAACATGAGCTGGGTGTGGTGGCACATGCCTTTAATCCCAGCACTTGGGAGCAGAGGTAGGTGGATCTTTGTGAGTTCAAGCCCAGCCTGGTCTACAAAGTGAGTTCAGGACATCCAAGGCTATACAGAGTAACCTTGCCTCGAAAAACCAAAACCAACCAACCAAACAAACAAAATGAACTAACCAACTAACCAACCAATAAAATAACACCATTACTTGGTTGCTGCTTTACTTTCAGACTCTAAAGTTTGTGAGGGTGGGACATGGTGTCATACACTTGGACACAGTGTCACACAGTTATAACCCTAGCTCTGAGGAGGCAGAGGAAGAAGAATCATAAATCTAAGGCTAGCCTAGGCTACAAAGCAAGACTATCACAAAAACAAAAACCAAGGAAACAAAAATAAAAACAAAAACCAAAAACCAAACATACACATCGTGAGATTTAAGAATCTGTCAGTTATGTTTGCTGCTGCCAAATACCAAGAACAGTGCTGAGGCCCTCCACACATATTTACTGAGTTAACGAACAAATAAAGAATAAATCCAGACAGGTACCCATTCAACAGACAAAAAAGTGAAAACAAAAAGCAAACAACAGCAAAACTCACAAAAAAATCAGAGGCGGCACAGTGCAGAATGTCTCTGTAATTTCAGTAGGTCTCAGCCCTCCGAGAATGCCTCCATTGGCCGTGGGCAAAGCCCCTTGTTAACTAGAACTATGCTGTTTCGGGAAGCTCTTCTTGAAATTTATTCTAGAAGTTTGTTCTTTTCAGCTAAACATAATCATGCATTCCAAAGCATAATTCAATCAAAAGGACCAATCATCACACATTGGTCTGGAAAAAAAAAAAATAGAGCCCTGATGTTGAGTTTGGTGGATCCTAACAACCCCGTTTCAATGAACTGAAGATGTGTTTGGGATACAAACGTTAACCATTGCCTCTAAGTCTCCTATGCTTTGGAGGCCTTGGAAGGACTAAACTTCCTCGCTTCCTCATGGATTCCTCAGATCTCTGTGACTGACTCTAGACAACGTATACCTTAGTTCCGCATGTGAAGTTCTCCTTGTCTCTATCTTCTCTATAATGGCTGTGAGAGCGCATGCCTTTGTGAAGGGCACCCTACGCCACTGCAGAGGCTAATTGCTAAAGAAAGCCACGATGATCCTTAGCCAACCTTGTTGGAGCTGGTAATACACATTTTTGTTGTTTTAAGCCTCTAGGATTTTCCTCAGACTGGTTGTTGTAGCCTAATGTAAGTACACCTACTGCCTGACTGATTGTAGACTGTGCCATTAGCCTATGCACCCATGGCAAGAAATAGATAACATTTAAAGGAGAATTCAAGATAAAAATGCATTTTAATCTTAGGTCTGTGAGAACAGGGGCCTTAGACTAGGTAAACATAGTTATAGGAATTTACTAAATCAGATTAGCATAGAATTAAAAATTTGAGAGCTAGAATTGGACAGGAAGTTTTGAGTCCATACCCCAGTACGTCTTAGCAACTTGCGTAAGATTTAGCTTATTTATGTGACTTGGAGATAACAAAAGTAGCTTCATGGGGTTTTGTGAGCCAGTAACTGAGATAATTCCTATCACATGCTCAACATAAAAATTTTAATCCTCACCTTTAGCTAGAGCACAGAACACTCATTTTTAAATACTACACAGAAAAACTTTTTTTTTTTTTTTAAGGGCACACCAATCAATTCTAAGTGATAGCAAATGTCTACAGAAGAGCACTCTGGGGTCTTCCCATCTGTTCGCCAATGTGTTTTCTAGGCGAAGCAGGCCCAAATGAAGATCAAGAATAACGCAAAAGAGGGGAGGACCCAAAAATGTAACTACGGACAATAACGAAAGATTGGCCCTGTGCCTATCTCGGTGACTGGCAGGACGGATGACAGGGGAAGAAGAGGGACTAGCTGTACACCAGGAGGCTTGGGAGCTGGGTGTGGCGTGGAGGAGAGAGCAGTCTTCACAGACATATTCATGTTATTGTTTCTATCCACAGTTATGTTTTTCCTATGAAGTTATCTATCCAAGAAACATGATTTGACTCAGGATTCCAAGTGCACAAAGCGTTAACTCTTGGTGTAACTGTCTTCCATAGTTGATTTGGGAAAACACAGATTAAGGAACATGTAGCAATCATAATTCTGGGTTAGCGATTTTTCTCGGATATACTTCCTGAGCTTCCATTGTCAGTAGAGGTGGGCTTCATGGGTTCTGATCCAATGTTCTTACCTCACTTTTCTGGAGGGTACAACAGAACAGGTGGCTGAGCAATGTCATTATTTTTATTAAACACCTGGGTTAGCCCTTTAAAGTTAGTCCCTTTGAAAGAAGTACAACTGCTTCTAAATATAAATTGGGGCTATAGTTTACCTTTTCTGCTTACTTGTTTCTTAACTTGTGAAACTGTATCTAAGACTGGGAGGTATACAACTTGCTACTCAATATCAGCTGAGCAACAGTGAATCAATTGTGACTGCGCTGGCAGCAAAGGAAATAGAGCAGACTTAAATATGTTTCCAAGAGACAAAGGCTTCTTATTGCATAGTTTATTTTACAACACGTGTCTGTAGTTTTACACTTTTCAAAAGTAAAAAAAAAAAAAAAAAAAAAAAAAAGTTTTGAGCTAAGCACTAAGAGGACAGAACAGAAAGAACAAACCTGTTGTGGTCCCCATATTGTCTGGGTGGAATTCTGTTTTTAAAAAACCCCAAGGACTCTCTCCTTTTCCTCTACCAGCGACAGTATCGTGGAGACACTCCCTGCCTAGAGAGCAGCTGGCTATACACTACACATGTAAGGGGTCTGGGCTTCTCTCAGCCTCCTTACTACTGGGTCGCTGTAGGGTTGCCAAAGACTACCAGACCCAGCCAGACTTGAGGCTCTCAAGCTGGGTGCACCTGGATATGTTCCCAGGGGCTACGGGGGGGGGGGGGGGGGCAAAACTCACTGAAAGAACGCTGTAACTGAAAAAAAAAAATGCTCCCTTGATTTTCGTCTAGCCCCTCTTTCTTAATTTCTTAAAACCTTGTTAAGGTTCCCAGGTGTTCCCCGCCCCCCACGGCCCTGGGTGCTGTTCCCTTTATCACAACTCCTAATAGATGAAAGCTGGGTTTTAGTAGTCCCTCAGGCATCCGGGATGGCTTGGATGGACAGGTACTAGAAAGTACTGCTTCCCCTCGCACGCACCCCCAGCACACAAAAGCGAAGATGCAAGGGGCGGCGGGCGGGGGGGGGGGAGAGTTGCTTTGCAGGGTACACCACCAAATATTTAGAATTTGGTGTGCACAAAACAAATTATGCTAAAATGCAAAACAGGCCTCTTAGAGTTGTTCAGCCCTCCGGAGCACACTACATATATCTTTAACTCGCCGCTTAAGAGACGAAACAATGCTGCAGTGCAAATTAGGCAAGGCAATACTCAGAAGGAACCCCATTTGATAGGCCGAACTGAGATTTTAATGAAAAGCTTACTCATCCCCCCCCACCGAATTCATTCTATCTTTTAAGCACTTAAAAATGTGTAATTTTAAATCCCACCACTGTCATAGTGAACACTCTGTAATAACAAGCCGCGGAACAATGGACACCCCCATATCACATTGTGTCAGGTAATTACAAAGTGGAGCGGCGCGGGAAAGCTGAGCCGGGAACGGCCCTTTGCAGTGTGTAGGAGCTTTTCAGAGCTGTGTGTTGTCTCTGGTGTCTCATCAAAGGGTTCAAACCAATACCTCAACCCAAACGCCAGGGACAGGCGCAGCCGACCTTGGCCCAGGGCGTGGACAGAGGCAGCTCAAAAGGGGGACACGTGAGCGCATGGAGGATGAGCTGGGCTCTGGAACCGGCAGAAGCGACACTAGGGGAAGAGTGTGGAACCCGGCGGAGAGGAGAAGGTCCTGCCGGGCATTGCGAGGGTGTGGGCCTTCTGGAGGGAGGGATCCTGGGTGCACAGCAGTACCCACTAAAGCCAACCCTTTCCATTAAGCTCAGGGTGTGATGGAGGTGCACGCGGGGTCACTGGGTAAAGATGCTACTTTGTAACAGGGCATAAGAGTGCTTATGGGGCGGAGGGGGAAGGGAGAGAGAAAGAGAAAGAGAAATCAGGGAGCTGAAGGCCGAGTCGTCCTACTTGTAAGGCTAAAGCTTCCGGGCAAACAGTGTGAGGGCGCGCTGTGCTGGGGACCCATTTAAGGGACATCCAGCCTTTACGCCGTCTGCCGTGTCCCCCGGAGCTCGACACTTGAGCCTAAGCGGTGGGTCCCGTCTGTGTTTCACTCCGCTACCCAGCGCTGCAACCGCTGGGGGCCGAATGCTCTCTCTGCCTTCAGGTCCTGAGCCCCTTTACCGCTCAATCTCCACCCTTCACCCCCGTACATTTTGCCTCCGCGGCCTTTAGGTCAGCCTCATAAACCAACTCTGAGCCCACCGGAGCCCACGTCACGGAGTTCAGGAGCAGGCGGGGGTCGGGGGGGAGGGTCTGCCAGTAGCCGCCGCGCACGGATCGTCGCTGGGAAGTGGCGGCTACGAAGAGTGTCGGTGCCCGCCGCCCGGGATCAGGCGGTCGCCAGCAGCCCCCGGAGCAGCGCAGCATCAGCGTCTACAGTGACTGGGAAGCCACGCCCGCTCGCGAGCGGGGGGCTGGCCTAGTCCCCCCCAGCCTCCCCTCCTTCGGACCCCTCCCCGCTCAGTCCCTCCCTCCGCCCGCGGCTCGGCTCGCGGGAGGCGCAGGGCGCCGGGGCTGGCGCGCTCTCCCGGGCGCACACACATATCCACGCACGCACGCCCAGAGCAGCTGTCTCCGCCGTGGCCGGCGCTCCTCTCGCCCATGCGGACAGACAGAGCGCAGGAAGATGGCTGACGACTCCTTCGGGCCCCGAGGATGCAGCCCGGCGGCGGCGGGAGCGGGAGCGGCGGTACCAGCACCGGCAGCGGCAGCAGCAGGAGCGGCGGCGGCGGCGGCAGGAGCGGCGGCGGCCGCATCCCCGAAACTCCCTGGGCTACCCTTCCCCGTGACGGCCACTGACGGTCTCTGCCGCTAGAAGAGACCCCGCTCCTCCTTCGCCTGTCTCCCCCGCCCCCCCAACCCCTAAGCCCCGGACCCGCCAGCACCGCTACCTCTGCCAGAGTTGCCACCATCAGCACCACCTCCACCTCCGCCACCGCCACTGCCACCGCCACCGCCACCACCACCACCGCCGGCGGCGGCAGCAGCCATTTCATCTCCACAGAAACCAGACACAAAAACATGGCAGAAATGGAGAAAGAAGGAAGACCTCCGGAAAATAAAAGGAGCCGGAAACCGGCTCACCCCGTGAAGAGGGAGATC
Source organism: Acomys percivali (assembly GCA_907169655.1). Classification (NCBI taxonomy): domain Eukaryota; kingdom Metazoa; phylum Chordata; class Mammalia; order Rodentia; family Muridae; genus Acomys; species Acomys percivali. The sequence goes on from OU015750.1 coordinate 67,085,952, forward strand.
AACGAGGAGATGAAGGTATTTTCGGACTCGGGGACCCGGGAGACTGAGCTCTTTCTTCGGTCCGCTCGCTTCGGGCTGTTGTGTAGGTTGGGGGGGGGGGAGGAAGCGCGGAGGAGGGACAGGGGCGAGCTTGTCAGTTTCTGTCTGGTCCCCGGGACGCCTCAGCTCCCCCTCCAGGTGCAAAACCCAGGGCAACTCACGGGCTGCATCCCCGAAATCAGCCAACCTCAGATTTGATGGGGGCGGGGGTAACATACTATTTAACCTCACAAATCCTAGATTGGTACAAATGTTGCGGGGTGAGGGCACTGGACCCCAGTGGCGAGTGAGCATGGTGCACTGGCTTTCCCAGTGGTCGGTTATAGTCTTTCTCCCCTTTTCGGAAATGAACCTCGGACCCCTCCAAAGTTAAGAGCCGCCGGGCCGAGGCACCCGGGATACCTGGATTCCACCCCTTTTCCCAGTTCATCCCCAAGCTTGGTGATCCCGCTTTGGTCCAACTCGCCAGCTGTGGCCGTGTGGCTGTCAGTGCCTGAGGCTTGGGCCGGAGCGGAGCGGGGCAGCGACAGTGCAGCCAGCGGGCTCGCCTCGCCGCCCCCGGCCGCTCCTCACCCCCGCTGCCTAGGGTCTCCAGCTCTCCGCTGCACGCCTCGGGTTCCAGTTAGCCGACGGGACAAGCCCGGCTGAAAGCCAGCTGTCTGAGGGGCGGCCTTCACAGCCGCCTGCCCATTGTTCGCGAAGGCCAACCCCGAGTCCTCTCTGCGAGGCCGGGCTCCTTGCCAGGCCAGCGGTGCTCCAGAGGTGGCGAGCGCAGCCTCCTGGCGCTCCAGCTGTTCGGGCTGAAGCCCAGGAACACCGCTCAGCCTGGAGCCCTCTTGTCACCCCACTTCTTTATTTTCTTCAAAGTTGTGGATTTTGCTTGGGCGAGGATTTTGTCTTGTGTGGATTTCACGAGTTTCTTGATTTTTAAGAAAATCACTTTATGTATATAGTTTTGTTTCTATGACATGAAAAAAGTGTAAGGCTTGCTTTTTGCGTTTCTTGGTGTTCCCCACTTCTGCACAGAATCCTCCATACAGTCAGATGGCTTGGTCAGCTTTGGTTAAGTTTGTATTTGAAAGGCAAACTGGTTAAAAATGTTATGATACTGGGTCGCTTTTATTGCTTTTTGGCCTCTTCTTGCTTATAACATGCGTAGTTAGTGAGAGTGTCGAGATGAAGCCTGTGTTCAGAAGGAGGCAAACAGACACACATCTTGTGTGTTCGTGTAACTAGGTGTATGTTCTTAGCTTTACCTCTCTTCCGGAAGTTGCACCCGTATTCCACATTTTGGAAGTAGGGCTCTTATGTCGCGGGCGGGTGGGGTGTGGAGGGTGGTGGGGGTGAAAAATTTAGTGTCTGGAAGCAGGAAGTACCCATCTGGGAAAGTTAGGAAGCTTTGCCATGGGAATTAATACCATTCCTTGTAACAGAAACCACCATTGATTCCAATGATAGACAGTTAAAAAAAGAAAGAAAGAAAGAAAGAAAGAAAGAAAGAAAGAAAGAAAGAAAAGAGATCTGTAAAAGTTGTTTTCTCTCCATGAGGCAGAGAGTGCTCTCCAGTTCTGGCCCTTCCCCCCTTGTCTTGTGTTTCTACATTACTTTTCCGTGTCGTGTCGTTTCAAATGCAGAGTGGGGGAGACGTCAAGAGAAGGCCACTAGGAAATCACAGCTAGCTCTGCCCCTTTAACAACGCTGCCTAATGCCCTCTATATGGATGGCAGCTTTTAAGTTTCATAGGTTCTTGAATTACAAATTAGCTAATTTTAATCAAAACATGTGAAATGTTATCCCGGCTGGATATAAAGGCTGACTGTGCTCAGTGCTTGGGGCTGGTGCTGTTGGCTTTGGCTGCAGGCACTTCGTGGTCTGGGAGGTGGTTGTCCTTCTGCAGTATAACAGATGTTTGTCTGAGCTAGTGAGGAAGAAACAAAAACAACATTGTGCGAAGGGGGAAAATTACACGGTTTTCAGCCCATGCTGCAGGACCAAGTATGGGATTAACCTGGATGCACAGAATTTCCTCTTTTTAAAAAATGTTATTTTTCTTTCTCCAATTTGCCTTCTACTATTTGAAGTCTTAATCCTTGTTGCAATCTGTAGCATTAAACGAGAAGTGCTTTAAAAAAAAAATCTTTTCCGCCCAGCACATAATCCAATTGTGGCATTTTTCTCTCTGGTTTAAGCAACAATATGAAAGACCCTGGCAAAAAAAAATTTCAGTCATGTCCATATTTACCATGTTAGGGTACCTAGTGGGTCTATAGACATTCTACTAATAGATCATAACCCCCCCAAATTCCTTATTTAAAGTAGGTTCTCAAAGACACAGTTCTTTTGAGCTCATTAATATTTTTCTGATTTTAATATTAATAGCCACACCAACAAAACCCCTCCCTACCCTGAATGGTATTCCCATCCCTTCGGCTTCCTGAAATGTAGGGTAACATAACAAGTTGGTTGCCCTGTATAAAAATGCGTGCAACGAAATGTCACAGAGAACACAATGTAGCCTTGTATAGCTTCCTATCAGTGCCCTGGGGCTTCTGGGCTGTATTTGCCTCCATCTGAACAGCTTTCATCTGGACCAGTGTAAACTAAGCCTTGGTAAGTAATCACCGCCCAGCAGAAAGAAAGGAATGTATACAGCTAGCGGGGCCTAAGCTGTAAAAAATGGAAACCTGAGCCCCCACTTCGGATCACATATCAAGGCTTGAAGGTAGTGGGAAATGAAAGGGGAAAGAGGAGAGAGCAAATGGAAAAGTCAGCCTGGGAAGTGGAGGATCAGGAGGAGGCCCCCCTTGGGGAGATTTGGCCCCAGGATTAGGGAATTTTATCGTGGTGTACGGTGACCTTCTCAGGTTTCACCACTGCTTGGATTGAGTTGCTTCTCTGTGAGCTGAAAGAAAAGGGACTGCCGTGTATGTGATTTTTTTTTTTCTCCTTTGGGTAATAGAAAGGACACTGGTATGAGTGTCTATTTTAAGTGCAGCAAATGCACACTGATGAGAATGACCAGCCTCGCCCCGAGACTTTCTTCAAGATTTTCTAATCGTGACAATCACATAGTTAGTTAAAGATGGCAGAAGAAGAAGAAGAAGAAGAAGAAGAAGAAGAAGAAGAAGAAGAAG
>OU015750.1:67089134-67105313 GCA_907169655.1 Acomys percivali
AGAAGAAGAAGAAGAAGAAGAAGAAGAAGAAGAAGAAGAAGAAGAAGAAGAAGAACTGGCAGAGGTGTAACTGGCACCAGTAATGGCAGGCGAGGTGGTCTTCATGTGGCTGTGAGCTAATGTTGCTTGCTGTTTCACTAGATCAGATATTGAGTTACATTTTCCTTATCAGTGGTTTAATGGATATGGCAGTTGTAACAAATTTAAATTTGATACAATATAATTTTGCGTGTGAAAAGTACACGGCTTGGCTATGGTGTACTTCTGGGAAACTATCCTCCCAGCAGCAATGTTTGTCTAACTATGAGCTTTGTGATGTTTCTTCATGATCTTTCCTTCTTTCCACTCCAATTTGTCCTGGCTTAAAGAAAAACCCAGCAGGTCTTTTTTTTTTTTCTTCTGTGCTTACAATTAGTATGTCTTCTTTAATACTGACTAATAAACAAGATGTTAAAAACTGAGATAGCAATCAAAAAGTTTTATAGTTTGATTACTTTGGGCCTCTAAAATGATTATGGGGATTATATCTAAGCCAATGTGACTCTGATACACTGTTAGCTCACACATGTCATAGCACATGAAAGTCAGGATGGAGAAATTCCAACATATAGAAGAGCCAATTAGCATAGGAATTCTTTCAGAACATGGTAGATATAATATTAAAAACTGTATATTAATGAATGTACATTATAAATAATATATGTAAACTTTTTATGATCAAGCTATGTATTTGTGCACATGAGCCTTAGTGAACTGTGCTCAGGAGGTCCTAGAGAATAGTACAATTTAAACATTTCTAAACTATAAGGGATTATGAGTCAGATTTTTATCTTTTAAAACTCTCTGACAAAACTAATGTGGTCAGAATAGGCCCTCTGACCGGAAGCCTTCCATTATTAATTTACTTACAACAATTTGTTTCTTCTTCAAGCCCTCCACTCCAGGGCCATTTATGTAAAATGGTACAATGTCTCGCATCTTCAATAACTAACTCGTACACACAATCCTATTTTGGTCCTCATACCCACAGTTTGAGGTGTACACATCTGTTAGTGTCAGTAGGCGAATTTTCATGGGACTTTCTAGTTTGTCATTGATGGCTCCTGTTGGGTTTTAGAAATGGCCTCTGTTAATTGCAGGGCCAGTCAGTTGAGCAAGCTGATGCGCTGAATAACTTGATGTTAAAAAGGAAACTCAGAGAAGTCAGAGCATGGACTGGAAAGGCCCATGTGTTTAAGGCTGAAATGAATTTATGACTGAAGCCGGTACATCTTAAGTCTTGGTTCGGAAAATACCACCCTGGTGTCAGTTGCACTATGTCTCAGGAACTTAGTAAGTGGGCTTGGGACGAAACCCCACCTGAGCGCTTCACACATCATATCCTCCTGATCTGGAGACTCAGGTGTGCTGTGTGGGCGGCCTCAGGAGCAGGCTTTGGATACTGCTGAGCCTTTGGCCGTACTCTCAGTAGTTGTCCATCTCAGGGATCCAGGATACAGCCATAAGAGCTGGTGCAACAAGGGCTCAGAGAGCTGAGTGTTCTGGTCTGGCAGGATGGGCTTTCTATTGGGGTTTCATCAGGTCATTGATGGAGCCCCGGTGAGTACGGTGAATAGTGGAAGACCATCCTCTAAGCCTTATATGACTTGTACGCCCCAAGTATTAGGAAACAGAGAGGAACTGCTGCACTTCCTCCCAAAGCTGAAATAAACATTTGAAATAGAAGAAAATGGGTCTGACAGACTCATTCCTCCTGTGTTTCCTGCCTCTACGCTTGCCAAGCACTGCTCCGAGGAGCCAAGCTCTGCGTGTCTTGTGGGAAAGACAGACTTATAGGAACTAAGAGGTAATGGAGTTCTAAGGAAAGTCAAAAACAGGGCCTCAACGAAGAGTAAATATCAGGGAGTGCAAGTGGTTCTCTAAACGGAGACTTCTAGAGAAAGGCCAGACTCTTTAGATCTTGATGTCTGAGGAAATGCTTGTTTGACTCATTAATGCTTTACACTTCTTTTTGAAGAACAGAATTGTTAGAATAGAGCAATGAGAAGGTGGGTCATAAACAATAGTCCTGGTTTCTAAAACTTCCTCTTTGGTACTGAGATGTCTGCCACATTTGCTCTCTCTAACTAATGAAATTATTGAATATTTTTCCTGAGAGAGAAGGGATATTTCAGTGTAGAAGGAGGGGGCAAAATAGACCAAATTTTAAAAATAGTGCCAGTTGAAACATAAACAGACATGGGAGCTCATGTGAGCAAGGTCTGTCGAGTGTGTATTTTAGGGGCTCTATGCTGATTGGTGGTTGTTAAGATTGTGAGGGGAACGCTGAACTTCGTGAAAGCTAATGGCTTTGGCATGGGCAGGAAAACAATGCAACAGGTTTTGGTGATTTTTTTTTTCTTTAAGGCTAGTTTTGCAGCTGTGGTAAGACACAGCTGCATGCAGCTGTACACCTGCCATGGCTGCCACCATGCCAGTGAGAGCTAGGAGCTACAATTTCCCAGCATTCCTTTGACCCTTCTAGGGCAGTTGGTGACTTGGCAGCAAAGTAAAATGTGGCACGTGATGGTTCGCTGTGCATCTCACGGAAGCAACAGAGACTTTACATGTGGCAGCACAGGACTTTGGCTTTATATGACTACTGAGTAGCCATGGAGTTTGTGGTATATCGGCAAAAGACTGAGCCTCGATTCAGCTGTTCTACTTGGGTATCAGTGCTGTAATGCAGTTCATTAAGATCAGTGTCGGGATGGCTGATGACAAAACAGCAAAGTGACTCCCAGTGGAGCATAGCGATCATCTCTAAATGACTTGAACTAGGAAGCTGTGGCCAGAGGAAACAAGCAGAGCTCAGGGTAATTTTTTTTTTTTCCAAGACAGGGTTTCTCTGTGTATCCCTGGCTGTTCTGGACTCGCTTTGTAGACCAGGCTGGCCTTGAACTCACAGCGATCCACCTGCCTCTGCCTCCCGAGTGCTGAGATTAAAGGCGTGAGCCACCACGACCAGCCCCCAGAGCTCCGGGTATTAAATCTTTACCACGAGTGCCAAGGCCACTTTGATCAGTTTGTGTGTGGTGATGGCAGCCTACTCAGTCATCAGCGGGCAGTCTTTCTGACCCAATGGGACTATAAATATGGAAGCACTTTGTAACCAGCCGGGGGGGCGCTTCTTACACATCTCTTCGGCAGTATCTAAATTCCACGTCCTGACCTTTCTCTTAGTTTTATTTTACCCGTAAAATAAAACTGGTCCGCTGGGTCTGTGTTAGGAGAGACAACTTCGGCTCAGCTGTGGGCCCATCCTGGCTACAGAGCTCACACTGATCTCAGCAAGTTCATCCTTACTTCATTGTGAACTGGAGCCAGGCTCCGCCTCTTCACTTTCCTTATCTGTCAATCCCAGCAAGTTCACGAGCTTTAAGAGTCGATCCCACAGTCAGGCGGAACACATGGACATAGCAAGAGAGAGAAACGATTTTCCAGAACTAATAATCATTTTGTTATCCGTAGCCATGCCTAGGAGAGGACATCAGCCTCCCTCCCCAGCCCCGTCTTCCCCAGCTTGTGAAGTCTTAGGAATGGGAGCTCCCTTTTCCTTTGGGAATATTTCTCATGTGCTCTACTTCTTGATGGTACATGTCAGAATGTTGTGAAGTTAAGTAATGTGACTGACAGGTTCTTTTTATTACCGTTTAAACGGTGGGTATGACTGATGGAGTTGCCTAGGAGTGAAACTATGTGTTAATTACTTTTCAATTGAAATTGGCTTTTTGTTTGTATAAAAACAGCACACAGGCATGGCAGAAATAGTAGAATAAGTAATAGAAATGGACAAAAAGTGGGGGCTGAAGAGATGGCTTAGCTGTTAGGAGCACGTGTTATTCTTACAGAGGCCTGAGTTTGATTGGGAGCAGTCATGTAGGGTGGCTCCCAACTGCCTGTAACTCCTGTTTCAGGCAGGTCTGGCGCCCTCTTCTGGCCTTCACAGGTACCTGTACACACATGTGCATATACTCCCACATATGTACAGACACACACACACAGAGACACACACATCACAAATAATAAATGTAATAAAGTAAATTTCAGCCAAACAATAGAAAGTAAAACAAAGCTTTAACTTTCCACTAGACATAATTGTCAGTGTCTTATATATTTTATCCTCTTGTCTATGTGAGATGTACAATTTAAAAAATCAGTTTCCCTTAAAACTTATTATACTGTTAATAGCTTTCAAGCCATTAAAATTTATTTACCACATATATTTTATGGCAAAATAGTATTATAGTGTATGATTAAACTAAAATTTATTTAACCAAATTCCAATTGTTTGGCACTTAGGTTTTTTTTTCCCTCTAAGAAAACAACATTGAGATAAGAACTCCTCAACATAAATCTTTTTGTACCTATTTTCTTATGATAGTTGCTAAAATGGGTACAAATAAAATGACCAAGTTGAATGGTATTTAGATGCTTAAGGATTTTAATTCTCAGAGTTAAGTTATCTTTTCTGATAGTTGTAGGGATTAGAGTCCTCAGAAAGAGAGGATGCTCAGGAGTGTTAGCATTGTCTTTGAAGAGATGAGATAGGGGCTCACTTACATAGCCTGGGCTGACCTCGAACTCCTTATGTAGCAGAGGTTGACCTTGATTTCCATCTCCTCCTTCTACCTCTGCAGTGCTGAGATTACAGACCTGGGCCACAGTACCACTTCAAATGGTTAAAAACAAAACAGGACCCAAGCCTCTAGTTGAATGAGGGAAGTGTCAAAGGAACATTATTGGGATTAAGACTCAATAAGAAAATATATTTTTCAACTATACATATAATATGCTAGTATCAAAAGAGATTGAGGGGTGTAAAGAGGGCTGGAGAAATGTCTCAGTGGGCAAAGTCCTTGTGAAAGTCTCAGGTCCAGAGTTCATATCCCCAGAACCCATAAAAATGGAAGCGCAGCATGCATGCCTATAACCTCAGTTCTAGAGAGACAGAGGTAGGACTCATGGGGCCTTACAGATGCCAGATCTAAACGAATGGGCGATCTCCAAATTCACGGAGAGAATCTGTCTCAAAAGAAATAACACGGAGAAGAAACTGAGGGCATGCCAACTCCCTCCTGTTCTCCATACACACGTGCCCACATACACATGTGCACAAGAAATAGACCGGAGTGGCTATTGGAGGCACAAAGCACTCAGCCGTATGTGATGTCAAAAAGTGGGAAGTTTGAACAGTACAACTCTCTCAGGAGAGTCCAAGCCAATGATCAAATCCAAACGCAAGCAAAATCTCAGCAGAGGTGGCAGAGGCAGAGGCAGAGGTGTTCTTGTTTGAAATCACTTTATGACACTGATGTCCTCTGGTATGATATCTTTGTAAGTTTTTGGTTGACCCAGGAGGTCAGTTCTTTGGAGTTGCTGGCCCTTTGCCACTGAATCTATAATAGAATTAAGCCTGGCATAAAACTCAGAAGATTAATATCAACAATGTGGTTGCCCAAACCAGACCTGCATAGTGATAGCACCAGCTGACATTCCAACTTGGATGGAGGAACTGTCACAAGGCCCCAGCTCTAAGTGCAAAGCTATTGGCTGTTGAGAGGGGGCACTGGAGGAAACAGTCTTCTTCTGGGATAAACCCTCCGGCATTATCCAACTCCAGGTGGTCATCCCTAAGCCCATTTAACATATGCTCAATAGCAAAACGGTACCAGCAGTGTGTGTGTTTATATATGTCTACATATGTAACAATAATAAAGGAGAGGCACTACATTTGAGAGGGAGTAGGAGTGACACTGGAAGAGTTGGAGGGGGTTCTGTTCAGGAAGTTGTCTCCTGTGCCAATGTGTTCCAGGCTTTTCCCCACTTTTTCTTCTAACTGACTTAGTGTCTCTGTTTTTATGTTGAGGTCTTTGATCCACTTGGATTTGAGTTTTGTGCATGGTGACAAATATGGGTCCAACTGCATTTTTTTACACGTAGACATCCAGTTAGACCAGCACCATTTGTTGAAGATGCTATCCTTTTTTCATTGAATGAATTTGGCTTCTTTGTCAAAAATCAATTAATAAAATAATTAATAAAATATTTTTAAAAAGAGTTAGAGGGGGAAGAGGGAGGGTGGGAATGGTGTAAGTACAGTATTCATATATATGAAATTTTAAAAAATGATAAATCAGAGAAAAAAGAATGGGACGACCTCTGATTTGGTTTTGATGCTCTGCTCTCTGCCACGCTCTGATTTTCTGCTGTCAAATGATTTCACTTCAGTTCCCCAGAAGTTTGTTACGGAAACTAAACACCCAACACACAGGGCTACTGAAAGGAACACGAGATGTAAAGGATGCGGAAATACTACAAAGTGCTATAAGACTTAGAAATTATCATTGTAATTTTAGTGACCTATTTTCCAAACCCAAATTGGACCGCACGGTACGAGAGAGGATTTTTGTGTCACTTCCAAAGGCAAGAAGCAGTCTGCAGAACGTAATTCAGATGCCAAAATATTGCAATTTTTGGCACGTTCGGGTGGTTTATGAGAGCAATGATAAAGTATTTGAAATAACGGCTGCTTGGTAAAAATCATGGTTGTGTGATCACCATCATTTTGAGAGTTATTTGCAAAAGCTGTTTTTTTTTAAAACATAAGTAGAAGTTCCTTTATTTTATATAATTGTAAAGCTAAGAGAAACTTTTAAAGGCATTTTAGTTTACATGTGTGGGTGTTTTGCATCCATGTATGTCTGTATTGTCACATATGTATCTGGCGCACTTGGAGGCCGGAAGAGGGATCTGGTCCTTAGGGGTTGAAGGTATAGATGGGTGCTGGTTGCTATATAGATACCGGGATTCGAACCTGGGAGCTGCCAGAACTCTAAACTGTAGAGACATTTCTCCAGCCCTAGGAGGAACTTTTAAAAATTTTGCTTTGGTTTCTTGTCTTAGGTCTTCAGGAAATGAAGAGAAATGCTGCTTGAAGGTTTAAGGGGGAAGCAGATTTCACACACACACACACACACACACACACACACACACACACACACACACCCTAGTACAGCAGCACCCATTTCCACTTAATACATCATTCAGAATTTTAACCCTGATCATCTCTGCCCATCTTCCCCCTTGAAAAACAAACAAGCAAGAAACAGCCTAAGAAAGGACTAACTTCTAAATTGAAAGCTGCCTTTTAAACAGCAATAATATAAGGATGTTGACACATGAAGCAAGGTGTGCCCTTAGCCTCAGCGCTCAGTGGCAGAGGCGGGCAGATCTCTGTGCCTTTGAGGTTAGCCTGGACTACATAGTGATGCCCAGGCTATGTAGCCCAGGCTAGCCAGAGCAACATGATGAGACCCTGCTTTGTTTTAGTTTTAATTTTTTAGTCTTTAAAAAAAAAAGTTAAGCTGAAACAACAGTTATTGGAATGCTCTATAAGAAAGACTTGAAGGGCTGGAGAGTTGGCTCAGTGGTTTAGAGCACCGCCTGCTCTTCCAGAGGTCCTGAGTTCAATTCCCAGCACCCTCATGGTGGCTCACAACCATCTATAATGTGATCTGATGCCCTCTTCTGCAGATAAAGTGCTCATGTATAATAAATAATAAATAAATAAATCTTTAAAAAACTTTAAAAAAAAAAGAAAGACTTGAAAACATGACTAGGCCATAAACATTTCACAAATTAGCTCACCTGGAATGTTAGATGACAATGACAAAAGTCTATTTCATTTACTTTGGTTTTGAAACAAAGCTATCCAGCATATTAAACTCTATATAAAAACTTCAGCTATTAAATAGTTTACTCCTTGAGGATATTTGACTTCTTAACAAACAGTGAGTATAGCAGGAGTTATAATCTATCTCTTTTTGCTTTTAATTTTATTTATTGTTGTGTTTATGTGTGTTTTTGCCTGCATTGAATGGCTGTGTCCCATATGTGTGCAATATGCCAGAAGAGGGCATACGATCCCCGTAGAACTAGAGTTACAGACCATTGTAAACTGCCTTGTGGGTGCGAGGAATCGAACCTGGGCTCTGAAAGAGCAGCCAGTGTTTTTATCTGCTGAGTCATCTGTCTAGCTGGTCAGTCTATTTCTTATGACTTTATATATTCAATCTCTCTTTTTCACCATGTTCCCCCTTCCTCAAATGGTTGAGACTTATCATGTGATCTTCTGTACACCTGTTGTTTCCAGCCCCTGCACTCATGTATCAGAACAATATGGAATTTATTTTCATTTTCAGTGACAAGAAAAGAAACATTTTTTATAGCTACTTCCCTGACATTTATAGTAACTCAACAATCATAGAACAGATCAAATTCATATTGACGGTTCCATGATGCTTCTGATTTTTCGTCAGAAAACATGAACAAAACTGAATTTTTTTATTTTTGTTAAAATGCCCAAATAATATGACCTTGGTGTTAAGAACCCAGTTGAGGTTTTGGTTCTTATCTAACATCTGAAAGTTCTGCATCTATCTCTTGGACTGGTTCTGAAAGGATGGGTGGATTTCCAGCTGGATTAAAACAAACAAATCTATGTCCTCAGCTGGGCAGGTGATGCGTGGATTACCTGCCTGTGGCCTCTGTGTGACTTCAGAGCTTAGACACAGTGGGGGAAGTAATGTCTATCAAGCAGGGCACCCCATGCCTTCTAGACAAGCCAAGGAAAGGATGCACAAAGCCAGATGTGACAGCCAGGAGTTTCTATGCCAAAGGTCACCTGTCTTGTTGGCACAGTTCTCTTAGAGGTTGGGGCAAGCAGCAAATAGACCCATAGGATGGCTAGATCTTGGCTTTTAATACTGTTGGGAATTGGTTTTGATGCAAGGCAAGGATCAGCTGCCAGAGCTCCAGCGGAGGACCTTGGTTTGTTTGCTGAGACAGTGTCACTGTCAGGCTAGGGAAAGAGCTGGGTGTTAGGGGAGAGTGACAAGTCATTAAAGGAATCTCCTTTGATTAACTGTAACAGCACTTACTTAGCCCAGTCCTCCTCGGTGGTATTCCTGAGGTCCCTTCACTTATTATTCATAGCAAGCATATCATCTTTGTGCATTCATGGAAAGAGTGTCTATTTAATGTGGACACGGGCAGCCATCAGAGAGAATAAATGCCTCGGTTTGATATGGCTGGCAGTTCGCCACGTGGATGGCAACACTAAATCAATCTGGCTAATTTTTTTTTTTAAATTGCCAGTGTGCTAAACCATCACAGATTGACCCAGCTGGATCTTAGAACTTAAGTGGGTACTAAAGAAAAAAAAGAAAAAAAGGAGTAGCATCCTGTGGGTGGCTTGAAATGCCAGGTTTATTTTTGTGGGATCAGTACTATAATGTCTTTTATGGAACCATTCTAAGCTCTTAAGTCACAGAATTTAAGAAAACATGAAATATATGTTGAGGGTCCCCCCCCCCCACACACACTTAGGCTCAGCCTTGGTGCTTTGTTTAGGTATATAAGTTATATACCCCAGTGGAATTCAGAAAAGGATGCCTTCTAAGAAGAAAATAAGATTCTCTGAGCTACAAAGAAAGAAATAAGGATACATAGTATTCCTAGTTCAGAAGGCTCCTGGGACTCTGGTGGCAGCTGTTTAAGGCATAGCGGTCACTCGCACACATAGGGTCACATTATTTCTAGATCTAATAACTGGCAAATTGCTAGACACAGTTACTTGGCATAAATACTTCATCTGTCAACCGTACCTACTATTTTCAAACTTTGATATTGCTGATAACAGCAACAACACTTTACATTCACATGTTAATTTATAGTTCATAGACTAGCTTTATCCAAAATCTAGCTGACCAGTTAGCCATCAAGTTGTTGTTACTTTTATGTCACTTAAGGGAAGAGCCTTGATTTCATGGAGAATGAACCTGTCACTAATAAAATGTACAAGACAAAGTATCCATCAAGTTAGCAAAGACTTTGCGAAGGGGAAAATGGTCAAGAGGGACCCTTGAAACCTACCGAGTTATTTTGTATGATCCTGGCTGACAATTTGAAAATTACTTGTTTTGTTTAGACTCTTATTTTATTTGTTGCAAGAAGCAACAACGCCCGCCCCAGAACGTAATCCCAATTTAAATTAATTAGAACTGCAAATGGCTCATTTTTATTTTCAAAATCTTTTCTTAGTTGTTGGTTTTTTTTTTTTTTTTTTTTTTTTTTGCACGCTTCCTTTCAATATTTTTGTATTGTTGAGAAGTTTAAACTCTGCAGAAGATTTTGCTGAGGCAAGACTTCGCATTCGCAGGTGAAATCCGCTTGAGCACCTCTGTATTGTTCTTAGATCGTGAAAAGTCTGGAGGCCCGTCATAATCGGACGAGTCAATTTGTGATTTAAAGGCATTACAACTCTTGAGCATGATTGAAAAGGGAACAATCCTCTAGGGGAAGTGGGGCCGTCATGAAATAGGACACGGCTAACCGAATTTAACGTGCACGCTCTTTTCAGATAGTTATCGATTCCAGGGCTAAGTGGTAGCTTATGATTTCCTTCCAGAACTTTGCAGAAAACACCATGAATGAGCTCCTCGGCTGGTACGGCTACGACAAGGTTGAATTAAAAGACGGTGAAGATATTGAATTCAGAAGCTACACTACTGATGGCGAGAGCCGGCAGCACATTTCTGTTCTCAAAGGTAAGGGTGTCTCCACCTGCCGGAACTGAATCGCTGTGGGTCTCGCTTGGCTCTTGTGCACACGACTAGCTTAGGCCCCCAACTCCTCACACTGTGGCTTGTGACCTCCATATGGGATTCAGTATCTAATGCGGGAGTTGTGCAAACTTTGGCAGCTGGAAAAGGTTATGGATGATACAGTGGCCCCAAATTAATTGCAAGTCAATGTGTCGTTCATCCGAGGGGTTTCTGGCAGTGCGTGCACGTGATGCATCGCGCGGCTTCTCTGAAGCCTTGGTTCTGAACACGCAACACGAGCGCTTCGCCCTGCGCAAGATGACTTGTCATACAGTGCAGACAAAACGCCTCCCGAAACACCTTGGCTTAGATTCAAGGGTATTGTGTGTTCTGAGGAGCAGTGCTCTTACTCTGCATACAAAGTTCTCTGCTCTTATAGAAGTGTACTTGCTTAATGATCGAGAGCAAAGACGTAATATTTTCTAATGTCATTCCTCAGCGTGTAAGTACCAAATTAGTATATTTTGTACATTTATTGTCTTAGAATAATTGGCCTTTTAAGAATGTCATTTGAGTAGCTGACTTGATTTGCATTAAAAAATGATTAAATGAATTTTTGGATTGGGATTAGGACAGAATTTCCAATCATTTCTGAAATGACTCTACACGCACATCTGCCTTTCTGTACTTTATCACACACTACCAGATATTTAGTTAAGATTTATTTCCCTATGTAAAATTATCTGAATACATCCATCTCATTAATAGACAAATTTGCCTTCATTTTTAATACATGGACAAATTGCAGGTATAATTATAAAAGAATTGTTTCAAGGTAATGTATTTATGACGTGTTATCAGCAAATGTCCGGTTTGCACACATCTTTTCTATCTCTGTACACCAGTGTTGTGTGAGAGGGAGCTGGGAGTGGAAGGGTTCCAGAAGATTGGCTTTAAATGTATTCCCAGCTGTGCTTTCCTGTAAGCGGAGTTCCACAGAACCTCAGAGCTCAACAGAAAACAAAAATAGACACAGTTCTGTCTCCTTCCAGCGTTGGGTAAACACGCCTGGACTGAGGACCTGAGCACCGCGGTCCTGCGGTCCTGCGGTCCTGCGGCAAGTTCCCGGAAACAAGTGTTTGCCGACTTTGGGCTCCACCTCCCTTGATGCTTCTGTCATGAAGGCTGGGGACTGGGGTGTCTCGTGAAGTGCATGTTGGGTTTATGTGTTCAGAGAGCACCTTGTGGACCCTCTCCTTCCGGTGTTTGGATGGGAATTCTAAAAGGAAGCCTTGTTCTCATTTTTGCGTGTCCGATCTTCCCTCTTTCTCTGCTCCGTGCTCTTGAGTAAAGGAAAGCAGTACGGAGTTGTACGCGATTAGATCAAAATCCAGCTAGCACGTGGAAATTATAGAGGAATGGCGGGGCCGAGTTACCCAGATTCCGGGTGGACAGCGGGCTGAGAGTACCTAAGTGGAAAGCCTGAGTGAGTCCAGAATTAGTAATCCTAAATTTGGAATGAGAGTCTGTTTATAAGATGAAAGAGGAGGAGCACGTGAAGGAATTTTAGTAAAACGTGGGTATGACTAACTAGTCATTATCAGCGGCTCCTGGCTCAGTGTTTGTGTTGCGTCAGAATCTCTTCGCATAGTACCTGCTCTCATCTTTTATTCCCAGTCTTTAAGAGGGAGCTTTTTCTTCTTATATGCCAGGCAATGACATGGAAACGAGCCGTCCTGCAGGCATGTGGAATTGAATGTACATGACAAATTTGATGTTAGGCTTGCTATGAAATTGTACACATCACATTATGAAGATAGTATCATAAATTTCACTGTAAATGAAAAATGCAAGTCCCGAGCTTATGCTGTATAAATGAACAGCCTCGGCAACACCTCGCCTGGGCCATCGTCTTAGCCTCTGGGGACCACGGGAAGAATCCCACGCTTCTCGCGGTTGAAATTCTGCGTGTGTCTGTGTGTTTATGACACAAGGATATAAAATGCACAATGCCGTAAATTTGATTTGCATTTTTGTTCATTTGAACAATATTAGCGTTGTTAATATTAATTAATATGATTAATATTAATTTTACAATACCCAGTGTAGTAACAGTATTCTTTAAATCGGTAGTTTATTTGATTACACCATGGCTTAGATTTAGAATACAGTGGGACAGAGTTACGATTCTGGGCTGCGTTTTGAGCCTTCCCCATAGCCAGAGCATGAGGCTTGCTATACATCACTTTGCACATGGAAAAGGTTAATTGCCTCCCAATTTTCTATGGGCTTTTACAGTGCTAAAATTCATGACCATGATCCAACTGGGATATTAGCTATCAGAGTGGAGCAAATTATAAAGAAAAGCCTATCCGAAGACGTTGGTAGCAAAACTGTAAAGCCTCAGGGTGGGCTGTGGAGTCCTGTTTGCAAGGGAAAAATTTGCTGTTATGTAATCAAGGGACTTGACGAAATAAGGAAAAATTTAAGTCTAATGAATGCATTCTTGCTTATATTGAATGGCTTTTTTTTTTTTCTCTTACAGAAAATTCTTTGCCAAAACCAAAATTACCCGAGGACAGTGTTATTTCTTCCTACAATATGAGCACAGGCTATTCAGGCCTTGCCACTGGGAATGGGCTCAGTGACTCACCTGCAGGGTCAAAGGACCACAGCAATGTGCCTATTATCGTACCTTTAATCCCACCACCTTTCATAAAGCCGCCGGCAGGTAAGCACTACTGGGGCTCCCGACCATAGCGATCTGTACACGGCTGTTGTCACTGTCTGAAGATAACTTACTAACAACTCAACTTGATAAAGACGCTTTGAGGAATGCCATAGATGAATGTCAGTGTACCTACTGCTTAAGTATTTATTGTGGGTATTATTCGAAAAATTCCTGTACCTAACCCTGCTTGGCCTGTAGCATTTAAATGACTCCAAATCTTTTCTACCACCAGACTCAGAAAAAGATTTCTCCCAGCCGGGCATGGTGGCACACGCCTTTAATTCCAGCACTCTGTGAGTTTGAGGCCAATCTGGTCTACAAAGTGAGCCCAGGACAGCCAAGGCTACATAGAGAAACCCTGTCTCAAAAAAAAAAAAACAACAACAAAAAATTTTTTTTCCCTTTCCTGAAGTCACTTACTTTTTTTTTTAAAGAATAAAATATATATAATGATTGGTTAACAAAAAAGTACAGATGATTGAACAGGGTGGGGCAGTAGGAGGGCTAGGTCTTTTGGGGTTTTCTGAGGAGAAGGATAATTTTGGAAGAAGACATATGGCAGCCATGTTTTTGAACATGCCTTCCTCTAAATCCATTCAAGAAACAAGTTATATTATGCACTGTCTCCACAGAATTGTTTCTAATTCCTGGAAAGCTGTCTCCGAGTGCTTAAAAGGATGGAAATCTGAGTTCCACTTGCATGAAAATGTAATCTGTTGTTTTATATTTCTGGAAAATTAGATGGCCGAGTGTTAGATCTCAGTGGCAGAGAGCTGGCATGCTGGTGTTCAGTGTGTCTTGCAGACGCAGTTCACGCAAGGAGAGGAAAGGCCTCAGGAGTGCTCTGCCTGGCTCGCTTTAAAATGTGGGACGCATGCTAGAATATGCTTTATGACTAGTTATTTTTGCGTGAATGGGACTGAACACTGATAGACACCGAGTTACAATATCAGTACTTAGTGTAACATGCTAACACTAATGTGTGTGTTTATATGTCAGAGGCTGGATGTTTGGTTATGTTTCCATAAACAGTGAGGACATTTTCAGGTACGAGTTCCTCAGTCTGTGTTACATATGGATCTTGTTCCTTCATGGTCTGGGCCACACTCTCTTGTTGGCCTATTATAGTTTAACAAATAAAACTGACCTATCATACTGAGGTCATTACATATGTTATTAAATTAAAACTCATTTGTCATTCAAATCATCGGTAGCACTAATTACTAACATAGTTGGTGTATTATGCAGTATTTACCTTATTATTGATTTACCTTATTAGTGGTCTTATTAGTAATATTTATCTTATTAGTCATCTTATTTTCCTCTGGTTCGTTGATTGGTTGGTGATGAGACAGCAGGACCAGAGTTTATCTCCCAAGGACTGAAAAATATACTTTGCACAGGCCAGTTGTTGACAAAAGGGTAGATAGTTTCATAAATGTAGTATTCCCAACTGAACACGTGTTCTGTGGCTGAGCGGAGGGCCGCTGCTCAGTGTATTCATGAGTTGGTTTGACTGAGTAGCAGGAACATACAGAGAAAGCCTGGGTTTAATTCTAGCCTTTGCCACCCGACAGCTCTGTGGAAGGGGACAAGTCCTGCCAGCTCTGCTTCTCTGTTTCCTCTTTCATAGAACGGGAGCATCACCCTACCTCGTGGGCTTGTTGCAGAGAGAAGCACCGGGCATGGCAGCTATGACATAAATGTTAGGTAGCAAACCCTCTACCTCCCTTTTCTATTTTCAGCTCTTATTCTGCATTAGAGTCTTTATGCACATAGTTTGTGCATACAAAGGTGTGCACCCACATACGACTTCATCGCTAAGATTTATTTGAGCAGAGAAACTGCTTGAGACATTCGCATAGCTGAGGGGAGCGGGAGGGAGGCCAGAGGACCTGCCCCCAGGTTTCCGGTGGAGCTGGCCACGTGGAATGTAAGCACACGGCTTCTATTTAACCCTAATTCCACACCAGATCAGGAAATAAATATGCGAACGCTTAGAGGCCAAAAATGGAGCCTTGGAAGTCTTAGTTGGAGGAACTCTGAGGAATTAGAAGCCAGAGTAACCAAACACCAGCGGTTTTATGCTGTCTGCTGTGGAACTCCAAGGCACTCATCTGTGGAAAACAAAGTGCAGGGAAGGGCATCTTTTCCGTATCTGCTCTAACCCTTTGCCTGTCTGCCTAGAGGCTCTATTTGACGGGGTTCTGGAACATTCTCTGCCTTCCAGAACTCACCAAGCACAGATCAGAGAGACAACCTTTGATTCTATAAAGCTGGGCTGGGATAGTAGACCATTCCTGTGAAGAGCAGGGCAGTACTATAGACTTCCTGGGCCATAGTGCCTCTCACAGCTCCCCAGAGCATCGCTGCTGTAGCAGGAGGGCGTCCTTGGTTGGCGCATGTAGCAATGAGTGTGGCTTTGTTTCAGTAAAATCCTTTTTACAAAAAAAAAAAAAAAAAAGTTAAAATATAGGCAGTGGGTAGGGCTTTGTCCAGAAACCACAGTCTGCTGAAGATGGTGCTAGGTGGGGTAACATAAGTCAATTCTTACACAGCAGCAAGGTGAGCAGGCCTTTAGAGTTACGCTGTGTATGTGGCTGGTGTCCTGTGCAATATTGGAAGCAGTGGTAAGAGCAGGGAAGCAATGGTTTTCCTGAGCTTACAAACTGTGTGTGTGCGTGTGGTGTCTGTGTGTGCGTGTATGTGTCTGTGTGTGCATGTGTATGTATGTGTGTGTGCATGTGCCTGTGTGCGTGTGTGTGTGCATGTGTATATGCGTGTGCGTGTGTATATGTGTGC
>OU015750.1:67115953-67128118 GCA_907169655.1 Acomys percivali
CTCTCTCTCTCTCTCTCTCTCTCTCTCTCTCTCTCTCTCTCTCTCTCACACACACACACACACACACACAAACACACTAAATAAATGTAATTTACCAAAGATACTTTTTGCTTTTGTTTTAGCCTTTTTAGAAAAGGTCCTACTATGTAGCCTTGGCTAGTCTAAAACTTGCTTATACACTCCATATTGGCCTCAAACTTATAGATATTCTCTAAGCATTCCAGATGCTGGCATTAGAGAGATATGCCACCATGCCTGGCCTTACAAAGATTGTGAATCCAAATCTAGCCTGGGCTATATAATGACTTTGACTCTACATTTTTAAAGCCATATATATATTGTATATAATTTTATTTATTTATTTTTATTTTTATTTAAATGTACATTTAAAATATTAAATATTTTATATATTAAAACAAAATATATAAAATATGTTAAATATTTATTTACTTATTCACTTTATATCCTGACTATAGCTCCCCTCCTTCCTCCCAGTACCCCCTCACAACTCCTTCCCCTATTTTCCCCTCTTCTTCTCCTCAGAGGAGGAGGCAGTCCCCTATGGTTACCAACCCGCCCTGGCACATTAAGTTGCTGCAGGGCTAGGCACATCCTCTCCCCCTGAAGCCAGACAAGGCAGCCCAGCTAGGGAGTGGAATCTCAAATGAGGCATCAGAGTCAGAGGGCCCCCTCCAGTTGTTGGGGATCCACATGAAGAACAAGCTGCACATCTGCTACATACGTGCAGGGGGCCTAGGTCCAGCCCATGCATGCTCTTTGGCTGGTGGTTCAGTCTCTGTGAGACCTCATGGACTCAGGTTAGTTGACTCTCTAGGGCTTCTTGTGGACCCCTCTGGCTCCCTCAATCATTCCCCCCAACTCTTCCATAGGACTCCCCGAGCTCTGTCTAATGTTTGGCTGTGAGTCTCTGCATCTGTTTCCATCAGCTGCTGGGTGGAGCCTCTCAGAGGAGTTCTGCTAGGTTCCTGTGTACAACCATAGCAGAGCAACATTAATAGTGTCAGGGATTGGTTCTCTCCCATGGGATGGGTCTCAAGGAGGGCCACGCCTTGGTTGGCCATTCCCTCAGTCTTTGCTCCAGCTTTCTTTCTGCACATCTTGTAGGCAGGACACATTTTAGGTGGAAGGGTGGGATGGTGTTCTTATTCCTCTACTGGAAGTCCTGCCTGGGTACAGGAGGTGGTCATTTCAGTCTCCATATCTCCCACTGCTAGGAGTCTCAGCTAGGGTGACCCTATAGACTTCCTGGGGCCTCCCCTATCCCAGCCTTGTAAAGACTGTGAGTCCAAGACTTGCCTGTGCCATGGAATGACTTTGGCTCTATATTTTTAAAGCTCTATGTGTGTCTGTATAATTTTGTTTGTATTTAAATATAAAATAATAATAAATATTAAAATAAAATATATAACTTTTTAAAATAAGGTCTTCCTGTGCAAGCCTGGATGGCCCGATAGGCCAAACTGGCCTCAAACTCATCAAGATCTGCCTGCCTCTGCCTCCTACAACATGCTGGGATTAATTAAAGGTGTGCACTGTCATATCTGGCTTTTTAAAAAAAAGTTATCACTAAAAGAATGGAAAACCTTGTCACTGAATGGGAGATGATGTCTTTATTCATGTCTTAACAAAAGATGCATTCTTTTAAATGTAGAGAAGACATATAAAATACAAAAATACCCAATAGAAAAATAACAAAAACCACAAACAGATACCTTATCAAAGAAATATCTGAGGAATCTATAAATGTTATACAATTCACTACTCATTAGGATATAAAGTTTAAAATTATAATGAGATGGAACTGGAGAGATGGCTTGGAGGTTTCTTTTTTTTTTTCCAAGACCAGGTTTCTGTGTGTGGCTCTGGCTGTCCTGGACTCGCTTTATAGACCAGGCTGGTCTTGAACTCACAGAGACCCACCTGCATCTGCCTCCCTGAGTGCTGGGATTACAGGTGTGCACCACCATCCTTGGCTGGCTTGGTGGTTAAGAGCACTTGTTCTTACAGAGGACTCAGGTTCGAGTGCCAACACCCACATGATGGCTCACAACCATCCCGTAACTCCAGCCAGTTTCAAGGGCTCCAGTGCCTCTTCTAACCTTTGCAGGCAGCTGTCAAATTTATTCATAGGGTGTGGTGGTGCACACCTTTAATCCCAGCACTCAGGAGGCAGAGGCAGGCAGGATCTCTGAGTTCAATGCTAGCTTGATCTGCAGTGTGGGTTCTAGGAGAGACAGGGCCCTGTTACATGGAGAAACCCTGTCTCAAAAAAACCAAAACAACAGCAACAAAAACAAAAACATCACCACCACCACCACCAATAACAAAATGTTTATTCATAGGTTAGAAATGTTTATTCATAGTTATACATGTTTATTCATAGATTAGGTCCTTCCCTCCTTCTAAAAATAAATCTTAGTCTTAAAAAGCACCAAGATTCTTTCCCTTACAAGCCTATATTTCCCCAGTTTGTTGTTTGTTTTTTTGAGACAGGGTTTCTCTGTGTAGTCCTGGCTGTGCTGGAATTCCCTCTGTATCCCAGGGTGGCCTTGAATTCAAAGATCCACCTGCCTCTGCCTCTTGAGTGCTAGAATTAACAGGTGTGCACCATCACTCTGAGTTTTATGTAGTGCTAGGGATCCAACTTTTTCCATATCAGGCAAGGCTCATTTATAGGATCGTCCGGTCAGTCAAGTAGTTTCTTAGGCCTCTAATGGTGTAGAGATAGAATAACAGCAAAAAAAATTAAGTCATGAATTTTCCAGAAAGAAAGATGGTGTTTGCCTATACTTCTTAAACAGACAACATGGCCTCCTCAGGGACACTCATTACACTAGTGGCAGGCCCATGGCTCCCTTTTGAGGGGAAATGCCATCAGATTGTGCATACTCTGTGATTCCTGAGGCAGCCTCAGGAATCTGTTCTTTTGTGTTTATGACCTAGCTGAGATTAGATACTTTGAGGATACCCTGCCCCAGGTCACCAGGGGGGCTAAGATGCTCCAGTGAATTGGAGTTAACATTAGCTCCTGCGTCGCTTGCTTGTCAGAGATGGCTGTGCTTCTGGACTTTTCTTGTTATCCTAGGGGCATTCCCAGCACTGGCTTCTCTATGCCCCTGCACTGTTGAGAAGAGTTACTTTGTAGACTTGGCCAAGACGAGTGGAAATACTGATCCCATTCTGTTCTGGAGCTTTCTTTCCCTTGCCGTTTCCTTGTAAGGCGACCTTGTTCTGTGTGATTACCACAGATGGCGTCCTTGGCCTGTGTCACCTACTCAAGGTATGCCCAGTGAAGGCTTCAGTTTTTCTTCTTAGGGTGAGGCCCCATCACGGGTGTTTGATTCTAATGAACAGAGCGGACAGGGTTCCTATGTTACGTGACTTATGGTAGAAGGGGCAGGTGTCAGAACATAACAAACAAAATCAAATCCCTATTACATCTGAGGGCTATGAAGTCCAGACTGCTGTGGGATCACTCCAGGTTTAAAGACAAGGAAGCCATTGCTATGAAAGGGCAAGGCAAGGAGGCCTGTGCTAGAAAAGATTGTGCTGGTCAAGGGTTTGGTGGGTAAGGATGTCTCAGATCTTCAAGGAGGAAGCCGAGGAGCTCCTACAGAATGGACGGGCTGAGAGGTTGGTGTGGGAGCCACAGAGACCAAGGCAAGGATGTCCACCTTCCTGGGGAAGCAGACCAGGGCCCTAAAGACGACATCAATGGTCATGTTTTCGTTTAGAATTACTCGCACGTCAAGTGCAATGAGCTGACAGGAGTGACTTAGGAAGCCAGCTGTACTTTAAGCAAGAGATGATGGTGGCTTCGCTTGGATGGAAAGCAGTAAACTCCGTGTGGGCAACACACTCAGAGCAGTGCCTTTCACAGAAGTAGAGGGGGCTAATAGTACATGAGTGAATGGATAGATACATTTGGAGACTATTTATTTATTTATTTATTCATTTATTTGTTTGTTTTTTATTTTTCAAGACTGGATTTCTCTGTGTAGCCTTGACTATCCTGGACTAACTTTGTAGACCAGGCTGGCCTCGAACTCACAGCGATCTGCTTGCCTCTGCCTCCTGAGTGCTGGATTAAAGGCGTGTGCCACCACCGCCTGGCTCTATTTAGGGTATTAAGGACATGAGATTATTGAGAATACAGGAGGTTGGAAGGCAGAAAAGATGCCAGACTTCTGTCACTAGATTATGGGTGGATGGTGGGGCCAGGTATGGGGTAGAAAGCACAGTGAAGTGGGCTGGCTATGAGGAGGGGTTTGTGTGCAGCCTCTGATATGCCTTGCTAAGATGTCTAGGAGGCAGTTGTCATGAGTGAAATGACACGATTGTCCTTGTTGACGATGTCCTAGCCAGTTTACCTTGGTTCTTTCTATAGTGTTCTTGTTCTAAACTCCTGTACAGAGAGGCTTAACCTTTGGGCCTTTATATGCTGCCCGCTTTGTTTTTCAAACACGATGTCCTCTGTGGAAGGACAGGCATAGAATTGCTTTTCTGGCAGCAATGAAGCTGCAAGTACACACTCTTTGAGTTGATTCCCTTGTTCCTGATGATGTACATCTGTGGATTATCTGCTCAGTGAGCTTCAACCAAGTACAGGAAGAAGAGTCTAGAAAGAACAAATCTGTGGCTATAGCGTCTTTGTCCTAGGGCATCTTAGATTGGTCAGCAGGTCAGACCCAAGGTGCAGGTGTGGGACAAAGTTTTACTTGGGTCCTTCTCTGTAGCAGCCACCCAGGGGTGTGAATTATTCAGACTAAGAGCCGTATCATTTTCCTTTTGCTCTATTGTTGAATTTTGCCGTCACCCCCCTGCAAAATCGCCAGGATTTTACAGGCAAAAGTGTTCCGTATTTGATGGGTGCAGCAGATACCATGGGACTTTGTAACCAAAGATACCCAGGTTTGGCCATGTGACTGTCTTTCTGCCCAGTGATGATAAAGGGAAGGGGGCTCTTGGCTTCTGAGGACCTAATTCTACATAAAGAGGGGGAAACCTTCCTGATAATTCATGGCCCACAGAAAAGAGCCTCTGCCTTGGTGCTAAGGTAGGAGGACTGTGGAGCAGCTGCCCCAGGGGGAGGCTTCCTCACAAATTCTATCTAGACAGTTTTAATGAAAAAGACATGAATGTGGTCAAATTTGTGACACACAGCACACCGAATGATTCTCAGTTATGTACTGGTGGAACCAAGGTGTACTTCATCTGAAAAAGCCTATTGTTTGGCTTTGTCTAGACTGGTGTTTTCTATACATGTTTAAGCGGGGAAGTCTTTTTTTAAAAGTAACAGTCAGATAGTCTCCCCATGAGAATGCTGGTGTGTGGGCTACACTTTGGGAAATGGTTCATATAGGACTGTGGTTTTTGCTTATTCTGAAGTCAACCGTTTCCACTTCCTTTTCGAGTGTCTTGGGGTGATTATGTAGGGAAGCAAGACTCGCTGCAGTGAATACCAGGAAGCAGAGAGAAGCTTGCCAAAGAGACCCATAGGTTGACACCTCCTCATGAGCAAGTGAGGGCTGGTTGAACCTCCTCAGTGCCTTTACAGGAAGCCAATAAGATCAGCATTAGGAAGCCAGAGCCACATGAGCTTAGAGCATCAATGTGGTATTCAAGAGGGAATTAGAGGCTGTGTATCCCCTTTTAGAAACACAGAACTTGAAGTGTTTTGGATCCCCCACCCCAGATTTTGGGATATTTGCATGCACACAATAAGGCAATCTAGAGGTGGCACACAGTCTAAAAGCCAAATTCACTTGCATTTCACATATACCTTGTAGCCCTAACCTGAATGTCACTACAGCAATTTTAGTGCCTCTACATTTGGATCAACTCCCCTTAGGGAAGTTTCCACTTGTGTCATGTTGGGCTTGAAGAAGTCTCAAATCTTGGAGCATTTTGGATTTAGGAGTTCCAAGTTTGGGTTGCTCAGTGTCCAGCTTTGGGACTTTGTGGGTTCTCTTTTTTATTTTTCTTCTCTGTCAGGTGCTGAAAAAAAAAATAAGCAAGGAAAGGTTGGTGCATGTAAAACAACTTCATTCTGTTTGAACTTGATTCCAGAGTTAGTCTCCAGCAAGAACTCTCTAGATGACTCTGGTTTGACCAGAAACACAGGAATATGAGCTGTCTGTAACACGAATTGTTTCCAGGTCATTTACATCCTTACATTTGGGTCCTTGTTTTAGTTTTACTGTGGAGTCCCAACCTGTTTTCACTGTTACCCTATAGGATCAGACCTCATTGCCTTTCTCCTGCATCCATCCATCCATCCACCCACCCACCCACCCATCCATCCACCCACCCACCCACCCACCCATCCACCCATCCTTACATACATGCACTTATTCATTCAATTAGCATGCCTGGAGGTTGCTTATGTGTTAGTTATCAAGCACAGCCAGTGAGCGAGACACATGCTGCTCTCATGCTATTTAGCGAGGCCTGTAGACACAGAACTGGATTTTTCCAGACTACATAATCCATCTCTGCCTCTGCCATGTCCCACTGAAAGACACGCAGGGGCTTCTTGTGCCTGTGGAGTAATGAATGGCACGCCTCTTCTCTCTCACTGCAAAGTGATAGTCAAGAGACACCTTACTCAGTCCTATCTGCACCATATTATCTCTGACCTCCCCACTTCGCACTGCCTCAGTCAGCTGGATGTTTTTAGGAAACCCTGCCTGCCACTGTCTTTCTCTCCTGGCCTTGATTGAGGTCCTTCTCCCTCCAAGCCCTTCAAGATCCCACTCACCCAGTGTGCAACCCACACATCTTCCGATGACCCTGGCCCCTGTCTTACTGCATAATGCATCGTGCATGGTGTGTCATGAAGCACACACTTCTGTCTTTTCTCTTGCAAGCAAGGCCACATCCTGTTCAACTCAATGCCCTTTACCGGTCAGCTACCTAACATGAGTATGTCCACATAAACCCCTAATTATTCCAGAAAACATACCCCTGGTTTCTTTATTTATAATGACATAGGATGATAAGTATATAGTTAGTCACTAACTATAAGAGTTTTGCTAGAAAATGAAAAATTTTTAATTTTTATCTTTTTTGTAATTTTGGTTAATATGTGTTCGCATTCATTTCTCTGACTTATTGGAATCAAGTTTTAGTCGGCATGTAAAGAGAGTTTTCTTCTTTTAGTTTTTGAGGTTATAATATAATGACATCATTTTCTCTTTCTCTTTGGTTCCCTATATCGCTCCATTGCTCACTTTAAAATTCATGGCCTCTTTCCTTTATTAATTGTTGTAACATGCATGTATGTATATTCCTAAATACACAAATACAACCTGTACAGTTACCTGGATGTGTATGGTTTCAGAGATGAACCATCTGGAATTGGATAACAAGTTGGTCCAGTCTTCCCTGGGGAAGACTGTTTCTCCAACTCTTACCCTTCCTTAGTTGCCTGTAGCTCCTGGTGTAGGGTTGAGATTTCACAGGGTTTCCAGCATCCTCTCTGGCATGGCTGTCGGTGTTGTCCTCGTTCGGCTTAGATTTAGACGGTCATGTTGGTGAAACTTTATGAGTATGGCTCTGACGTTACACAGTCACACAGCAAACTCGCAGATCCTCTGGCTTTCACAATCTTTCTGCCCGCTCTCCTGCAATGTTTCATGAACCTTAGGTTCAGGAATGTATCCACCGGGATTGGGCTCCATGACTCTGCATTTTGGTTGGTTGTGCTTTTCTATAAAGGTCTCTATGGCAAAGAGATGCTTCCTGGATGGAGGGTGAGGACATGTTTAGCCATGGGTATAAAGACAAATATTTAGAGTATAGTATACGATTGTGCTTGATTAGTAAAGTGGTAGATGTAGGTCTCCTCCAAGACCTGTGGCTTCTCTAGCCCTGGGTAGTTGGCTAGATTTCCAGTGCTAGAATAGTTTCTCTCCTGTTGAGTGAGTCTTAAATTTAATTAGGGAGCTGTTGGTTACCTCCAAGGTATGCATGCCACTATTGCACCCTCAGGGCTATCCTGTCATGGTGGTCAGTGTTATGGTTCATAGGTGTCAGAGCTGGCTGGGTAGGGCTGTTGGTTGCTTCCTTTCTTTGGAAGCTTACATGGTACTTTCTGGTACCATGGAAACTACTCCTCAGATACATGGCATCTTAAGCAATAGGGAGTTATTTATCTTCCTCTCTGATGATAAGATTTTGTTTGGGAGGTAAGGGACACTCAATTGAGAACAATGCGCAGACCTTAGTGTTTTGAAATTAGTTCACATTTCCTTTCAAATGAAAATTTGTGATGTGTTAGGTACTTCAAAGACTCATATGTTGATTTTGGACTCGTTACTTTTTCAACCTGAGCCTATAAAACCCGACAGAAACAACTTAGAGGAGGAACAGTCTATTTATTTTAGCTCAGGGTTTGGGTCCACCATGGTGAGGACAACAGAATGACAGAAACGTTCTCATCATGGTGAACCAGCTGACGAAGAGCATACTGGAAGCCTGGGGCTGGTATAGCCTCCCAGGGCTGCCCCCCCCCCATCCCGTGACCTCTCTCTACCAGCTAGGCTTCCCTCCTAACAGGTGCACAACTTCCCCAAATTTCACCACCAGCTGAGGAGCAAGCTTCAAAATGTGAGCCTGAGGGGGACGCTTGGAATCAAGCCAACGGATCTTTGTCTTTTAATTACATCTATTCCTTTAATGGGGATTACGTGCATACAATTTTAGTAATTTAGCCTCTTCTCTTTGGAAAGTTATGATAGTTCAGTTACCAAGGTGGTAGATATTTAGTTGTTAACTCTGATTCTTCTTAAAAGAGCAAACTTCTCAGGCACTTAGAAGATCCACCCATGTGTGGATTGTTAATGTAATAATTACAAAGAAATTGCATCTATTAATTACAGAATATCTGGCAGTGTGGTGATATATTTGGTAACATCTTGTCAACTATTAATTCAAACATTTAAAAAAAAAAGAATAATTGTAAGTGAGGCTTCTATTCATTTCAGTGGCTTTACTCTTAATCTGAGATAGCGAGATCTAACGAGTTCCTGGATTACTCCTTTTATTCAACGACAGTAAATAGTCCTACTGATGTCACCCTGTGGGAGGGGTGTGGCTGAAGAGGCAGGCGCCTCTCCAGATTACACAGAGGACTCTTGTCCTTTCTAGTGCCTCTCATGTGCTGTAATTCTTGGGATACTTCCTCTTTGTACAGCATAGCAGTAGTGAGGCGAGGATCACTATCTGGGGGGCACTCCCCATTTCTCCCAGCTCCAGTGGGCAATCTCAGTAAAAGGAGGAAGAGAAACCAGGGCATCCAATGGGCATCACTGGCACCTTCACCAGTGTCTGCCTCAGTCTCTTTGGTGAGACACAAGAAGCCGTGCTGTGCTTCATACAGTAGCCAGTTAAGTTTGCAAAGCAATGCAGGTTATTACCTTATGGACATAAAGAATGTCACACCTCGAGGCTGGCAGAAGTGGACTTCCCTCCTGCCTTTTTGTCTCTAGCAAATCCTACTGACAGGAGCTTGCTTCCTAGTTCTTTCATCTCTGCTGTGCTGAACGTTAGCACTCAAAACAACTCTGAGAGTTGCAGGGATAGCCTAGTCTGTAAATTGCCTGGGGACCTTTGTCAAGTCCTCAGAATCCAGTTAAAAAAGCTGTGGTAGGGTTCCAGTAACTCACTGGGAAGGTAAACAGCAAATCCCTGGAACTTACTGCATAGCCAGTCTAGCCTAATGGTGAGCTCAGGCCAATGAGAGACCCTGCTTCAAAGAAACTGTGCTGTGTTCTTTGAGGATGACATCTAAAGTCCGCTGGCCTCCACAGATATGCACAGATATACACACAGACACACACACACACAACACAGACACACACAGACACACATACACACACAGACACATACACGCAGACAGACAGACAGACAGACACACACACACACCACACAGTAAACCACATGCCTAGCTGTAGCCAGAGGCTTCGTGTGTTCTTGCTTCTCTCATTTCTGCCTCTTTGCTTTTCTCATTGGAACCTCCATTACTCCCCCCTTACCTGTGAACATTTGTTTTTGGTTTTGTTTTTTAAATACATCATTGAGTCTAAAATAGAAATATGATTTACAACTATGCAGAAGCTCTTTGTTTTTGGGAAATGCATACTTTGTAGTACGTTATAATACAGCCAAATAAATGATTTGCCAGTGGTTGAGTTTAATATTAGTGGGAGATTGAGGGATAGTTTTTGAAGTGAGGGCATTCATAGTGGCACCCTTGAAATTAGCTATGTGAATACGAGTTTAATATTAGTGGGTGACTGAGGGATAGTTGTTTGACGCTAAGACATTCATAGTGCCACCCTTGAAATTAGCTATGTGGGTGGTCTCCCTTTCCCACATGGAAAACCAATCTGACCTGTGCCCCGCTGTGATTCCTTCTCCTGAGGAGAGTGGTGCAAATGTTGTTCGCCCATGGTTAGAATAGCTGCATCCAGAAAACACATTCCTTCTGCTGCCGCCTTATTCCTCAGCGTCTACATAGAGCTTGCTGCTACAGGCTCAGATGGAATATTTGCACCACATCTGTCTCACAGTCATAAGAAGAGTAAAGCTTGCACCGTGGGCTTTTTACTTTTTTTTTTTAAAAAAAAAAAAAAAAAAAAAAAAAAGATCAGTCAGCATGCATTGGTTAACACTTCATCTGTCTCCTCAAAGACACTTGACCTTTTTGATTTTGTGCTAAATCTACCTGCGTGTCTCTGAGCTGGGTGTTTGTCAGTAGCCAGTCAGTGGCAGCTTGTGTTCCTTCCACATGGGGAGGTACATGTGAATGGCGTGTTGTCTTACATGCGTTGAAAGGCCCTGGTCTCTAGGGTACAGTGGTCAAGGGCTTGGCCTCTGGAGTCAGGGGAATGCTCTCACCCAGGCTTTTGTATGTGCTTGCTGGGCAAGCTGTCTCAAGTCTCATCACCTTTAAACTCACTCTCCCGACCTACACGGTGCGGGGTAAGATGAGTGCCCACCTGGCTGGGACTAAGATGAAGTAATGGAAAGGAGAGGGATGAGATCTGCTGTGCCTGGCAGCTAGTAAGTACAGAGTAATAGGCACCCGTGGCTTCCCTTTGGGATAGTGGTTCAAGTTGTCCACAGGCCTCTTTATGGGTTCATTTCCAGAGATGGGGGTTAGGGTGGGCTGTAGATAGGTCTCTGCAGAAACCTGTAGAACAATGGTTCTCAACCTAAGGTCACGACCCCTTTGAGGGGTGGAACAACCCTTTCACAGGGGTCACCTAAGACTACCAGAAAGACACACAGATATTTATATCACGATTCATAGCAGTAGCAAAATTACACTTATGAAGTAGCAACAGAAATAATTTTATGGCTGGGGATCACTACAACATGAGGGACTGTATTTGGGCTGACATTAGGGACATTAGGAAGGCTGAGAGCCACTGCTGTAGACTATTAACTTGGATTGCCTTAAGATTATTAAACTTGAATCATTCCAAGATGAAGTTTTTTTTTCTTTGTAAATAGAGTGAAAAGAAAATCAAATTTAAACTCTAGTTTTGCCTGTCGCGCGCGCGCGCGCGCGCGCGCGCGCGTGTGTGTGTGTGTGTGTGTGTGTGTGTGTGTAATATCAAGTGTGTAAAGAGGGGTCAGAAGGTAACACTTGAAGTTTGTTTTGTCTTCCCACCATGTGTGTCTTGGGTATGAAATGCAGGTCATCAGTTGTAGAAGAATATTAACTCAGCGTGTAGCTGATCTGCCAATAGATCACATTCAAAGATCTCTAGGTCTGTGTGGTCTGGCTGGGATACAAACACGCCTTTAATCCAGGAGGCAGAGGCAAACAGATCTGAGTTCAAGGCCAGCCTGGTGTAGAGCCAGTATCAGATAAAGAAAAACTTAGATACAGGCGTGGTAATACATGCCTTTAATCCCAAACAAAGGTAAAGTTAGTTTCCAGAAGGAAGCACCCATGTTTGAAAGTGATGTCTAATTGAGTGACCGAAAAGGTGACGAATCAGAGAATATTTGACAGAACAAGATTCTCCCAACTCTCACAGGAAGAGAGAGGAAAGGGAAGCTACTTAAGAGGCAGTTTACAGAGAGAGGAGGCAGGTTTTTTTTTTTTTTTTTTTTTTTTTTTTTAAAAAC
>OU015750.1:67128218-67160755 GCA_907169655.1 Acomys percivali
CAGAGAGAGGAGGCAGGTTTTTTTTTTTTTTTTTTTTTAAACCAGGACAGTAATAGAGAGATGGGTTGCAGAGAGAGAGAACTCAGGTGAAAATGGAATGAGCCAGAAAATGAGAAAAAGCTAGAATACTAGAGCAGATTGCTGAGTTAGTTTGAGGCCAAGCAGAGCAATTCTGGGCCGAGAGAGAAGCCAGATTAAATAAGTCAGCTGGGAGAAGAGTTTGAGCCAGAACAGCTGAGTTGAACCAGCCAGCCGAGAGCTCAGAAAGAGCAAGTAAGGGTGAGCTTATTAAGCAGTAAGTCTCAGAGGATGAAAACATCCTAGGTGTAGGTTAGATTGCACAGAGGCTAGAAGTTTCCAGGACTAGGCCCAGGTTAGCAGAAGTAGGTAGTAAGCCTCCAAGCCAACAACTGAGCCAGGAGAATAAAAGTTGCTTTTACAATGAGTCTATTAGCCATGCCGCCTCCTTTTATTCTGTGTGTAAATTAGCTGTTCCCACAAACAGATTGGCAACAGTGCTGCCTAGGCTCTCATTTCATGGCAGGCAGAGCACACAGGAGTATCTTCAGGCCACTTTGCAACATGTCTCAAACATACTTGAGGTCTTAAAATGATTATTTGTGTGCAGGAGATAAACACCACCAGCCAACACTTTCCAGTTTTTCCTCAATTTTGGACTTTCATGAAAGTTGCAATTAAAATTAGAGCATAAGTGTCTGTGGGCCCATTAAAGGCTCTCTTGATTTTCTTTGGGCTCTTATCAAGTAAGTTAGCGTATGTGTTCATTGCTTCACTTGAAATGGCCTAAGCAGATCACTGACCAATGCCATGTTTATTTTAAAAGGTCACCACAGAAGGCAATTGCTCAAGCCACTTCAGTCAGGCAGTACAGAAATGCTCATTCCTGGAAGAAAAAATCTCTGGAATGAAATAAATAAATAAATAAATAAATAAATAAATAAAAGAATAAGGTTTTATTTCACCTTAGAGTTATTAATCTCGACCTTTGCTTTTGGAGTGCACAATAGAAAAACATCTTATAGCTCTCTGAGCATTAGATTAGAAAGAAAAGTGCTGCAAACACTGTTGCTTAATTAAATGCTGAAGAGGTGGCGCCAACTTTCATGATTAATTGAAACATGTATATTTGACTGCTTTATATTTATACAACAGCACATGAAAATTTTATTATAGTATACGAATTGTTCACTTTGGGAATGCTATTTAATGCTCTGAGTGAACATTCTGCCTTTGTGGCTAAATTGTTCATTATGAAAAATATACAGGCTAATTGCTGTAAGAAACTGTAATATAAGCCTGTCCTGTGAATCTTCAATGATAGAATCCCAAGTCTCTAATGGCACAGACTTTTACCTTACATATATGATAGAAAATATGATTTTAATCTAGTTTGAAGATGTTTGAAGAAATAAAGCCAGGCAGTGGTGGCTCACACCTTTAATCCCAGCACTCAGGAGGCAGAGACAGGTGGATCTTTGTGAGTTTGAGGCCACCCTGCTCTACAGAATGAGTTCCAGGACAGCCAGAGCAACACAGAGAAAGCCTGTCTCACAAAACCAAAAGGAAAAAAAAATAAATAAAAAAAATAAATTAAAACATTAAAAAAAAAACTACTTAGGAAAAAGCTAAGTTGCCGAGCCTTCTCTTTTGCCAGGGTTAAAGCATGCATGCCGTTACCAGGTGTCCCAGTTTCCTTTCTGTTGCTGTGTTAAAATACTCTGACCAAAATCAAGTTGTGAAGGGGAGGCTTTGTTTTGTTGTTGCTTCCAGCTCTGTCATTGAGGGAAGTCAGGGCAGGAGCTCAAGCCAGGAGCTTGAAGCAGAAACTATGGGGGAATGCTGCTCTCTGGCTCCCTCAGGGCTCCCACCCCCAGTAGCCTGGGTGTCCTGCGCAGTCATTCATTGTGATGATTCTGCACAGACATGCCCACAGGCCACTCTGATCTAGGTAATTCCTCAAGCGAGGTCCCCTCTTCCCTGTCACTCTAGATTGTGTCAAATTGACAATAAGAACTAATTAGCACACCCGACTTCAAAGTTTTCTTTGTTTTTTGTTTGAAATTTATCAATTGAAATACAGTTTGGCCATCATTTCTTAAGAAAAGTTCGTTGTGAAGGGCAGCTGTTCAATAAGTCATTGTTTCTGATGGCAGAATCTGAGCTGTGTTTTGATCGACAGAATTCATTTAATCATCATCGTTCTTTTAGTTTCTTGAGCGTGTGGAGTGAATGCAATTGGCTGTTCTGAGGCTGGAATCCCTGTCATAACTGAAAATATTCTTGTGAACTTTTGGAATAAACCCACTTATCAGACTCATCTTTGGGTCACTTGCTGATGAGAACTTTGAGGGCAGAAAAGGCGACATCTGCAGGACCCTTTCCAGAACACTTGCCCGCAGGAAGCAGAATGGGCAGGAATACCGACTGATTTCACAACACAGATGCAATCTGTGATCCTACAATTTTTCCAACCCCGGAAACAAAAAGGGCACAATTCTTTTGTCTTCTCTTTCCACAGCGTAACTAAAGTAAGGCTGTTTCATGAGACGAACGTGCTTATTTGTTACGTCCTGTTGTAAGAAAGTCTCCTTGCCACTCTTTATTTAGACCTTGACAAGTGACTGGTGAGTGGAGCGAAGCAGGAGGAGGCCTGGTTGCCCCCCCCCCCCAGCACTTGCCCCCTTCTCAGGACCAGGGCCTTTGGAGGGCTAAGACCGACCTTGTACAGCTCTGCCCTTGCCCCGCCCCTCGCCCCGCCCCTCGCCCCGCCCCTCGCCCCGCCCCTCGCCCTTTCTAGTCTCTGCTTTAGTCCATTGCAGCTAAAAGAAGACAGAATTTTAAAACTGCGTGTTTTCTTCCTCAAACAAGACCATTTAGAGGAAGAAATGCTGAGAGGGAAATGAATGTGTGTCCTTGACTGGCCCCTTGGGAAATGGGCTCCTTTGTGAGAACAAATGATTTCCTTCGTGACATTTTTTCCTTACAGATTCCACCAGAACCAAGATCCTTGCCACTGGGCCATTTGTGAGAGCTCTGCAGTATCATCTTCCTTTTTAGGAACTTAAGATTTTAAGGTGTCATGTCAACGCGGACAATACGAACTATTAGCGCTAGATAGTGTAGGAGTGACAGATGACCGTTTAAAACTATTACTGGTCCAAGAGAACACTTTACCCGAGGTCACTAAGAGAGCTTCTGCTAACTTTCATGCCATGCAAAGTACCCTATTGCAGATAAGTGTCGCATAGAAATAATCAGAAATAGAAATAAAAAGCTTTTTGAATAGCACACATTCATCCAATGCAGTAATTATGTTATACTTGAATTCATATCATGACTTTATTTAAAGGATGTTATGTTATCAA
This sequence comes from Acomys percivali, assembly GCA_907169655.1. Taxonomy (NCBI): domain Eukaryota; kingdom Metazoa; phylum Chordata; class Mammalia; order Rodentia; family Muridae; genus Acomys; species Acomys percivali. Next base: position 67,131,605 of record OU015750.1, read on the forward strand.
AAATGTTTACTAACATCAAAGATCCTTTTTTATACTGCCATGTTTGATAATGAGTCATAGATTCCAATATGTGATTTGTGAAAAAATACAAGTTATTAATATGACAGTGTTTATTCTTTTACGGTAGATAAAGTACTGCATGTGGTTTTGAGTGAACACTTGGGAAGAGAAGCCATGTTACTGCATTACAAATTAGTTTGTTTCTAATTTTTCCGGCTGATGACCACAGCGCCTCCAACCAAATCTTTCCCCTGGAAAGAGAATGATTGCATGACAGGCTCTATGAACCATGAATATGTCAACAACTCAGGGATCAGGCCTTGCTTAGCAGTTAGTCTTTGGAGGATTTTACTCAGAAATCGGACACACTATCCCTGAGTTTGTTGGGGGGTTTTGTGATTCCCATTCATGTCTGAATTATGAGTCTGGGTTAGTACATAACAGCTTCTATAAAGAAGAACTGCTGCTAACGGTGACAACTAGAGCTATACTCACATACATGTACACACATGTGACTACACACTTAGATATACTCATGCACATGGACACACACAGACACATATACAACATATATGCACATACACACTCAGACATACAAATCCACACACACATTCACATACACACACACAGACACAGAGGCACACCCACATGCATGTATACATTCACATGCGCACTAAGATACATACATGCACATAGACACACATGTGCATACACTTACTCGGACACACATGTGCACACAGATACACATATGTACAGTACGTACAATACACAAGCTGATATACACACACATACATACACATATATACATCTACACACATACATGCACATATACACAGATATACACATGCAAATATGATGCACATATACACTCGGGTACAGGTACGTACACATATACATGCACACAAACACACACATACAGAGACATGCACATGCACAGGCACATTCAGACATGTACATACAGACACACTTAGACATGCAGACAGACAGAGTCAAAAGAGAGGCCAGAGAACACTACTCAAGATACAGTGAAAGCTCCCAGGAGGCAGCAGCAAATATTTTTTAGAATTTCTATCATCTTTTTTCATTTCCCTAAAAGAGACCAATATTCCCAAGTCTCCGTCATTTGCGTGTCCCCAGCCCACTCTTACTGTAGCTTCTTACTCTCTGCATTGTGGGCTACACAGTATATTTAATTTAGCTTGTTTTCTTTGCTCTCTTTAGCAGCCCATCTGTCTTAGGCAGTAACGATGTGACAGTAGAGGTAGCTTATGCTAGCTACCTTTTTTTCTTCTTTTATAAAGGAAATGAAATGCGGCGTTTTAAATATTAGAAATATTCCCAAACGCCCTTGTTGATATGGTTGAGGGGTCTTCCGGGAGATGAGGGTTACACGCCCACCCCCCTACACACACACACACCAGTCTGGCTGACGGGACTCTCGCACCCTTACTACTACCCTTTATCCAGGGCCCAGAAACCACATCACATGGAGCCGAAGTTAAATGGGCCTGCGTTTCCCTGAGGGGTCGCTGTAGGAGACCGCCCGCTGCGCTGCCTGTTGCCAGCATCTGGCCATTGCAGGCCTGTAATGGGAGCCTGCGAGGTGCTGTGGGCCCTGACTGTTGCCTGACTTCCTGCCCATTTTGAAGACTTTCCACAGGATCCTTGAGGAAGAAATTGGCTGTTTGGTTTTTTTTTTTTTTTTTTTTTTTACAAATTCTTCCCTTATCACTAAGGCTGCCCTGGGTCAGGCAGACTGAGGAGGCTACGACATCCTAAAATTCTTCAAGCTTTGTAGTTTTGTAGTTGTGCTCTGGCTTTTAAGTAAAATGCCTTTTGGAAACAGGAACACACACAGGGCCCTAAGGAGAAAACCAAAGAAAAACACCTTTCCTCTCCACCCCTGTTCCCTAAGATTGGTGGTTCTACTCCATCAGAAAACGGTGAGGTCCAGAAATGGCAAGCCGACCCCGGGAGCTCTGTCAGGGTCAGGGTATGTCTAAACTATGAAGGGATGTTTGCTTCTGATATGAACATTTTTCTTATACTTTTATTATAGAAGATGATGTGTCAAATGTACAAATAATGTGTGCCTGGTGCCAGAAAGTGGGAATCAAGCGCTATTCCCTGAGTATGGGAAGTGAGCTGAAAAGCTTCTGCAGTGAGAAGTGCTTTGCGGCCTGCCGGCGAGCCTACTTCAAAAGAAACAAGGTAAGCCACCTTAGAGAGGCCGCTGGCCACCCTCGCGTGCGCATGCGCCTCCTAGCCCTAGCGGGATGACTCTGGCCCTGCCTTTTGCGTGTTTTTATTTTGTTTTGTCTGTTTCTTCCTGTCACGCTTAACTTTTTTTTTTTTTTTTTTTTTTTAATAAGAAATCCCATCCTAACATAACTTGTCCATTAGTTTCTCTTGGCTTGGTGTTTGAGTTCTGAGAGGTGAGTGAATCTGAGGAAGAGCCGAAGTTCCAGCTGGTACCCTAGCCATAGGTGGTTTTCCAGCAGTAAGAGGGCACAGTCCAGAGCCCACCAGGGAGAAGTGGCAGAGGTTCTCAGGAGAGCGAGACGTTAGCTGCAGAGGCTTTAGTCCAGCCACAGTGGGAATATGGCCGCTGCTTTCCCAACACCTGATTCATAGAGTCTAGTCAAGACAAAAACTGTCAATCCTCCCTTGACACACTATGTTAAAAGTTGATTGATCGTGACAAGAGGGGAAACAATCACTACCTAAGCTAACACTGCTTATCGTGAGAGTGTGGTGGGTAAACACAGGAAGAGCCGTAGTTACACTTTCGACTTTGTTTTGTTTTAAAAGACAGCCTAGGCTTGAAAATGACCTTTTAGAATAGTATTCGCCACTCTTGATGGAATGCATGATATTTTAACACGCACATGGACACATCGGCACACTAGCTTCCCAACTCTTAAAGACCTTCTAAAGTCGTTTGCCACCCAGTACTGGAGTCAGTTTCTAGCCCTTAATTATTTCTCATTGGTCTGTAAAGCTTCTTTCATTCAGGCCCACATTTTGCTAAGCATTTGCATTTCTCTCTCTGTAATACAAGATAAAGACCTGCCCATTCTTGAAGCCAGAACTTGCCTTTTTAAAAAAAATCCAACGTTTGCAATCCCGAATGCTAGCCATGCCTCGCGGCGTCGCAAGCACCGTTGCAGCAAATCATCTCTCCTGCAAATTTGGGTCACATTCATTCTGCCAAAACCCATAATGCCTGCAGAATTAGGCTGCAGCGTTCAGCGGGTCAGGATTTTAGTAGCCGTCTCTAAGGATTAGGCTCACGCACTTCTCTGGAACTAGGAGCAAGTCCAGGAATTCTCTGGAAGTCTTTGGGGATGGTCAAGAGTGGGGTTCCCTTTCCCTCGGGAGGGGACTGCAATGGTCTCCAAGAGCCTGGGGCTCCCCTTCTGAATGCTGAGCACAGAGAATAACAATCCTAGGAGTAAGCCCAGCGATTTCTTCTGACTCGCCACAACAAAATACTTGGCATTCTTCAACTGGATATGGCTGTAGAACAGGGCTCTTTGTGCCTCCACAATTCTGAAGGGCTAAAGACCTCAATATTGATTGACTGCCACTAGTGGGTAAGGCCAAGCAAGATGCATTCGTCACAACCCTGATAATACCAGTTACACTTTGTAGTAAGCCTTTGAAGAAAAGCGTCTGCTGCCACTGGAAAAGCAGTCCGGACTACACACACACACACACACACACACACACACACACACACACACACACACGATATATATGCACATATACATGTATACACACGTATGTATATACACATTATACATATGTTTTTAAAATATTGTGATACAGTTTAAGGTTAGACTGAATTTAAGCTTCCATAGCATGCATTTTTGGAGGCTGGACAATGGGAACCAGGGTAAGAACTAGCATTTGGAATCTGTAGAAGGTGAAGTCAGTGCTGAGGGGAGGCCCACTGTACTTTCCTTTCCATGAGGAGCTCCTGGGATGAGTCTCCACCATCTTGCCAACTTTGGGAGTTGCTATGGTTTGATTTAGCCAGCGGCTTTGCCTGCTGGTCCTGGCAGCCCCTTAGTGCACATACTTATTATCTGTCTTCTCTCCTGCTTATGTATTTCAAAGCTCTGCCTGTTCAGTGTTTCCAGATAGAGAAGTAAACCTGTTACAGTACCTGCGGTCCTCTCCCCCTCCCTCTTCCCTCCCCCTCCCCCCTCCCTCCACCCCCAGTGTTGTCTCTGAAACAATATCCTATTGCATTACTATCAACAGTACAGCTGCTGCCGTTCTGTTAACTGATAGGATTTTGTGGTCATTTCATTTAGGGATTAGGTTTCCTAATGGCTCCTATTGGATCCCAGGCCTGCATCCGGCCATTTCTAAGAACGGCTGTTATGAGCCCTAGAGTGTTCCCCACTGTAGGCGGTGGCAGATAGCTGCATCTCTTCTCATGTCACTTAACGAAGCCCTTATGGACATCAACTTAGAAACAGGAAGGAATTCTTCCCGTTTCTATATAACAGGAGCTTCCTCCTTCCTGGGTTTTTAGATACGAAGAAGTAGATGGAAAATAGCGAATAATGCATGTACAGAATAGAGTTTTGTCTTATGGAGTAGACTTTTTTTTAATGTAAAATTAACTATGCTGTAAATTATGCTTTATAATGACAGCCCATTTCTTGCTGGAAGCATACTGGGATCTAAAAATGGCCTCCAAGTTGAACCCAAATTGCATGCATAACTTTACAAAGGAAAACCCTCATAGACAAGGCAGGTAATTAGAAGCCGTATGTGGCCGACCTCTGTTTTGTGTCTGAGCAACACCTGCATTTGTGAATGTAAATTGGACAGCTGTGCCGTGGGTCCCTGTGCTCGCCTCGTCACAAATGCTTGCGCATACAGGCAGCATGGCATTGCTGCTAAAAAAAAGGATAAAAATAGCCCAACACTCAAAATGAAGGCCTATGAAAATGAGCTTTTTAAATTTCATTGGCTTCTCAATGCTTTCTTTTTCTTTGGGAACTCAGACAGTTGAAAAATGTCACATTGATCTCTCATAGAGCATGGCACTTTAAAGTCAGGTGAGCAAGTAGAAGCCAAGTTAACCATTACAGTATATTTTAAACTGAGTTTAAATCTTATTTGGAAGTATTTGGATTGCCACAAGTGTGCAGGCATTTTGCAAACTGCTCCTGCTAACGTGCAGTGAGAAGCCCATGAATCACAGCTGTGTTCACTTAAGGACTCCAGCGGCTACAAGTTTACACTTTGTAGGATATTGGCTCTGAGATGTGTATAGTGCTAATTCATAATGTATCTTATAAAATCCTGATTTCTACAAGGTTCAGCTGCTGACTCAAAGACTTATAAACCAGTGTAGAAGGGGCTTATGTATCTATGGACACTGAGTAAGCAATGACATGTCAATCTCATTATTTGAGACAGGGACAACTTTTCTCCCCACCCCCCACTTTATTAAAAATAGATTTTTTCCACACAATATATTCTGATTACAGTTTCCTCTCCCTCCACTCCTCACAGTTTCCCCACCTCCTCTCCCATCCACTCCCTTTCTGTCTCTCATTAGAAAAGAACAGGCTTCTAAGCGACAACAGCAACACACAACAAAATAAAATGTAATTGAAGTCGGGCAAGGCAAACAACAGAAGGGGAAGAGCCCCAAGAGAAGGCACAGGAATCAGAGTCTCACTCATCCACACACTCGGGAGTCCCACAAAACCACTACACTGAAAGCCGTAACATAGAGGACCCGGTGCAGGCCCGGGCAGGCCCTGTGCTTGCTGCTTCAGTCTCTGTGAGCCTGGTTCAGTTGATTTAGGGGCCTTGTTCTCCTGGTGTCCTCCATCCCCTCTGGCTCTTACACTCTTTCTGCCTCCTCTTCAGAGGGGTTCCAGACAGGGATAACTTTTCAGAGAGTTAATAGCTCTCTCTTTCCCAGCTCCTTTTTGAGGCCACAGTAGAACATTTTCATCCGAGAGATTTAAAGGAATTGGGAAGTTACAAAGCCTCCTGACTGCTTTTGCAAGAGACGCAGAAACACTGAGTTTATTTTCTGTTTGTGTTTTGCCCGCATGTATATGCTTCAGATCCAAAGTTACAGACAGTTGTGAGCTACGAGGTGGGTGTTGGAATTGAACCTGGGTCCTTTGGAAGGACAGCCAGTGTTCTTAACCACTGAGCCAACTCCCCTGCCTGAGGTCAGCCTTTTAGTATCAAGTTTACTTCGTAAAACAACAGAGTACGAAAACACTCTTTTTATTATCCCTCTTTAAAAAAAAATCTTAACACTGTGAATAGCAGTCCTTTCCATTTAGCGTTTATTTTAATATATTTTTTTCTTTTTTATGGGAAATGAATATCCTGTTGTCTAAGGTAGCATCCAGAAATGAATCAGGAAATCAAAACTGAAGGAAAATGGCTAACGTAAACTGATGGTGATTGGTTGCTTTCTTTGTTCAGACCTCAAGTTTGTAGTGTTCTGAGTAGTATTGGAAACATAGTAAACACAGACTCCTAAGAGCATTGAAGTGTTGCTTCCTTGGTTTACCTTTCAAAGGAATAGGAATAGATAGATTCTTCTTCAGTATGTGTTGCAGCTCCCAATGGGCCATAGTGACGCGTCGTAGTAAAGGTCAGAGATGCTGGAGCTGGAAACGTTTGCAATGATGTCATGGAGGTTTCCTGGCAACTGCCATAATAAACACTCGATGTGTTTTTGTAGTTATATTTTATTTATACATAAGGTGCTTGGTTTTTTTTTCTTTTTGTTTTTGCCTTTAAAAGTTAAACTTGAGGCCAGATGTGGTGGTGCATGCCTTTAATCCCACTTGGGAGACAGAGGCAGGTGGATCGCTGTGAGTTCAAGGCCAGCCTGGTCTACAAAGCAAGTCTAGGATAGCCACGGCTACACAGAGAAACCCTGTCTCAAAAACAAACAAACAAACAACAAAACAAAACAAAATTAAACTTGAGCATAGCTTGAAAAGATTTCTTGGTTTCAGACTTAACTATGGAACCCAGTAATGTAGAAGAACCGAGTAACAATTGCTCTGCTAATCTACTGGTTAACCTGTCTAGTGTCGTCCCTCGAAACACCTGCAAGGTTTAATTTGCAAAACGGCTATCATTCACAAAGGTTGGAGAAGGACATGAAGAAATTACTTGCAATTAGTATCTTCTAACTGCCTGAATCTCGGGCCAAGGACTTGATTCTGCTTGGTGTTTGCTACATTGGCCTGTGAGCAAATGAGGTCAGGAGCCAGGCTTGTTCCTGGGGTTTTTTTCCTTGCTTTTACCTGGCATGGCGAAGCTTGCGAGATCTGATGGTTGGGCACCTGGGCCGCAGGCGGAAGGCCTTGGTGCTTTCCTCTTGTAAGAACCTGCCCACTGCTTAGCTTGAAGGGCAGTTCTCTCCGCAGGCCCTCAGTTTGGGGGGGGGACTGAGTCCCCTTTAGACACAGCAAAGAAGGGGAGTCCCCAGGAAGCTCTGAGAGAAGGGCCACGGACCCCACTGTTGCTGTTGGTCTTTCATATTTTGAAATATGGAACAGGATATTAGTGAGTCGTAAGTGGGAGCCTCCTAGAGCAATACTGTCTCCGGAAACAAGGTCGAGAGAGAGCGGGAGGAGAGCGGGGAGGCTCCGGCAGGCGGGGTGAGGTGTAAGCAGGCTTAAAGCTTAAAAAACAGGCTTCTTTGGAGGGTCAGAAGGGCTCGAGGGCAGAAATTCTGCAGGCAAGCGGGACACAGTGCCCTAAGAATGCCACCAGAAGCCTGGGGGATAGGCAGAAATCTTTGTATTTACCAGAGCCCCTGAAAACTGCGTGAGAAACCTTACTATTGCTTTATAGTACAATTTGAGATCAGGTATGGAGATTCCTCCACAGCACCTTTTATTGTACAAGATCATTTTTGCTATTCTGAGTTTTTTGTTTTTCCATATGAAGTTCAGAATTGAACTCTCAATATCTTTAAAAAATTGTGTAGGTATTTTGATAGGGATTGCATTGAATCTGTAGATTGCTTTTGGTAGGATGGCCATTTTTACTATGTTAATTCTCCCTATTCATGAGCAAGGAAGATCCTTCCATCTTCTCATGTCATCTTCAATCTCCTTCTTCAGAGTTTTGAATTTTTTTTCAAACAAGTCCTTCCCTTGCTTAGTTAGAGTAACTCCTAGATATTTTATATTGCTTGTGGCTGATGTGAAGGGTATGGCTTTCCTAATTTCTTCCTCTGCAAGCTTGTCATTTGTGTATAGGAAGGCGTCTGGGAGACCCACACACTGACAGAACGGGCGGGCGCCACGCATGAGTTTGTAGTGAGGAGGACTAAGCAAACCCTTTCTGGCTTCTGATGGGCTGCAGTTTTGGAGACGGTGTGGGCAAACAAAGAATTCAAACCTTTTATGCAGAATCGGTACCAACTTCTAAATAGTATCAAGTACTTTAAATTAAATGCGAGTGTCTTCAAGACTCCGTGTTCTCGGTGAATGGAACGCAGAGTGGGGCCTTTTGATAAATCTGACACTAGCTTCCTGCCGATTGGTACATAGGGCTGTCACCCCATCCCCTGGAATGTTCATTTTCAGACGCAGTAAATCTCTTGGCTATCTTTCTGGGTGATGGCTAATGCTAGTCACTTAAATCAAGTTTTTCTCATCTGAGCTGCCGGTAATTATCCAATCCATCTAAGAGGCACACTCCCTTTTAACATTAACCACAGTGTCAGATTGCATCAGCCGCATTGTGTCTTGGCGACTGCTGCTACCCAGTGATAGATGTGCCCATTTGGAGTTCACAGTCTGTCTATTTGGACTGTGGGGCAGTTCGGTAAACAAATGACCAGGAAGGGATCTATTTATTTGGGACCTACTTTCTCCTTATTGATCCAGTCACATGCAAGCTTCTTGCCTTGTTACTGATAGTGTGCAGGTTTATTTGAGGGATGGACACTGAACAAATGAGGAAGAGTCATCCTGATGTGCCGCTCTCCTCCTGACACACGTGCATCCAGCACGGAGTCTGAGCCCGGTTGCTGAAAAGGCTCCTTGAGACCTACTGATGAACAGAGGAGGGGCAGCGGTTGGAAGTTTTGTGGGCGCTAGCCAGAGAACCCAAAAGAAGATGATCACACGTCTTTCTGGGCTTGAAGTTACACTCTGTTAATTCGTGCTTCGCTAAAAATGTTGGGTAGCTGAATAAATGCATGCTAAAGAGGCCTGGGGGCTCGCACTGGGATATTTTAAGGTAGTAGAATTAATCCAGAGTTTTTTTTTTTCATAGACATTTGCAGTGCCCGATTCTAAAACTTACTCCACTCAAGGAGGTCATGTACCCCAGATCCAGGCTTTGGGCTGCCTGCTGTTCCTTGTAGATTTCCCTCCATTTCAATGACTCTGGGTAGCTTTTGAATATATAAGTAAAAGTATGAACTGGGGCAGGCTTGGTATAACTCTTTGTTCCTTGGGTTCTTAGCTTTCAGCTCACATTATCATGGCTTGGGATGAATTAAATAAAAAAATATCTTGCTTTAGAGAGCCACTTAACTTCAGCCCCTGCATATCAGATTGAGTGGAAACTCCCTATGCTACAATCCTCTCTCAGGGTGCCTGTGTACACAGTGGGATCTAATGTGTGCTGATGGACTACCAGGGGAGGTTGCAAACATTGATTGTGGGCAGGTCTGTGCACTGCTGCATGCCTGAGAAGGCTAACCAATGGCTTAATGAAACCACAGAAAGTGCTTAGACTCTGCTTTAGTTTACTGAGCACCATGGGTAAGCGGCATGGGTAAATATATAAAAAATTTATTTATTTATTTATTTAAATGAAGATGGAAGTCATTTTCCAGGGGCCCCGGAATTTGTGTTGTCTCATTGCCCAGATTTAGGCTGAGAATCACTAAGCGAGTGCTGATTCTTGCTCTTGTGGTTTTTGGTTTTGTTTTTCGTCTTTCTGTTCTTGTCCCCAGTACTAGGGCTTGAACCTAGGGTCTTGCATATGCTAGGCAAGCGCATGCCACTGAGGTATATAGTCCCAGTTTTTAAAAATTGTTTATTTTAAGAAAGGGTCTCATTAAGTGGCCCAGGCTGGCCTTGAACTTGTGATCCTGCTTCTATAGTCACTGTTGGAGCTGCTGTCACAGGCATGTGCCACTCTGCCTGGCTCATGCTTATTCGATGCTTGATTGTTACATTCAGCCCAGAGACAAAATGGTCTTGGTAGTGAGAACTGTTTTTAAGCTTTATAATATTATTAAAATAACGTTTTTTAATGTGATGAGATTAAGCTCAAGAATTACATTTATTCGAACATGCAGTGTCTTTGTAACTCATCCTCCAAATGAAAAGTAAATAGGGGCATAAAAATCCACTCATGATTAAGTCTCTAAAATGTCAAATTGCATGGTGTTAGAGAGCCCTGATTAATCCTTCCACGGTAAAATATTCCTCATTAGTTTGCTGTGGTTAAGGGTTAACTACTCTATTATAAATTCAAATATTAATGCATTTTCTGCTTAATTCATCTCCAGATAGAGGAAATATAGTTAGTAGATGTGAAATTTTTACTTCCAAATGTGCTTTGGAAACATTATAGTGATTTATGAGAAAGCTTTAGATAAATGTAGAAGAAATCATTCATAAATATGTTGAAATGTATTTAAATGTATTTATTTAGCCACTTTTGATTGTGGGAAAAAAACTGGCTTGACTTTGAAATGATTATTTTTCCACAGCAATAGGATTTATGATATAAATGAAATATTTTACATACAGTTTTTAATCATACAAATTTGAATTTTCTTTTACATTTAATTTTAAACTATCTCTTTTAATTTCTAAATTTCTTGACTAGCTCATTAGCATTAAAAACTACACCCTCTGCAGTAAGTGTGTTTTGGAGGCTCAGAGGGTAGTAGGCATTTTGAAATGTTTATGACATCTAAAATCTCACCAAACATTCATGATAAAGTGGTGATTTCTGTATAGAGCCAATATAAGATCTCATCTTATAATGTGTCTTGATAGAATGATTTATAACTGCTATATGGTGAAAAGTTTTATGACTGCACATGTAACTTCTAAAAAACCCTCTGAAAGCCCAGGTCTGCATCTGTAGGAGTGTATGTTTTTTACGTTGCTGAAAGGCAATGTGCAGCATAAGTCAAGGAGGGTTTGCCTGCTGAAAATAAATGCCTCTGTCTTGCTTTCATTTGTTTCTACACTAGAAAAAAATGAAGCACTCTTAGGATTTGTTATTTATTCATCTAATCATTCCCTAAAAAGTAAAAAGTAAAATGCTAAAATCCAGATGTGGTGGCTCATGCCTGTAATCTTAGCATTTGGGAGGCACAGACAGGAGGAACAGGAGGTCAAAGCTAGCCTTGGCAATACAGTGAATTCCAGGACAGCCTGGGCTACATGAGATCCTGTCTCAAAAAAATGAAAAGATAAAGTAATATATATATACATATATTATATAAGGTAATATATATTTATTATTTTATAAAGTAATATATATATATATATATGTATATATATATTTAAGGCCTGTGCCTTAAAGGGACTCTTAAAGGAAGTTACATTCCAGTGGGTAGATAGATAATTCCCATGCTATGAAGAAAGGCGGAATGAGGGAATGGACAGTGGTGGGTGCTTTACATCTCGTGATAACTGATGCCATCTTGGAGGAGGTGGCATGCAGGTAGGGACAGAAGAAAGTGACAAAGCTAGTTGTGTGACAGGCTTGTACAGAGGGTAGCAGAAGGAAGAGGAGTAGGAAAGCAGAGGGTGCCAGGCAGAAGCACACCTGGCAGTTTTGGACAGCGCAGGAAGGGCGGGGTGTCACAGATGACTGGGGTGGTTGGCAAGGGGCCAGGCCATGCTACCAGAGGGGAGGCCTTTTGGGTTTCATTCTAAGTACAGTGCAACCCCTAGAAGTTGTTGTGCAGGGCAATAAAATGATCTGATATTGGTTGCTGATTGACCTTCCATTAAGGCAATGATTCATTTAAGATCCTACATGCAAATGGGATTTGGGAAGTAAGAAAGGCAACAGAATTCCCATCAAAGTTGGGTGTGCCTGGTAATAGAAAACTAAAAATATCTTATTTGCTGAATTATTCATTAGTAATTATGAAACATTTCCCAGTAGCTAAAGTCAGACCAGTCCAGTGGTGTTTCTCCTTTACGGGAGGTGCTTCTGTGGAGGAAGGAAGGAAAAGAACGGACACGGTTGGCTATAGTATAGATGCCGCCCCACCCCCGAGCCTGTGGGGGGCACAGGGCAAGTGTCTCACAGAGTACCACAGGGCTGGAGAACCTACGGCACCCATAGGTCTCTCGAACGCTGCCTCTAGAAGCAAAACAATGAAAAGAAGCAGCAACTTTGAAGGAGCATCGTTGGGTACCAGGATTATTCTGAAGGTTATGTTACCCCCAAAATAGATGTAGTTGGGTAACTACTTGAGTCTATCAGGCCTAACTGAGACTGATTTAAATAGTAAAAGATATCTGTGCTCATGAATCAGTTCACACTTAGGGGTAGCTTGACCCAGCAGTATATCTGTCTTATTGTGGCCCCATTGTTTTACCTTTGCCATCTTTGTATTCTGTGTACAGTGTTGGTTGTAGTCCAGGGCGAGTGCCCACATGTCCTGGAGTGGCTGCTAGCAGCATGAGGGCACCAAGTTTCCTTGTCCTCACATCAACCTGAATGAGTAGCTCTGTCCTAACGTTCCACCCTCACCATCCATGCCTACATTACAGGCTTATCCCTGGGTGAGGGACTATGGTGAGGGCAAGAGAATTCTCTGGTTAGTTGCATTTGAGCATTCTTCTCATGTTGATGTGTTTACCTCCCCCTGAGCTCCTTAGACTATGTGGGAAAGGGTAACTGTGACAATCAAAGTCTGGGAAGAGAGAGGGGACCCAAGTGGCAGCTGATGGCAGGGGCTGGCAGGTGTCTTGTATAGAGGAAGCAATGATCTCAGGTTATTTCATGAGGTTGAATTCTCTACGCATGGACTGTGCCATATTCTATCTAGTCTTGTTAGGTTGCTGTGATCTGGAATCTAAATGTGGATTAAAAGATTAAACTGTGGTTAGCACTCAGGTTGCTCATAACAACCTCTTCTGCCTGAGACCAGCTGTTGGTGAAATCTGGTTTTCAGAATGCTGTAGCATCAGGGTTAAAGTTGACGCTCTTTGCTGTTTTCAGATGTTAGAACACAGGGTGACACAGAACCAAAGCACTGTGTCCTTAGTTGTTACTTATCTTTATTCATGGAGAGTGATAAAGGTATGGTCCAGACAGAGTGTCTGGTACATAATGTATTTTCATTAGTGCAAATGGCCCGTGTTAGGTCGGCCCAGGACCATCCTACAAATGGAAAGGCAGATAGATGCATGTTGGCCTGGACGTGTGATGGGATGAGGCTGCTGTTTTCAAGAGCCCACCTTGTCACACAGCAAAGTCACTTTCTTTGTAGCTCTAGACCACATCTGCAGCAGAGAAGGAAAGGGGAGCGTTCAGAAAACACTCGCGATGCGCTCCGACACCAGACACACCATGTTCAGGTGGCTGAAGGAGAAGGAGGCTTTGAATGCTGCCGCGCTCACAGCCTCCATCTGCAAAGCATCCAATGAGTATCCGCCCAGCAGCTGCGGCGAGTTAGGCACTGTGGTGGCCACTGTGCTCAGAGTGGCCAACGACCGCTTGTTGCCTGGCCTCATGAGGATTACCGATAATTCCGTTAAATGACAACACTGATGCAAAGTTCACGGTGACAAGTGTGGATCGTGGGGCATAGTGCCGTGAGAGCTGCAGGTGAGGATCTGATCAGCCAGACGTGTGGAGGTTTCCTGCAGGAAGGGATGCCAAGTCTGAGTCTGGAGGATGAGGAGCTGTTGCCCAGGGAGGGATGGGGAGGAAGAGACTACTGTGCTAAGGAAACAGCTACGTGATCTCCATCAATTTCTCCCAGGCAGCCTCACCCATTTGGTGACTTGCAGGCCAGTGAGAGACCCTGTCTTAACAGCAAAATGAACACCTGATATTGTCCTTGGGCTTCTATGGGCAAACATAGATATCCACATATGTGCACCACGCACATACGAGTGTACATATACATGTGCACAATGCATATATATACGTACATATACAGAAAAATAAAATAAAATGTCCCTCAAATCTTAACTCATCCATCTGTATGTGAATTTATTTTATTCTACCAATCTGCCCCAGGCTCTTGGGGACTCTTGCTTACTTGCTGGCCTTGCCTCCCCTGACTTTTCATTTAGCCTCATGGTCTGTAGTGTTAGCCACATACTTAATAAGCTAATTTATTTCATAGAGGATATGGACAGCTTATAACTCCGGAAGGTAGGAGCGCTTTGTAAAGAAACAATAGGAGCAGTGGTGACTGCAAGAGAAACGGTTTAAATGATCAAATAGGTCAGAACAGCAGTCGCGGGAACAGAAGCGATTGCATGAAAAATGCACTGGTGTGAGTGAGGGACCTCAGTGGTTTGAGAACATGGTAATCACTATCCGACACACATGGGTTTTGATGGGATGAACCGAAAAAAGCCACATGTTCTGTCACCCCTGCCACCATACTTGGATGCAGAGAGGAGATGGAATTTTGTTGTATCTGTGGAGAGAACTCTGTAGCTGTGTTACCACTAAAGCAGGCAGGAAGTTTGGTAAGGTGTTCCAGGACAGAGAAATGCTGATTGACAGTCAGGTCCCCAAACTGGACAGGAGTGATCAGATACAAAGAGCAGGGCATGTCTTCTGCCACAGTGACAGAGGGGGATTTTGGCGTCACAGTAGGATGATGGGAAGACGTGAATTCTCCCTCCTTTCTTTGCATCCTTTGTTTCAGCCTGCCATCTAATTTTAGTGCCCAGGATCACGATGATAAATTCTGTAGAAATGTAGTGACAAACAGGCAGGTAAGTGGTTCAGATGTTGCCTTCCCTGTTCCTAACTGGGTGATGCGCACATGAATATTTCAAACGAGAGGTGCCTGCCTTGCTGTTCAGGATGCCAGATGGAGGGAGCTGGCCTTCACCAAGGCTGCCCACACCTGCAGCTGCCTCAGGTGGCTGCGGACTGCGCGGGGGCCTGCAGTTCAGCCGGGGATGGCAGCCCTCTCACCAGTTCCAGGAACGCCTGAAAACCACACGTAGTGACAGTCATTTCCAAAAGAGGCTGATTTTAAAACTGTGATGAAAATGGCTAACAGCAGGCTGAAGGTTAAAGTAAAAAACTTAAAAACCATGAAATCTGCCTGGAGGCTATTTAAGCAAACTGTTTTAGAGGCACAGATGGTTCATATACCTCTGAGCCAAAAACAAGAAGTAAAAAAGGGGGCAGTGAAGCTGGTGTGATTAAGCAGAGAAGTACGGAAGTTTTATTAGTGCTAAAAAGGCATCCTTTGGAAAAGTGAAAAATCTGTCTCGGCAACTCAGGAGGCAGAAGACATTAAAGACCAACAGGAAATGGAGGGGAAATGGATGACATTTCAGGCGGCGAGCAGGGATGGAGACGTGCAGCCCCATGGCGGGCAGTGGGTGTCAGAAGCTGGGCTCCCTGGCAATGGGCAGCTGAGGGACATTGTACAAAGTTGGGTGTGCATTCCCGTCCTGCGTCGGCTTTTGACGTAGAGCAGGTTTTGTAGAGGTTTGGAACAACCCAAACGGTAATTTGAATCTCCAGTTATTATCAGTGAATTCAAGAAACCGAAGTGTGAGAAAGCAGAGAGGCCAAGCCTGTGATGGAAATAGACGGTACAGACAAGAACCCTAGGTCGCCTGGGAGAGTGTGTGGAGTGCAGTTCTAGGGAGTTCTCTTACGCGTGTGTGAGCACGCACATAATACACACAGAGAGCCTGGGTTTTGAGATTGATGACTCCAAATTTTGTGAAAAGTTCGATGGTGGGGGCCTGGTGGGGGCGCTCACAGAGGCCTCGGGTCACCATTCAAGGAGCCTCCCCTGAGGAAATACATAAACAGACAGTACTTATGTCTTGAGTTAGCCTTTGCTATAAATCCAAATTTAAAAATGGTCAACTCTAACTGACCGAAAGTAAGATTGATTGGCCTTTCAGCAAGTTGCCAAATTCACGCAGCAGAGTTGCTGACTCCCCTCACAGGGTCTCTCCAGGGCAATAGAGAGCTGGAGACCAGGGGAAGAGGCTTGGCCTGGCTTAGGAACCCCGGGTGGTATTCCTTCCAGTGCTGGTAAATTACTGGCTTCCCATCCCAAGGGGCTGCATTAGAAAGCTGTGTCACTTAACAAAGGGACTTAGGGAGAGGAATTTGCTGCTTTCTGTATGTTGTTTTCATTTGAAAACCCATGGATTATGCCTACACTGGCTGCCCATCCAAGCAAAAAAAGAAAAAAAAGAAAAAAAAAAAAAAAAAAAAAGAAAGTTTTCACTGTTGTATCTGCTCAGCATCCTGAGAGGGACCCTTGGTCCAGGCTGCTGAGGGCTCATTGTAGTATCATCTTAGGATGAAAGGAGTCTTTTATATGCTTAGCTGTATTAAGGATCAGTTTTTTTAAAAAATGGATAAAAGTTTGCCAAAGCATATAATAATATCTGAGCTATGACCCATTTTCAGAGGAAATGTGTAGTTTGTTCTTCTTAACCGAGTCTATGGAGAGATAGTGATGAACTTTGTAAGAGTTGACATAGAGGATTAAATCTACTTTCATTAAATTCCAGTTTATGCACATAGGAGAAGCAGAAGGCTGCACACTTGCAGGGCTGAGGACAAAGGAGCTCACGGTGAGGCTTTTCTGCTCTACGTGCTCCCTGCCTCTTGACACTCAGGGGTAACCTCTGCAGTTTGGCCACCTCAGCGAAAGTCTGGGTCGAGCTCTGTGGCAGATGGTGTCATACACAGTGCATATATTAATCTGTGGAGGCAGGCCCAGGAACGCAAGCAGGTTGCTAACGACCATGGCCAGCACTTGCGAGCTGCTTCGGCTTTGCCTTTAGGTATTCCAGAGTCACGCTTCAGGGTCTGAGCGGATGAGCCTCTGGGTTGGGAAAACACTTCCCTCTTTGTGTTAGTCAGCTTTCCATCACTGCCACAAATACCCGAGACAACCAGTTTATAATGAGGTTTATTTTGGCTCAGTTTGGGAGGCCCTGTTCATTTTGAGACTGTGGTAGAAAGGAGGGCACAGTGGAGCAGAACTGCTCACCTCCTGGCCCAGGAAGCAAAGGAGAAAGGAAAGGGCAAGGGTCCCACAGCACTCTGCAGGGGCATGGCCTCTAATGAGCTAAAGACTTCTCAGTACGTCCTACTTGCTGTAGGATATACCACTTCCCAATAGTCCCACCCTGGGCCTCAAGCCTTTACCACACCAGTCTTTGGGCAGCATTTATGGTCCAAACTACAGCAGTACTGTTCTGTACTGTGAAGGGCCATGCTTCGTGAAGAGGCAGTATCACTTCCGGGTGAACAGAACAGAGAGAAGGTGACACACATCCCATGTCTGTGATTTACTTTTATACCTTCTTACTTCTGCTTCATTTGGTGCCATTGAAAAAGAGCATTGAGAATGAGGAATGTGAATCAACTGTGAAGGTAGCAGACACCACTTTGATAAACCCAACACGTGAAGGCAGCAGACACACTTTCAAAAACCCAACACAACTTCAAGCGTTACCTCAAGTGACTACAATTAAAAAGAACACCCTATCTTCTGGCTTCTTGGCACCAGCAAGAGCCTTGTACTGGTGATATAAGTTTCAGGTGTGTTTTTTGTTTTTTGTTTTTTAATTCTGGCTTATTTAATAAGTAGGAAAGAATATTTGCCTCCCAAGATCCAGTGCAAACTTGAATAAAAAAATTAATTAAGTTGGGTCTAGTGACATATGTCTGTAATTCCGGTACTTGGGGAGTCAGAGGCAAGTGGATCTCTGTGAGTTTGAGGCCAGCCTGGTCTACAAAGTGAGTCTAGGACAGAGAAATCTACACAGAGAAACCGTGTCTTAAAAAACCAAAATGATGATGATGATGATGATGATGATGATGATGATGATGATGATAATAATAATAATAATAATAATGATGATGATGATGATGAACTGGGAAAATTGTTCAGCCAGTAGAGTTTTTGCCATACAAACATAGAAACCTGATTTTGATCTTAATACCCACTCACCCAAAAGTTCCAGGATTGGGAGCCAGAACAGGAGGACCCTTAGGATCTGCTGGCCAGCCAGTCTAGTCGACTAAGTGAGCTCCAGATTCACTGAGAGAATCTGCCTCAGAAGATAGGCTGGAGAGGCCATGGTGGAGACTCCTGGCATCAGTCTCTGGCCTCCACGCGGATGGGCGGACATGTGCTCAAGCATCCTCGAGTATGTGCACTCGAGAGCAAGGATGAATTAAAACCCAGGGGGATAATTAGCAGGCGGCACACGCCAGGTGGAGCTCATAGGAATCATTTGGATTTTTTTTTTTTTTTGAAGTCTAAATTCAGACAACCAGAATTAATTGGGAATTTAGATAGTTGGACAAAATGTTTAGATGCCGTAACTGCTTCACTTAGGGCGTCAACATTAATTGTGAGGAGAGGCAAAAGTGAAAGTTCCCGACATAAATGGGGCTGGACTAGCTTGCCCGTCTCAGCCTCCCTGTTCAAGCACCTTTGCTCCTTTTCTTCACAGTTCCCCCAGAGTGATCTGGCACATAGTAAATAGCAGTGAAATTTAATTCTTTGTGTCCATGGCTTTCAGCCCAAGACAAGGAGATGTTTGACATTCCCGTGGCTACGTATGTGACTGAATGTTTGACTAGGGGCTAATAAAAGTGATGCAGACCTCAACTGTGCACAGGGAGATGAGGCACTGTATTGAGGGAACCCTCTGTTAAAGCTATTTTTACGGATAGCCCCTAAAACCTGACATCTCTGGAGACACTAGGGGCTTAGAAAGTGATTACCATGGCTACGTTGCTCAAAACCAGCTGTGCAGAAGATTCATGGGAAGATGGGCCTTACCCCGGGCAGTCCACTCACCAAGGATGGAGGAAGCTGATGTCAGGGTTGCGTAATTTGACCTATACTTTTGGCTTGGACAGGGACATTGGGATGAGTTGGAGGAAAAGACAGAAGAACGCAAGGATGCATCTTTGTATGCACATCTGTGTCCTGAATGAATCCACAAAGCGGCCACTTAGTGAGGCCCCCGGTTCTGGGTTGTGTCCCAGGGCTGGGAATGTGGACCCCAGAGACATGCAGGGTGGCTTCTGTGGGAAGAAGCCTCAGTGTGTGATCTCACGCTCCACAGCCGGCTAGGGGCTGTTCTGTGGCTAAGGATAGAGAGAGAAATAAGCAGGGAGGGGGGACCCCACATTTAAATAGAAGAGACCGGCAAGCAAGCAAGTTCTAGGATGGGAAATGCTAGAACAGCTGTGGGTTTAGAACCAGGCACCATAGTGTGACTTACCCAGCCCAGGACCAGTCCCTCTGCATGAATGAACAATATTCATGTGAAATTCAGGAAATGGGGTGAGAAGAATAAAGCTAAAAATGGCAAGTCAAAACAAAAAAAAGCTATGAGCCACATGCCCCGCATTATATGGAGAATACCTAACCCTTATTGTATTCCTGCAATGGGTTTTAACCTCTTAAGACATTGCAGGCTCTGTAGGAATACTTGAAACAATACAATATGACTTGAAATGATGTTGGAGGTTTTTATGAGAAAGTCACCTTCAGATGCTAAGTGAAAAACAGAGGTATAGACATTAGTGGACAAGGCTCAGGGTTATAGCAACAGAGAGGCTCACATGCTCTTAAACAGCTTTTTTCTTCTTTCTTTCTTTCTTTTTTTTTTTTCTTTGTTCTCAATACATCCTGGCTTCAGTTTCTCCTTCTCCCCATCAACGCCCCCCACCCCCCTCCATCCTGCCTCTCACCCAGTTCCACTCCTCCTCCATTTCCCTTCAGAAAGGAGCAGGCCTCCTAGGGACATCACTTAGCAGGGCATAGCAAGAGGCAGTAAGACTCAGCATAAACCTTCACATCAGGGCAGGGCCACCCAGGAGGAAGGAAAGAGTCCCCTGAGCAGGCAAAAGAGTCAGAGACAGCCCCCGCTCCCACTGTTGTGAGCGCCACAAAGACACCAAGGTAATAACCATAACATAATATTCAGAGGACCTACAGCAAACCCACGCGGGCTCCGTGATTGTCGCTTCAGTCTCTGACCTGCTGTGAGCCCTGCTTACTTGAGGTCCTTGAACAGTCTCTTGCCTACACTCATCCTGAGCCATCCGAATGGGAAGTGATGTTACCGTACAGGTAAGAGGGCTGCCATCCCAAGAAGCAGGTGACTGACAGGTGTCACTTGGTGAGGGGCAGATAGACACCAGACACGTCATCGGCTTGGATGAAGGTGACAAGGGCAGTGATGGGCAGTGCGATTGCTCCTACCGGCTGGGTGCTCGCAACGGTCTCCTTCAGTGGCTAGTAGCCGGGCATGTGAACTTCGGGAGGTAGCCCAGCGTGCCACTGGTATTTCACACTTGTATTGACAGCGAGCCAATAGTGAGAAGCCACTTTGCTTTGCACTTGCTTCTGTGTGTGCATGCACATGTTCATACCTTCTGTCATAGACGGAGTCACCGATGTGCTGGTGTGTCCTTGACTTTTCAGGACGTGCCATCAAGAGGTTTTCTTACAATGCAGATACGGCTGCAGACTGGCTAAAACAAGAATCATAAAATGTTCCATGGCTAACAAGAATTACAAAATGTATCACTGTTTCCAAAGTGCTAAAATGTGAGAAATATTTGCGCTTTAGAACATACACACAAAACCCAGGGCATAGCTACCAAAACTCAAAAAAGTTCAAGGAGACTGTACTTAATTTTTATCTGATGTGCTATGATATTTTCTGTTTTGTTCCATTCTGACAAAAACTCCTGGTTGTGACGTACTAGTGGGTTGAGAACACTAAAAGACTTATTTGTATGAGATACCACAATTGCAGAAGGCTGGGAGCCTTCAAGTGCTTACCATTGGATCCTTCTTGACTTTAATGGCAATCTCACCAGGTTAAATGGAGGTGTTATGAATTAGCCTAAACTCTCACTGGAGGCTGTCTTTTTTTTTTTTTTTTAAGATTTATTTATTTATTAATATGTATACAGTGTTCTGCCTGCATGTATACCTGCAGGGCATCAGATGACATTATAGATGGTTGTGAGCCACCATGTGGTTACTGGGAATTGAACTCAGGACCTCTGGAAGAGCAATCAGTGCCCTTAACCACTGAGCCATCTCTCCAGCCCCTGGAGGCTGTCTTAATGGAGTCATATTTATCCTTTAAAATGGCCAGTGACTACTCCATTTATAGCTGGTTTTTTATTTTTTTTTTATTTTTTTGAAGTGTACATTTGTCTTATTGGAGAATTGGAAGCAACGGAGTATATTGATCAGAGAGTAACAGGGAACACACAGATTTTAGAATGAGCTGTGTCCAGTGCTTTTTCAGGTGCTAATGAAGTCAAAGAAGGCAGAAGTGGCAGCCAGGGAGGCGGGGCAGCTGCCCAAACAGCTTCTCACTGAGCTGTGGGCTGCAGGTGAGAGAGAGAGAGAGAGAGAGAGAGAGAGAGAGAGAGAGAGAGAGAGAGAGAGAGAGAGAGAGAGAGAGAGACACCACCACTGTATTGGTCTGGTCTTCTTCATCCCACAAACAAGATGCAGCCCCATTCCATGTCATCAAACTGTGGTGTTGTGGCCTGAGGCTCATTTTTCACATGGACTGACCAACACTGGGGACATTTTTTGTGTGTGTGTGAGGACACATTGGCTACCAAGGGGGAAGAGAGGTAGACTTACAGTAGGCCAATAAAGAGCCTGGTGAGGTAGTGCATGGTCTGTAACCATAGCACCCAGATAAATCAAGATGAATGATTTCGAACTCAAGGCTAGCCTGGGCTACATATCAAGACCTTGTTTCGACAATGCCCCTTCCAAAGGAGCTGGTTGATGGATAAATGGCAGCAATGGCTTCCCCACTTGAAAAAAAAAACTTGACTATCAAAGAGTCACACTACAAGTGGGGTAGAGTGGAGTGGAGCCTAAGCCCACGCAGAAAACTGTCTGAATTGGGTGCTCTCAATCTTTTGTTTGAATTGTGGCCTTTTATAACCTGCAGAAAGCTTTGCAGTAGACCCCGCCCAGAGGGAAGCTAACTGAGAAGTCACAGGGGTTACGGTGCTAAAGCCTATCCTTGGACCTCTAGGCATTAGAATCTTAATTCAAGTGTCGAGGGATGGGGAGAATTCAGTTCTTACTCGGCTCTTATATAAACAAGGTTTCCTGGCGTAAGCCACAGATAAGGGGAGGTTTTCTGATGTGTATGAATTTACAGGATTAGGAGAGGCAGCCTCCAAACTAAGTGTGACATGCAGTCCCAGTGTCCTGGTACAGGCCTTCGGAATCAAATGTCACCCTTCCCCAGTAGTTTGATCGCTACTTAGAAATGACCCACGTCTTTTGAGGTGGATGGTTTTAAAGTCACAAAGCTGGTAAAGTTATGGGGGAGATTGTTCCATTTGTATTATTGCGATTTAATGGATGCGGGACGCTCCCAGGCCTACTCAGTGAGACGTTGGGTTGAGTAAATCTTGCTGTCCTTGTGTCTTGGGCAATGCATTGTACCATTCAACAGGGCTCTGTCACTTCTGAATTTAAACGGTCAGCCCATTAAGTGTTCATCTCTAAAGTGAAATTTTTAGTTGGAACCAATTTGGCTTAATTTGCCAGGACATGTCTTTGTGAGGGAGGTGGAGGTGGAGTCCCCCCGGTGCTGCCTCTTTGTGGGAGTCTGGAACACACAGGGCATACACAGAATGGCTGCTGTGTGTGTGTGTGTGGGGTGCCTGTGGCATCTGTCAGGGAAAAAAGCCACGCAGTCCTGCTGCCACCATCCTTTTTCTAGAAAGGGCACCACAGGCCGCCATTCCAGCAGACAGGAAAACCATCCCAGGGAGCATTTCTCCTGAGTTTGGGGACTGTTCTTAGGGGTGGGCTGGAGTGGGCAGGGGGAGGAGAGGCTCTTGTCTGTGAGCCTGTCTGAGGTGCAGATGGAAGAGCTGGTTCAAGTATGGCAGCATCTTTATGTCACAGTGAGCGGCTTGATTTTATTTTATTTTATTATTTTTTTTCCCCTTTTAAATCTCCTTCTGAGGGAAATCTGTGATTACATTTTTTTCTCTCTCTCTGCACAGGTGCTAGAATGCAATGCGCAAACACAAACATATCCCACTTCATGAGAGAATTTGGAAGTCATTTCCCTTTCCATCTGTCTGAAGTGGATTGTGCTCTAAAACCGGCCATCCGCCCACCCGTTCTCCCACGCACCTTCTCGGTGACAAGAAGGGAGGGAGTGAGAGAGTGGGGAGGCTAGGACAAACCCACAAGGCATTGCAAAGGACAGTTTATTAGCATCACGTGGGCAACTATCTACAGCACATGCTAACTTCTGGGCTGCAGACTATTCACAGAAGAGACCCCTGAAAGTCCCCTCTCTCCTCCTCCCATCCAATACCCTTTTAGAATGGATTTTGTTTTTTTCTTTACTATATCCCCAAATCCTTGCCAAACCTGAGTATTCTTTCACCACGGATCATTTCCATGTGTGCACAGTGAGTTCTAGCCCCATAGGTAGGTCATCAGTGCTCCTTCAGAAAGGCAGTTCGTTTCCCCAGGACCAGGCAGCTGTACGTGCTCGGCGCTCAGACAATCAGAGGCCCAGCAGGGCACCTCCTAGCGCAGCTGCACAGCTTCTCCTCCCGAGCTCTCTCGGAGGCACTGCGCCCTACGTGCGGATTCCAAGCTACATTTAACACAATTGCCCATCAGCACTTAGGAAGCAGTTACCACAGAAACCCAGCAGAGACCAATTAGTCACATGATTAAATTAATTAAAATAACCCAGGGCATCTGCCATCTTGCCTCTTTCTGCTACAGATAGCACATGACCCAGACCAAACTGCAATTGGTTAGCAGTACCGTTGTGGGCCCAAAACCTGGAATTGGCTTCTCACCATGGACATGGCTTCTCCCGATTTGCTTTTCTTGCTATAAAGACTCCGTTAGGTTGTTTTGCAGGCTATTTCTCCTCTACAACCAGGTAGTATCAGATTTATGAAACATCAGATGTATTTAACAGGATTTGTTGTGCAGGGGGTTAGAGGACATGCGAAAGTTGTTTGATTTTATAGTTGGAGACTTTTGCAGGCCTTTAATGAGGATGTTCACAATACATGCCAGGGGGTGCTCTGTAGCACTCATTTACTCTTGACCTGAGAATTCTGTGACAAGTTATAAAAACCAGCTGACGGTTGCTCTCCTCGTTAAAGTCCTAAGGAGGTCACCTCAGGTACGTGCAGCCTGTGCTGGAAGGTGGACTTAAGTCAAGCATGGTGTCTAGTGATCCCACTAGTGGCTTATCATTTGTAAAAAGCGCAACACACACCCTGAAGCTAACCCAGTAAATCAGCTTTTTGTCTTTGGTGTGACCTAATCATAGTCTCTCCAAACTTTCCATGAAGTCAAAGGTTAGCTGTTATCAAAGGACGGTCCTTGGTCCTTTTGTACACTCCCCCAACCCCCAGCACACAAGCCTACCTTCATACACTTACTAGAGACCTCTCTCTTCAGTCACACCGAAGAGCCAAGTGTCCTAACACAATTTGGAGGCATCAAAGGAGTGATTAATGGGATGGTTTCCGTAGTGTGTGTGTCTGTGTGCGTGCGTGCGTGCGTGCATGTATGGGTGTGTGTGTGTGTGTGTGTGAATGTGTGAACTGGCATGGCAAAGTGGCCTGAATTAATGTCATATGGTTCTACTGCTTTAATTTGAGCCTACAAATGCTGATACATCCTTGTCTGTCAGCCTTGACAGAAGAGGAGGTGGTACACAAGCAAGCAGCAGGCACCGAGCTTTCAGCAGCTGTAGATACTGGGCAGCTTCCGACTTCCCTCTCCCTGCCTGAAAGAGCCTGCTCAGACCCAGGAACATGTGTGTCCATCAGGCAATTCTGAAAATCAGATAAGAGAGAGCCACATGATCATTTAAAACGTGGTGGTCCAACACATCCTATAATGAGCCTTAAAGGAAATTAATTGATATCATGCCATCAGTAGCACTAATAGCAAGAATATGTATTTGAATCACATTTTATCATTTATAAGCTATTAGAAGATCTCTAGACTTCAACTTAATCTGCTTTTTCTCATCTTTACTGTTACTTTTATTTAGTATGCATTTTATGTACGTTCACTACAGTGGTTTTTTTTTAGCACAAGTGTCTATTTTGTGAATGAAATTATATCAATGAAAACCTGAGTTATGGAAAATATGTTTCTTATCTTAGAGTTTTTTTTTTCTTTTGAAGTCAACAGAAGAATGAACACACGGAGCTTTATGTGCATAAATAAAATTAGTGAACACTTCTGGGAGAAATGATTTCGAAACCAAAAAATGTATCTCAAACATATGCTTTAATGTATACTTAATACCAAATACTAATGATTCTGTAGACTATAGATTTAATTATATAAGCAAAAATTTACTTCTGTCATATAGGGGCATAATTTGTTCTATAACTATTAAAATTGTGGAAGATAAAGCCATTTGAAAAGAGTAAAGATTATTCTTTTGAGAATGGCAAATGAAGTACACTAGGCTCGGTCAAAATAAGCCAAGCATTCAGAAGTTTATTACAAAGTACTTTAGTGTGTAAATGCTGACACCAAGTAGCAGAGCGGAAATAGATTTGGTCACATTTGTGTAGGAGACACTTTCATACTGAGATCAGGTATTGCTGCGCGCTGCCAGCATTCTGAACTCAGGCAGTGGAGACGTGCTCGGAGGGGTAGGGGCCGGTTATGGTGAGGGCACCTGCTCGCACAGCCAGTTTTAGACCGGGCTGTCTTCTGTCATTCTACCGCTTGGCGTTGCACCAAGGCAGGCCTGCACAAAGTGGCTCTACAGAATGTATGGATTATTTCTCTGTTCCTTCTGCCTCCATTCTCCCATGTTCTATTGGCATGTTGTATGAAGACAGGAATGCAAAATTTAAGCATTTTAGATTTAGGATGCTGAGTGACAAGATCAATTCCGACATACTTCTAAGGCTGGAATATTGTAAAAGAAAACCCATACAGTTGACTTCGGCAAAAATCTGTGGTTATAGGAAGCGGCCTCTGCCGATATTGATTTTTTTTTTTTTTCATCCCTTTCATCTGATCTTCCTGGCAAATCCTGATCCTGAGCACTTACTGACACTCAGCTTGTCAAAGAAATCAACTGGAGATGAGTGCAAATGAATTACTTTGGAAATGAGTTTGTGTCTGTATCTTCATAAAGATCAAGTTCCTGAGTAGCAAAGGGGCAGGGCAGTTTCTGCTGCTGTCTTGTGGCCTTCCCATAAATCCTTCTGAGAACGAGGCAGGTACAATAAATTAATAAATGAAATCGAATTAATAAGTAAAACTGCAGAGGGCCATGGCTAGTGTGTTAGTCCTAGCATGCTAATTCACCACGCTTTCGGGAGATAAGAAAAAATCAGAAGTCCCCTTAGAGTAAAAATGAGCAGGGGAGGGGAGAGGCTGAAGGGGGAAAAAAAAGAAAGAAAAAAATTGAGCAACATTTGATTTTATTTAATAAATAGCTCTTTATGTTATCAGCCTCCATCGCTATATACATACAACTGCTATTGTTTTTATCACACATGGTTTTATGGGATATCATGTATTTTTATGGATATTTATTGTCTATTGTCTGTTTCCTATTATCATAAAAACCCCACGAGCATAGCAATTTTGTCTGTCTTGTTCGCTGCTTCATCCCCGGTGTTTAGAGCTGTGTCAACCATGGGAAAGATTTTTGATAAATATTCATTGAATGAATGAATTGAATTCATTTAAGGATAAATATTCATTGAACGAATGATCAAATTAAATGAGGAGCTGAATAAAACTAGGTCTGGCATTTTTTAAATAAGAGCCATTAAAAGGAATGCTAATTTGTTTACCAAATTAGATTAGTTAAAGGCTTAAAGAAAGGAAAAAGGGGCTATCTGTGAACACCTTAGGAACCTCCTTCTGGAATGTTCTTTGAACTGGGGATCCACACAGAGGATGAGGAGGCCCCAGAAGCAAAGCCTCCACTAGGTGATGGTGACACTGCTTTTCCCTCTGTTCGTCATACAAATGCTTTAGTACAAAGAACCTAAATGGACTAGAGATGAAAAAAAAATTAAGATTTAATTTCCTTTAGGAAAGCAATAGAAACGTGTGTGAAATATAGAAAAGAGGAACTATTACAAGAGGGCTGACAATGGCAATGTGTGCGTTCTCTTGCATGGAGGTAAACAGCCATAGCCATTGGGTCCTTAGTCCTCTCAGACATGCGCACGGCCCCGTCACTGAATCACGTTATTACACAGGACCCTTGCAGACTAGCTCACCGGCCTTCCAGCCTTGTAGGAAGAGAAATCTTTCTTCCACTCTCAGCCGTTCAGTGACACTGTCATAAGAAACCTCTTGTTCTATATTGTGCGAGTGAGTGGATTTGAATGGCATTTGGGTGACACACTGATCTGGTTATTTGCTCTTAATAACACCCACATGGAATTTGTACTGTCCCACCCTCAGCAAACTCAGATTCTTCGGGTCTGAAGTAGAAATCCCTGTGCATAGTCACTCAACATGCTGTGCTGTAAGTGTTCGTTTCTTTGTCTCCTTGAAAGGACTGCGCTTGATGCGTTGCATAGAATTGATTTAGGACCCTTTTAGGGTGTCTGATGCCCCAGTGTATATCAGGTGTAATCCAGAAAAAGAAAAAAACCGTAGAAAATAGCTCAAAAACATCTTTTTAACTAGTGAAATAAAGCCGTGCACCATATAAGATCCATTTGGGGTTTTGCTCTTTGCTTTTGTATGCAGTCTAATCTAGTTTATTTTTGTTTTTGTTTTTCGAGACAGGGTCTCTCTGTGTAGACTTGGCTGTCCTGGACTTGCTTTGTAGACGAGGCTGGCCTCAAACTCATAGTGATCCGTCTGCCTCTGCCTCCTGAGTGCTAGGATTAAAGACGTGCGCCACCACGCCCGGCATTGTTTTAATTCTTAACCCTCCTTCACCTTATGTTTAGAAGTAAGGTTTCTGGGGCCTTAGCAAACCATTCCCATCCTATGGGGCCTCCTGAAACTGTCTCCTGGTCTCCAGTGTAGACACCTGAGGTCCAGAAAAGATTTGAGAATTTCCCGGTACCCACCCTATAGGAGGACAACATAAGCCAGAGAGCGAAGGCCTGAGTGGCCCATGGAAAGCCGCCTGCTCCCCGCCAGATTCCCATCTCTGCCCACGCCTCAGGGTTCCTTGTCTGTGGTCTTTCTCTTTTCAGTCCTGGGCTCTCCACACCCATCTGCTCTTTCTCTAATATTTGTTCCAAGAGGCTTCCTGGTCCCCGACAGTTGTCACAGAAGTGCCCTCCCCGCTCACCTGTGGGCGCTCCAGTTGCCTTCCCTTTTAAAGCTGCTCCTATGTTAAATACCAGACTAAGTGTTTGATGGTGTCTGATCCCCATAGTGTCCGGGTGAAAATGACATTGGTGTCCCCATTTCTTATTTGAGGCAGTTGGAATGCAGAGAAGATTTAGAACTCACCCAAGTGAGATGGAGTATAAATGACCATGTTAGGATCAGACCCAGGCCTCCACGCTTCTGACTACTCCATGCTAGGCCGGGAGTGGACCCTGTCCAGCGGATACAGCGAGGACAGTGGGGACAGTGGGGACAGTGGCACCTGGACCACTGCTCCCTTCTGCTCATCTTTTTTTCTACTAGCACACCCTAAGTCGCTCCAGACGGCCAACTGCCTGGCCAACTCTGGATCATTCTCTTTTTCTTCTCCTTCCCCCTTTTCTTCTACATGCGTGTGTAAGTTCTCTACCACCAACCCTAACCCTTTCTACAACTTTCTTATTATTTTGAGACATGACCTTACTAACTTGTAATTCTCTTGTATCTGCCTCATGAGTACTTGAGGTCATAGCCCTGTGCCACCAGACCCAGTTGGCTCATTTCTT
>OU015750.1:67160765-67185661 GCA_907169655.1 Acomys percivali
CTTTCTTTCTTTCTTTCTTTCTTTCTTTCTTTCTTTCTTTCTTTCTTCCTTCCCTCCTTTCCTCCCTCCATCCCTTCCTTCCCTCCTTCCTTCCTTCCCTCCCTCCTTCCCTCCTTCCCTCTCTCCCTCCCTCCCTCTCTCCCTCCCTCCCTTCCTCTCTCCCTCCCTCCCTCTCTTCCTCTCCCCCTCCATCCTTTCTTTGCCTCCCTCCCTCCTTCCCTCCCTCCCTCTGTCCTTTCTTTCCATCCCTTCTTCCTCTGGGGATTGGACTCAGGGCCGTGCAGCGTAGGCAGCCATTCCACCATTGAGTTATACCAGCGTCATGATTGATTTCTGAGAGACTCTCAAGTGTGTATTTCAAGCTTGGAAGCAGCTGTAAGGTCACTGTCAATAGCACACTTGCTTGCAGCTTCAGGAACACTCCTGAAGCACCCCTTCCCGGAAGGCCTGGCTCGTGGCTATCTGACCTAACATGGGGAAACAGCAGCGAACTTGTGTGGCATCTGAATGTATCCATATGCAGAGCTTATCAAGGTAATGGTTCTCTGAGGTGTATTGAGAGGACCACAATGGTAAAAGGAAGTTGGGAGGAATTCGTCTTCCTGTCTTGAAAGCCTGTGCTGGAAGTCACTGTAGAAAGGTATACACTCAAGGGGGGGGGGGGACATACATGATGACACACATCTCTAATTGTAGTAACTATGGAAGCTGATTACAAATTTCAGACCAGCTCTGTGCAATGTAGTGAGTTCAAGGCCATCCTAAGACCCTTCCTCCCCCCACCCAAAAGACAAATCTAAGCTAAATATTTTATCATTGCCTAGAGAGCACTTTGGAGAGACGAGGTCTTCCTTCAGATGTGTGAATTATTTCTGTAGCCAACACTTTCTAATTGGAGCTATTTTCCACAGCCTTCATTTCTTTGACTATTCTATGCATGTGTCACAAGGTTCTGCAAACTCCTCTCCTTACCTAATCCAAAGCCACTGTGGCCTGGGCTGGGGCATTTCCCTGGGAGGAAGGAGGTCCCTTCTCTTGACGGCCTCTGTACTGCTGTAGAGCTTCCTTGGTGGGGCCTCCGGATACAATAAAGAAGCTTGGCTGGCTAGATTTGGTGTCAGGTTAAGAAGCCCTTTGTTTCTGTTTAGTTTTCTGAAACAAGACAAATTATGATATTTTCTGTTAATTTCTTTCCTTAATGAGTTTCATTAAAATCAAAGCTTCCGGAAGAGTGAGCCTTGACAGCTGTCTAAGGGCTGTTCCATTTACTGGGGGCTGCTAAGACTGAATAATTATTACTGCTTGATAGTTTGAGAAGAAGTAAGAACAGCAGCGAGAAATAGAGCCCTTGAATGGTGTGTCATACATTTCTGTTTCTTCCTATGTCTGGGGTTCTGTGGTATTCAAAAGAGGTCATTAAAACTCTGTGTTCTTTGATCTATAATATTACAAAAATCATCATACGCTTGCTTCTTAATGGATCCCTGGTTCTTAAATACTGAATTTCAGTGAATGATGATGTATTAAAATGAAGCTTTTCAGAGGTTAGCAATTTAAAAAAAAATATTGTCTTCAGACACAAGCAAGCTGTTTGGCACACGGTGTCATGAGACTGTGGGCAGCAGTACATTTTACGTTGTGCTGGCTGCTGAGGATTGTGTTAGCACAGTCACTTGTTTTCCCCAAATGATTTTTATGTTTGGCATAATAAAAAAAAAGGAGTGTGAATTATGATCAGGATTTCATGTTTCCTGTTAGAGAGAGAGAGACATGCTCCTATTTGGAGGCAGGCTTTCTTTCCCTCACAGATCTTACCTGGGTGAAGGGAACGAAGCATGATATGGCATTGCCATGGCCCCTTGAGGGAACTGACAGAACATTGAGATGCTTACCTGGGGGGCAGACCTGAGCGTTCCCAGAAAAGAAAAGATTAAAAACATAAAATTCTATCAGAAGTGGCCAAATAAAATGGTGGGACACGCATCTCAGTTCACATCGAGGAAGCCAGACAGCTGAAGTAAGTGGGGTGCAAATCTTGGTCGTTGTCACCTGGATAATGAGACTAAGAGACTTACTTAGTTAGTGTCATCACTTTCTGAGTTATTTTAAAATTCATAACAATTTTTAAAAAATAGTTTTCAGAATGTGTGTGTGTGTGTTACACGCACACAGCGTGCAAGTGTGCAAATGTACATACCCATGCTGGGGCTATAGGAAGACGTTGGGGGTCTTCCTTCATTTCTCTCCCCTATTCCTTTCTGATCCCGTTTTTAACTGACCCAGAAGCTTCCTATTTTGCCTATGGTGGCTGCTTAGCAAGCTCCCAGGATCTGATTAGCTCTGTTCCCCAATATTGAGCTTAGAGGCACCCTGGTTATGTTTAGCTTTTTACCTGGGTACTAGGGATTTGAACTTGGATCCTCACACTTGCGCGGCAAGCACCCTTACCCACTGAGCCCTCTCCTAAGCCCATTATAAAACATATCAGAATGATAAAATGGCAGTAGATTTGTATGTGCATAAGAGAAAAGAATAAGAATATAATAGATTGTGGGGATCTGATGTTCTATCGTTTCACCCAAAAATCTTCCCATTATTCGAAGAAAAAAATGTTGTCATCAGCAAATTTCTATCATTGAATAAAAATATTTTTTTGTGATTGGGAAACTTATATTCCTAAAAAACAAATTAATGAGGTGCAGGCTGGGGAGGGGGTCACCCTTGTCTCTGGCTCTTCTCAGATCAGTGTGTGGGTTAGAAGCACCAAGCCAGGGGACCTTTGTTAGGAGCCAGTCCAAGAAGCAGGCCTAACACTTTACGCAGAGGTACCGTGAGTGACAGCCAGCTTAGTGGCCCATGTGAGAGGAAAGGAAATGAGATAAATAGGGCAGACCTAACCACTGAAGAGAGGAAGCATTTCATTCTACTTTATTACTAAAACCAAAAACAACAACAACAACAACAAAACAAAACAAAAAACCTGCACTAGACAACAGAGCATCACTTGTTGGTTCCCTGCGATGCTCAGAAAAACAGGGTCCATCCCCGAAGTGGATATTAGCTTATAAAGACCAGAGAGCCTCTGGCGGAGTGTGAAGGTTCAGGAAAGCCCAGGAAGTCCCCTACTGCTTCATACAGAGTTGACCAGCATTAGCTGCTGGGGAACTGGGTCTCCTTGGTCGTCCTTCACAGCTGTGAAGCCCCTGGGGCAGGGAAAACTGATTGCCATTTTTTTGTGTAGTTTCATGGCATGAGATGGATAATTAGACTGGAGAGTCTACGTTCCCTTCGAATTCTGAGCTTCTCTGCTTAAATGATGAGACAAAGAGAAGTGGAAACACTTGGCGGCGAAACAGGTGTGTCGCTGTGAGTGTGCCTCTGTGTACACAAATGCGCATGCGCCTCTCCGTAGACGACGTTGTATCCATATTGGGAGCTACAGGCTGGCTGCCCACCAAGTAGCAGACTGAATGTAACTGGCCCCTTCCATTTCTTAAATCTCTTAATACGAAGGAGCCTGGTCTCTCTCAAGAACTCCTCATTAAACTGTAAAACACTCTCCCCGTGTCTTGACGCTGGGAAGAGGCCCTTGCTCCATGAAGCCTTCCCCTATCTTATGGAAATCTCTCCCTCAGGAGGTCATTGAGCCCAGGGCTGCAGCTGAGCTTTAATAAGGGCTGGATAATTTTATGACCAATAACATTTGTCCTTACACATGCTACAAGACGGTTAATCAAGTCTCAGCCCTCAGGGCCTAATCTGGGTTCTCACAGGAATTTCCTTCCAGATTCAGTGCTTGGCTGGGGAGCCTCCCTTCCTCGCCTCACATAGGGGTTGTTGACTGTTGTGAGGGAGGGCAGTTCTCGGTCTACCTGTTTCGTTTGTTTCGGGGAGCCAAAGTTAGGGCAACTTGCAGACCTGAGATACCAAATATTTTTTTCCAGCATTTCCCTGTTGCTTAGGAAACCTGGAAACTGGTTCAAACATCTCACTTGGGGAAATACTGAGGTGACATTTAAACTCAGAAACAAACTGCCTTTGGTTCGCTAAAGAAAACAGCACCACTGCCCAAAAGGGCAGAGGATCAAAACAGAGAGGGCAAGATGGAGAGAAGACAGGGCTTTTGAAAGCTGCCGTTCAGATGTTGGCAAAGTAAAGTTTGAGATGGTCAATGTTTTTCCTTTGGCTTGGGTTATATGACGAGATCAATCTATGACATTTCAACTGATGCTGCCATGAAGGGATAAAGTCTCCTTGTCATCTGAAGGGCAAAGGAACCCCAAAATGACTTTGGAAGACACAGTGATATTTAATGAGAGGCACACAGGCTGCCGTAGGGAGCCAGGAACAGGGCCTAGTGATCCACGAGTCCCAGAGTCTCTCTTAGGTCCCACTGAGTGGCTCTCTATCTCCATCTGCTTTAGAACCTGTCTGCCTAGGCACACGGGGATGGCCTCACAGGGTCAGTCTGACCAAGGCCAGGTCATCCTTGGTCTGCAGTGTTCCTCATCTCTCCTTGTGCTGGCTTCTCTGAATTCAATACAAAGCTAAAAATATCTGATCCCAACTGGGTTGTGTGTGTGTGTGTGTGTCACACACTCGGACACGTGTGAGAGAGAGAGAGAGAGAGAGAGAGAGAGAGAGAGAGAGAGAGAGAGAGAGAGAGAGAGAGATGTGCAAGTAAAAATAGGTCTATTCCCCACATATATGGTCATCTGGGTAGGAGATGACACACACTGGCACTGGGTTCCCAGGGCTCCTGGGCTGATAGATGTATGGTGGATGGGTTGGTGGAATCCAAGGAAAAGAGGCAGAATTCTAGACAGTGAGCCGCTTTATCCCTTAATTCTTTCTGGACAGTGGGTTATCATTCTGGAAATAAATAGGAGGAACGAACCATAATAACTAAAACTCCCGAACCTAAACAACAAGGTTCTAACAACCTGTAGAATGTGTGCCTAAACTCTAGGGATTGATTAGTGCTAAGCCAGAGAGACTGAAAAAAAAATCAAAGTGAATTCAGATCATCCAGTGTTCAGATGTATTGACCAGATTCAGAACCTTCCAGACAGCTCCAAACCAGAAGCACACAGGGAACAAAGTTGAAGTGGGAAGGCGTGAGGACCCCTCCCACCTGTCCTGGTGAGGGATGCAGGGGTGGGGAGGGTGGTGTGTGTGTGTGTGTGTGTGTGTGTGTGTGTGTGTGTGTGTGTGTAGGTAGGTAGGAGGTGTGGGGGGATGGGGGTGGGCGTGTGGGGGTGGGGGTGGGGTGGAGGCGAGTGGTTGAAGCAGAGATTTTTCCCCTTCCCGTAAGCACGGTCATGTGTTTTCCCCTAGTGGGTTTCTGCCCGTTTTGTGTCAGTTTATGTGTACAAACAAACTTTTAAAAACTGTCCCCTGTTCAGGAAGCTGACACCTGGCATGTTAAGCTAGAAATGACACACACTCCGAAGGGTGAGAAGCTAGGAACTAACCAGCTGCGTTTTCCATCAAAAATAGAACGCTCCGAGGCGCCGTGATTAACCGAAGGAACTGCATTGTCTAATCTGTACACTTAATGGTGATTTCAGGTGACCAAGGAAAATGCAGAATTTTGTTTGACTATTAATCCTGATATCTTCTCCTGCAAAACTGAACAAATTCCTCCTCACCCCTACCTTCCCTTTGTGGAAATTCACTCTCCCTCTGGGCTCTGATGGAGACTGGTTATAAAAAAAACCTCAGGTTTCAGATTTAGCGTTACATAGCCTCTTCTGCCCCGCACCAGTGCAGGGCAGGGAAAGCCAGGCCCCTCAGGAAAGAGGGCTGTGAAACAGGTTTCTCTCCACCTCAGCTCCTCTCACGATGTCTCTGATTTTCTCTGGCTCTTTGCTCCATGTTTTCCCCCAGTATGGAGAGACCGCAAGCCTTTTCTTCCCCGTAGTTTCTGCCTGTGTCATCTCAGCATCCATCACAGGGTCCCCATCCCCACTCAACACTGATCTTTTCAGTTCACTTCTCATCCTTATCTGTTGCATTATCATGGCATAGTCTAGCTCACTCACCTGAGGGAGGGCATCTGGACCGAGTCAGTTCATCGCTCTACAGCAGGTGCATCATGGGTTAGTGGACACCTCACCTAGGGGCTACCCTTGGGTCACATGTCTAACATTGTTCTAGGCTAGGTTGTGTGCAACAAAATGGCTATGCAGTCACTTGAAGCGGGTGTGGTAGACAGACACATTGATTAATATCCCAAGTCCACTGCCTGGTATTTATTGTATAGGAGTCTAACACTATAGCAGGCAGCAAGAATGATTTAAAAAAAAAAAAAACCCAAAGAAATCTCTGAATCATTCCTAGTTCAGAAGGACTCCTTCCTCCTCTACTACATAAACAGGGAACGTGTGAGCAAATGAGTCCTTGTGAATCAGGGAAGACTTACAGCTTCTGATCACTCAGTATTTCTTTTTCTTTTTTTTTTTCTTTTTTTTTTTTTTGGCTTTTTTCGAGACAGGGTTTCTCTGTGTAGCCCTGGCTATCCTGGACTCACTTTGTAGACCAGGCTGGCCTCGAACTCACAGCGATCCACCTGCCTCTGCCTCCCGAGTGCTGGGATTATAGGAGTGCGCCACCACGCCCGGCCCCAGTATTTCAAACACCAATAATACTTATACACTATCTTTAATAGACAGAGCTAAATGGCAAGAGACGATTCCAGTTATTGGCCTATTTGTATTGTCTGTATATTTCAACTCATTTTTTAAAAGCAGACACCCCCCCCCAACACACACACACCACAACAACAAAGACACATAAATCTGGACAATGATTGTGCTGAACAATGGAAGTGTGGTAAAAATCGCCTGTGGAGCCTTTATAAAACACAATCTTGTAAATATGTATTTTAATGCTTCTAGCAATCCCACAAACTAAAACCATATTGAAAATGAACAACTGACTCAAATAAGCCCAAGCACGCCTCAGGCAACTCTAAACTTCCCACCAGTTTGGGGTTAACTTCCATCACTCCTAACATTTGTGAGAGGATATGGCTCTAAACAACACAGAAACGAAATCACAAGTTCTCCCTCCACACAGAATAAATTAGGCTGGGAGCAGCACAGACTTCAGCGTTAGCGAGTCGGCTGCTCCCACACGGCTGCTGCAACAGACCAAAGAATCCTTGGATGAGAAGGAGCTGCCCGCAGGTTGTCAGGACACTGCTGGGCGGTTCCCCAGGTCCCCTCTGCCCTTTTCCTTTTGTACCTTAACCTGCCAGTGTCCTGTGAAGAATCCTGTGTTATAATTCATAGTTGCACCTTCACTTGGATCCCCTGGCTACAGCCTAGTGTCTTTTTTTGTGAAACAGGAGAGAGCCATTCCCAGCAGGCTAGAAACCTTCATGTGTTGACCCTTTGAGCATGGTCTCCATTTATTAAAAACCCTTATGCCCCCCTCTGCTCTCCCCATAACATATTTAACACTAAAAGAAAAGAAAGAAAGGTCCATGATTTTAAGCGAAACAGGATTTAAAAAAAAATCATCCACTTTACCTAGAGACTGGTGTTTTAAAAGACTTGTTTTCAAAAATCACGGTGAAGAAGGTAGGGGGAAAAATGCAAAAGGAAGAATGCCTGACAACTCATCCTTGCCCTTCGTGTATCCCAAATGGAGGGAATTCTGCATCCTGAGCAGGATCAGATTTGGCTTCTAGGAACACTTGGGAAGTGAAGGTGATGGTCCTGACTGTGAGGACAGATGCGCTCCGCATTGCAGGGCAGTGGCCTGGAGACCTCGACACAAGAGGATAAAGATAACAATTTCATTGCAACCCGCTACCAAGTAAATGAGACAATTTCCACATAGATTTTAAACATTTCAACAACAAAACAAAAACGAAGTCAGTGCGCAGCATTTGATGGATAAAGTGTGTGTGGAATGAAGCCCATTGGTGTGCTTGACAACACAGTAGGAGGGGCTGAAATGGAGACTGGCTGTGTGTGCATGTGCACTTTGCTCAGAGCCTCTTTGTTGCAAAGTATGAAGCAAGTGCTGTAACTTTTCTTTCTTTTTTTTTTTTTGGCTCGCGTTGCAACTTATAAGTCAGAGTCTAGCTTCTCCTGTCCATATATTTTTTTAAATTTTTCCTTTTTACTGCACAGAAGGTTTCCCAATTTGCAAGTGTTTGCAGCACGGCTGGGCCCGGAGCTAAAACACAATGCTTATGGAGTGCAGTATGCATTCAGCTCACCAGGTTCTTGCCACCATATGGGCTGCACGCAGTGTGGTTTTCACTTGAGACGCCGCTGCCAAAGTTGCCAGGAGCCCAGAGTGAGTGGAGGAGAGAGGGAAGGCAGCTCCAGGCTTCGCCACACCTGGAAAGACGAACCTGGCCTTCAGCTGTTGCCTGCCCTCTCTCTGATTTTCCTCTTCCGTCCTGCACAGTCCTGCCGCCTTCTCCCTCACCTTTGGCCTGCTGTGCTTCAGGCAAACTCGGAATCCCAGTCGAACTTCCAGGAAGAGAGCCTGGGAAGTAATTAGTACTTCTACCAATGAGAATAGCAAGACTGTGTGTGTGGTTACAAAGCTCATCAGTTACAGAGGTGAGACAGGACTGGAAGGGGAAGCCGGTTGATGTGTTTTTAATTCCTCCTACCCATTGGTTGCCTTTTTATTTCCCATAAGGCCCAGCGCACCAAGCATTTTCCAGGAAGGCAATAATAGTGTCTGATCATTGTGGGAGAATCTCTCAGCTGAGCATCCTCCCTGCTAGGCATGGTGAGGAGGAGAGTAGCGTTGCACTTGAGTGACAGTGCTGCTTAGCCTTCTGTCTTGTGGCCTAAATAGATCAGTGCAGAAAAGTTGACTTTGATGGTGGCTGCTGAAAGAATCATAACATCTTTGGCTTTGTTGGAAAGTTAGTGTTCATTTGTTCGTTTGTTTGTTTGTTGCTGTTTCACTTTCCTTTAACTCAGCCACCAGTGTAGGATGGAGGGCTCCTCACTCACAGGTCTGGCCACAGTGTATGTCCACATGTGGGGAAGCCCCATGTCCATGAAATTACAGAGCTATTAGAGTGGACCCGGTGTGAGTGGATTGGAGTCTCCTCTTGGCTCACCGACTTCAAGTTTCTTCCATTCTTCCTCACTATGTCATCTCCTCCCTTTTGGCCAATAGAGAGGATTGCTCATATTTGTGTCTCCCGTGAACTCTAAAGGAGTCACTGCTGGTTAACTGTATGTATGATCTAGGCCACTTCCAGAACTATCTGTGTGCTGCCGTTACTTACCATTACTGACAAGTGGGTCTGGGAAATCCCCTTACTTGATGAGGTTTTGGAGTTTTAGCCTTGTATATATCACGCACTTTTGTCTAAAGGAAGGTCATGATCACCTTGGAGGAAAGAGGAGACCGAGAGCCTGATACAGATACTTCCTTGGTCATGTGGAAATCTAGCTGGGCAGAGACATGGCTGTGGTATTGGGTCCTCTATGAGAGACGAACAGGACACGCTCAGGCTGAGTTATAGGGGGTGGGGTGGTGGTGAGAGAAGAAGTGGTCATCCTCTGGCTTTGTTTTCCATCGGTCAGTCAGGGCTGGCTGCTCCTTGTCATCCACAACTGGCTGTCATAAGCACAGGAAATGTTGAGGGTGCTGCTGGATTGCCCAGGAAACAGAAGGGAGCACGTGTGGTACTTGGCATCTCCATACTAACCCATGGGTCAAAGGGAAGAAAATGCCTCGAAATGAATAGAATTCACTGGAGTGTAAGGGAGGGGGGTCCTTGAAGTCTCCAGCTGTACCTCTGGCCAAGGAAAAGCCCCATTAGAGTGTCCCTTTATTGTGGGTGACACAGCATCTTTTGCCAGGGTGGTGGCAGCCACACTGGAGTCCAATTCTCATTCATTCGGTAATTGGTTACTTTAGCACAGACTGTGAGTGAGGAATATGATTACACACCTGTCAGCCATCTGATGGGAAAGAGGTCTGTGAGCAAGGGACAGCCCACATTTCTGCCCTGGTCTCCATGGAGTCTTCTCCATCAACTATGTCATTTTTCATTTCTACTGAATAAGACGGACATGATAGCTGTGGCCTCGCCTGTATCACTTATTGGAAGTGCTGCCACAGATGCTGGCCTAAACTAATACATCCTGATTATACCTTTGCAGATATCAGATCCTAAGACCTGAGAGGGCAGAGTGTAATATTAAGGGACAAATGAACGTAGGCTCTGCGTAGTCTCTTCACAGCAGCTTCCTGTGAGTCAGGAAAGCTAGAAACCAAGATGCTCTGTACAGGAAGATATTTTACTTTAAGATGAAATCAATCAGTAAAACAGAAGGAAGCTTTTCAGTCTCCTAGATGGCTAGGAGACTGGCTTCTCACTTATGAAGAAGAAATTACCACTGTGAGTCACACCGAGGGAATATAAAGAAAAAAAAAGGGCCAGGTGGAGTGGTGCACACCTTTGATCCCAGCACTCGGGAGGCAGAGGCAGGCGGATATCTGTGAATTTGAAGCCAGCCTTGTCTACAAAGGGAGTCTAGGACATCCAGGACTACACAGAGAAACCCTGTCTCAAAAAACAAAAAATAAATAAGTAAACAAGCAAACTCACTCAGAGGTCATTGAGACGGGGGTGAAGAAGCTTGCTGCTAAACCCTGGGTTTGATCCCAGGAGCCCACATGGGAGAAGAAAAGAACTGACTCCCACAAATTATCCTCTGACCTATGGCATGTGCCACTCCCCAACAAATAAATAAAGGTGTAACAATAATACTTTTTAAAACTCCAAACCCCAAAGACAGCAATTTTGAGTTGAGGGCTATTGAGATGCTCAGTGGGGACAGGAACTTGCCACCAAGCTTGGTCCCTAGCACCCACACACAAGATGTGGCACATGTGCTTCTGTATGCACACAGGGGCGCGCACACACACACACACACACACACACACACACACACACACCGTTAATAAATCATTAGTTTTTAATTTTTGTAAAGGCCAGTTTAAACAAAATTATCAGAAGGGAGGGGAGGAAAGAAAGGACAGAAGGGGGCCTGTGTAGGAGCAAAAATGGACAATCGCATGGCAGGAGGGCTAGAAGAGGCCTCTCCATAGCGACTGCAGCCACACTGTGAGGACGGTTCGAATCCTGGTTAGTGCGGGTGTACGTGTTTCCAGACCTCCTCGGCTCCTTGCCAGTGGCTCCCAATGGGCTGCAGTCGCTAATCATACTCTTTCAGCTGCACGCAACCTAAATCTTAATCAAACTTTCAATGTAAGAAAAGACAGCCAGCCTCCGTTCCTTCCTGCCAGCCGATCCTTCCCTCTCTAGGAAAAAAAAAGAGCGGCGTTGTGACA
The DNA here is from genome assembly GCA_907169655.1 of Acomys percivali. Classification (NCBI taxonomy): domain Eukaryota; kingdom Metazoa; phylum Chordata; class Mammalia; order Rodentia; family Muridae; genus Acomys; species Acomys percivali. Next base: position 67,172,115 of record OU015750.1, read on the forward strand.
TTTAAGGCACTGTCATCCATTGAGTGCCAGCTCTGGGGTGTGCAAAGGATGAAGCACTCACTTAATCATTTAACAGATCCCTGGACCAGGTGTTGGCTTCCTATTTTGCTGACATTTAGGTTCCGCCTTCCCAGTGTTGACATCAAATAAACTTCATCACCCTCTATGCTAATGCCCCAATCAAGTTACTTTTCTTGATACCGTTCCTGGAGCAACTTCCAGGAGGAAGCACTTGTTTTGAAGCATTGTTTGAAGAGGTGCAATCCGTCATGGGGGCAAGGCATGGTAGGCCGCAGCTCAAAGGCGGGAGGTAACTCACATCTCAGAGAACAGGAGATAATGCGCATTGGCCTGGCTTTCTCCTTTTTCCCTTTTTGTTCAGCCTGGGGCCCCAGGCCTTGCAGTGGTCACACTCAACATTCAGGATGGGGCTTCCCACCTAAGTTAACCCTAAACACCCTCACAGACATCCCAGCCCATTGGATACTTCTTGGTCCAATCAAGTTGATAATAATAGACAGGCCATCATCGCCACGCATGGCGTGCTTGCCGCTGAGGGATTTGCCCTCAATTTTTCTTGCTTCCAACTTGATCATGACTCTGCTTATGAGAATGTCTTTTATCCCTGGCCTTTTATAGGTTGCCTTAATATATCTTTAGAAAAATTATCATAATTTTAAAATCCAAATTTTAAATGAGATAGACATGCACTTTAAATTGTGTATGGGTAAACTGTGTGTGTATGTGTGTGTGTGTGTGTGTGTGTGTGTGTGTGTGTGCCTTGCCAAGGGATCTTTTGTTTTATTGTTATTTTCACTGGACTTAAAAAAAGTTAAAAATGTGTTGAATGTGTGAGCCGAATGCAGTTTGTTTTAGGTGCTTCCTTATTCAGTTACCTGCTCTGGCTGGCCGCTCACAGTCAGTTCTCGACAGTGATAGGCCAGATGAAGGAATGGGTGGAAGTGACACAAAACCGTTGTGTAAGCACCCTTACCCGCGCTGTCGGGTTTCCGTTTGGTCACGTCTAGTGGTTCTACATAAATGTAGTATGGTGAGTGTTAGAGAGCATAGGGCCACCCAAAACGTTCTTATGACCCCAAGACAAGGCCTGTCATCACATGAGGCATGGGAAGGGAATTGTGCCAGGACACTTGGTCACATGTAAATTCTACTTGCCTTTGTTAATAAGGAGAGACTCCTATTAGAAGTGATTTTTATCAAGCAGTAATCCTTAGTCCCCCTTTACTGTTTTCCAAATCAAACCATATCAGGTTTGTTTTTTGTTTTTGTTTTGTTTTGTTTTGTTGTTTTTTTGTTTTTCTGTTTCACAATTAGCCAAGCATCACAGGAAGAGGCTTGCTTTCTGGAGTCTGGTGTCCTCAAAAGCATGCCTCAAGAGAACACGTTTGCCCTCTCACCTTCGAATCCTATAGTAATCTATTTGTGGGATGTGCAAACAAGACTGAAAGAGATTGCTAAGCAGGTCCCTGCGCCCACCTTCAGCTGTCTGTCAACTTCTGGTGATCTTTCCTCCAGGCTCTGTGAAGGGTTTCTGGTAGTGGGCACCACACCTACAGTCCCTGCCCCCTCTCTCCTCCCATCTGTGTCCCAGCCCCAGGAGAGGCCATTCCTTTCCATTGTGGAGGCAGAAGTGTGGGTCTTGCTCAGCCTGTGTGCCCTGCGCTCCTCCAGCCTTTTACATCGGTCCTCAAACTCTGAGTAGCTGCTGGTTCCCTTGCCACACTTCTGTGTGAGCTGTGCTGGGCATCAGGGCTTCACCATGAGCAGGAAAAACCAGCGCGAGTTTCCCCCTCCCACAAGGCCCCTGGGGACGTGGGTAGCGATCCGTGATTTCTCTGCCTTCTTTCTAGTAGTCTGCAGCTTTTGCTGCTCATGGTTACCAGGCATCCTTTACTGACTGGACCTGCCTGAGGTCAGCAGCCTGTGCCTGGAGACCCAACACAGCGCAGCCTAGAATCAGCTTTGCCTTCTGAAGCTCTTGAGGCAGGGAGAAGCCACTTTAGTTTCCTCACAGGCAACACAGAAGTGGTGAGGCTACAGCTTTAGTGAGCTGAAGCCTGTAAGGGGCTCAGCACAGTGCCCACCACAGAACAATAGTGAACTATCATTACAATCGTCAAAGGGACGTCTGTGGTGAGTTTTCGTCCTTTGTGTCTGGTCACTGAGGCGGAGGTGGTGGCTCCTCAGTGGACTCTCGTCTTGGGGGCCTCTTTCCCGCACATAGCACCTGAAGTGACTGTGGGTAGCTGAGGTATTAGGGTCCTGAGTCCTGCAATAGTTTTGAGCCGATAGTGCAAATAGAAAGGGCTGGCTGTCCATGGGGTGGAAGCACATGTTGTTATTCTTTATTTATGACAAGGAGGGACACGGAAACCCAGGCAGTGTTTTTACCTTTTGTTACTTAGGCTCTAATTACAGACGGTACCTCCTTGAAATAAAATTAATATTTTATAATATTTATATAATATAATATAATATTAATATATATAATATATATAATAATATTATATAATAATAATAATAATAATTATTGTTGTTGTTGTTGTTATTATTATTTAAAAAATAATAAAAAATAGAAGTAAGAAGTACTCAAGTTGCCACCTGAAAATAGGCCATAGCTTGAGAATCAACTGTGGGCTTCAGTGGGGCCATCTGTAAAGCCCCAGTCAAATTCTGCCTAAATGATTCTCTCCTACTTAAACATGCCACAGCCCCAACTTTTATTACCTTCATGCATCATCTGCAGAGTGGCTGGGACTTGAGATGAGGACCCCAGAGAGTATCAACTGAGCAGAGGTTATTTATGGTGCCTTTCTGCCGCCATCTTTACAGTCAGCTCCTCGGAGAGGCTGACTGGCCCTGAGTGTGGAAACGGTAATTTAGGCAGTTTTTCTTCTTTAAGCTTGACGACACCTCCGTTCACAGGTCAAGTGGCACGTGGATTGTAATTGAAGCTGTCAGGAAGACCAGCATGTTTTGGAATGACATCCGCACTTTGCCCTCTGAAAGACACAGGGGGCAAAGCCAATGGATGTGTCACCCCATCTTTCTCATTTTCTTACATCCACAGACATAAATCACCATATCCCTACATGGTACTCAGAACATTTATGTGCACAACGTTCAGTAAAAACAGAGATTCACTCTAGCCCTGGGTTTTGTTCTGTGTGGTCTGGCTGATTGTGAGTTTGTACAAGCCGCATGTAGTAATCAGTATATTTCTTCCTGAAGAAAGCATATTTTTAAGAGAAATCATATTTGGGGCAGTGATCAGGGTGAGACAGGGTGGGTCATAGTGAGGCTCCGAATGTCAGGACCAAGGCCATATCTAGGGGGGGGAATGGCACACGATGGCCTGGCCAAGTATACAGAACCCAATGTGGGGCCCTAGTGGGGTGCAGACCAGGGCTGAGGTGGTGGGAGCTGGTAGAGCAGCAGCAGCCAGCAAAGACCACAGTAGCCTCGGGACTTCTGCAAGCCTGCTCTCTTGGTTGGAAGTTCTGTGGGGAGGGATGGGTTCAAGGTCAGCCTAGGAACATAGTCAGCTTTATTGCATGCAGGCCCTGATGGTGGAGTTCCTTTGGTGAGAGAAATGGGGGGAAAAGTTGGTAGTGAGAGTGCTGAGACAGTTGTGACATCGTGCTTTTGACTAGTGTCTCTACAATTGACCAGTCTTGACCTCAGAATTAGACATGGATTTGTGGAGACCCGTCATTTCATTTCATGACTCACCTGTGACTGTCCTCATGAGGTCCACCCACTGACTTGTTTCTTCAGGAGTAGAGAGGAACAGGCACTGGCTTAGCCAAGCCTTCTCACAGGCTTTCCAGTGGCCGCTGCCCCTTTGCCAGGAACTGTACATGCATGACATGGTAGGTACCATGAGGGCTGTGTTCTGCACACATGGCCCCACGGGGGCTGTGTTCTGCACACATGACCCCACGGGGGCTGTATTCTGCACACATGACACCACAAGGGCTGTGTTCTGCACACATGACACCACAAGGGCTATGTTCTGTGCACATGGCAACTCAAGGGCTGTGTTCTGCACACATGACATCATGGGGACTGGGTTCTGCATACATGACACCACGGGGGCTGGGTTCTGCACACATGACCCCACGGGGGCTAGATTCTGCACACATGACCCCACGGGGGCTGGGTTCTGCACACATGACCCAGAGTGAGTGAACTCACCCAGAACCACGATCCGAGCCTCTTGCATTGTTCTCTCACCAGCTGAGCAAATTCACTGTCCACCTGCTCAGGCCTGCATTGCCACATCTGTCTCCTGGGTATTTCAGATTGAGTAGAGGCCAGCGCTTGGCCTTTGGCCCTCCAAATGACACCCATACCCCCATGAGTGGTCCCAGTAAGCCAAGCTTATTTCCCAGAAAGTGAGGAGCAGGTACTTGGCATTGCTACTTTATCCAGGAATAACCAGTGTCTTGATAAACAGATTCATGTTAGCCCAAATCACAGTCATGACTGTATTTATTGACCAGCGTGCCAGGAATGAGTGAGAGACACCACTGTGACACAGCGCTCTTTGTCGGTCACTCTGCACAATCCACAGGACTAAAGATCAGCAATGGTACTATCCCAATGCTGGTGGTGCTTTCAGAAAACTCGCAAAGGAAATTTTGAAAGAGTCTGACCAGCTGAGTGAGTTCCACAGACATGTCTCTCCTGGAATTGAGGGACCTTGGTGCCATAATTAATGCTTAAACCTGCTTGGAAAGAGCATAAAGACATGGCTTTAAAGATTAATTTTATAGCCGGGCAGTGGTGGCGCACGCCTTTAATCCCAGCACTCGGGAGGCAGAGGCAGGCGGATCGCTGTGAGTTCGAGGCCAGCCTGGAGAGACCCTGTCCCGAAAAAAAAAAAAAAAAAAAAAAAAAGATTAATTTTATAAAATTCAGAGTTCCTTCTCTCTTAGGCTGTGCAAACATGCTGGCACACTACCTCACCTCTCTTTCCCTGAATTCCTCACAGACTCCTGTTCTCACTGCTGTTATATCAAACACCCCTCTCTCCTAACTTCCCTTTGGTTCATTTACTCCCGGGACATAAAAACAAAAGAATTATGAGAATCACACACACAAACACACACACACATGCACACACACAATTTAATGATACCAGTGTTCATAATTTACGACACAGGGACTTCTTAGCTGACAGCACAGGAGAAGCAAACAACCAGGGTCTGCAGGGTTAGGTTCGAGAGCCAGACTGCCTGGGTGTGCATTCTGATTCTAGTCTTTGTTAGCTGATGGCCCCATAATTTGCATCACCTGTCCCTGCCTCAGTTTCCACATAAATACAATAGAGATAATATTAGCTATCTCTGGGGTTTTCTTTTGTGGGGAGATAAATACCTGTATTAAATATGTTAATATAGAGGGAAGCAGCCATAAAGACTGGTGTGTGACAGAAGAACTGTAGGAAAATGCTGGCTGTTATTAGTAATCTGTGCTACTTTCCAGGGCAGCATCTTCATCTGGAGAGTAGTGCACTTCCCAATCCCGTTTGGGACCAGGCTGTTTCTGGGGGGAGACATCGTGTAGATGATGACACCCCCTCCGTGACGTCTGGATCCCTTTTGAGCCTTGCAGATGGGGTCCTGGAGTCTCCTTGCAGCCCTCGCCTGTTTCATCTTTCTCCTGACTTCTCAGCTCTATCGTGAGGTCTGCACAGAGAGATAGGCGCCCAGCCCCCTTCTGCCCAGTGATTTTCAGAGAACAGGAATAAAAGGACTAACTGCAACTGTCTCGATGAGGCCAATTATTTAAGCATTTTCTGGGTGCCAACTGGTAGCAAAGTAGAACCATTTCTGTTTGCCTGTCTTTTGTTTGCCTCTCTCACAGGTCCCTGGGTAATAGGTGGAAATGAATAGTGAAAAAGCCAAAAGGCAGGCAGTGGGAGGAGGAAGGCTAGGGGGAAGGGGGAGGAGGAGGAGAGAGGAGGAGGGGGTGGAAGAGGGCTAGGGGGAGGGGAGCAACCAAGGAGATGGAATAATCCAACGTGGATTAAGGTCCCGAAATAATCAGAAACTGCCGGGGTGCGATGGTTGGGCAGCTGTAACAGAGAAGAGTGGAGAGGGACCGTGTGCCGGGGCTTACCTGCGGACACTCTGAAATAACAGTTCTCACCAAACAAAGACGTTTCAGTGGTTTGACAAAGAACGGATAAAGATAAAATGCAGAAGGTTCACCTGTCCAATAAAGGGAAAATGGATTTAAAAATAAAAAGCAAGACAGAGGTATTCTGAACCACTCAGAGGCCACCCTGATGACCCCAAAGCACACTGTTGTAATGTGCTGGGGCGACTGTGATGTATTTCAGTTCATTTGGCAGCTGGGTGTCGTCAGGCTGATGTGGGCTCTGTCTTGCTGTAACTGTTGTGCCACCCTGTAGGGCCTCCAAGAAGGGCAGCCATTAATCAGACCCAAGCTAGCCCGGTGCTCATGTGGCTCTGAGCAATTCTGACCTGACATCTTTAAGATGCTCATGGAAACCATAAACATGATTCAATCCCCATTATCTTCATGTTGCATATTTGTTACCGTTATTCTCTGAAGACCCCAAATTGGATATTAAAAATTTATGATATATATAAAGGTTTACGTGGAGTTAAAAAAAAAAAATTACTGCAGCAAAATAAGACCTTCTCATCCATCAGAGGTGTGCGAGCTGTCAGAAGAGCCTAGAGAGCCATGGTGGGAACCAGGGTGCTGTCACCAGAGGAGAGGCTGAACTGGGCAACAGCTTCTCCTCCATCGGCATGCTGAATGGGAGTTTAAATACGTTTTGTTAAAAGAACAAAGTAAAATAACTCTACCATAGACTGTTGTCACCGAGCAGATGAAGGGGGTGGGGTGTCCACAGAACAAAGGTGAGCAGTGTGGGTAACTGAGGATGGTTCTGGGTTTGGAGACTGATATTTGGGGGACAGCATGGAGACCGGCCAGGGCAGGAGTCTGGTGCCAGGTAGGAGTGCGCTATCTACCTCTCTGTCAGAGCTGCATGCAGACACACAGCTCAAACTGCAAAGATCTTTATTTACAAATAGAGAAGGGAAGTAATTAAAAGTAGAGGAAACCAAAGTATTGCTGACTATTGGCTTAAAGCACAAGCAGAGGTCAATGCATCCATCTGAGCTGTATTTACAGGTGTCTTAGTCAGAGTTACTATGGCTGTGATGAAACACCGTGACCAAAGAGCCAGCCGGGGAGGACAGGGTTTATCTGGCTCACACTTCCACATTACTGTTCATCACTGAAGGAAGGCAGGACAGGAACTCAAGCAGGGCAGGAACCTGGAGGCAGGAGCTGATGCAAAGGCCACGCGCGCGTGTGCGTGTGCGTGTGCGTGTGCGTGTGCGTGTGCGTGTGTGTGTGTATGTGTGTGTGTGTTACTCACTGGCTTGCTTCCCGTGGCTTGCTCAACTTGTTTTCTTATAGAAACTAAGACCCTGAGCCTAGGGATGGTACCACCCACAATGGGCTGCATCCTCCCGCTCCCCCATCAATCACTGATTAAGAAAACAAGCCTCACAGGCTTGCCCACAGCCAGACCTTACAGAGGCATTTCCTCAATTGAGATTCCCTCCTCTGATGACTTGACTTTGTGGCAACCTGACATGAAACCAGGCAGCACACAGGCTGCTCTACAAGCATGGCTAGGCCTTCATATATCATGTGTGGCCTCTGCCCTCGAAGGGTCAGAAGTCTATGAGGAAGGAAAGACATGAGTCAGAAGCAAGGTAAGCTCAAATGAGGCATCCCAGACTAGCCTGGAACACCAGGAAGAGGTGCGATATGGGACCTAAGGAAGAGGGTGCCTGGTTGGCTAGTCTGACTCAGGAATGGGCTTATGGGTGAGAATTTATCAGAAAAGAGTAGCCGTTCTGTCTAGAGGGGAGTAGAAGAGAGAAACGTGGGATTGTTTCTCACCATCCCGATGTGCAGCACCTGCTGTGGGGCTGAGATCCTGCTGGCTAAGGAAAAGGGACAGGTGTAGGGCAGGAGCACGTGGAAAAGGCAGTGGAGATCAAGATCTGAGGCAGGTGGGGCTCAGCAAGGAGAGAGCTCTGGAGGAGCAGAACTGGGTCGCCAAGCCCAGTGTCCAGCCCCGTGGCTGAAGGGCAGGAATCCATTCATTCGCTTGATCCCTCCACCGAGCCCTTGGAGTAAAGCCAGGTGCTAGACACACCCTGGAGATCTGCAGATTGTACATACAGGGACCCCGCTGAATCCTGTGGTCCCAGGGCTCAGGTTAGGATGTGGGAGATGAGTTCACAGGTGGCATCCTCAGGTTGATGTTTTGTCGAGGAGGCTCAGTGATAGCATAAGAAATGTTCCAGAAGTGGAAAGGAGAGATGGATTCTATTTTTACCCACAAACATGAGGGTAAAGGACAAGAAGCCAGTGGAAGTCACCCGGGGGGATTTAGTCTGGAGGAGCTGGCCCACTGTATAGCTCGGGGAGGGCAGGGAGCCACTCTGGAGACCTCCCTATGTTATCCCGTCAAGGGCAGAGCTCCCAGCGGGTCTACCCTGCAGCAGGTAAAGGCATTCATGGCCTCTAGGAGGCAGTCTGTGATGCCCGTCAGTTCTTCCGAGTGTCCTTGATATATAAGGACTTGGTATCAGAAATGGAAGCCAAACTTTCCAAAATGGAGTTCTTATCCACTTACTATACATTGGAAAAAGAGGCTTTCATTACTTCTAATTCAAAAATCTAAGTTATAAAATAGGAAATTAATGTTCTCCTTATGTTTCTGTAGTGCTTCATCTCTAAACCCATTCCCACAACTTTGAGATGTACTATTTTTGATGTTCCCAAGTCTGGTACCAACACCACATGTGTGAGCTGACAGCTGCATCTGCTATAGCCCTGGAAGAGCCTGGAAGCTTCTCCATATTCCCTGCCCCCTAGCTCTGACTCCAGGCAAAACCTTTCCTTGTTCTCCAAATAAATGACATCACAGTGACACAGAAGCATATAGACTCCCGTTCATCAGGGAGGTATAATCCCAAATACTTGTTATCTCTCTGTTTACACTACAATCATTGAGGCAGAACCGTCCCTCTTGTCTGAGGCAGACAAATAGAATTATTTCTAGAACGTTTCATATTTTCTAAAGGCATTGTCCAGAAGGAAGAAAGGCTGGTTTTGCTTCAGTATAAACATTGTACCAAGGCTTTTTCCCAGATAAAGAAATGAGTTCTGTGGCGCACGCCTTTAATCCCAGCACTCAGGAGGCAGAGGCAGGCAGATCACTGTGAGTTCGAGGCCAGCCTGGTCTAGGAAGGGAGTTTAGGACAGCCCAAGGCTACACAGAGAAACCCTGTCTTGAAAAACCAAAAATAAATAAACAAACAAATTAATTAATTAATTAAATCTGTTACATGGGAAATTCAAGATAAAAACAAGTTAATGCTTCATAGAGAAGTGAATGCAGTCTTTAAGGAAAAGGGTTCTGGAGTAGAAATCATATCATTAGCCAGAGTTACGTCAGCTGGTATTTACTTAAATACTAGGTGCAGCATGACCACAGATGCATGAGGTTGTACACACACCTACAATCCCAGCTCTTGAGAGAATGTGTCAGGAGGATCTTGAGTTTGAAGTCAGCATGAGCTACACAGCAAAACCTTGTTTCAGAAAACAAAAAAAACAGGGCTGGGAGATGGCTCAGCAGCTAGGAGGACACACTGCTCTTGCAGAGAACCAGGGTTCCATTTCCAGCATCCAGGTGTGTGTGTGTGTGTGTGTGTGTGTGTGTGTGTGTGTGTGTGTCTGTGTGTGTTGGGGGAGGGATGGAGGTGTCACAGTTGCTTCTAAGTCCAAGTGTGTATATGTGTGCATGAGAGCTCACAGCTGCTTCTAAGTCCAGCTTCAAGGGGTCTGACACCTCTGGCATCTACAGTCACCTGCTCTCACCATGAGAATGTGAACACACAGGCATGCGAACACACACACACACACACAACTAAAAAACCAAATTAAATCCTTTTTGTATCAAAAAGCACAAGCCATGTAGAAATCTTACAGTTTTAGTGAGGATTTTTAAATTTTTTTTTAATTTTTTACTTTTTAATTTTATTTTTTGAGGATTTTTTAAAAAAACTTTCATTAAAAAAAAAAAAAAAAGCAACATGTGAAGCTGTCTCAGAACAGTAAGTCACATATGAACCTTTGGCCTGACAGTCACATTTATCACTACACATCGGTAGTAAAACGCAGCAAAGCAGTTTCCCACTTAGGGTCCCTTTTAGCAGCACATATATCTAGCACATTAGTCTGACTAAAACTGCTGGGAATAAGACACATGGAATGAATTGGTCCTCCATCCAGTGGCTCGATTTTCCGTCACTTCAGACGGTGTCACTCCAGAACGGAGCCAGACACTGACACTGTCCTCCGGGCCCCATGGGTGCTGAGAGCCCGGTGGGAGGAGGGCGGTCTACTTCTGGTAGCCAATTAGATGTGTATTGTTAATAGAGAATTTAGTAACAATAACAAAATGGGCTGCAAGTCTGTCTGCTTGACCTGTGGTTTTGGAATAATTTCAGCATTCTGCCGGGGTAGTTGGCTTCTTCTGTCTGTACTCCCACCACTGTGTCACTATCTGGTACCCCAAATACAACATATATAGGGTAAGGTACAGGGACTAACATATGAGATTTTAAGATGTCCTAAAATAAATCTACATGTAAAATTAGTGGGGCTGCTTGCAGTGTACCCGCCATGGCTCCAGAGATGCCCTGGGAATGGCGAGAAAGTGCATTCTTGGAGCGTGTTTACCAAATAGTGGTTGAAGATACTGATGGGAGACCCAAGCCTGTCCTGCCCTCCACAAAACTGTGCCCTTGTTGGGGAGACGGAAGCCAAGTTAAGAGGGAACATGATGGAGGAAGTGGTCTTGGTTGGAGAGGTGAGGGAAGGCCTTTGCCAGCAAGCAGGAGCAGAAACTCTCTGAGTCTATTTGTGCATCAGAAACCAAGAGGCAAACATGGGCAAACAAGACGTTTTGCTGATGCGCACTGGTCCCCTGACCTCTCACCCCTTTAAAGTAAGCACCATGTCGGAGCCACAGCTGCAGAGCGTCGCACACAGTGCGTCAGTGTCCTGTCAATGGTAGAGGGTGCCCTCCTTAGACTGGGGTTCTTGGATCTGCTAGCACATTGTGCCGCCATCTGAGAGCTTTTTATTATTTGGTTTTGTTTTATGGATTCAGAAAAAAAAATCTACACCCTGAACCCTACACTGGGCCAATTAAATTAGATTTGTGGGCAGGGAGATAGTAGGTGTCAGGAGCCCATCTGTTAGCAAACAGAAAACAGCCCGGCCAAGATGGTTCTAATGTGCAACCATGGTAGAGTTACTGCCTAATTGAATGCACCTAATTCCACTTAGTAATAATTTAAAATTTCATTTTAAAACTCCATAATGCAAGTGAGGTTGCTTTGGTGAGAGGTGCGTGTCAGTGCGCGCACGTGCGCGCGCACACACACACGCACACAGATGTAAGGGTGATGGGTCTAGGTTCCTTGGGCGTTGCATGTTCTCCATTCTGTGCCACAAGTGGAAATGCGAGGAATGGCCAGACAGTGGGAGTTTTTTTCCCTTTTCCCCTTTTCATGGCTTGATTTATTTGCATGCGTGCATAGACATGGAGCAGAGGAGGCTTGCCATGGTGCCTGTGTAGAGGACAGCCTGAGAGTCAGTTCTCTCTTTCTACCATATTGGGTCCCAGGGATTGAACTCAGGTCTCCAGGCTTAGCCGCCTTGTCCACGGAGCCACCTCAGCAGCCCTGGAAGATAGGATTTCTTGGACTCTGGTCAGGCTGAGTGTCTGAAGGAGGGTTGGGAGGTGAACACAATGGCTAAATGGAGAGACACATTTCTGGCTTCTCTATTTCCCGATGTCCCCAGTCCCCGGTGCCCACTCTCTTTTGTTGCTGCTTAATGAAGCCTTCTAATGATAAGGCGTGGCATGACACCCAAAAAGCGCACGCTCAAATTCAGATAATGGTATTTTTTTTGTTCTTTAAACACAGAACAAGTATTGTGAGCACCTTGCCTGTAAGTGGAATGAATGTATTTTTTGCCGCTTATGTTTAAAATATCTGTAGGCATCTGGTGTGTATGAATGTGTATACATAGTACATGCATAATAAACATATTCCACCTTATGAATATTTATACACAAGATACATATATATTGAATATAGACATACATATGTAAATAGTAGCCTTCGTAAACGATATGCAAATTGTGCTTCTGAACATATGTATCACAATCCATCAGCAATGTAATAAACCCACCACCAGCTGAGACATATTTTGAGGTGGTATTTTTTTCTCAAGTTGTTTATGATAGGGTCTAGATGTTATCCAGATAGGTGCTATCTTTCATCAGTGGAAGAAAGTCACTGGACATGGCAGCGCTACTTGAAATAAGCATGGTTCCTTCCTTGAAGAGGTCTGTACCTCACATGGTGACTTAGAACGTTGCTGTGAAGTTAATACTGGTGCCACCCGTTGGCATCTCAAAGCCTCCTTCCAGCTCTCTTGGTCTGTGTCCCCAGTGCTACCTCTGTCTGTTAGGGTTTAAAATGGATCCCCCCTTGAGTTCCGTCACCCTACACTGTGCTGTCCCTGTGGAGGAGACCTGGTGCAGTGTGAAGGCACATCACTGGGTTCAGTTGACTCTTCAGCCAGAGGACACAAGGCTCACTTCTTTCTCGGTCACATGCAGCCTATCCTAGAACACATTTTAATTTTACTCAGGCTTTATAGGGGATAATGGCGTAATGAAAAGGCACCACATCCCAAAGATGTTCATAAAAGATATATTAAAAATGAGACCCAAGCAGAGAAATCTCTTTCCGCACAGACTCGTTATAACCCAACCACTCCTGACCGTGTCATTTCTATCTCTCACTTCCACCTAGAATCCTCGTGATGAGTAGCAGAGACCTTTATTAAACACAAGCGATGCCATTCTCAAACGTGTAGGGTACAGAGTCCTCTTAAAGTGACAGGCTACAGCATAGCTGGGGAGCTCCGAGTGACACTTGTCAGGGCAGATTTCGCTCTGTCAGAGCTGTGTCACTGACTCTGCTCTCTGCCCCTCCCCCTCCGACCCATATATCACAACAGGTAGTTCTCAGCTGTTCCCTTGGTGCCAGACATACATTTTATCTAAAGAGACAGCAGACAGAACTACCTGCTGCTTCCTGTGCGGCTCTCCCTGTGTTTCTCTCCCTTTTTCCTACTTCATTGGGGCTTTTAAAAATGAGCTGGCAGGGCGCCAAGAGCTCATCATTTTAATGCAGTGCAAAATGGAATATGCATAATTATATGCAAGCCATATGTGAGGGAGGAAAGCTCAGCTGTGGGTTTCAGGAGGCCAGGGGGGGGAGAGAGAGAGAGAGAGAGAGAGAGAGAGAGAGAGAGAGAGAGAGAGAGAGAGAGAGAGAGAGAGAGAGAGAGAGAGAGAGAGAGAGAGA
>OU015750.1:67194258-67209367 GCA_907169655.1 Acomys percivali
TCTCTCTCTCTCTCTCTCTCTCTCTCTCTCTCTCTCTCTCTCTCTGATTTTAACAACTCAAAAACGGGAGTCCCATATTACAATTGATGACCTGTCGTTGTTTAACTGGAAGTGCTTTCTCCCTTGAGGTATTAAAATAATGGCGTCTTAACAGCCCGTGGTGATAGAGACTCGGTGAACTGTGAAGCGGCTGCTCAGGGGTTATTTGTTGAGTGAGCGCCTGCGCTAGCCCACATCCCTGGGTCTAAGTCCCAAGAAAAATGAGATGCTCAAAAGTTAGTCCCGGATTGTATCTGCTGAGGTGGAGTTGGCGGGGCGGGGCGGGGCGGGGCGGGGCGGGGCGGCCCCGGATTACCCTGGCCTGGCACATTACTGCGATAAACTTGACCACAACGCGATCCGTAGAAAGCTTTGCAAGAAACAAAACGTTGAACTAATTAAAACAGACCCCAGTTAAGGGGGCTTTAAAATAATAAACAATACTTTTTGCCTTAATTATCCAGAAAGTTGTGCATTCGTTAATATTCCATGAAGATGATTTAGAAAAGTAGCCGTGTTCTTTTCTTCCGTGCCTTTCAGAATAGCGTAGAGGGCGTGATATTTTGTAAATTAAGATGCCCCACCCTCATCATCCCGGACAGCGTTCTTTAGAGATGTTCCGAACTTACATAAGAGACAAAGTCCACAGGTGTGTTTCCTGCATCTGAATGTTATGACTACACTTTGTGCCATATTATATTGTGGATAAAGTTGGGTAAAGCTCTCTGGCATTTTTGGTACCCACATCTCATGGTGTGGGCTCATTTGAAAGGAAAATTCAAATCTAAATTTGATTCTAACATGGTTTGATAAACGTAAAAGGCATTACCAGTGACATAAATACCACTTTTGGATTAGAGAAATATTTGTGTATTTGCTAGGTAGCTTCAAATTTGAAAATAAGCAATACCAGTCAGTGCATAGATATATAAAACATAAAATATGAAGGCAAAATTATGCATCCTGGGCAGAAATGTGGATATGTATATAAAGAAACATGAAAGCAAATGAAGACATTTTTCAAGTGTTTCTGAGCCTATGGCATTTAACTCATATCAAACAGCTATCTAGCATTTTTCTCAACTAATTTAATGTTTACATATGAATACATAAAGATAAATAACATGGAAAAATCAAGTTGTAATGAAATTTTTATCTTCATTTTTTTCTTTAGCCTTCATGCATTTTGATTTTTAAGCAGTGTCTGACTGTCATCTAATCAGCCACGTTGAAAATTGAGCTGCATCAATGGAGACAGGCAGTCTTGATAATTTAAACCAAAAATGCCTTCTCTCCAGGGATATGGTCTCCCTGGGTTATTTTGTCTGAATAGTTTCTTATGTCACTAATTTATTCTTTTGTACATACTGCATAGAAATAGGACTTATCATGCAATTCAGTATCTATGAAGATTTCAAGACCTTAAAAAATCTGTATATTTAATGTTATGGACATATCTCAGAAGTGGAATTAATATAAGAATAAGGGTGTGTGTGTGTGTGTGTGTGTGTGTGTGTGTGTGTGTGTAAGAGAAAGAGAGAATTTAAAGATGTTTGTCTTTCAATGAAATGTATTTATTGGATACATTATTGGCAGCCCACTGCTGCCCCAGTGTAGTAAGCATAGATCAAACTATAAATTTAAACTATGTTTGAATATATTCAAGTGTGTTGTAAATTTTCAGGGTACTTTGGGGACACACCACACACACACCATGAAGTAAAGGGTCACCTAATTAGAAACAATGGGTTGGACTTATTAAGAAAAGGTAGGTTTCCCCAGAACAGATGAAACCTGAGCCGCTCCTTAGAGGGTGGGTGGCAAGGCACAAGCATGCCTGAGAGGATGTAAAATGATGGTGAGAGCAGGTACATCATGCATGATGGAGGGGGAGCAGGTGGGGGCTGCCTGGGCTGGTACACCTTCTGTAAGTGAGAACAGAATTTCCTTGATAGTGCATTTTCAGAATATTGAGAGCAAAGCAGCCAGTGTTACATTTGTCTTTTAGGCGGCGGGGTCTGTATTAGGTATCTAGGCGGCGGGGTCTGTATTAGGTGTCTGAGCCAGGAATTATTCTTATGAAAGAATGCTCCCCCAGATTGAAAGGCAAATGGGGAAACTTCTAGAAGGTGGGCAAAACAGTCCAGGCATACTGTAATGAAAACAAAGACTTCTCACAGATGGAAGGTGAGAAAGAGACCCTGCAAACGACTGTCCAAAAGTCTCAGCCGTCAAGTTCTTCTGACTACCTTAGCATATGCAGACAACTTTCTCGGGCCAGTTGTTTAATAAGCTTAACTTTTTTTGTGTTTTTGTTTTTCGAGGCAGTTTCTCTGTTTAACCTTGGCTGTCCTGGACTTGCTTTGTAGACCAGGCTGGCCTTGAACTAACAGAGATCCACCTGCTTCTGCCTTCCCTGAGTGCTGGGATTATAGGTTTGTGACACCATGCCCGGCTATTAGCTTAAATTTTTGAACATCAGCCTTATTAAGTCACTAGTTGTGTCTAGTGAGGAAAATATGATAAAAAATAAAAGGAGGAAACGGAAGTTTAAGACTATTTCTGATCTAGGGAAATTCTGGAGTCTCTGTGATTTAAACTGTACAAATATAAACTAGGAAGAAAAGGTCCCAACCTTGAGTGACTTCATCCCCAAGGCCGCAGCCATCCCGCCCCTCTGAAAACTGCTTACAGGTGTCCAGCATGCACACCCTGGTGGCTCAGACTTCACGCTGGCTGTGGGGCTTGTTGGCTTTGGAGCATTGGGATGGTCCATTTCTACACCTGTCAAGGGATGCTAACTGTACTGGCCATTTAGGGTTGCGGTAAATGTTAGCTAAGATCATAAATAAAAGTATTTGCATATGGCGAGTGTTCAGTAATAGGAACAACCCCTCTTTAAACTCAACTTCTGAGAGAAAGAGTGAAATAATGAATAGAATTCACAAACCCTTTAGAATTTATACTTAAACACAGCAAGAAAAATGGCAGGGAGTGGGCATCAAGATGGCGTGACTTACAAAGGCACCCGATGCCAAGCCAGATGCCCTGCGCTAGATTTCTGGGACACACACTGGTAGGAGAAAGGCAACTCCCCACACGTGGTCTTCTGATCTCCAGATGTGAGCTGGGCCAAGTGTACATCCCCTCTGCAAATAAAATTGTTTTTTTTTTTTAAATGGCAAAAGACTCAAGAGACACCGCTTTACTTGCATAGGGTTAGTGTGTTCTTACATCTGCTACTGTGTACACGACGGCTCTACATGAAGAGATAATTTACAACGTAGGACACAGCACTAACATAAAATGATTTTTGAGAGAGAAAAAGAAAACCGAGCTCACAAAAGAGAATTTGTTAGTTGATGCCCCAACTTGAATTTCTTATGTTACCACATTCATAAATTACTCTAATAACCTGACAAATTCCTTTTGGTTTTTTTTTAAAGATTTATTTTATTTATTGCATATGAGTGCTCTATCTGCAGAAGAGGGTATCAGATTACATTATAGATGGTTGTGAGCCACCATGTGGTTGCTGGGAATTGAACTCAGGACCTTTGGAAGAGCAGGCGGTGCTCTTAACCACTGAGCCATCTCTCCAGCCCGACAAATTCCTTTTGAAAGTGAACAAATCATTGAGGTTTTTAGTATCTCCCCCCTCCTCTTTTTTTATTCCTGATAACGTTCAAACACATGAATTAGGTATTTCATGATTGACAGTGAATCAGAAATCCAAAATAATTCAAGAGAAATGTCACGGAGTGAACTTGTTCAGGCTTAGAAGTAACCGCAGCTTCCTTGATCAGGGCTCCTCCTCTTTAGTTTTTATTTGACTTTTTGATAAAAGGGTTTCAAGTAGCCCAGGCTGGCCTTGAACTTTGGAGCCTCCCCCTGCACCCGCCTCTCAGATGCTGAGGTTACACGTGTGTGCCCCACCACACCTACCAGGACTCCTCTTTAAAATAGTTGAGCTCCTCATATTCAAATGGTCAAGGTCATGTTCAAGATTAAAGTGAGCTTCAGGACAGCAGGGTGCCTGTAATAGCGCGAGAACATGCACGCAGGAAAGGAGACCTGATGGCCTTCCTCTGACCTGGCTTTTTTCTTTCTGAGCCTGCTAGCGTGCTTATTTGGTCTGACTTGATTTTAGCTTTAGCAATGCTTTCCGCAATGGTAGGAGCTTCTCCAGAGGCCAGTGGGTCCTGTTGCTCTGTGTCTTAGGCCAGCTCACACCTCACTGAAGAAGAAACAACCCCAGCAAGTGATGGAAGCAGCTGGATATTTGTTTTGAGACAAGTTCCCATGTGTCCCAGGCTTATCTGAAGCGCACGACGTAACCAAGGATGACCTTGAACTTATGATTCTGGAACCTGTTGAGTGATGGAATGCACGTGTGCACCACCGTGCCTTTGTCCTTGTTAATGTTTATGCGTTGCTAGGCAACGGATCCAGGGTGTCCTGTGTGCTAGGCCAGCACTCTTACCAATTAGGCTATGTCCCCAGTACTTCTTCCCCTGAGTGTTACAAGATAATTTAACTTGCATGATCAAACTATGCACATACAAATTATATATGTGTGTATTATATATACTAAACTATTTGTGTACATAAAAGCCTTTTACTAAGGGCTTTGAGTAGATGCTGAAGAAATACCCAACACATGGAGGAATCAGCAAGCCATGCTGGTGTGGCTTCCTATTGGCTTCTCCACGGTGTGCTACGACTCCTAAGTCTCTCCCAGGCCTAGGGAGTTAGCAAGAGTGTTTGCAATGGAAGTAGCATTGGCTGACTTGACTTTCTTTTTGACACATTTTTTTTTTTTAAGTTGCCAGGCTCCTGGGTTCAGGGGACAGTGGCCCCATCCCTTTCCCCGACCCCAGCAACCCAGGTTTGTTTCCCTAATGAGAGTGAGGACTTATAAAGAATTTTCTCCGTGTTGTCTACAACCCCCATATTCATTTTTACTTTGGGAGAATGTATCAAATGCAATATTCAAAGCATCACATCTTAGAGTAGGCATTTCAGGCAGAGACTGTGCCTCGGCTGGTAGATCTCTTGCCTAGGATGCACAAAGCGTCAGTCTCCAGCACTGCATAAACCAGGCGTGTTGGGCCACACTGCCTGTCCTCCTGTAGTGGTGTCATCCTTGCCTACACGGAAAGCTCAAGATAAAAAAGAAAGTATTCTTTCATTTTTTAAAACAGCTATTCAAATTAAGCTTTTTAGTGAACAAAATGATTTTGGAAGTGTTGCTGCATTCCTGGGATGAAGTGACACACTTTCCGTGGCTGGCCTAGGACGGCAGCAGTGTGTCCACACAGGACACCCCACACATGATTTTCATACAGAACGTTAGTAAGCCCAAGATATAGTTTTCTCTGGAATGCTCCTTCTGCCTCATAGAATTACCACGAGAGACTCATCATACGTCCCTTGGAAATAGAACTATGCAAAGTCTTGGATTTTATTACAGGATTTTATACCAATAATTACTTAAAATTTAATGAATTTCACTACTGACTTAATTGCTTTTGAGTAGTTCCACTTAACTTATTAAAGAGAAGCAAGGACATATTCATTTAATGAGCAGCACAAGTCTTGCCCTCACATCTGCCTACATTCTCTTTTCAATTAATCAATTATAGTTCGATGGTGTGTAATTACACATTAAGAAAGTTATTGGATATCTCAGCATGACTGTCCCAAGGGGCTCATGAATACACTAATATAACGCACCTGTAATGACCTGCGCTCAGATCTGCAAATTATACTCATTTCTCTCTCTCTCTCTCACTTCCTCTCTCTCTCTCTCTCTCTCTCTCTCTTCTCTAAATTAAGATAAGAGCAATTACCATTAACTTTTTGAGTCACATCTAGTCACTGTGATATGGAGAGAGAAAAGGAAAAGGAAGGATTGGGAGGAAAAAAGACCCCAGTGAAAAGGGAGGGGAAAAGACTCTGCTGCTGTCGTCCATCCGCCTCTTGCAATTAGCTTCCTGAGCCCCGTGCCTGCTTGGCGAGCAGCGGTGCGCAGGTCCGTCATCTCTGCTGTGCCTACTGAATCATACCAAATACTTCAGACAATCAGGCCAGCATTACAGGGACTCAAATAGTGGCTTGCCTCTCAGCTTCCTTCAGTAGCCTGGTGAGAGAAATAGAAAAACAGGGGGTAAAAAAAAAAAAAAAAAAAAAAAAAGCCTTCTGAAATCACATGCAGGCAAATTTGCTTGGCTTGTTTCAAATCAAACCCTAAGTCTGGAGCTGATCCCCACGAGGGAGCACTAAGTCCCTGCATAGCAACTAAGCCTTGCTAGGAGAAAGGGGGCGGGGCATAGGGGAGGGAGGAAAAAGGCCTGCTAAAAATGCAGCCTACACAAAGGGCAGATTTTACTACAGTAATGGCCTGAAAGCTCTGGTTCTGCGAAGGGGTCTATTCTGGTTACTTCCTGGTTTATGTGAACCCAGTAAAACCTAAGGAGAACTTCTAATCCAAATAATAACAGTCAGAGGCATTCAGAGC
This sequence comes from Acomys percivali, assembly GCA_907169655.1. NCBI lineage: Eukaryota > Metazoa > Chordata > Mammalia > Rodentia > Muridae > Acomys > Acomys percivali. The sequence goes on from OU015750.1 coordinate 67,200,818, forward strand.
GCCTAAGCCAACTGCGAGATTTTCAGTGAAAATGCCCTGTTAAAATAAGCTTTTGATGTCTGCCCAGCTCACACTCAAGAAGCAATCTGTTGACATTTTCAGCAAATGCTATCTTAGTGTGAGACAGAGGCAGAGGCGCTTCCTGTGAGCACTGTCAGTGCAAAGGGATTCTTCCCGCATCCTCCCTGCTCCCGCCCCACCCCACCCCCAACAGAACCCCCAGCTCCCATCGTCCTCTGGCTAGTGAGGAACCCACAAGGTTAGATCTGTTGTAACTAATGGCTGTCCAGCTCAACACAAAGAAGACAATTGAGTTTGGTGAGGAGATGCTCCCGGACACGCAGATGAACAGCGAGCCCTCTGGGTTGGGATAAATCTGCTTCGTTGATGGTTTTCATTCAAACAGCCAGTTGGGGGGAGGGTATTTTTCTGTAGTTTTCCCTCTCGACAGCCACAGGTCACCCCGCCCCCACCCCCTCCGCGCAGTGGTCAGCTGGCCTGAGCCTGCCTCCCAGTGTGCCTTTCTGAGGATGCCCAAGACTCTACTGGCCCTGAATGGAAGATGTGTGTCTGTGGCAGAGGCACCCCATGTACTTTCAGGGTGTGGCCTTTCCTGGTACTCCTGGCCTCCTGGGACAAATGTCTCTGCCCAAGGGGCTGTCTTCCTGTGTGGGCTGCATTTGTGGCATCTCACGGGCCTCCATGGGGTTGGATTGTAAATAGTGGCCACCACATAAAACATGCCATCTGTACCCCTGTGGGTAGGATGACGGAACACAAAAAAGATTTATTCCAGGAATATGAACTGATGTTTATAGACATGCCAGGACTGGCTTTTAAGACACAGTGGAAAACTGTCTCAAAAGCAATTTAAGTACCAAGTAATAGAAGCCCGAAAAGGGGACTGTAGAAGCACAGGGAAGGATCTGTGCTTGGAGAGAGATGTCAAGCTGGTATGACCACCAGGCCCTTTCTGATGATAAGAGATTATGGGATGTCTCCTTCTAAGGTTCTACAAGAGCCTGGCAGAGTCACCTGTGCAGTTTCCCTAACCCCTAGGATCATATAAACTGTTCAGGGGCTGGAGGGTAACAAGACCCTGCCTTGGAAGACTTTATTTACCAGGCTGGGACTCAGCCTGTGTCAGAGGGCATCCCTTGTTGGGGAGTTATACCCCGAGGAGATCCCAGAGTGTTGGCTGTGGTGTGGTGACCACATGACTCAAGATTTGCCCGGCCTTTCTTGTTTCACTGTATTGTCTGTTTTCGTAAGGCAGTCATCCTCCCGTGGGCTCGAGAGGCCCAGCATTTGAAAGTGGAGACCATCTTCTGAGAACCCTATGAGATAGTGACATAGCTCTCCCCCCTACCACTGTGTGAACTGGATGTAGTTTCTGCCATCTATAATACACGTATGAAATGTAAAGTCATAAATAACAGCCAACGGGCCCACAGATATATAGTCAGGCTGTGTAAATGGGACCGACGGTTTCTGGTTCCCCTCTTAGCTGTCCTTTGCAACTTTTGCTTGTTGGTTGTGTCACTCTGAACACATGTTGGCAGTTACAGCTGCCGCCGTCTGTGAGACAGGCAGCCTCTTGGTGATAAAATGTGGGCAATTCTCTTTATGTGTGCTATAGTTATTGTCTTGTGATGAAATTTAGTTTCACTGTTCACTCTGCTCTATGAATACCCATTGCCTTCATAAAGGGTGAGGCCTCCTCTGAACGCAGTGGGGGGGTCTCATAGTTCAAAGCTCAATTCTGCCCCCCCACCCCCTCCCACTCCCCCCCCAACCCAGCCCCCTACCCCTACTCAACTCATACTTTCTCTCCATTGTTTTCCTCTGCTCTGTTCTGGATCTCTCCCTTTGGTAAGGAAGGAGGTAAAGACCCTACAGATAGGTTCTCCAGGCCCTGACTTCTGCGTGCCTGTGAGAGCGCCCCCTGGAGACACATGATAATATTACACCCTCCCGCTTGGCCCTGAAGTGAGGTGCCTGGCCCCGGGCCTGCGAACTGTGCCAGTACTTTGGAGGCTGTGAGTTTGATATTTTAGATTCTTGAAGCCAGACTCTGGCAATATGTATGAGTCCTCACGTGCACGAGCACGTGCACTCAGCAACTTTTACCGAAGGCTCAACTTACTCAAGGAGCTTTTATAGCATGGTGTTATGAAAAACTTAAAAATTAAATATGATATTCCAGTTCCTAAAGATTCTTTGGCCACCCAGGAATTTCTCCCTGGCCACAGTTCCCTGCAGGTCTCTGCCTCCTGCCGGCCTCTTCTGGCCCTCTCCCCAGCTTCACACTTCCTCTTCTCACTACGTGTCTAGCCCTTACATTTGTATTTGCCTCAACATCTTAGCTGAACAAATTAGAGACAGCCATGTGCTCCCATGCAATCCTTTGTAAGCATCCCTTTGTTTTTATATGTTATTATGACAACTTTTTTTTTAAAAAAAATTGTGCCCAGAGGAATAGAACAAATCAAAGGAAGGTTGACATTTGGTCAAGGATATTAAAGGCCAGGCAGCCTGTCCTCAGCCCCATGTTGGGGCCACAGAGCTGACATGAGATGCCTAACAGGTGATGGAACATAGCAGCCATCACCTCTTGGTCCTCTGGCTACTTTTCTATGGTTAACAGTGACAGGAACAGAGGCACAGCCCCACCTTGCTGCCTACGGTACGGTACCCTGAATAGTTACTTCAGCCCTTTAGGGGTGTGACTCAGGTAAAACTAGGTCCTTGGCCATATGACAGAAAAAAATTTTTGGACAAAGCAGTGTGAGGTAGAGTTGAGCTTATTAAGAATAGAAAGGGCTCATGGAAAGAAAAGGCTCTCGTGAGGTCCCGGTGTGCGCTTCTCAGACGAGAGTAGCATTTATGCGGCTAGTGGTGACTGTAGATTCTGGACACTTTTTCAAATTTCACTGCTGCACTGATTTTTAGAGGATCCTCTCCTCCTCCTCCTCTCTCACTAATCCTCTTTTTGCCAACTGAGATTATAGGGTGCCTAGATAGGTTTACAATCTGATAAAATAAACCTAGGAGTCACTAGGGTTGCTGGCACAAGAAGGTTAAAGCATGTCCATTTGATGTAAACGGGGTTTCTGGTGAGAGTCTCAGGAAACAGCAGGTTACAGCGGGGAAGGGAGAGAGGCCTTAAGCAAATGTTGCTGTGTTGGGATTCTTGATTCTTAGATGATGGGGTGCTTTAGTTAGGCCAGATGGGGGAGATCCCTTCCCCGGTCCCCATCCCTTTCCTTGCATTTCTATCCTGCTCATTAGCTCAGGGAGTTCACTGTCACTGCTCAGTCTTGATGGCTTCTGACACCTGGGACAAACCTACCTGCACAGTTGGTGAATTGGTTCTGAGAAAGCAAAGTGGTTTGATTACAGTTAGTGGGCCCTATGGTCCTACTTAGAGAGTGTCTTCGACAGCCAAGTTTGAGAGCTCCATCCTCCATCCCTGAAAGAGTCAGGAAGCAGGGAATTTAGCTTCCTGGAGCGGCTCTCACATCAGAAAGCAGAGCCGTCTTCCCTCGGATGCCTAAGGTCTTTCCCAGCCCTTCAAAACTGTACATGCACACGACAGGATAGTTGTCATTGTCCAAAGGACACCTTGCAGAGAGTCCAGAAGAAAGAGGTTGGAGCACTGACAACTCATCTCACATCCAGCCTCCTTCTTCCCTGTGCCTGTGTGTCTGAGGTCTAGATTTTTAACTCTTTCATTTAAAACAAAAAAGTGCGGCAGCTAAGCCCTAAACTGTCCCTATGTACACTGGGAGTTTGAGCCCCACCCCAATGCCAAGAACAAGAGCTAGTTCTGTCTCCCAGAGCTGAGGAGATGGGGATGAAATGCCTGCACGTGTCCCCCAGCCCCTCACCCCCACCATCTTGCTTTCTGCCTCCAGATCCAGGAGGCAGCACTCAGCCGGCCTGTCTCCTCAGGCAAGCTTGGGAAGGGGACTTGGGAAGGGGAGCCAGGTATGGACTTAAAAGTGCTTAGTGGGTCACAACTTGAGGCATGACATTAACGTGGACATTGAACAGGTGAGGCAGTTTAGCGTGCTGCCAACCCTGAGGACTCCGGGTTTTTGTATTCTAGAGAGAAAGTCCCATTGTCTACAAAGAGAAGGCACTAGGGAGGAGGCGTGTGTGCAGAGGCTTTTGGGCTAGGAAGCAACTGATCTTCAGTCCTGTCCCAGGCCACAAGCTGAGGACTATTATTGATGTGGGACCTGGTTTTAAATGTCCTGTCTGTTGTCACTATAGATCACCCGCCTCTCTCACCTGTCTGCCTTGCCTCTCTACCACTATGGAACAAACCTTGTCAGAGGATGTATCCTGATTCTTCTCAAGCAATCAGTGACAATTTGTTGCACAACAGGAAATGGACAGTAACTTAAAAGGATCGTCTGTGTGGCCACCTGGAATTCCTGGGACGGGCCCAACGTGAAATAGTCTGTTATCATTCGTCCCTAGGAACACGGGTGCGCCTCCAGCTGGCCCGCTGATGTCAAATGCTGGCACTGCTACAGAAAAAAAGATTAAGTTAATGAATATAATTTTTTCCATTTAAGATCCCCTCTCCCACTCTTTCTTACACACTTGGCATCTGGCACCTATTGTAGAAAACATGTGCTTGTAAAGCCGAACGAGCAATGGAGGAAAACAAGCGCTTATGAAATCAGCATGGCCCGACTGAGGTTTGTCAGCTCTCTGTATACACGTGGGCCTCGCGAGGGCGGGGGGGGGGGGGTGTCTCCTCCATGCTCTATTTTTGATGCCATCCGTGCCTTGGGTTTTCTGTTATTAGTTTGATGATAGGATTCACTATCTCAGCACTTCACAGTTCTCTAGAGAGTTCACTCTTGACTGAAGATGAGACACCTTGTGTTAGTTAGTTACTGAGTCCAGAGTCCTGTGGCCTCCAAAAGGATGGACCTCTTCATGGTGATGGCTAAGGAGAGGGTGGACTAGTTTGCAGTCATAGGTCAGCTGTGATTTGTGAGGTATCAGAGTGGAAGGGATGGACCTCCCACTCCTGAAATTGCACTTGGAGAGATTATTTCCTGGTGTGTTTGGCTGCTGAGAATTGACATCTTGCTTTTCATTGGCCCTGTATCAGGGCCCTGAAGGAAGGATGGATAACCAAAGGAGAGACAGAACAATGAAGGAAAAGGTTATATTGTGTTTTTATCAAGATTTTGTACAGCAGTGGGGTCGTCTCGCTCTTGACCACCCAGGAGAACAAAACACCTCTTATGACTTAGTAGGAATTCTTGTCCAGCGTCCCCTTATGGTGGCAGATGGCCTGGGGAACTACGCAGAGGTAAACGAGGATGTTATTTGTATACTTCATGCGGAAGTGAAGTCTGGTCCTTTCTTGGGAAGGTTTATCTTCTGATATGACGTCTGCCCTAGCTGTGTGATAGTAAATGTCATTTTTCTCTAAAAAAAATTTTTTTAGAAACATCTTTAGGAAAAAAAGAATTCAGGGGACTGACATAGGGTAGCATCCATAACAGACTTTTTTTTTAAACTTTTTCAAATTATATTTTCCTTATGTATGTATATATTTGTGTGTTGTGGGCATGCTCATGCCATGACATGAACGTAGGAGTCAGAAGACATCTTGTAGAAGTTTGTTCTCTCTTTTTACCATGCTGGTTCCAGGAATTGAACTCAGATCACCAGGCTTGGCAGCAAGCATCTTTGCCCATTGAGCAGCCCACTTCTAACTTTGAAATCTAGAGCCAGGCAAACATTGTGTGGTAACCCAGTGACTTGCTTTAGGAATGGTGGACATCTCTCTGGAGTGTGTTCTTCAGGATTTTCTACCTGAGCCTTCCAGTACTGTCTTTGGGGGTACAGATAGGACAAACCCCAAGTAACAGCAGAAGTCATAGCAATGTCAAAGAGAGGATCCAAGGAAGGAAGAAGAATTCATGGCTTGGAGAGGAACAATAAGTGGATCCCTTAGATTTGGTGTCAGGAAGCCCCTTCAGCCATCCACCACTGTTGAATCAAGCCCTTGGGAGGCCATATTACCCATGAGTCCCTTCTCCTACAGACAGTCACACAAGACCTACTGGTTGCTATGACAAATACCTGACACCAAGGCAACTTGAGAGAGCAAGGGTTTGCTTTGGCTCACAGTTCAAAAGTGCAGTCTGTGGAGGAGGGGAAGCTGTGGTGGCAGGAGGCTCTGTAGTAACAGGAATGCATCTAGGAAACCTTTCCTTTTCATATACTGGGGAAACAGGAAGCAGGTATGTTGCAGTTAGTTTAATGGTATGACCTAATAAATGTGTATTATTAGGCTATAGTTATTGTGGTGGTATTCTCTAACCTGCAGTCAACCAATAAAAGACACAGATACCTGCTGTATTTTAAAATATCCTTTGTTTACCTGGGGCAGGACAGATATTAATCCCCTAAACTACCAGCCCCAATCCCATGCCATCTGCGTCAACTTCTATCTGGTCTACCTCCCATCAATAACCCTAAAGTACTCGCTAAGGTTGTTATCTGGGCCACTTCTTTCATGTGGAACTTCAGAGGTCCTCTCCTAGGCCCGAATGGCTGGTTCCTATCCCATGGTGATCCTCCTCCTTCTCCTCCTCTGGTACCTGCCTTCTGTGTCTTCTTCTTCCCAAGATCCTCTCTGTCCCAAAAGCCCAAGAACATTTGCCATGCCTATCTTCCTCCCTGGCCCTGCCCAGGTATCAGCTTTCTTTATTAGTCAAATAGGGAGGCAAGGTTAAACAGTAATACTTGGGGTACCTGACACAGAATTGGGGCGGGGAAAGCAAGCAATTAAAAAATATAAAGCATAGGTAGTAGACAGGAAATGTAGTCAGGCTGTGAATGTCACAGCCGGACCCCAGGGTCCCATTTCCTCTAGTGAGGTTCCCTCTCCTCAGTGGTCCATAATCTTCCAAAACCACGCCATCAGCTGGGGGACCTGTGAGGGATGCTTCACATTTGAACCACAGCACCACAGTCTTCTGCCATGACATAGAGCTGTAAATGAAATAATTTTTTATTTTGGGCTTACTCAGGAATCTAAAGCCAGGTAAATGCTATGAGGTGCCCAGCGACTCGCTCTAAGATGGACATTTTTCTTGAGTATATTCCCTAAGGTTCTCCAGAAAGATCAGGTGTGTCTCACAGAGCCACAATTTCAGTATGTTTTTGATTACATACTCTGAAGTTTAAAAAAAATGAGCATACTCCCCTAATATTTATTGTAAAGTTTAAACATGCACACCTCTACTAATATGTTTATATGTGCTTTATGAATCCCCCCACAAATGGTTGACAAGAACCGCAAATTGGCATTCCAACACTCCCTTATCTTAATGTAGATATCTTTGCACCTGGTTGTGTGTCACAGTCCACCTTCAAAACTCCCTCAGGGGAGGTGTACCCAAGCTGTAAAAGGAGGTTAAGTTCATATTGCCAGTTGACATAAACCAGGAAAGTCATGTGGTCTCACTGCCGAAGATCCATTTGGTATAGGTGTCCTGGGAAGGAAGGAAACAGGTTCTCAGAAGGAAGCTGAGCATGATCCCAGTCATCACTGGCCCCAGGGAAGGACTAAACCATATCAGAAACTCTAAGGACACTGGGCAATGGGTCATGACCTCAAAGTATTACTGTGTTAGTTTCCAGTGCTAAAGCCAAATGCCTAACACAGTTAACAAGAGAAAGGGTTTGTCTTGCCTGACAGCGTAGAAGGTCCTAGTTCACAGTCAAGTGGCTCCGTGCTTTGGACTGTGATGGAGCAATCACTTCTCCCCAGGAACCAAAAAGGACTAGAAGCAGAAGACTCAGTGGTCACACTTGCCTCCTTAAAGGACTGTCCCAGGGACCTCGGAGTCTCTCCGAATGTCCTAGCTCCTAAAGGCTCCACCACCTCCTAGCAGCAGCACCCTGGCAACCAAGGCCTGAAGGATGGACATTTGGGGGATGCTTATACAAACCGCAGCAGGTACCTGAGCAGCCTCGGCTGTCCCAATGCACTTTTGACTCATTTGCAGTCGCATCCCAGTTCTGCATGGGCTCTGACATCACTATAAACACAGAATCTTCAGTTACCATAAGGCCAGACTGGGGTCCAAGTAGGGCTTGCTTCCTTCTCAGCCACCGCATCTCCTTTCCCAACTGGAGATGGCTTTTACAGTTGCAAAGGTTTTGAGCTCCATGGAAACTGATGATAACAGTCCAGCAAACATCATCCATCAGACCCTTGCCCAGTGTCATTATTTTTGGTAGCTGGGAGCAAAATGAAATAAGATGGTTGCTCCTCCCCAAAGGAATAAGCTGGGGTCTCCTTCACTGGACAGTCCACACAGGTCTGCTACACTGGCCCCGCTTTCTTCTCTGGGACCCCTCTGGAGTGTCTTCTGAAAAGAAGAATCCTTACTGGAAACTGACGTGGAGGATGCACTGGAGGGAGCAGGCCCACAGAGATAGCTGGGAGTGTGTGTGTGTGTGTGTGTGTGTGTGTGTGTGTGTGTGTGTGTGTGTGTGTGTGTG
>OU015750.1:67209377-67230735 GCA_907169655.1 Acomys percivali
GTGTGTGTGTGTGTGTGTGTGTGTGTGTGTGTGTGTGTGTGTGTGTGATATGTAAGATCTGTGTGCTAGTGCATGGCTTCTAAGAAGGCATTAGCAATCTCTGGGAATCTCTCAGCTACTGCTGAGTAACTGAGTCAAAATCCTGAAGTGGAGGACAGAGAGCTAGCTCCCTGAGTGTTTTCAGACATGTTACAGAGTGCTGCGACTATCTAAAAGCCCAAGTCTTCTTCCAAACAGGATCTTCTGGCTGGTTCCTAATGGCGTATTATCTCCCCCCCCCCCAACACACCCACACTGGGCTGGAGAGAGAATTAATAAAAGCAATTTTGAATACATGCCTTGAAAAGAATTAAACATTTGTCCCCCTGGAGTTTTTAGATAAATACATTATTACCTAGGTTACCATTTGTAGAGTGTGAGTTTAATACCTAGAAGACAGAGTGAGTCCAGAAAGCTGGAGGGAGCAGCTGTCTGCTTGGCGGGGCTACATGGAGGGTCCCAGAGGCCTGCCCTCCTGGTTTGCTTCCTGGCTTGCCCAGCCTGTGCCATCAGCCTCCAGGCTTTACTTCTGAAGGTCAAACAGCTCTGCCCCACACTGCTGCCCACCTCCCTCTGTTCTAAAGATTCTGAAGTGAGGCTGAGGTAACAATGGCGAACACCCGTGAGGCCTTTGTTGAAACATCTGAGCCTGCGATGTTTATTGGCAGTTTCCCGGGGAAGGGGAGAGAGAAAGGATGCTGGCAGAGCCAAAGAACAGTAATCTTCAGGAAAGAAAGGAAAAGGCCAGCAACAGCAACAAAAACTTCCTGCAGATGTGGAGCTTGAAGTAATCCAGAGAGAGCAAGCCTATTTTTAGCAGGAGTAAGAGTGCAAGCCGCGATAGACGCCACAGGCTGCTGTCACTAACATTTGGCTATAAGCAACATTTTCATATTTAAACATGACAGCCCAGCAAGTTGGGCAGGGGAAAAAAACCTACAAAAAACCAGTGCTGTCTGCTAGCTGAATAAAAATGATCGCCTTCCGTTAGCCCAGGGGAGGGACCAGCTCCATGTGATGGCCAGCCAGCCGGCATTGGGTTCACCTGTATCGTCATGAATATTTATATGTCAGCCATTGATGTCAGGGTGCTGAAAAATGGGAAGCTGGCTGTTCTTTCCCAGGTGGAAAAGCTGTGGTGCTGTGCCCTGTTACCTCTGTACAAAACACGTCCAGCACACACTTCTCAATTAAACACACATGCATAGAAATACAACGTCCAAGTAAGCAGGGATAAAAACACATTACATTTGGAGAGGTTAAGTCATACCATTGGGAAAACCAGTGAACTTGAGGTGAACCCAAGAACGCCAAAAAAGAGGATCCCAGAAACATGAGCTCTGGAGCAGTTTGCAGACTCCAGATGAGACATCCACCTTCCGTCCTCTGTGCCCTGCACAGGTGCCTCCTCACTCAAGCCGATGTCCACAGGCCTGGCACACACATTCTCTCGACACTTTATGTGACAAGCACATCTTCAAGTCTTGTTAGAAATTAATGCTGGTGACGTGGGTTTGGAGCTAGGGATACCATTTCTGAGGGCAAGGCCTGAGTGATAACTTTCTCCACTCCCCCACCGCCCGTTCTCAATGGAGTAGGCTTCTGCCCTGCTCTGATGGGTGTTAGTGTCCCTGGTGCCTCGCAGAAGCTCAGGACTCAGGAGTGAGAAGCAAAAGGCGCGATCTGCAGGGTCCAGCCAACAACCTCTGGTCAGCACAGATACAAAATGACAAACTTACCCTCTCCTCGCTCCCACTGCTCCCCCCTCCTGCCCACCTCCCCCCCACCTGTGTTGACTTTGATCCACAGGCACAAAAACCTGGACTTCTCCAGACAGCCACAAAGGCAGAGGGGCAAGAGGATTTAGAGGGCTTCCTTAGCCTTCCTGCTTACAGTATAGAGCAAGATGTTAAAATGTCAGCTCCTGAGCTGCCAGCATCACTTGGGGTCTTGTTCTAAATGGAGCTTCTGGAACCCAACTGTATTTTTAGGAGGTAGGGCTATGGAACCTGGGGTTAAGTATGCTAAATGTTTGTGGCATCGTATTTGCCATTTTAAGCATACAGTCTGGTAGCATTTGCAGTGTAGTGGAACAGTTGTCAGTTTCTGTTGCCAAAAGTCTGTCATCACCCTAAACAATCAATAAGCAAAAACCACATCGCTCCCCCAAGCTTCTAGCCCCTGATAACTTCCGTTTACTCTAGGAATTTGCCTGAGTCTCTTCTAGATATGTCGGACAAGTGAAGTCACGTGCATCTTTTGTATCTGCCTTAGTTCACATAGTATATTTTCAAAATTCCCCTGTATTATGGCACAAATGAGCGCTTTGGCCCTTTTTATGGCAGAATACTATTCACTGTATGGACATACCACATCTTATTTATTAACTACTGATGGACGCTTGGGTGGTTTCCACCTTACAGGTATTCCAAACAGGCCTTATGGCACACTGCATGCAGAAAGCAGCCTTCTGCAGTTTAACAAGCTCTCTGGGCGACTGAGCACACACTAAGTCATGAAAAGCCTTGGCCCAGGCCCAGAGCCCTGGAGCTGTGCTGTATGCTGGGACCCTCTGTCCTGGCTAGAGTCAGGGCTGGAGTCACTTACATTTCATTGCTGCTGCCAGAAGCAATAGTTACAATTTCTAGGAGGTTCTCAGAGTATTCTCAGGGGAGACCTAACTTTTAGATCTTATTTAGACTTTATTTCGAGAGAGATATAATTTCAAAGTATCTCATAGGAATAGCATAAAAATACCGATTGAAGAATACGTAATCATACCCAGGAGAGTGGCAGGTGGGTCTCTGTGAGTTCGAGGCCAGCTTGGTCTACCCTACATAGTGAGTTCCAGGACATCCAGGGCTACCTAGTGAGACCATGTCTAAAAACGAAAACGAAGGCCTAATATTTTAACCAGGCTTTAACCAGGCTCTGACTCCATCCAGGATTCATTCTCATCTAAAGAAGTTAAGTAGGCCTGCGTCCTCAGAGCTGTAAAGGTCCTGGAGATTAAAAATGTATTTGCTAGAAGTTTTAAACACTTGTCTAAAGTTGACGGTTGTTGCCTTTAAATGTCTAAGCCCATATGCCTTCCTTTAGGTCACAACCTTCCTAATGCTGTGACTCTTTAATGCAATCCCTCATGTTGTGGTGACTGCCCCCCCCAACCATAAAATCACTTTTGTTTCTACTTCATAACTTTGTTTGCTACTGTTACAAGTCATAATGTAAATATCTGTGTTTTCCTCTAGTCTTAGGCCACCCCTGAGAAAGGGTCCTTCAACCCCCAAAAGGGGTCTCAACCCAAAAAGTTGAGAACCACTGTTTTAAGTAACTCCTTTCTGCTCGGACAGATTAAATAACTCACCTGGGGAAATGACAAAATCAAAATTAGAATCTAAGTTTAAAATATAGGTTGAATAAATCGATTCATAGGGCTTGCTGGAGGCTTAGATATTGCTCCTTCTGGGATATCTGAAGGTTTAACCTGGGACTCTTGAACATGTAATAATAATTCAGCCTAAACAAATAGCTTTGCTTGTCTGTTTAAAGACAGCCTTTTGTTGTCAGGCTGGCAATTTCACCATGGCTACACAGGATAGCCCTGAACTTCTGCCCTTTCGCCTGCTAAGTGCAGAAGATCAAGCCCATAGCTCTGTGTGTGCTACTGAGCTAAAGAAGTAACTATCTAAAGGTAGATAGACTCTTACACTGAGGAAGAGGAAAGGGAAGGCTCTCAGAGGTCACACTCAGCCTGCAGACTCTCCTGCACAAAGCTCAGCAGGGTCAGAGGGTATTATGTTCCGTAGTGTGAAACAGAGGCATGAGGCAGAGTGTCCTGGACCATGTTTGTCTGATGTCATGATACTTTAAGGACATGGACGCCTCTGAGGATGCTAGTACCAGAGAGGAAAATCACAAGGAAGCACACAGAAAGCTACTTGGGGTGAGGGTGGGGGTAGGGGGATGGGGGGAGCAACGTGAAGGAGGCGGCAGCAGCAGCAGCAGCAGCAGCAGCAGCAGCAGCAGCAGCAGCGCTGCTCTGGGGGGAGGGGCGGGGCTAGGGGCAAAGGTGGAGAGCAGGCTGTGGTGTGGGGCTGCAGGAAGGGTATGCTTATAGTCAGCTGTTGGCAAGCAAGATCACAGCTAGCACACTTGTGAGATAGTGAGCTTCCCATTAGTACAAGCATCATAACCGGGTGACCAGTCAAGTATATGGCTGACAACAGAACTCCCTGCACTGAATGGAAGCTGGATGCCTAGTGCCAGATGAACCTCAAGGCATTAGGACTCCGGGCTCCCCAAAATTGCTTAGGTGTTATCTGCTGAATGAAAAAAACAGAAAACAACAAAACAAAACAAAAGGGAATTTGATAGTGGTCGGTCTAGCTGTTTAAAGTATGTACCTTTTTTATAAAAACAAAATAAAACAGATCCAGGCATGGTGGTGGACACCTTTAATCCCAACACTCGGGGGAGGCAGAAGCAGGTGGATCTCTGTGAGTTTGAGCTCAGCCTGGTCTACAGAGTGAGTTCCAAGACAGCCAAGGCTTCACAGAGAAACCCTGTCTCGAAAAATTAAAAATCAAAACAAAACAAACCCCACTAAGCATCAATGGTGGAAATGTTAGGAATATCTAGTTAGTGGCTCCTTGGAGTTGTATCCTGGGAAGCATCATCCAAGTGACTCTTGACAATAAGCATGGTTCTCCCTGATCTGTTAGCATCTCCTCTTCTATGCCAAGAACTAAAAACTCACATCCAGCCAGGTGTGATGGTGCACACCTTTAATCCCAACACTTAGGAGGCAGAGGCAGGCAGATCTCTGAGTCCAGCCTGGTGTACAGAGTGAGTTCTAGGACATCTAGGACCACACAGAGAAAAATTCTGTCTCGAAAAATCAAACAAAAATCTCACAGCCTACTCTGGGCTGAGGATATAACTGTCAGTAGAGTTCTTGCTTAACAAGGGCAAAGCCTTAGATTTGATGCCTAGTACCACACAAACCTGGCATGGCCAGTACTCCATAGGTGGACAGAATGAGTCATTCTAGGCTACGTAGTAAATCTGAGGCCAGCCTGGGATACATGAGACCTTGCCTAGTAAGTGGAAGGAAAGAAGGAAGAAAGGAAGGAAGGAGTGAAGAAGGACAGAAGGAAGGTCGGTCAAAGGAAGGTCCACACACAAAGGTCTTAGATGCTAACAAAGGGGAAAAGACCCAGCTTGAGTCTGAGGTGGCTGAGGCACACATGAAGGCCGTGCCTTGTCTTTTATGTACTGTACAGTCTACACTAGTGAGGTCAGAGAGTTTAGGTGGTTAGCTGGTGGTCTCAGACATCTGAAAATGTAAATAACAAGGAAGGAAGGAAGGAATTTATTTAACTCAAAACCAAAGGGTGTAATTAGGGTGGGAGTAATGGGCTAAAAGGAAAGGCGCAGCAGTGGCCGCTTCCAAAGGGCTTATCAAGCCCCTGGTATTTCCTAGAGATTGTTACTCTGTGTTTTCCAAGTCACTAGAAAATCAGGAAAAGCCTGAGATAATCCCTGTAAGGAAACCAGGGCCTCGGGGGCTTGGGGGAGGGAGGGGATCAGGAAAGGGGACAGCTTAGCTCTCTCCACTGTCCTTTAGTGTCTTAGATGCTGGAAGGCTCTGTGGGCGGCCCTCCTCTGAAGGAACTCCCCCCCACCCCAAATACACCCAGAACTATGTTTTTGTTCTTTTTTTCTAACTGGGAATCATCGAAAAGGTGCGTTCTCCAAGGCTAGTCTGCCCCACAGAGGCCTGGGAGAGAGGCAGATCACACCAGTGTTGGCCACTGAGGAGAGAAGGGCATTGAGTCCCTGTACAGTGACAGCTGAGGAGATGGCTGAGGGTGTAGAGGGAAGGCTCCAGGCATGTTCAGCTTTGTGGGGCCCTTTATAAAGCCGAGGCTTTTCTCTGGAATATTCTTTCTACTCCAGGAATTGCTTTGTCTTTTCTGAAGTCAAGTCTGTATGACCCACTCTTCCATAGAGTGGGAGATACCCAGGTTCTGGGACCCTCCCTCACAACATCAGGCCCTGTGGCTCCCCAGGCTTGTACTGGGTACTGGATCGGATGCAGAGACCCAGACTTTTTTTTAGAGATGATGGCATGGACAGTGGTGAGGTCTTTAAGCACACGTAATACTAACACTGAGAGGCAGAACAATAGAGAGATGTGATGACATTTGGAAAAGATTTTCAGTATATTGACTTTCCTCCGAAGTCACAGGGGTGAGCAGTTAGGAAGGCTCTTTGTCTATAGTGGGTGTATTTCTCATATATTTTCCTATGTGGAGCCCATTTCCATGAATGAAAATGGTGGTTTTCTCTTTAAAGCAGCCTGGTATTGTGGCTGGTCGGTGCCACTGCTAGCTTTGTTTTTTTAAATAAAAAGAATACAGTTCTTGAATTGAAACAAGGCAATTGTTTTCTAGAGCTCTCCACCAGGGGCTGAGCTCAGAAAATAGGTTTAATAACCTCACATGAAGAAACAGTAGGACCTGTCATCTCCTGAGCAGTGGACACTCGCAGAGCTGGCTCTCCCTGCCCCTTGGTTGAGCCAGCCTTTGATTTTTATGCCTTGCCTACCCATCGCCCACCCACCCCACCCCCTGTGTCAAAGGCCATCTTTTGGGTCCCATTTGCATCTGGCTCCAAGCTGGGAAAGGATGGACCAGGAGGCAGCATCCCTGAGCCCCAGGGAGTGGCCAGGGAGGTCATCCCTGGTGCTAGAGCCTGACAGGTGTGATGAAACGGTGGGGGGAGAAATACATTGTTCACCCAGAAGGAAGTTGCCTGTGAGCACCCGAGGGGAAGTCCTGGAGGCTCAGGGCACTGTGTGAAGCAGGGTTATCCTTTAATGAACGTCTCCTGTGCGCTCCGGAGTCTTGAATTTGTATACTTTGGTCTCATCGCAGTGTGAGGTAACATCCAAGGGAACTCTTACACACCCGCACATTCATTTCCTAACCTGGCTTCCAAGCAGGGTGGGTGACCCTGTGGCCTTAAAGGACATTATAGAACTCTCACGGTAAGATTAAATTGGATTCTTGCCCATTTAGAATGCGAGCACAGTGCTGGGGAGTGCGGGCGGGTATAAGGAAAACGGAGCGAGCGTCCCTCTCAGAGGTTGAGTAATTATTGCACAGGATCGGGTTAGTGTGAGCAAACAGCAAAGATGTCTTAAGCTAAGAACACAGTTGTCTGTCCCAGTGTGATTCCCATTTACCGCGTGTCAAGCTGCGGGAAGTCCGGCTGATGTAAATAGATTAATATTTAAAAAGTAATACAGAAGAATGAGGTTCCAAACATGTAATGTTTAATTATTAAAAACCCGTAATGGAATTCCAGTCCAAACTCATCCCTCACGTCTCTCTGGTGCTCAGCACAAGGCTCAATTAGCTGGTCCTCCTGCTTACTCCACAGCTCACTGTGACTACGCCAAGGCCAAGACCGGGGTCTCTCTTTTTTTTTTTTATTTTATTTAAATAATTTATTCAGATTACCTCTCAATTGTTATCCCCTCACTTGTATCTTCCCATTCCTCCCTCCCTCCCTCTCTCACCCTATTCCCCTCCCCTAGGTCTGTGACAGAAGGGGACCTCCTCCCCCACTATATGCTCATAGGCTATCAGGTCTCATCTTGGTAGCCTGTTTATTCTTTCTTTGAGTGCCATCAGGCCTCCCCACCAAGGGGAAGTGGTCAAATAGGGGACACCAGAGTTCATGTCAGCGTCAGTCCCTGCTCTCCACACAACTGTGGAGAATGTGCTGTCCATTGGCTAGATCTGAATAAGGGGTTCTAGGTTTACTGCATGCATTGTCCTTGGTTGGTACAGTAGTTTGAGCTGACTCCCTTGGGTCCAGATCTGCCAGCCTTGATGATCTTCTTGCTGGGTTTCTGGGCCATCACAGGTCCTTCTCTTTCCCCATTTTCCCTTACCGCTCTTTCCTGGAGTCCCAATAGTGTCCGGTGGCACAGGTATGGCCTGCTTAAGAAGTTGTATGCTTTTTCATTAGAGAATTGTTGTCACACTGTAAACCTGACCAGCAAATAGCTATTCAGTGTCAAGAGGGCGTAGAAGAGAACTGATGTCATTCCAACTGGTGAGGCTTGGGAGTCTGGTTAGCATCTAGAAATCACAGGGCCCTGGGGGAATCCATGCGCCTGTGGGTGCAGCAGGCCATGAGAGATGTGTTATGGGATATTAGTGTTAGGATGCATCTAACCAGTTTATTCCTGACTGGGCATAGCACTCAGCAGTGGAGCACTTGCTTAACATACACAAAGCTCTGGGTTTGCGTCCAGCACCCTATACAGAAAGAATTTCACTTTGTCCTGGGGTACCTGGTCATGTGTCCTCTCTTCAGGACAGTTCTTCTGGCCTCCTGGTAGGGGTAAATTTGGGCACAGGCCTGGGCCAGAAGATGGCCAAAGCAAGAGATAAAATTTTCAAAGAGTCAGAATAGAATAAACCAAGCAGATGGGTCAGATTTATTTCAAAATCAGTGTGCTAGCAAGCCTAAAGAAATTTAAAAAAAAATATGTTTATGTTTTTATTCACCCAGGCAGAATCTTTGTGTAGAAATAGGGAAATGCTTCTGAGGTTGCCAGTGTGCCTCAGCAGTGCGAGAGTGCATCTGTCATGCAGAAAATGCAGTGGTGCCACCTAAAACGCTCCAGAGTGGTGTCCCAGGGCTCAGAAGGTCACACAGTAGGGAACAGTATTCTCAATGTCCTGTTGAGGGTGTGGGCTGTGTAGGGCAGCTAGATCTGAGAAGACAGATACTGAGTTTGTCGCTGACTGCAGAAGCTGAGACCACAGGCTGAAATGTAATAGGGCCCGGGCCTCTGTGAGCACAGGAAGCCAATCACAGAAGGGGCGGGGCCCCAGGGCTGAGAAAAGTGCCACCAGGCCACAAGTAACCTTGATTCCTGGCAGGACAGAGCCTGCTGACTTGTAGAGGAGCCAAGCGTGGGAATCACCCTCACCTTCCCTCGTCCTTCAGTTACAGCTGATAGGTGTGCACTCGGCCCAGAAGTGCAAAGCAAAGCTTTAGTACAAAATGGTGAGGCCTGGGTTTTCTGGCCCCATCTTACAGGCACTCAGATTATTAAAATGGAGTTTTCCCAAGTTTTTTTTTTTTTCTTTCTTCCTGCATGATCCTACTAGGAAAACAAAATAACATCGTTCTAAATTTGAAGTTGGGGCTACTCAGGGTGAATGAAATCCAACATGTGTCCATTCTTCAGAGCTTCTCAGAGGCTTAAGCACAGGACAGAGAATCTCCAAAGAGGGGTGTGGACGGTGTGGCATTTTCCAGCTTGTGGAACCACACAGTACTTTGTTGTGGCGAGTTTGAGTGCAGGCGGTGATTCTCACGAAGTGCTTCCGCTTCCGGAAATGGAGCTGAGGTGTGAGTGGGCAGGAAGACGGCAGGATGTAAGGGTTAAATCAGAAAATCAAGTTGGATTGGACTCTGGATCTTGCTAAAGTTAGAGAGATTTTTCTAGTAAGAAGTTCCAGACATTGCTGAGGTAGGGACTAGCTATCGCCGCTTACCCTCACAGAGTCTGGGCTGTAATCCTGGCTTCAAAGATGGCTCCAGCAAGCGGGAGCTCTTCGCATCTCTAGGGAGTGAGCATCATTGCTCCTCAATTCAACATGAGGCTCAGCTTTGGCCTCTTCAGCAGCCCTCTGCCCACTGTCATGACCTCTTCTGTTCTGTACTTCCTGCCTTGCTCTCAATGGCATCTGTGACAGCAACAGTGACTGCCATCCCCACACTTCTTAGTCTGTTGGTGTTACAGTCACTTCAAAAGTTCCCCCAAAGGAAAACCTAATTGGTTCATTAAATTACTCTGTCTCTCTGAAGCAGGGACCCGTGCTAACATCTTACATCCAGTCCGCCAGGGAAGCCAGGCGACCATACTGCAGTGTGCTCTGTGCGGACGTACAGGTAGTTAGCGTGCAGTTTGCTTCCGTCTCCCTCTTCCCTCCTTTGTACCTGCTGCCTGGTTCCAAAGGCTTGCAAAGGCTCTGCCGAGGTCTTTCACTTTGTTGGATAACAGCACTGAGTGAAAGGTCCCTCCCCACTGTTTCAGACTATCCCGCCAAAGTTTGCTATGTATCTTTCCAGAATGCTGCTTAGATTACGCGTCTCTGTCACCCTCGTTCCTCTGTTGGAAGAGGAGCTGAGAGTCCAGTCTACTTTAGGGCGTTCTCCCCTGAGAAGAGGCCAACAGATGATGGGGCTAATCTTACAGGAGTTGTAAAAGGCCTTTCGCACACATGCTGACAGTACATCTATTGCCTGCCCTCGTCTGCTTATCTCTAAAACAAGAGATGCTATCTGGCTGCTTGTCTCTTTACAGACTTCCAGTGAGCCGATTGTGATATTGTCTATGAGCTATGCAAGGTTATTAGAAGGGGCTCCATGTACGACAGTTGTATGTAAATGGATACAAGTGCTAGGTTTCTGTGTCCTGGGTTGGCTTGCTTCACGTCCCTCAGCCACCAAGGACTTTGTCCGGATGAGCAGATTAGGTTGGGCTAACCTAGGATTTGCTAATGAGAGTGGAGTCACGTGTAGATGCCCAGTGGAGGATCCAGCATTTGTGGATGTTTTCAAGCTAGCGGCTGCACCACAGGATGGCTATATTCACAGAACAAAGGTGGAAGCAAACCCACGGTCCCCAAGCAGAGGAAAGCCGCTTTTCAGAGACAAAGGAACCAATGTGCGGAGTTGAGAAAATCCACAGCAGTCCTATCCAACCCTCCTCACTCACTAGGCAGTTGCTATCAGAGGGATGTTAATTAGCAAAAAGATAAGACAGTGGGTAGCTCAAATTATTCCTTCTTCCCAGGTGTGTAAGCACAGCACACTGAGTGTTCGGAATTCTCAGCAGAGTGTACCAGACAACATAAATGTCACCTTTGACTAAGCATAAGGGATTCTGTTGGTGGATGTGGCCTGGGTGGCTGGTGCTGGCCTGAAGCTGAGCCTAAGGCTAAAACATCCGTGGTGAACTAAGACCACAGCCTGGCCTGAATCCCTCCTCATTACTGCAATTATGTTGCTGTCAAACTCTGCACAGCCACTGGGAACAGCAGAGAACTGAGGGTCTGGCGTTCTGCTGATTTTGTTTTCTTGGTTGTGTTTTATGGCATATTTTTTTGCTTTGAAGTACACATTACGGGAAAATCTATACCGCTGGAGTTTTCTCTTTGTTTTTATGGAGTGGATTCAATAGAGAAATAGTGAGTAAATAGGAATAGAATGTAAGGATACTTACGTTTATAATAAAATAAAAACCCTCTATTATGGGACGTTTTACACACACACACACGCACACACACACACATTTAAAGTACTTTTAATTGCACTGTTTGTTTTGATCCTCACAGCAGACCTTGAACATAGCAGTGGGGCTCCTGGACACAGAAGAAGCACCCAAAGCTGGGCAGGCCACAGGTGGTCAAACTATGCCACATCCCAAGTGCACCATGGGGTATCCCAAGCAGTGGGTGAAAACGGGAGAGCTAACACCCAAAGGGTAAAGGTTTTTCATCAAGGAAACACCAGCTGAGGGCCTGCAGAGATGGCTCAGCAGTTAAGGGCACTGCTGTTCTTGCAGAAGACACAGATCCAGTTCCCGGCGGTGGCTACATGGCAACTCGAAGCCATTTGTTCCGGGGGATCTCATGCCCACTTCTAACTTCCATGGACACAGCATGTAGTACACATACATGCAGGCAAACACTCATACACATAAAATAGAAGTAAATCTTTAAAATAAAAAAAAGAAAGAAAACATACCATGATAAGATTGGAAAAAGAGACACACAAGCTATCCCAATAGGCCTGAAGAACCGGATGTGATAAAGGCAGCAGGAGAGAATTTGGGAAAATGGGAGATGGGAAAACTCCAGTGAAGGCCAGTTCTTGACTACACAGAGCTACAAACAAGAACAAATCAGTGGCTTCCAATGTCTGTATCAGCCCAAAGTGAGAAGGATCAAGTTACTCGGCTTATGAGCACGGAAAGGGAACTGCAGAGACCCCACGGAGGCTGAGAGGAGGCTCGGTGCTGAGGCGAACACAAGTATGAGATGGCATTCCCAGCAACATGGCTTGCCCGTGGCGGCACACCCGCGACGTGGTGGGTAAAAATCAGGAAACTACCTCCTTGCCTGCCAGGCTGTACCACTAAGTGAGGACATAGACAGGGTTAGGAAAATAAAAGGAAATATTAAGCGAGTAGCTTGACGGGAAAGTAGTTGTAGGCGTTGAGTTCAAAATCTGAAAAAGATATTAGAAAACAAACTGCGACCAAAGGAGTGATATAGGAGGTTCTACCCTGCTGAGAATATTGCTCTTTCTGAAACACACTTGTGGTTATAGAACCAAATTCACTTTTCTTTGGGATTTAAAAAGAAAAAAA
This sequence comes from Acomys percivali, assembly GCA_907169655.1. Lineage (NCBI taxonomy): Eukaryota > Metazoa > Chordata > Mammalia > Rodentia > Muridae > Acomys > Acomys percivali. The sequence goes on from OU015750.1 coordinate 67,221,886, forward strand.
AATATTGCTTTCCCAAGCTCTAGAGAAAAATGCCTGATCTGCCTGGCAACCAGTGCATTCCTTTGCTACAGTATCCTCAAGATGGTGGACACTTGCCTTTCCCTCTGTGATACAGGAAGTCCCACCCTCCATCCGGAAGAACAGTGGGCCAGGAAGGGGCTCCCTTGCTGCTGCTTTGCCTTCTCAGAGCCATGTGCAAGGCATGGGAAGAATTCTCAAGTGTGTTAGTGGTGGGGTTTTTTGTTTGTTGTTTGTTTGTTTGTTTTTATAGTAGTGGTGGAATGGTAAAAAAAAAAAAAAAAGGAGCTAAGTTTTAAAAATGAGTATTAGGAAGTCTGAACTACTGAAGGAGCTGCGTGCTTAGGTTAAATGCTCAAGTTAGTTACAGGAGTTTAAGACCATGCCCCTGGGAAGGAGGAGAAGGAAGGGTGGCTAGATCCATGTTTAGAGCAAGTTGTTCAATAATTAAACCAAAGGGGGCGAGAAGGCAGGCTGTGCAGCTTTCACTTGGCTTCCATTGTCTTCATAAAGAGAATGTTCTCTCTGCTGAAAGGATGGGACTAGCGCCATGAAGAAGGCCATGAACTCTTTTGTCGGGAGAGACACAGGCTGAGAGCGTGCTGGGTTTAGCAGTGGGGACCTTCCAGCCCTGTGAGGAGATCTGTCTATAGTTCCTGTTGCATAATCTTTGCTTTACCATGATGAATGGGGGAGGGGCCTCAAAAAGCCAGAAATGGACAAAGGCTGATCACATTTTTTCAACACCAGGGAAGGATTTCTGATTGCTGGCTTTGGAGCAGCAGGCCCATTGCTCACCTTCAGAATCCTTCCAATACGTCATTGAACAAATGGCAGTGTGCACTTGTAAGATGAGGTCAGCTGACCAGAAGTTCAGGGTGAAGCCAGCAGGCTGGCAGGAGGAGGAGGCGTGGGGAGTCCCAGATGTGGAGTCCTGGCTCCACTCTTCAGGGCCGAGCTTAAGGAAAACATGCATCTCTTTGTGCCTTTGACTTCTCCTTTTCAAGTTAAAATGGGGAGAGGGGAGGGGGTAATTTCTTTTCAAGTTTATTGTTAGAATTAAAGACAATAATCCTAACTGAAAGCCTCAAGGTCAATAGATTAGAAATATTCGACAAATTGTCATTATTAAAGGCAAACATTAGAACCAACAGTGAGCTATGGCTGCCATAAAGCACATGTGTTCCTGTGTGGCATCATTCATGTACGATGCAAGATTATAAAAGCATGCCCTCGCCCTGGGCCTCCTGCATGTCTGTGGCCCTGTCCCACGCGTTTAGGAAGTGCTTTCATTGCTAAGGCAGAGGCCAGGTGGCAGATTCATTGACCATCGCTAGAGGGGCAAATTGCTTCAGACCTTCCTGATAACAACAGCTCTTCAGGTCTGTTGTGAAGATAAAACCCAATTATTTTGAGATATGACTTCCGCCATTTTTCTAACAGAGTCTGCATTCAGGAAGGAATGAAGCGGGCTATGGCCTGACTTAGTCGGGGTTTCTATTGCTTTGACAAAACACCATGACCAAAAAGCAACTTGGGGAGGAAAGAGCTTATTCAGTTTACACTTCTGCATTGGAAGTTTATCACTAAAGGAAGTCAAGACAGGAACTCAAACAGGGCAGGCACCTGGAGGCAGGAACGGATGTAGAGGCCACGGAGGGGTGCTGCTCACTGGCTTGTTCCCAATGGCTTGCTTGACCTGCTTTCCTACAGAACTCAGGACCACCAGCCTCCAATGGGCTGGGCCCTCCCCCAGTGATCACTAATTGAGAAAACACCTCACAGCTGGACCTCATGGAGTAATTTCCTCAACCAAGGCGCCTTCCTTTGTGATGATTCTAGCATGTGCCAAGCTGACACACAAAACCATCCAGTTTGCCGTCCTCCGTAGAGGCCAGTTCTTTCTTCCTTTTCCTTCCTCCCACTTCCCTCCCTCACTTCCTCACTCTCTCCTTCCGTCCCTCCCTCCATCCCTCCTTTCTCTTACTTCCAGTGCTGATGATAAAGTGCAGGGCCTCGTGGATGCACTGAGGGACAATCCCGGGCCTCCTGCGCTTCCTACTCAATACCTCAGACTGATCAGTGTACAGGGATGGCCCAGGGAGAGAACTTCTATCATTACCAATCATGACCTGTCAACTACGCAAACAGACATGTAGAAGACAGGGAGAGAAAAAGAATCAGGTCCAAGGGTAACATTTGAAAAGAAACCCAAATATCTACTTGGAATACGAGAAGCATCCGTGCAAACAAACCTCTGACCGTAGCTGCTAACGAGTTTGAACACAGTTGACCTTAGAGGGGTGGGTCAGAAAGCAGACGCGAGTTTGCTGTTGAGAGGGTAAAACAAGGAGAGGTTTTAGTTAAGAGCTATTAGTTCAGCATTGACCTCTGGGGCAAACGTGGGCCTGGGTGGGCAGACACTACGGAGGGAGAAAGTCGATCTTCCCGCTGGTGATGAACAGTCAGAAACTGAGCTTCTGAAAGCAGGTACTAACTCTGGTGCCCAATTGCACAGCCCAGGGCCTGTCTTGAGGGCGCCTTGGTTCCTCTGTTGGGATAAACATAAGCATTCTTTTAAGGTTCAGTTTGCAGCAAAGATGACCCAGTAAAACTAAAAACCCGCCCTTCCCATTCCCACAGGAGACATCACTGTGTGCGGTGGTGGGGGGGTGGGGGTGGAGAGCCAGTTGATGAGGACCTTCCTTCTCCCCTCCACAGTGCCCAAGGCACAACGGGGGCTGTCAGTCAAGGTTCACTAGTGAATGTGTCAAGTGGATTATGGGATACGCAAAATATTTCAGGGCAGGTGGTAGCTGCAGAGAACATGGCAGAGCCGCAGTGTGACAACGGGGCATGGATTGGATGTGGCCCCCTGCTTCAGTGCAGTGTTTTCAGTTTGTAATCACTCGCTGGTCTCTCTCTCTTTTTTTTTTTTTTCCCTTGTGTAGTCATCCCCTGACAGCACTATTGCTACCGATGGCCTCGTTTTACAAATGAGCATCTCAAGTCCCTGGTGCACTGAGGCTGGAGGCTAGAGGAGATGAGGTGGTCCCTTGGCTTCCTGTCAGGCCAGACTGTCACAGCTCTGAGGTCTCTTCTGGGTCCTCTCATGACTGTATTACTGAGGCACAGAGAGGCCGACATGGGGTACCAGGCAGAGCACGTTTCTTCAGGTTTTTCCATATCGCCCTACGTTCTGCTGACGATGAACAGAACACCTGAGCTCTAAGACTCATTGGAAGCTGCCTTCGTCTGCATGCTGTGTGTGGCTGTCAGGATGGCCCTTTGGCCCTGGAGTAGAGGTCAGGGATCCATCTTCTGCATTCGCTATAGAATCCAAGGCTTAGGTCAATGACGAGCCATTGGTCAGTGCTCACCAAAATCCTGAAAACCAGGGACATTTCTGCTCTGCTCTGTGGAGCTCTCAGCTTCATATTGGCCCTCAAGAGGGACTAAAGAGCATTGATTGTTCTTAGTATAGAAAATCTCAGTAGAAAACTGCCCTGTAGGAACACTTACATGTTTTCAGTGGCTTTCTAAAGTCCGGTCCCTTCCCTGTGTGAGATGGGGAAGTTAGGGAAGGGAGCAGACAGAGCTATCATCCAGCCAGAGTCAACCTGCAGGACCTTTCTGGGTCTGACAATGAACTTCTTCCTGAACTGCTCTTCTGTAAACATCCCTCCGCCTTCTGCATGCTTTCTCTGAGGCCTTGCTTCTCTGTGGCCAACACATCTCTTTTCCTTCCTTCACTCCTAACTCCAGTTTTGTGACGAAACCTGGACTGGTAGCTTGGCCACCCCCCTCCACTGTGGTGGCCTCTTCCACCTTGTGGCACAGCAGGGTGGGGTCAGTCTGGCTTCAAGGCTGTACTGTATGCATTATACTCTATCTATACTGTGGCTCTGGTCCTTCCCTTGGAAGATCCTTCTGCCGTGTAATGAGTCCAATCACCAACTCTGCTTTTTAATAAAACATGAGCAGCACAGTTTATGGCTTCCACTCTTCAAACAGCAGTGGAGCCTAGGAGGAATTACTCATCTTAATGGTTCTAACCCTCATTTCTAGGCAGTCATGCTGTTTCGTCAAGCTTCTCATGAATTAGAGCCTGGCTATAGAGCAGAGGGTTCAGGTGGCGCTGAACAGCGGCTCCTCGGGATGGTGAGCAGCTGGCACACAGGCCTCTCAGCTGCCTTCCTCGTCGCTGCAAAGGGCCCCTTTCTGTCAGAAGTTCCTGGGCAATAGGGCGTGAGGGCAGGTGTCTGTGAGAGACAGGAACATGTCTCAGCTTCTTTCAAAGTCATACAGCTCGTAGGAAAACAACTCCCGTTTTACACTGGTAGACTAGGGATTACAAAAACGCACCACAACGCGCACGTAGTTTTACCGTTGTCGGTTCCACATCAGAGAGGGAGAAAGCAAGGCTGAGAAGTGAAGTGGGTGCCAATTCCTTCCTGTATTCTTGTCATCTACATTTTATGTGATTTCTTTGTAGCATCCTTAGTGTCCCAGGTACATGGAATTAGGGACTTCCTGGAGGCAGTGTCAAGCCCACAGAAGAGAAGGGAACTGGTGCTCAGTGGGGGTTCATTCTAAGACCCTCAACTCATGCTATGGCGTGATGGCCTACAGGTAGGACAGGAATCCAAAGCCTTCACAATCGTGAACGCCCACACGCTGTGTCTCCACCCTTCTGCACTTCACTCACGAGTGAGCTCATGGCTCTGTGAGTTGGCCTGGACTTTGATCACACTTAACCTGCTAAGGCCCAGAGATCCACCTTCCTGTGACAAAACACAGTCTGCCTCACTGAGCTACAAGTACAGAGCTGTTATGACGTGTCAGTGGAAAGTCGAGCTTACAGAAAGGTTGGGGGGTGGGGTGGGGTTGTTGCTTTTTAAGTTGTTGGTGACATTCAAGGAGAAGCTAATATGCTTTTTACCATTCCATTGCTGCAAACCAGCTTTACTCCGAGAAGACAGATTTCAGCAAAAAGAATTTAATTAAATATTGTCTGATGCCAGGCTCCCACTCCGAAAGCAGCGGTGGGTTCCATTAAAGGATGAACTTTACTCCCACAGCTGACAGCTGATTAATGTGTTAATTAGAAACCCTACCCTACCCCCAGTCACCCAAATCTTCTCTTAAGCCTAGAAGAATGTATATACTATACCATGTGAGTAACCCAGTGGCATAGATACCGTGGCTCTGACCTCGGACGTTTATGTGACAAAGCAGGCATGAATAGCGTGCTTTCTTTCCACAACCCTGAGGGAGTCATGGGAGCCCAAAGCTGTGCTCTTCAGGGTGCTGGCATTAAAAGCAAGGGCTGGCTTCGCTAAGTCAGTGTCTTTTGAGGAGTGGAGTGCTAAAGGTTGCCACACATTTGTTTCACGGGAAACAAGCGGAGCCACCAGACCACTGCCCTGGTATCCTGGAAATATTCCTTCTCATGTGTAGAATTGGACCCATCTCAGGAAAGTGAACAATGTTCTGGAAGGCTGCTGTGCTGTGGTTGAAGGGAACACCCATGGGCTTATCTCCTTTGTGGTCTTTTTGTCTTCCTGGTGGCCTGGACTGTAGTCATGATCTGAAGGATCTTTACCATCCTGTCCAATGGCTTGCATTTGCTGACTGTTCGGTCCCCAGGTGGGCGCCGCAAAACAGTAGCATCCTAGGTTCAACCTGGCACCCGTGAGGCCAGGTTCCAGCTGAAGTGAAGCTGGGATCACGCATCCCGCTGCAGAGCTCTGGGATTCGGACTTATCTTAAAGTGTCTGAAGGACTCTTGGTACTTGTTGACATAGTGTTGGGGAGGGGAATCTCAAAAATTAAAATAATATGCTAGAATTTTAATCTGCCCACAAAGAAGAGGAGAATACCCCCAACACCACAAAACCTTTAACGTATGAGATACTCACTGTGTCCTTTGCATATGCAAATGTTATTTTTGTTAAAGAGAGATTTGGTATATATTTTTCACATAACTACTGTGGCTTAAATAATCAGCTCGGGCTCCTAGGATGAAGCCTTTAATTACAGAAGTGTCTTCAGTTGGACGCGGAGTGAGTAATGGTGCTGGGTTTTTACTGCCGCCCATGATGTAGCCATTTGCACTATAAATCCATTGACTTCAACTTAAATGATGTGTCCTCTAAGACACACTTGATTCATTATTTCTTAAGTGACAGTTTCCCCCTTCTACTAATCTTTTGCTTCATCAGAAAGATTGCTCTTCCATATTTTTAGGTCACTGTTCTGAACGGAAATATAAGGCCTTATTACAGTCAGGCTCACAGCACCCCAAAACTAGACAGTTGGGGCATGCCGCAATAAAGGTAATTTCAAAAGCTTTGGGACAACAAGCACCGACCTTTGCTCTTATGGAAAAGTTTGAGAAAATTAGATTTTGCTTTTGATGTCTGTAATTATTTTTACGTGGGAAAGAATGAAATGTGGCGGAGAATTCTTATTTGACAATTAGGATGGTCTATAAGCATTGTTTACCAATGATTATTAAAAGTGAAGGGGATAAAGGGAGACCTGTGAAGTTATATTTAGATTTTTTTTTTCACCTCACTTGGGAAATAGTTTGAGGAAACAGGAGTCTTCCAGAGGCAATAAATAAATAAATAAAATCAATCTGGCAGCTTAATTCATGATCTCATTAAATACTGTCTTCTTACTGTTACAGAGTGAGATCCAAAAGACATATGCCAGAAAAGTTATGTTATTTTAATTAGTTTAAGTGATCAATGATTTTTTTTTCTAAGTTCATGAAGAAAGAAGCTATGTTTGGTGTCTCATTTCAGACTTACACGTTTCTATTTTAGGCTTTCTATGTATGCATGCTATTAAAACAGAAGCAGGTAGTTTTAGTTCACAATGGAATTTAAGTGCCACATGATTATATGTTTTGTTTTGTTTGTTTGTTTGTTTTGAGAGCAGGTAGTGCTAGCAGTCACTATGTAGAATAGGCTGGTGTTGAACTCACAGGAATTCTCCTGCCTCTGCCATCCCAGGGCTGGGATTAAAGGTGTGCACCACTGTGCCTGGCTCTAACTTTATTTAAACATATGCACCATGTTTTCACTAACAGTTTACTTAACCTTAATCTAGGGAAGAAATGTGACAGTCTGGCATATTCTGTGAGGCTTTTTTAATCAGAAGCAATCTCACGGATAACAAAAATGTCCCCTTGAGTCCAAGAGGACCCTGACACACAGTTACTGACAGAAGCGGGATGGGACATTCACACCACTATGTTTTCACCACTTTAATGGTGGCAACAGTTTTGGTAGCCGCGTCGAAAGGAATTCCCTTATCATCAAAGTCCACTCCAGACTGTTCTTATCTTGTCTTGGAGTTTTGGAAGAAATATTTTGAAAGGACAAACAAAAACTGATGTGTGCCAAAGCATGTATCTTACTCAGTCTCACACTGTGGAGTTTACCCACATCTGCCTCCTACGCACCCACAACCGCATGCTAGCATGCCACCACTGTTTACAAGCAAGGGAAGCTGAGAGTTAAATGAGATGAGTAATCAAATGCCCAGCATATGTTGTTTGTGCATTGTTTATGTGACCAATCATTATTAAAATTTATCATCTTTTAACTACACCAGTTTATGATTGTTAACACACACACACACACATGCACGCATGCACGCACACGCACACACATAGCAATCAGAATCAAGGTCTCCTGGAGAACAATCCTGGAGCCATTGCTTCATTGCAGAGAGAAGAGTTCAATATACTCACAGTGGTGCTGAGTTTTGCAATTCCATCTCTGTTGCTGCGTGGCTCGATACTGTGGGAATGGTAAAGAAAGAAAAGAAAGAAGTAAGGAGGAGAAAAAAAGATTGTGTGTGTGTAAAATTCTGTCAAGAAAAGTGAGACACCAGAAGAACTATTGAAAATTTTGACATCTGTTTATCTGTTTATAGCGATGGCAAGATCACTCATATTAATTCTTGTTTAAAATGCCATATGAAGGGAAGACATTTGTGCAAACAAGAGTCATATTTGAATTGTAGATCATGTCTTCACCATCTGTGAGAGCTGATGGTGTTGCAAGATTAATGTGTTAATGAAATCACAATAATTTCTCCAAAGTAATGGGTTCTGAAGGCGAAATGGACTATTTTTTGAACTTTGGTGTCCAGTGATTTCCAATTGGGAAAGGCTCTGAGCCTTTAATTAGCTCTGCAGCCCAACTTTAAAATAAATTTGGCGATATCTTCTTTTTACCAGGAGTAGATCTGGAGGGGGTGGGGTGGAAGCCATTACAACTTTTGGAAAATGTTCTCTGGTGTTTGAAAAGTTGTTAAATACGACTGTCTGCCAAGAAATGTCACCAAAAATTCTGACTGCTGAGAAGGAGTGGGCAAACAGCTCAAAAAAATAATTCTAGCTCGCTGCAACATCGCAGGTTGGGAGAGCTAAACCTCACACAGACTGCATGACTAAGTCCAAGATTCTCCTTGGAAGGCAGACATAACGGTGTGCCGTGCTTTCTGCTATTGGTTAGCATGGCGCACCCTTTCCAACCACGCTATTGGATACAGTCAACAGCACAGTGATTTTTACATAGGGAGAACTTTAAGAGGGCGTGTTGCATGTTTATTGAACTCTCTGGAGATTCCTTTCTTCCAACATTATTTAGATGTGTGTTTCCAGCGAGCCTGTTAGGCAAGTGAAAATATGAGGGCAAGTGTACTGAGTAAGTGTCCTAGGTCAGTGTACTGGGTAAGTGTACTGGACAGGTGTACTGGGTAAGCATACTGGACAGGTGTACTGGGTAAGTGTACTGGACAGGTGTACTGGGT
>OU015750.1:67230745-67253065 GCA_907169655.1 Acomys percivali
GTACTGGGTAAGTGTACTGGACAGGTGTACTGGGTAAGTGTACTGGATAGGTGTACTGGGTAAGTGTACTGGATAGGTGTACTGGGTAAGCGTACTGGGCAAGTGTACTGGACAGGTGTACTGGGTAAGTGTACTGGGAAGTCAGGTGTACTGGGTAAGTGTGTAACACAGATATACTCCATTTTGTCAGAGCCATCTTCAAGTCATTTTTAAACTGTTAATACAGCTTTTTGAAAGAAAAAAAGAGAGATTGTGGTTGCTGCTGATTTTGAGGACCCTATTTATAAAGCAAACTCCTCATTTCACAAACATTTCAACTTATTTGAGAAATTATGGTAAAGTCTGAAAGAGCCTTTATGTGAAACATGAAACGCCATCTCTCTGAGAAAGCTGCTTATCTTACCTGTTGTGGTTTTTGTTGCTGTGTTGTAGGTGTGTGACTGGTGTAAGCACATAAGGCATACAAAAGAATACCTGGATTTTGGGGACGGGGAAAGACGGCTTCAGTTCTGCAGTGCAAAATGTCTCAATCAATACAAAATGGACATTTTCTACAAAGAGACACAGGCCAATCTTCCAGCTGGGCTGTGCAGCACATTACACACTCACATGGAAAGTAAAGCAGAAGGCACCGGGGTGCAGCTGCTCACTCCAGACTCTTGGAATATCCCGCTAACAGATGCTCGGAGGAAGGCCCCCTCCCCCGTGGCTACAGCTGGCCAAAGCCAGGGCCCTGGCCCATCCTCGTCCACCACCGTCTCTCCATCTGACACTGCCAACTGCTCTGTCACTAAAATCCCCACGCCAGTGCCCAAGTCCCTCCCCATCAGCGAGACTCCAAGCATCCCTCCCGTCTCGGTCCAGCCACCTGCTAGCATCGGACCTCCACTGGGCGTCCCGCCTCGCAGCCCTCCCATGGTGATGACTAACCGCGGCCCGGTGCCGCTGCCCATCTTTATGGAGCAGCAGATCATCCAGCAGATCCGCCCGCCCTTCATCCGCGGGCCCCCGCACCACGCCTCCAACCCTAATAGCCCCTTGTCCAACCCTATGCTCCCGGGCATTGGACCCCCGCCCGGCGGCCCCAGGAACTTGGGCCCCACTTCCAGCCCCATGCACCGACCCATGCTATCGCCCCACATCCACCCCCCAAGTACTCCTACCATGGCTGGGAATCCCCCAGGGCTGCTGCCCCCGCCGCCCCCAGGCGCACCCTTGCCCAGCCTTCCCTTCCCTCCGGTTAGCATGATGCCAAACGGCCCGATGCCGGTACCCCAGATGATGAACTTCGGGCTGCCGTCGCTTGCCCCGCTGGTGCCACCCCCCACGCTCCTCGTGCCGTACCCAGTGATCGTACCCCTGCCGGTGCCCATCCCTATCCCTATCCCTATTCCCCATGTCAACGATTCCAAGCCCCCCAACGGATTCTCCAGCAACGGGGAGAGCTTCGTTCCGAGCGCCCCGGGCGACTCGTCGGCGACCGGAGGCAAAGCCGGTGGACGATCCTTGTCCCCCCGGGACTCCAAGCAGGGCTCGTCCAAGTCAGCCGACTCGCCGCCGGGAAGCTCCGGCCAGGCTCTGAGCTTGGCGCCAGTGGAACGCGGCCGTGGGGAGGTGGTGGACCTGACCCGGCGTGCCGGCAGCCCGGCGGGCGCGGGAGGCCAGCCCGGCTTCGCGGGCGCGCTGCACGGCCCACAGGACGGCGTCATCGACCTGACCGTGGGCCACCGAGCCCGGCTGCACAACGTGATCCACCGCGCGCTGCACGCTCACGTCAAGGCGGAGCGCGAGCCGGGCGCCGCGGAGCGCAGGACCTGCGGCGGCTGCAGGGACGGCCACTGCAGCCCTCCCGCCGCCGGCGACCCCGGTCCAGGCGCCCCCGCGGGCCCCGAGGCTGCCGCCGCCTGCAACGTCATCGTGAATGGCACCCGCGGCGCCCCGGCCGAGGCCAAAAACGCAGAGCCGCCGCCCGAGCAACCGCCGCCCCCCGCACCTCCCAAAAAGCTGCTGTCGCCCGAGGAGCCCGCAGTGAACGAGCTGGAATCGGTCAAAGAGAACAACTGCGCTTCCAACTGCCACCTGGATGGGGAGGCGACCAAAAAGCTCATAGGGGAGGAAGCCCTGGCGGGGGGCGACAAGTCGGACCCGAACCTCAATAACCCCGCGGACGAGGACCACGCCTATGCTCTGCGGATGCTGCCCAAGACCGGCTGCGTGATCCAGCCTGTGCCAAAACCCGCAGAGAAGGCTGCCATGGCGCCGTGCGTCATCTCCTCGCCCATGCTCAGCGCCGGCCCCGAGGACCTGGAGCCGCCGCTCAAAAGGAGGTGCCTCCGAATTAGAAACCAGAATAAGTAAAAGGTTTGTATGTCCACCTGGGCGCTCCTCCAAGAGCCAGTGGCCCTCGCCTTGCTTCTTAGAAGGCGGAGGCGAGACTATGCCATCACGATTCTGTCCCCTACCTCTTTCACCACCGTGCACTTTGCGTGGCCAGGTATCATGGACGTTTCGATCCAACACCTATGACACCTGGCAGTATTTAGTACATCAGTATTAGTTTACAGCCGAGAGGCAGCTAAGGCCCAAGATCACCCAAGCCCTTGAACCTGAGTTCAAAACACACTCTCTTTTGTTGCACGTTATTTTTCGTCTTTTCGGGTTCGCATACCTATTTACCCCTACCGGAAAGGGGAGTGTGGAAAGGAAGGTTACTTGGGGAATCTTAATGTTCAATCATGAGGTTGCCGGGCAGTATTGAAATGTCGGGGGACTCCATCAGCTAGCTGGTCAGATGCCTAGAGCTGGTGGTCTCCTTGGCAGGAGACTGTTATTCAAACTTGTCAAGATGGCCATATCAGTGGGCTAGATTTGAAAACTCAGTGACCGAATTGGCGAGTCCCACTTCTACACGTAGACCTTGATGTAGTTCAGTGAAGTGGGAGGGCACATGCCTGACCACGTATGGTTTCTGAATCCTACTTCATACCTAGTGAGCCACGGGGTGGGGGTGGGATGTGAATCCAAGACTTCTGTGAAATGGTGGGGACCACACTGGAGCCACTGGAGTGACTCCTGCCGATCCTAGCGGAGTAAGCATCAGTAGCCTACTACAAAGAAGGATGCTGTGGCTTATTGATTTTTTTTTTTTCTAAGTCAGAGCTGGTCACCGGGGCACCTGGTGTCAGCTTCAGGCCTGTCCACCCAAACTTAGAACTGAGTTCTCCCATCTACCCAACCCAACCAGGCAGTAAGCCAGAACTAAGCTTGTTTTTTTGTTTTGTTTTGTTTTTATAACCACTTATAGAAGGGAAAAGAGAAGTGTGCATCCGTCCAGCACTTAACCTTAACAGCTCCTTCCGGGGGCTGGGGACACTTAGAAGACTGTGCTACTAGGTTACATACAGGAAGGTACCGGCCTATGGTGGGAGATGTAAATCCAGGACAAAAGGGGTTCTGGGGGAGGGGAGGCAGGAAGAATATTTTTCACACTGTGTGCAGGCACTTCTGAGTGGTTTTCACTAGTGTTTCTTTGGCGCTAGGTCCATAGAACAGTTATCTCCATCCTCCTGGTGGAGAAACCGCATTGGGGACCTCGTTCAAGACTCCCTAACCTGAGAGCAGAGTTATGACTCAAATCCAAGTCGTGAACCCCAAAGCTACATTTCTTTTCAAGCCCTGTAAGGGAATGGGCTAACCACTTTCTCCATCACCGTATTAAAAAATTATCTTATCTTATTGCTTTGGGGGGAAAGTTCATAAAACACAACAAGACTCTGCTTACCCAACATCCCCAGATTTTCATTCTTGTTTTTCCCCAACCGCAAACACAATCCTAGACCACCAACCTGTTGCTTCATAGTGGGGACATGGGCACCTCACTTATGGCCAGAGGCCTGAGCGGAAGCCCTGGGCCAGAACAGAAGGCGTATTGGCTAGTGTAAGAACCTTTTCTAAAGCCGGGCATGGTGGCGCATGCCTTTAATCCCAGCACTCGGGAGGCAGAGGCAGGCGGATCGCTGTGAGTTCGAGGCCAGCCTGGACTACAAAGTGAGTCCAGGACAGTCAAGGCTACACAGAGAAACCCTGTCTCGAAAAAAAAAAAAAAAAGAACCTTTTCTAGGCCACCACGGTTCGAAGTCTCATTTTCTGCTGGTGGCTTTGCCCATAGGAGCAGAACACCGGAATGAGGTCACCACTCCTTCCCTATTAGCTCTACAATGACTTCAGTCCGAATGCCTCCTGTACATTTTAACCTGTTTGACAATGCTCTGAGTGACAGACTGACGTGTGACATCCCCCGCCCCCTCCGCCCAAAGTGAGCACTTTCAGGATGCACTGGGAATTGTCAGTTACACACACACACACACACACACACACACACACACACACACACACAGAGGCATGCACGCACACGCACACGCACGCACACGCACGCACGCAAGAATGGGAGGGTGATGACCTGGACAGGAACAGTGACACTCTTAAGTATCCAAAGACCAAAAGCTCATTAAAAGCACAAGCTGAACGAATGGCTGTTTGGGTCAGCTATGTTTCTGAATGAGTAATTGGGCAAGGGTCTCGTTTGTGGACTAGCATTGCTACTAAAATGTTAACTGGACATTAGCCAAGTCTAGAAGATGCTTTGACCAAATTGCCTCTTAGGTCTTGCCATTGAAGAGCCCCCCTTTTATGGTAGGATTCCTAAGAAATGACAGCTCTTTTTGAAGGTCGGAAATAGGTTTTACAGATTGCACAGAAAAGGCAAGGCAAGAGATTTAAGGAAGGAGACCTTGTCTCCAGTAAGTCAACATGGCCCCCGGGCCCCCGTGTGTTGGGTCACATGTGGCATGGGTCACTGGTCCCATGTCGCCTCACAGCACAGCCTCCACCTGCTGTAATGCACTCTCTGGCCTCTCTGATTTCCTGGGCACAGGAGGTGCTGCTGTTGTTCTCACCTTCAGGAACTCAGTCTGTTCATGTGGTTGGGTGTTAGCTAAAGGCTGAGTACCTTTTGCGCCCTCCTAGTGAACACTCCTTGGCAACTAGTTAAAGTCAGAACAAAGGCATTATAAACAAAACAAGGGCTGGCGAGACGCCTCGGGGTTCAGGTGAAGCAGGCGTCACCCAAGGACAAGGGTCCCTGGCACCCATGTAGAAAGTGACATGCCATGGTGCCTGCCTGGAAACCCCAGAACTGGGAGTGAAAGGCAGGAGCATCCTTGTGGAGGCCTTGCTGGACATCCAGGGCAGCTAAATCAATTGTCTCACCTTTTTCACACCGTGCCATGATTTTAATGCGCTGGCAAGCCAGCTACATTTGCCTTCAAAGGGCTCGACGCGTTTGTTAGATCTTTGCAAATTGCAGCATCCCTCTCCCGTGTTGAGAGTCTGCTGTTCCAGACTTTACTCATTCTTGTTTGCTCGTGTGGTCACAAGCAGTTTTGATGGGCAGCTGTTTCTCTCATATGCAGAACTGATTAAGTTTAGTCGAACATGTTTAAAAGGTTATAAACTCGCTTTAATCTCAGAATACCAGCCCTGCTGCTCCAGTAGCTAGGGAATATTTCCCAAATAATAAAGAAAACAATGTATAAATTCTGCCCAAACTATCCTCTCCACAAAGAATTCTATTTATAAATGGAATAGTCCATTTCTTTCCCGATGCCTGGAAGCTTAGTGGGTAGCTGTTTGTATTCATATGTTTTTCCAAATTCCTACAGTTTATACTTATTTATGGTACACCAGGGAATTCAGAGTAACCATGTGTAAATTTTTGAAGATATTCAAAGAAAATGTCCCCATTCCTCGGCTTTCCAGGGAAATAACATATTTTTAAGCAAAATAATCAATGGAAAAAATGAAGACCAGGAATAGCCCCTTCGTCCCTATTCTTTGTTTTCCTGAGGCAGCAGAGCCACACATTTTCCACGGCCCTGAGGTTCTCCAGTCTCCGACATGTTCCTAGACCTGTGGAAATGGATGCAGAGAATGTCTGAGTTCCTTCCGGGTCCCGACCACATGACGTTTGTCCCTGCTCGGCAGCAGAGCCTATACGTCGCACTTGGAGAACGCTGAAGGGACTTCACCTAATTTGAGCGGCTTGGAGCTTAGTCTGGTCACAGAGCCACAAGCCCAAAACCAATGTTTCAGAGCATAGGGTTAGCTTCACTGGGGAGGCCGAAAAGGAGCTGATAAGGTACTCATTGCCAATTTAGCCTCTCACACTGAAAAATCCAAGGGAGCCTTTCTGGGGGCGGGATGTGTGAGAGAAAGTCAAAATCATGCCATAATCCCACTTTTAAAGAAAAGAAAAATAACAACAGAGCAAGGAGAGGAAATCGGTACGAGTGGGGATTCCTCAGTTCCTAGGCCAGGCCTGAGCTGTTGATGCTGAAATGTTGAATGATTAGAATTATTCACTGGGTGACAGTCCCTGGATAAAAGACTATCCTATCTCTTGGTATGCATTTGGCGGCAAAGGTCTAGGTGGAAGTTCTACAAGGAGCCACTGAGAGCCACCAGGTTGATCTGTGTACACCTAGAACCGGTGAGCGCTTAGGAGGCTGCTGGCTGTGATCACCCCAGTTTCCTGGGACAACGGTGACAAGGTGACGCACAAACAAATGCTTTATCCAATGGACTCTGGCCTCCTGCACCCTTAGTGCCAGCGCTTTGAAGAGGGTGAGCCTTCATGGGCAGCTGTTAGCTATTGTGTCGGTGAGGTTCCCATGGAAGATGGGGCAGCCTGTGTGACCAGGTGCCTAGTGCTATGGCAAGAAGCCATGGCCTTGTCCCTGGAGAAGTGCTGGGATGGGATTGAGGTAAGAGAAACATCTGGTGCAAAGCTTGCAAGAAGGACCCACCCCATTCTGTGAGTGCAGTACTCCCCAGGGCTTCTAGCCCGCCCCCCCCCCAAGTTGATCTCCTTTCCCCTCGACTGGTCTGTGGATAGCCTCCAACACCTCCCTTGAGTGTACATGGGAAGCGGGATGTGCCCACTCACAGAAGCATTGTTTAGGGAGGGTGAGTCCATAGATCTGGGACCCAGAAAAAGTAAACCAGCCTTCTACCCAAGAAGGGTTAGCTTGCATTGTCAGCAAGCAATATCTGGAACTAGAATTCTTCTTGGTGCTCCAAGGAGGCTGAGTTAATTATCCAGTTAAAAGTGAGAATTTGATTTTGGTCATTTTTGCCATGGACCTAATGTCACAAAGCTACAGTTGCCTAATACGTTTAAACGATTACTTTAGTGACACACTGCAAAAAGGTAGAGCTACCATACCCAGTGAGGGCCTGCGGCGACAGAAGAAAAGTGAAACAAGAGAAGACACAAGGTAGATAGTACCCCAGCACCAGAGCTTCCAAAATTTATATAGTATAGGAGACACCATCTTATAGGAGAATGGCACTGAGACCAAGAGAGTAGGCTGGCTGGAGTCACAGAAGTGGGCAGGTGAGTGAAACTGGCATTGGAGCAGGGGTTGGGGGGGGGGTCACTAGAAGATCTGGGGAATGCTTTCCAGTTCCACAGAATGAAGAGAAAAAGAGAGGGGCCCAAGAAATGAAAAACAGGGAGCATTTGACCCATGGTTAACAAGCAAGCCATTGCCCAGAAGGGCCCCAGAAACAGGTTCTGTGACCAGATGTGATGACTCAGACCCTTGTCACACTGAAAGTGGCTGCCTGTGCATCACTCACACTTCTGTCCATGCAGACAAGCCTAGTGAAGAGGCAGAGGCATCTAAGGAACAGAACACATGCCAGGGTGAGATACTTCACTGCTATGTAGGACATTCGTCTCCATGCCAACACCCTCCCCTTCCCAGACTCCCCTTCCCAGTCAAAGAGATTCTGCCAAAGGCATGGGAAGGCTGTTCTACCTCCCTTCACCACCTTCAGCCATCATGTAGGGCACTTCAAGTGTGAGTTGATGCTAAGGAGACACATTTATGTGTGTGTAAATTATTTTTAAGTGCTTCAAAAGGTATAATGGCAATTCATTCAGACAAAGACATAACCCAGCTTTAAGGGATAAGCATATTGGTATGGGCTGTGTTTCATGGGCCAATCAGATGGTAGTTTATTGTGGCAGTCTTCTTCATAGCACTGATGTGAGGAAAGAAAGAGAGATAGAGACAGAGACAGAGTGAGAGAGAGACAGAGAGAGAGAGAGAGAGAGAGAGAGAGAGAGAGAACCCAGAATGGAGAGTGCATGGCCAACAACAGGGTGGAAACAAGATGTTTTAAATTTTTTAAAAATGTTTTTATGTGAGAAGATGTTTTGCCTGCATATATGCCCATGAATGCCAGAAGGCATTGGGTCTCCTAGGGGTGGAGTTACAGGGGCTTGTGAGCTGCCATGCAGTTGCTGGGAATTGAACCCTGGACCTCTGGAAGAGCAGCCAGTGCTCTTAACCATGAAGTCATCTCTCCAGCCCAACACAGATCATTTTAAGGTTCATTTAGAAAATGCTATTAAAAACGATCGGAGCAAAAGCCACCTCAAAACAAGCCTTGGGATTAATAGCTTCCAGATAGTTCCTGAGCGTGCGTCTAGCTATTCTCGCATTGCCCAAGTGCGTAGCCCTGCAAGAGGAAGCAAGCCTGAGAACAAGAGAACATTCCGGTAGCCTTGGGTCAGGGCTGGAACAAATCCGAACTTGGCTGTGCCCACTGCTGTCCCTTAAGCCCTCCAATGGCAAGCCGTGCTTTGCTCTGGGTAAAGCAGAAAGCAAGGAGGTTAATGCTGGCGTTTAACAAATCAAAGGTGAAAGCACACTTAGGAACTCATTTGATAAGAGTCAAGCCTAAGCGTCCAAAAGACACAACTAAAAAGTCTGTGGCTCTCTCCTTTGCACAGCTCACTGACCCAGCTAAAGATTTTGTCTTGAATGAATGGCGTGCCCATCTAGCATGCATGTCCTCCGTCTAGCACGCGTGTCCCCCGTCTAGCACGCGTGTCCTCCATCTAGCACACGTATCCCCCATCTAGCACGCGTGTCCTCTGTTCTAGCACGTGTGTCCCCTGTCTAGCATGCATGCCCCCGTCTAGCACGCGTGTCCCCCATCTAACACGCGTGTCCCCCATCTAGCACGCGTGTCCTCTGTCTAGCATGCATGCCCCCGTCTAGCACGCGTGTCCCCCATCTAGCACACGTGCCCGTTTGTAATGATTACCTCCTCACAGCTGTCTTGTTGTTCTAAAATGTGACGTCTTAAGCTTGAGACAACCCTGGCATTTCGGCGAGGGAAGGGCCGCCCTGTGTTTTAACCTTCCTTTCCTGCTTTGCAAATTCAGCCTGTAACAGGATCATGCTCTAACGGAATCTATACACACACGCCTTAAAACTTGTGCAAATCGGGTGTTGTATGAGCAGGAATGATCAGGTTTAAGTTTCCCTGAGAGGCTCTGCATGCCATCAACAAGCCCTTTTGATATTTTAAACCCATATTTAGAGCAATTTCAAGATATTTGGAGCACATGTGGTTAAATGTAAAACTTTGTCATTACGATTTGTCAGTTGCTTATACTTTAAATATTTATAAGCCATTTTTAAGTATTTGATCCAAAAGCCATCTCCCATAGAATACTGTAATTGTGTGTTATCCAAGCACCATTATAGAAGATTCGGGATAGTTGTAGCATGCACATTCCTCCTGCTTTTCTGGTTTTAATTCAAATGCCATTTTTAGTGGATTCAGCTTTTTTTTTTTTTTCAGTGTGTTAAAACTCTTACATAGGATTGGTTGTCTGCTATTAAAAAACTCACCC
This sequence comes from Acomys percivali, assembly GCA_907169655.1. Lineage (NCBI taxonomy): Eukaryota > Metazoa > Chordata > Mammalia > Rodentia > Muridae > Acomys > Acomys percivali. The sequence goes on from OU015750.1 coordinate 67,240,518, forward strand.
CTCTTCCCTAGTACTCAAAAGGTACCATGTTCTCACTGGAGCCAAATTGAATCCACTTCTTCTGTGAGTGTTTGTAAATTCCCATTAGAAGGTCAGATCTCAATCTGTGTTCACGGGAGCCTTAAGCATCAGAATCTTTCCCTAAACCATTTCAGGGGCAACTTGTTGGTGGACAGAATGGATGCTTTCCTCCTGCCTCCCTGCCTCCAGCCACATTGGAAGGTGATCCGCTGACAGTCTTTGTCAGCGGGAGCCTGTTAGGGCAGTTAAGGAAAAGCAAAGCGGGAGAAAGCCTTCCGTACTCCCAGATCCACTTAAATGTCGGAGGTCATAAATCGCAGACTGATCACATGCCTCCGGGGCTCACACTCTTTTCTGGCTAGCAAAAGACAACCTTCTGGTAAGGATGGAGGGAAAAGAAGGCTTAGGAAGGCTCATAAACCTGCCGGGACATCTATTAGCGCGTACCAATCTAGGTTTTCATGAGCTAAGTGTAAATGAGTCAGAAACATATAGATAGAATTTCTTTTAAAATACTCATGGGTTTAAAAAATTAAAGCCAAAGTGGTTGGCAAAGTAAGGTTTGGTTTTAGCCAAACCCCAAATGTTCATGGAAAAAAAAACAACAATTCTAGAGTTTGCCAAACCAGAAATACACTAAGGTCCCTCCATTTCTCCCATTTGATGTGATGACATCATAAACATGGGACTTAACAGCTATTTTCATATCCTCCAAGGTTCGAACAATGTGAATCTCAAAAGCTGATTGAAAAGTATGAAAGACTTGAGTGGAAAGGCCTTAAGACCTGGCCTGTGAAGACAGAGAACACTAGTTCACAGTCCTGTCCTGGTTTTGAGGGTGCTCCTTACCCATGGGCACACGCTCTCGCCTCTGTGTTTGTGTATACATGTATGCTATCTTTTGTACAAAAATAATAACCTTTTGCTTTGTTTTTCAAGACAGGATCTTATGGATCCCAGGGTGGCCTCAAGCTTTCTATGTAGCTGAGGGTGGCTTTAAACTTCTGATCCCATGCCTCTACCTGCCAAGTGCTGGGCTTAAGGAAATATAACACTATGCCCATTTTATACAGTGTTAGGATCAAACTCAGGCCTTTATGCATGACAGGCACATACCAGCTGAACAGCATGTCCATCCCCCAGGAGTAAAACTTTTAAAAATTCTTTATTTGATATTATAAATCCTTAATCTGTGCTTAAATTTATATACCACAATCTGCAAAGCCTAGTAAACACTTAGTTATATCCAAAAAGAGGAATGAAGGCAGTTCTTTTTGCTTATTCATTGTTCAGAGATAACCTCCATTTCTCCATAGGACAAAACACCCATTTCCCACTAGCAATATTTTACTTATAAAACATGGTGGGGGCAAATAAAGAATTAAAAACAGGGGTGGAAAATATGGGGATCGGGCTATTATTTGGGGGAGAGTTAAAAGGCAAGAGCTAGCCAAGGCCACTTTGATTAGAGGTTCCATGTAGAACGTGCAAGCCTCCATGTTGCATAAGCTTGGGCATCATGGAGGGAAAAGCCGGGGCCGAGTTCCTGCTGTTGTACTAAGCGCCTGGCTGGGGACAGACAGAGTGAGCGTTATTGAACAACTCAATGAGAAGGGTCTCTTGACGGTGCTGTTTAAAGATTGAATTCAGTTAACTGCTCAACCCGAGAAGAGACAGAGCCTGGTGGGCAGGACTGGAGGCCTGAGGGAGGCAGCAGATGCCAAGGCACAGGTGCCTCTAAGAGCAGGCTGTGCTGCCCTTGACCAGAGCAAAGGGCAGAGGGTTCAGGGGAGCCAGGAGAAGAGTGGGATGAAGAACAGGGGTGATGAGATTGGTCCTGGATGTTGTGGTGTTTATAATCACTAGGACCTGTGGCAGAGGAGTGACGATGAGACCTGTGTTTGAGGGAATTTACTTCCGCAACTGTTCATAGACTGAAAGGAAGCAAGAGAAGGCTGGCGTCGCTGGTCTTGGGATCCTGAAGACAGTGGGTGTTATCACTATAGGGTAAGAGGCGTTGGCTGCCATGTCTGTGTCTTAAGTATGTGAAGCTATCATAGTGGGGCAGTAGAGAACCTAAGATGACTTCATGGCTTAGGGTAGAAGGTAATCTCACAGCCAGCAGGCATCCGTAGTCAGTAAAGGGTATGCTGACGGGCCCCACAGTTCTCCACCCACTCCAGCTAGCAGCAATGAGCTGAGGCCAGCTGGGGAAGGGATGCTAAGGGCCAGAAAGTCTTCAGGCACACCCAGAGATGTCTAGCCTTCCATCCTTGCTCTGAAGAGTTGTAGAAAGGCTCCAGAGAACAGCGCAGGGTGGAGCTGTTTGCTCTCAGACACCAGCAGGTGGTTTCTTAGAAATTCAATCAAATCCTCCCAGGTCATATGGTTCAGGAGTTTGGTCACCTGTCAGAAATGTTCTTTTTTTATTTTTTCACCTCACGGGCTGAAGCCTCTACCTGTAGTAAAAGTAAGACTTGTCATTTACTCATCACTTAACAGTTGTCATGATTTGGGCAAGTTTTTAGAGTGTCCCTGGGCCTGCATTCTGTCATTAAATAAATCTAACCATTAATGATAACTATATATTTATCGAGCAGTTTCTATAGCAAAATTCTATGTGCACTATACTGGCAACAACATTGTATATGTGCCCATAGTTAAACCCATTTCCTAGGCAAAGAGACTGAGACACTGAGAGGTGTCTGGGGTTTGTCTTCCAAGACAAGTATATAAAAGAGAGGTGATGACCCCAACCCCTAGAGAGATCAAGGCCAGCGAGCTCCCTGGCTCAGGGCGCAGGCTGGTTATAAAAACTGCCTCTGTGGTTCGGCAGCCCGGAACCACATTGTGTGTATTCTGAAAAGCAGATGTTTCTATAATGTACAGCTCAGAAGCTGGAGGAGCAGGGGCAGAAGTTCCCATCCGGTTTCTCAAACCACCTGGAGTCCAGGCCGAGACACGAAGTGGCTGCTGAAGGTCACTTAGAACCTGAGTCCTCATCTTCCTTTCCCGTCCAGGACACCGGATCCGATCAAAGCTGCTTAAGTTACATACCCTGGGCCAAGGACCAGGGTCACATTTTGCCATTCCCCAGAATGGCAGTCTCATTCTGAGCAGTTTTTTTTTTTTTCAGAGAGGAATTAAACATAAATGCACATCCGGCCTTGAGGGTCGCAAGCTGCCAAGAAGCAGTCACTGACCATGTGCCCTGTCCTTGCTGGCTAAAGGGGAATCAGTTTCTTGCTCTTATTTTTATAGTGCTGACCTCAATTATCCGAAGCTTTCTCCCTCTCTGCTACTGGTTGTAAAGAGTAAATAAAGTATGAGAAAAGTTGCATTTCTAAACCTTACCTAAGTCTTAACTTCTCCCATGAAGTCCTTGAGCCACGAGGTTCCTTCTTTGTCACCTAGAATGCCTATGTTCAGATAACAGAGAGATAGCAAGCTCAGCCGTTACACAATCACCATCACCATCTGGCAGAATTTAGGCAACAATTTTCCAAGGTCCTGTGGTGGAAATCAGGGGAGTCACCCAGTTCATTTGGGTTTAGCATAGGTAGCAGGGACGCTGTGACACCTCCTTAGAGAGTCACAAAGGGCGTGGGGAGCAGAGCTGTAGAGAGAAACTTTATCAGCTGATTATGGGCAGTGGATGGGATTTGAATGAAAACACACTCTTAAAGAAAATTTATTTACTTTTATTTTACGTGCTTAGGTGTGAGGGTGTCAGATCCCCTGGTACTGGAGTTATGGACAGCTGTGAGCTGCTATGTGAGTGCTGGGAATTGAACTCAGGTCCTCTGGAAGAGCAGCCAGTGCTCTTAACCACTGAGCCATCTCTCCAGGACCCAAAACACACTTTAAAAAAATCAGAGAACATTTGCCAAAGCCAAGGAGCTAAGTGGTGCACATCTCCCGGGCTCCTTCCCGCTCAGACAGTATGACTGTTTCTCACTGATCACGGTATAAAAGCAAGGAGATGATGTGGACCAAGGGCAGCACTCCCTGGGCTTGGGGTGGGGCGTGCGGACTTTAGGCTTCTAGAAGCTGGTGACCCCAAGCTGGTCATTTCCTTATGCTTCCTGGCAAATTGATTTGTCCATGAATTGTCTGACCCCAGATGCGTTGTTTCAGGGTGAAGCAGGTGCCTAAGTGAACTAAGGCCAAAATATACTTGTTTTCAACTTGGTGTGGTGTTACACACCTGTAATCTGGGAAGTGGAGGCAGGAGGCTACAGAGCAAGTCTGAGGCTAGCCTGGGCTACATGAGACTTTCTGAAAAACGAAATTATAGATAGATAGATAGATAGATAGATAGATAGATAGATAGATAGATGATAGATGCATGCATGCAATATACTTGGTTTAAAAAGCAAATATACATAAGCATTAGCTCATCAGAGCCACAGGTGAGTGATGACGTTGCAATTCAGAAACCCTATATGCCCCTGTGTACCCTCTTCTTCCAATCACGTGCCCTGTAAGAGAAAGAAGTGCTGCTCTTCAATTACTTCCACTTGGTGCGATATTAGTAAAGAGATGCCATCCATTTCAAAGATTAAAAACGTGCAGCCTGCTAAAAAACCATTTCAAACTTCTTCATACAGCGATGGTTGATGTGGGAGGTGACACAGCCCTGCCTGATGTGGGGTGGGCAGAGGACCCCTGTCTGGCACCACCAAGCACATAGTTTATCAGCGGCTGCGGGCAGCTCTGTTCATTGACCACAGGGCTCCACGCTTGTGAGTGTCCCAGAATAGCCACTGCCACCTGAGAGCAGCCTGTCCTCAGGGACTCCTCGGTATTGTCCCAGATAAACAGGGAAGCCTTCGCCAGCACGTAATGGCTGTATTTAACTCTGATAAGTGATGGGCAGTGCTGCTCAAGTGAGTGGATCTCTGCTAGGGCCAGAATACTTGGGCAAAGGCAAAGCGACTTGGCAGTGGGCATTTCTTGCCTATCATAGAGTTGATACCATGGGGTTTTAGACACCTGGGAACAAATAATGACAGGCAACGGGGAGCTTGCTTTATAGGTGGCCAAGACAGGATGCACCTACTAGAGTTTGATTATGCAAATTACAAAGATATGTAGGAAAGGAAATTATAAGTAAAAATTTGGAGAATAGGCTAGATTAAAAGAGTTGTGCTTCCAGCCCAAAATGGCGTCTCACATCACAGAAAGGGCAGCATGGAACCCTTGGGTTTGTTTGTTTGTTTATCTATTTATTTGTTTTTGGTTTTTCGAGACAGGGTTTCTCTATGTAGCCTTGGCTGTCCTGGACTCCCTTTGTAGACCAGGCTGGCCTCGAACTCACAGCGATCTGCCTGCCTCTGCCTCCCGAGTGCTGGGATTAAAGGCGTGTCCCACCACCACCGGCTGGAACCCTTGGGTTTAAAAGGAGGCCTTCCCCGCCCCCTCCCACCCTCCATCCCTGCTCCCCACCAGGTCCACACTTATTTTTGGGAGTGGTTGTCTGGAAATCTTCTAAAATGCAACAGCATCTTGAGTTGTAAATAAAAGGGAGAACGGCCATGTTTTGAGAATATTAGCGTTAATAGAATTTACCCATGTCTAGGCTCAGTTTTGCTCTTAGCCCTTCAGAAAATTGTATGTGGCAAAGGCAGGTGGGTAATTAAATCACATTCTCAATGATGCTTCCCCCCCATGAACTTGCCAGGTGGACGGAGTGTCTCTCGGTCTTTTTAGTGTGCAATGGTCATTCCATGAGAGTCGGTTTCATGCTTCTGGGGGGAAGGGGAGGCATGCCTGGAATTAGAAGACAGCTGGCCACCCGTACCCTACAGAGACCATGCCTGGTGGCACTAGGCTTGGCAATTGTGAAATTCACAGTATAAGACATGTGCTCATTTGTATGCGGTTGTGTGTTTGTAAGGCGGGGGAGGATGGAGGAAGGGAGACAGAACATGGATGAGTGAATTATCCTGCTTTCAGACAAACTCATCATTCTGAGAAAACCTAAAGTATAAGGTACAAGTATGGGCACTTTCCCAGAATCCTTTGCATTCACAGACACTCCAGAAATCTTTGCCACAGGAGTGTGTGTGTGTGTGTGTGTGTGTGTGTGTGTGTGTGTGTGTGTGTGGTGTGCTCATGTCCACAGAGCAAAAGAGACTCTAAAGCTTCCTTATATAGTGACAACAGATTAGTATCCAGTTACTCAAGTTGTAAGACTGTGCAATCGGTTCCAACCTTTGTCAAAGGTCCCCTAAGCAGCCTGAGGGAGAAGCTCCCTCATCAAGCCTTGGGGAATGGTCAGTGAGGAACATCCCCCATGGTTAGATGCTGAGGACAATTTTTCCCCAGAACCTTGCTCTGTGGCAGAGCTTTCTTTTTCTTTCTTTCTTTTTTTTGGGGGGGGTTGTTTGTTTGTTTGTTTGTTTGTTTTGTTTTTTGAGGCAGGGTTTCTCTGTGTAGCCTTGGCTCTCCTAGACTCACTTTGTAGACCAGGCTGGCCTCGAACTCACAGCGATCCGCCTGCTTTCTAACATGGCCACTTTCTAAATCTCAATGCTGCTTCCCCCCTGCTCTAGAAGTCTCCATATGTTACCTACCAGTGAAAACCAGGAGAGAGAGTGGAGCCCACGCTTGCTTGCTTGTCACTAACACCGGGCTTGTTGCCTGTGTCACCAAAAAGGGGGCTTCCTTGAACCAATCGAAGAGGCTTAATTTAAGAACACCCCCACCTCAAAAGTTGCCAGCAGTAAGAGACTGCCACCCTCTGGCCTTTGGGGATGTCCCAGGTGCACAAGTGTGCCAAGAGAGGGAGGAAGGGCATGCACAGTCTCCTTTGCACTCTCTTAAAATAAGCTCGGTGTGAGCAGGCTTGCAGAGCAGCAGGCCTGGGGCTGCAGAAAATAGAACGCCATGCAGCTGCACCCTTTGGAACTTGGGGGGAAAACACATATTATTTACCAGACAATAATAGATACCAGATAATAATAATGATTATTATAGTGTTTGGGATGGCAAATGCTGTACTTAAGGTTCCAGAATGGCTTTCTTTATAAGCCTTATTTCCCAGTTTCTTATGAAAGCCTAGACATTTTCTCCACATAGGCCGATCCTGGGCTTATTTGGTCTTTGTCCAAAGGTGATTTGGATACAAAGACACTTATTTGAGAGATATTCTTTCTTTCTTTCTTTCTTTTCTTTCCCTTTTTTTTTAAGGTTGTGATTGCATTAAAGGAAAATGCTATATATACCATAGAACAAACAGTTGAAATAATTAAAGATGACACTGTCTCCCGGGCATTGGAAGGAAATGTTTAAAAACCCTCTTCTTTTTTTTTTCCTTTTAAAAGAAAGAATTTGAACAACCCTCTCCCCCCAACTCCAAGATGTGGTCACACTTGGTCCCCGGCCCAGAGGTGGGGATATTTCCCTACCTCCACAGTGGCCTCCCAACTGTGCTTGACAGAGCAAAAGAACTGTCCCCAGAAGAAGTGACCCTGTGTCTTCTAACCCACTTTTCATTGCTCAACTCTTTTGCAATCTCCTGAGGCCTCTGATGTGCCCGCACTTCTTAATGGTTTTCCTTTTGGGTCTCATTGTCCAGACAGAAAGGAGGACTGGGGGATGTGGACTCTGTGTTCAGAGACAAACACCCCCATATCCAAACCTGCCAGTGCCAGATGGAAAGATTTCCATGGCCTTGTAATTCCACCCCCACCCCCACCCCCGTTGCATATTTGTGGCCTTTTGCATTTTCACTTTGGTTATTTAATATACATATTAAATGCACACGGATCTGTTGATTTAATGTGATTTGGGGAACTCAGGCATTTCCTGCTGGGCACACTGAGAATTTCAAACCTTGTTTTTGGCGGATGGTTATATTGGTTGCCATTAACACCAGGATTTGGATAGCGGGCTTCAAAGCACGTGCCTCTGTGGAGCCTTCTGGGTAGTCGGCTGACCTTTCCTCTCGTGCTAAAACATGGTCCAAACACCTTGAGCTGGTTTCCAGGGCTCGACAGCCTCTGTTTCTCCTTCTTTAAAGTGCAATCGTCCTGTTTTATCTTTGGGGTTCCCTCCGACCCCTAAGTTGTATCACCTCTCTGAAATTATTTGCTTATTATTCTAAGAATAGTCTCAACGTTTGTTAAGAATGATGATGAGTCTTATGTTACCATTTCACATTGGCCAAATCTTACCCTCTCATGTTTCCAAGACTCCCCCCCCTCCCTTCCCCAGTCTATTGGCAGAAGGACTCCTTGGGAACAGAGTGGAAGAAAGATGCTTAACTCATTCATTTGACAAAATCGTCTTGAACTCTGATGGCCAAGCAGACAGTTAAAGCAGAGAAGAGAGTTAGATGGCCAGAGCCCCCGGGACGTGACAGCTTACAGCTCAGGCTTCTTGGGAATGCCTGACTCTTTAAGAGGTCATGCTTGGGCTGAAGGGCCTGGTAGCAAACAACAGAGACCCATACGATGAAAAGATGGAGTCTAAGTATGTAGTGAATGTGGGGGTGGCATCCCCCTTGCATCCATGGGAACTCCGAGAGAGAAGAGAGACAGACAGACAGACAGACAGACAGAGACAGAGAGACAGAAGCAGACAGACAGAGAGACTATGTTCAATGTTCAACTAATGTGACTTTATTTACTAATAGTGACTCTCTGAGACCTCAACCACAGTTCATACGTGGCAGGCAGCAATGAGTTCTGGAGAGCTGGGTCTCTCTAGGACCTTGCCTGGCTTTGCAGTGACCCTAGGTGACTCAAAAGACCTCTCGCTGGTTAATCATGTAGTCTTGCTGAGGCTGAAAGTTGCCGGTTGCAAAGGATGCTGTGGTCTTTGGGAGGGCGTGGTCCAGCATGCTCATTATGGTTTTCCAAAGAAGGCTCGAGTTTCAGTTCCTCGCACAAAGCTGGCAGGGCTGATCCCGAGCAGTCTGAATGAAGCTCTCTGAAAGCCTGCGCCTGAAGCCATAGGCCTGGGACTTATCTCAGTGCGAACTGGCACAGGAGCTCTCTTACTTCTGATGAGTCCTCTGCAGCTAGACAGGGTGGGAGGAGGTGGATGTGTGGGTAGAGATTTGGTCCAGTGAGTTTTTATGGCCCTTCTCATCTCTTCTCAGGAACACTCACTCCCAGAGTACCTTGCACGGAGAGAGGGCATGGAGCAAACCATGTCATGCCATCTGATGACACCAGCTGGTCAGCTCACCACCTCCGTCTGGCTAAAACTCAAGCAAATAACACAGCTTCCTGTCGTTACACATCTTGGAGGAAGCAACTCTCCCTGGTGGCCTCTAGGCCAGAGAAGCCAGCACGTCTTGGACCCATCAAGCCTGGGCCCGGTATTCCTGCTCCCTTCCATCTCCGCTTCTCCCCAGAGGAACTTGGGGGATTTCGTTGGTTTAAAAACAAAACAAAACAAAACACCAACTTGCCACAAGGACCAATGTAGGTATTGCCCGCAGCTCATCTTCAAGCCTCAACGGCTGAGGCTGGATGGTGATAGGGACTGGAAAAATATGAACCTTTTCAAAATCTTTTTAAGAACTGCTGTGGTTTGCTGCTATAATAAGAATTGTGATTTGCTTTTATGGTTTAGGAACAGAACTGTCCACGTTTTTGTGGGGAGGAGGGATGGTGCTGGAGGCCCAGTGTTTCATGTTCATCTCAGCCCGGCCCACAATGCACTTTTAAATGGAGAGGTAGAATATTTTATTGGCTAATATACTTTTCATGTTATTTTTTACAAAGGCCACCTTTATCCTTTTTTGATGCCATATTTTCAGTGTTACACTTTTATGGCTTTTGATTTTTTTTTTTTTTTCAATCCGCCAGATGTAAGAAGCAGCATGGGTAGTTTATACTGTGGTTTTACAGAGAGCGAATGCCAAGAGAACTCGGTAAATGTTTATTCTTCTCTCGAAATGCCCCTAAATAGCGCCCCATTTGGGAACAGAGCAAGAGTGTTGAACTGAAGACCAAAATGCCCTCAAGGTGTAATATAACCCGAGGGGGAATATTTGCTGGGCGTCAGGAAAGACTCGGATGAAATTTCAACCCTGATGGTTTTCCGTGGTCCAGGAAGTCAGTGAGACAATCTCTGTGCGCAGAGCCCTTTCGTGATAATTAGAATGGTATGGACGAACCAATGAAAACAAGAGGGAGAGTGAGAAAGATCGCCCGGGATTCTGTTTCACTGTTTGCTTTCTCCTGTCATGGTTAAGAGAAATGTGCAATTCGATCCTCAGTCGGTGGGTGGAGGATAACAGGGTAGATTACTTGTGTGCACTTGTACAGTTGTAGCTGCGAGTCCAGAAGTCCTCTTGAACATGTGTACTGGCACTGAGTCGGTGAGACAGCCGTGGAGTGCCCCAGTCTGATGAGTACAGAAAATAGAGAAAAGAAAAGAAAAGAAAAAAAATCCAAAAAAAGAAGAAAACTTAAAAAAAAAAAAATCAAATCAAATCAAATCAACTTGTGATTCAGTGTATCTGTTTACTAACTCAAATAAAAGCAATTGTTCTCTCTGGAGGGGTCCAGGCGCCCCACCCCTCCAGGCCTTGCAGCCTCAGCAGGAGGGTGGCAGTCGCGGTTGGAGGGCAAGAGAGGCTGGTGTCACCTCAGCTTTGCGGCAGCACTGGGGCCATGGATGCGTGTACATAACTGTATTTCTATATCCGCCTCTGTACAGTCAAGTCAAGCTACTGTTTTACAGCCGCTCCTTATTTATTAGAGCCGTGAGACCTTGGGGGACACACGTGGCGAGCAAGCTCGCTTTTTAAACATGAAATTGGGGGGTGGGGTGAGGGAGGGGCAGGGAAAAGGGAGGTGGGAGGGAGGGAATGCTCATAAGCCCAGGGAGAGATTTATAAAAAGGGATCGGGGAAAAAAAAAAACTTCCAACTCCAATGAATTAGACCAGCCAACAACCCAACACCAAACCTACCCCCGCAGGAAGCTGCGGCCCCCTGGGTCTCCTTTTCCTGCCGGTGTCAGATTCATCAGACAAAATAAACCTCTTAGAAACAACAACAGTGCACTTACGTGCACTTATTTGGCTTTTTCTCATTCTTATGATCATTGCTGTTATTTGCCTTGTTATAGAAAGTGCTTACTCCTGTCCCCTCATCCCCTGAAGACGGTTTATAAGATGATGTAAGTTTCCAAAGATGATGAGGAATGGGGCAGCACGGCCCCGCCTAAGCCACTATGGATCTGTGTGGCTCATGGCCCACACCGCCATTTCAGAGCCAGCCACCCAACTGGGACCATCACCGGCTGAGTGATGCGTGCACAGTGAGCTCTGGGGCCTGTGAACTCTGCTGTCCTCGTGCCTAAGTCCTGGCTGGTCATCTCTGAGAGTCATGCTGGGCCTTGGATGGACACAGGCCCTTGCCTTTGGGTTCCACTCGAACCATTCCACTACTTGACTCCACCACCTCGGCCCTCTTGCTCCATGGGGCTCACCGTGGCCTTGCACAGATGGTATGGTTCACCTCAAAGCACCCCGAGTTGAACATCAGACATTCTTAAGCTAAAAACGTGCATCGGTTGTGCTATAATCTGTGTAAATGAAGTCCAGTCCTCAGGTTCTATGTGCAAAAACCAAACCAAACGCCAAACTTAAAAAAGCAAACCAGGGTGTCCGTGATCCCACGGCTAGCACTTGTGGAGTCTGGAGGCCTGGTTTCTTTCTCTTCCGGGGCATGGAAAACTCTTGCAGGCTTCAGGTGAAGGTTACATTCATGGAAGGGACTCCATGTGCACGGCATGGCGGCAGGCCTGCCTGCTGAGGATATAGGCGTGCCAGATCCAGGGCACCTTGTGTGGCTGTCTGGGTCAAAGTCCCTGATAGCATTATTCATCTAGACTTGGCCATAGAGGCAGGCATCCAGAGTATGGATCTTGCTTTTGTCTGTCATCCAAGAGCCTCGAGCAAACATTTTGACCCTCCCAGAGACAAAAGGTACCTTTGTTCCCACAGGAAAAAGAGTTCGTGGCTTCTCATTAGCCATGGGGGTGGTGGGGTGGGGAGGTGGGGAGGTGGGGGAGTGGGGAGGCTTTCCCTCCCTTCCTCCTGATCCTGGTGTTCTCTGAATGCATCTCCTCTCTGGAGCTGTCAAAACGAAGAGAAGGAGCCCAATTACAGAAGCAAGAACTGGCAAGTATTAAACACCGGAGCAGCAGCGTCACTTCCTCTTCATAGCAACCATGTGAGGAAAAGCTGGTTTTCCCTTTCTCACCTAAGCAGGAGCCAGAGCTCAGTGGGTTTAGTTACCATCCAAGGTCACACAGCTGGTTAATTGCACACCTCCATAGAGCTGCATCTGACAGCCTCAGGAAGAGTCACTTTGACTTCCTTCAGATTTGCAGCAGCGATCTGGACGGAGTGGCACATGACTTTAATCCCAGTAGAGGATTAAAGAGGCCAGCCTGGTCTACATAGTGAGTTCCAGGACAGTCAGGGTTATGCAGAAAGACACTGTCATAGAAAGAAAGAAAGAAAGAAAGAAAGAAAGAAAGAAAGAAAGAAAGAAA